>CM018698.1:15151733-15759966 GCA_009363875.1 Mikania micrantha
CCTTCTATTGGGTGTGGATATGATTGGGTGGGTCTATGACCCGTTAGTGATCCAAATTGCCGTTCAAAAAAATATATATATATAAAGCCCTATGTGCCTAGGGAAGGCCGTAAATTGCTCTAGATAGTTTGAAGACCCAATGGGCTAACAGACAAAAACATTTTCATCAACGGTGCCATTTAAAAGTAGAATTCACATCCTTTTGATAATCTATGAAGTGTGCCCCATTTACGGTGCAGAAATATAATATTGTATATATATGTGGGTCATCAAAGGGCCAAAGTAAAATTGCACTAATTTTAACGTTATGTTACTTATTTTGTAAAAAATAGCGTTAAAAGTGTTGGGATGATCAACTTCAAACGATAAGTTTAAGCCGAGAATTCCTTCGGAGCAGTCTCTCTATCTCAACTGGGATAGGGATAAGGTTTGTGTTCATACTCCCCTCCAGACCCTACTGAAAAGTGGGAATATACTAGGTAAATTTGTTTGTTTTTATAATCTATGAAGTATATAGATGCTACATATGCTATTAAGAGTCTGATTGTTCCAACACATGCAAAAGGGCAAATACATCATTATAATTGATGCTATGTTCTTGTATGTAATCTTGAGGCACTAATCTTGCATTATTCCTCATGATCATCCATATATCATCCTTTTTATTTTGAAAGAGTCTAATTGCAATTGGTACTTTCCCATAGGCAAATCAACTAAGGTGGTGTTTGTTTTTCTAGAAAAGTGCTTCTAAACCTCTTTTAACCTCTTTTGTCTGCATCCTGCAGACCAAGGACAGATGAAGAGTGTTTGTTTTTTCGCAGACGTTTCATTAAAAAGGTCTGCGAAACCTCTTTTCCTTACAGACATGGTATATCCACTTCTCAGATCTGCAAACCTCTTCTAGGTAAAAAAAAAAAAAAAAAAAACTTATGCCCCTTGTTCCCATTGCCCCCTTCCATCATCCACGATCTGCTACCACCATCCCGTCGCTACCACCATCCACGCTCGCCGAACTCCTCCATGCCTTCGAGCGCCCTGCCACCCTACTCCTCCGTTTCCTCCACTGCCGTTCGATCGAGGGTTCCTTCGTTCGTTCGAGGGTTTCGTCGCTACCACCATCCACGAGGGCTTGATCGCCTCAAGAAACCACCGGTCGTCGCCCCTGGTTCCTTCTCGTCGCCCCTGTTCCTTCGATCGAGGTGATGGGGACAGTGGTGGACGGTGGTGGCTCAAGACAGTGGTGGACGGTGGTGGCTCAAGATTAGGGTTTTTTTTGTCTGCTTAGGATAGGGGAAGAGAGTGGGAAAGAGTTTTGAAGAGGTTAAAAAACAAACTCTCTTTTTCCCTCTTCTTGTAGAGGTTTGGTTCACCTCTTCTGCAAAAGAGGTTTGCAGACGTGGTCCGCAGACTGCAGATGTTTTACCTCTGAAAAAACAAACACCACCTAAGTCCCACACTTCTTGTTTCTTGAAATGAAGTACCTCTTCTCACATGGCTTCATTGCAGTTACTATCTCTAAGAGCCATTTCAACATTCATCGGTTTGATTTGGGATAAGAAACATGCAAATAGACAATTAGCAATAAGGTTATTTTGACTTATAGTGATCCTTTGATTGTGATCACCGATAATGTTTGAAGTTGGGTGATTAGCATGATGTCAGTGTTGTGGAATATGATCCACTAGTATACTTGAATTAAGATTCAACATGTTTAGATCAAAACATTTTTCTCTATTTATTGTGTTAGTAGTCTTATCAACATTAACATTAGAGAATGAGAAGCATTACGTATGTGAACAAATGGTTCATTTGAAGATGTAGGAGCTCCTTGATAAACAAAACTTGTTTCATCATGACTATTCTCTTGAGTGTTTGGAAGGAATGATCGTTTTTTTGGCAAAACAAAATTAAGGATTCAAAGTCTTTAACTATTTGTTTTGAATGAATATAAAAATATACTTACATGCATTGTTAATAAAAAAAATTGCTTTCTAATAAGATATTAGTTTTAAAAATAATTTCTTTTTTTTATTTCAAAATAAAAAATACAATTAATTTATTATTTCTTTTTCTTTTAAGATCTTTAGAAAGTAATTATATTATGACAATTTATTAAGATTTTAAAATGGTTAAGTAATAAGTTATATGTATCATAAAAAGAAAACTTTCAAAAATATTTTTAATGTTTTCAAAAAATTAAAATTATATTTTAAATAATTTTATATAAATTTCTTGATATTTTATAATCACATAGTTGTGAAATAATAATAACATGTTTTAAAATTTCACTGTATGATTTTTAAACCATATAATAGATTATTTAAAATCATTTTTAACTAAGAAATTATACTAAATAATTTTCTGAAAATAAATAATGTTCAACAGTTTTTTAAGAAATTATTTTTAAGATTTTGGAGTTTTTAAAATAAAACAACGGACTAGAATGGGTTAAAAGTGGAAAAACTGGATTTAGTATGCAAGGTTTTGAACACTCACAATTCTCTCTAGCCAGAAGGTCTTGCCGTGGGGGGGGGGGGGGGGGGGGGGGGGGGGAAGTGATTCGCTGAAAGGGTTGGTTCCTTTTGAATGTTATATATATTTTCCAATTAATGCCAAATCCTACAAACCCTAGAATAGAACTTCCATCAAATTCCAGAGTTGTTTGGATAGTGAGCCCATAATACATTGGGGCTTTTGATCCTTACATAACGATGAGTAAAATGGTATAAGTTAGTACCTGTAATTTATCGATTTAATGGAGTTCGACCGAAGGTAAATAGTCGACTGGTCTCGGTTAGAGATTGTGCTCGAGAGCGTTGGTGTTTTTGTTTATTGTTCAGACGACTTTGGAATGATCAAAAGAACAATTTGTGTTGATTTAATTCGAGTTTTATTCTACCTTGTGTCGAATTTGATTTCTAGTCAACTCTTGATATTTTGGGAATCCGTATACCGCGTTAATGGAATAAATTCGAGTAATCGTTAATTAAGGGATGAGTTTGGAGTTCAAATCCTTTCCTAAACAACTAGAAATCAAGATGTATAAAATGCCCAGTTTAGCAAATCGGGTCATGCTATGGTTCGGTTGGATCCAAATGGTTCACGATCATGTGAACAGGAAATAGAATATGAAAGTGTCAGTTATCACCCTACAGCTTTGCATTTTTAACTTTTCTTTCTTAAACTTGGTTAGGTCCAAAAGGATTTTGAATATGTACACCTTTGGCCGCTCTAGTTTATATATTTTGTTACTTTATGTCTAACTCACTTTTCGAAGTTATAAAACTTTATAACCAATTGTTTATAAATTAATATTATTTAATTCTTAGTTAGTTTGCATTTTTCATATATTTATATGTATGTGTATGATAACTCCTTTATTTAAGTTGGAATAAATAATTAAATTAAATCAAACATATTATGTATGTATGTATGTATGTATGTATGTATGTATGTATGTATGTATGTATGTATGTATGTATGTATGTATGTATGTATGTATGTATGTATGTATGTATGTATGTATGTGTATGTGTGTATGTGTGTATGTGTGTATGTGTGTATGTGTGTGTATGTATATGTATAACTATACCTATAATTTCATTTAAATCTTATTAAGATTTATATTGTCATTGTTAAATATTATTGTGAACACATTCATCTTCATGTATATATATGTGTGCAAATATTCAATGAAGGTCGAGAATTTTGTTTTATCTAAATTAATTAAAATTAATTTCGTAGGGAAAAACCCTAAAGGGTACAGTTCTATAACATATGGTCTCGTCTACCGCCGATATTGTATGCTTTGCCTACTCGAAGTTCACGGATTTTCTTTTAGTTACCCAAGTTAACACTTCTCATGGAGGTCACCCATCCCGGATTGCTGCAAACCGAAAACACTTAATTGTGGAATTTTTATGTACTCCATAGTAGGGGTGTGCGTAATATCATAAAAACCGACCCAAAAACCAAAAAAACAAATCTAAAAACCGAAAAAACTAAACCCAAAAGGGTTTAAAAACCGAAATTTTGATGTTGGGTTTGGACTAAGCAAAAACCGACCCAAACTGACCCATGCACACTCCAATCACAGCCAGCTAATCACAAAACGCGTTGGTGATATACGAGGCGAATCGTTACTTATGAACAAGGAGTCCCTTTTGTTTGCGGCCGATGTGGGATTTGCCTAAGATGTTACATACACCCCCTTAGGGACTCATCGTCCTCGATGAGGTTTTCCCCCACCATTCTGCACAGATTAGTAGTGGCTTTGATACTATTTTTAAACATCTAGCCCCGTTTATCTCCAATATTTTCCGCTTTGTCCACTCAAAGCTCGCAAATTTGCTTTTGGTTGCTCGGGTGAAAGCTTTTCAGGGAGGTCACCCATCATAGATTGCTACAACCGAGGCACTCTTAACTTAGAATTTTCATGCACTCCACAACCAACTAATCCCAAAACACATTGGTGATATAAGAGGCAGATCACTCCTTATAAATAAGGAATCTCTCATGTTAACAGCCAATGTGGAATTTTCTAAGATGTTACAATATTGGCAACCTCTTAGAGATCAAATAATATGAAGATTTTCTTTGATATGGGTTCATAATTAATAGGTTAATTTGAGCCTTGCAATTAACCACTTTGGCCAAACATTTTTAAGAACATAAATCATCACTGACTAGTGGTTAAGGAGGTGCGATGTATGCCATCAGAGCCTGATTAGTTAAATCTTCCACAAATTAAATATGAACCAACCAATAGCTCTATCTATGGAGAAACTAGAGTTATAGAAGAATGAGTCTTGTTTTGATTTTGTTTCGAAGACTGAGGTTGGTTGTTATTATTTTTCTTGGTGCCTTGCACTCATTAAAGCCCCATTTGCGGTGCACGCATATAATGTATATATGTGTGGGCCCTTAAGGGGCAAAAGTAAAAGTGCGCTAATTTTAACGTTATTTTAGTTATTTATGAAAATAATGTTAAAATCATTGGGATGATCAACTTCAAACGATAACTTTGAGCCAGAGACTCTTTCGGAGCAGCCTCTCTATCTCAATTGGGATAGGGGTAAGGTTTGTATCTTTCCTTCCCCCCAGACCCTACTGAAAAGTGGGAATATACTGGGTAAGGTTGTTGTTGTTGTTGTTGTTGTTGCACTCATTAGCAAATTGTCCAATCAATTTACAGCTATTACACCTAGCTTTGCTCTTCTCAAACCCAATTCTTCGTTCTTTCCATCAAGATGTGTGTTGAGAACAATAGATGTCTCAACCTTTATAAAGATTCCTTACAAATGTCTAGCTCAATCACATCATTATCTCATTTTCATTGTCTTCCAAGTTTTTCATTTCACCAAATATTCTTTCGTAAGAAAAATGATCTTGTTTTAAACCCTCTATATGAACTTCTATAAGAATCATTTTATGATGTATGACTTTACACGTATGGGTAGATTCTCTTCCTTATGATTAAGGGTATCGACCATAATATAAGCCTTCCTTGAGTGATATAGGATTTTGTAGTCGTAACCTCCTGTACTTCCCGCCATCTTCGTTGTCTTATATTGAGATCCTATTGTTCGAAGAACTTTTTTAAGCTCTTATGGTCCTTGTAAATGGTACACTTGACCACGTACATGTAATGTCACTAGATTATTAAAGCGAACATTACAATAGCCAGTTACACGTGATGGGTAGGGTAGTTAGCTCATGGGTCTTCAATTAGCATGAAGCATAAACTATTACCTTTGCATGTTACATGAGTACATAAGGTTCGTATGAAACATCTACACCATTCTTTTGGTTCTCTTTTACTTGGATATCATGTATTTTAGAATTTTTCTTATTAACATTGTAATTTGGAATTTTAACCAACTCTATTGGCCACCAAGTAAGGGTATGGCATTGTGAGTGAAAGACACCATTATGGATGACTAAAATCATCTGTAATGACTATATTGTATAACCATAAATAGAGATTTACACAACTAAAATGGGTTGAATTGAGTTTTGGGACTAGAATTTACTCGCTCACAATGGGTTAGACTACTCATCTCGTAGTGTCTGAAGATCCCAGCCCTGTTATTTGTTGATTTCACCCAGAACACATAAACAGCAGCTTGCGATTATGAACCAGAAAAACAGAGATCTTTTATTGAATCAAAAATTGGTACAAGAAAAACCTAAAACCTTAAGCCTATTTATAATAAAAGCAAAATATAAAAAGTCAAACATCTATCCCTAATAAATCTGCAGAAAAAACAATCTTAATCCAAACAAAACTAATCTAATCTTTAAACTTTAAAACTCAAATAAAACAATTTAAAACTCCAAACTTTCTAACTTTTAACTCTTTTAACTATCGATTATTTACAAGATTAGTCCAACAATCACCCCCTAATCTTGTAATACTCATTCCATTATCACAACAGTGCAGGCCCAAAGCCATCATTTTGAATCAAATTGGCCTCTTCCTCCTTCGGTTTTGACTTTGGACACTCATAGGCATAGTGACCAAATTCTTCACATCTATAGCAGTTGACCCGCAACTTGTCACGTTGCTCCCTTTGTTCTCTTCCTTGTTGACCCTCACGGCCCACTTCAGCCCTAACATATTTGCCTTTCCCACGGTTTTGTTGGCAACAATCACAACCATCGCACCTTCCCCTTTTCTCTTTTACTAGTTGATCATCATGTGCAAGCAAACGTTTGTCACGAATATCTCTTGTCAAGTCTTCTTGAGGTTTCACACGCTCTTCATAAGCCTTCAAACGACCCACCACTTCTTCAAATGCCATATTCTCAATCTCCAAATATTGTTCAATGGAAGCCCCAATTGGTAAATATTTTGGAGGCATAGAGTTTAGGAACTTCCTTACCATCACTTCTTCTTCAAGCGAGGACCCAAGACTTCTATATTTAGATTGTATCCCACTCAATCTTACCGCTAAATCATCCACGGTCTCGGTCTCGGTCTCCAACATACTCGTTGCTTCCAACTCACTCCTCAGTGTTTGTAAGAGAGCCTTGTGAACCCTCTCGGCTCCTAAGAATCTGACCCGTATAGCATCCCACACATGCTTTGGCTCTTGGTACTTAGACACTTGAAGGAGAACATCTTCGGGTATTGATTGAAAGATCAAAGCCTTTGCCATATGCTTCCTTCTTGCATCTACTCCTCCTCTTGTCACAAGATCTATGGCTTCCTGCAACCCATGTGCAGCCAAGACTGTCTCCATCATGACGGACCAGGTTGTATGGTTTGTTGTGGTCAGTTTTGGGCAAAGCAAAACCACATTACCAGGCTCCCGAACTGGTAAAACAACCTCACCTGCTGGTCTTGCCATTAGTTCAACCTAATATGATCAAATCACCCTGTAGCACCTACTGCTCTTATGACCTACTTCTCATAGCACCAAAAACTCACCAATTTATCACAAATTGATGCTTCCTGAATCACACAGGTTAAAATCAAAGCTTTCACTGCTCCTTCCAACTTGTTTCAGCCCTCACAGCTTCCAACAAGCATCCGATTGAAGCTTTCACAGCCTTCAACCCTAATTCGAATCTGTCACAGGCTCTTATCCTACGATCGTTTTGACCAGAATCACACAGGTCTAATCAGAAACTTGATTCCTTCACCCAATTAGCCTTCGCAGCTTCTCAGATGGATCGGCCTTTGCAGCTCTAACTGAATCAGCCTTTTTCTAAATTCAATTTGCAGTCGCTAATGTTCTTCCCTGTTTATCGGCACCACAAATTGAGTCCACTTTCCGTAATCGTTCTTCTGGATCGAGCCTCCAACAGGATCTGATACCAATTGAAGATCTCAGCCCTGTTATTTGTTGATTTCACCCAGAACAAATAAACAACAGCTTGCGATTATGAACCAGAAAAACAGAGATCTTTTATTGAATCAAAAATTGGTACAAGAAAAACCTAAAACCTTAACCACTTTTTATAATAAAACCAAAACATAAAAGTCAAACATCTATCCCTAATAAATCTGCTGAAAAAAATCTTAATCCAAACAAAACTAATCTAATCTTTAAACTTTAAAACTCAAATAAAACAATTTAAAAATCCAAACTTTCTAACTTTTAACTCCTTTAACTATCGATTATTTACAAGATTAGTCCAATAGTGTCAACATTTGGACTTATCATAGGGTTCAGTAATCTACTGCAATGGCAAGTACTTACACGTGATGTTTATTTGTTTACATATAAAAAGTCTTACTTAGGTATCTTTTAATAAGATTAACTCTTGTGTGATACTTTTTATAATGTCAACACTTGAGAGACTTTAAGAACATTCACTCACCAATAATGGTGGGTACTCATTTGGTGTAACACCCCGACCGATGGCGGAAACGTCGGGATGCCACGAGGGATGTATATATTGTTCAAAAGCTCGTGGGCATCTAATTTAAATCATCACATATCATTTAATCAACCAAATTAATTACACAAAAATCATGTTCAACATGAATTAGTTACATCAAATACAAAAGAGATTTAGCTATCTAACTAAATTCTAGTCTTCAGAATTTCAGTTATTTAGCTAAGTCCAAGAACCTAAGTGACGATTGTCCAAAATATGAGAGATCATCCTCCTCAACCTACTTGTCTTCATTTCCTAAAACATGTAGAAAATCAAGTGTCAACTACGGAGTAGTTGCTGAGAAATCATAAGTTTTTATGTATTAAAAATGTTTATAAAAAGTTTGTTTATAAACAAGTTTATGAAAGTTTATAATTTCCCCGAGAAAATTCACATGAGTACCTGCGAGATAATCCATCACATAACCCAAACACACAATCACAAACATATAATCAAATATCTCAAATAATCATAGATAATCATAGATAGTCAATCACATAAACATTCAACCAATCACAATCATTAATATTCGCAAATAGTATAAGTGACTATACATTAAATCATTGTGATTAACCGAAGTTAAAGACATGATTCATGAAGTGGTATCAAACCACGTGACAATACATGTGACTATTGTGGATGACCGAAGTCAACAACAAGGTCTCATGGAGTTATGATAATTCAAGTGACAATACATGTAATCCTCTCGGATGACCGAAGTCAACACAACGATACACGGAATTGTGGTAACCCACGTGACAATACATGTGATCATTGCGGATAACCGAGGTCATCAGCAATGCCACACGGAGTTTTAATAATCAATGTTAATCCATATAAAGTGATAATCCCATAATATAAATATCGTATTGATAAACAGGTATCACCCATGTGTTATCAAAATAATATTAAAAATTGGTATACATGTTTCATCTCCGAGTTTAAAACAAAACTGTTTAAAAAGGGAGGTTATGAGAACTCACCTGAATGCTTTAGATTCAGTGATCTTGTAAAATGCGCGCTCGCATAAGGAGAATCAGGACAACTCAACAATCTGTATTTAATATGTGTTCACGTTTGTAAGCATATGCATTTTATCGTCATTTAGTGTCTGTTTTAGACCCTTAGAATGTTTAGACACTTATTCTATTTATTCTAAGTTAACTTGAAACCCTTAAGGTTTCTCAATGATCATCATAGAAAAAAAACTGTGTGGTTTAAACTTGTTAGTTTACATCTTCTAATGAAGGTCATTACTTATAAACTAGTATGTATTTTCCCTTGGATATGTATATAATCTAAGGTGTTAATCCTTGATACTACATATCCATAACCACATTTGCATGCATGCTTTGCTAAGTGTCATCATAATTCTAAATTGACAACCTTTTATTTAATCTTGAGAAAATCTTACATAAATCTTATTCCTTTAAAATATTCCACTTGTAAAATCTTATAATTCCACTTATACTCATAAATAATAAAAATAAAAATGACAACTTAGTAATATTCATGCATGTATATGGGAGTCTCATTACACCTTGTTTATTATAGGTTGTACTAGTTTATATAGACCCTCCCTTAACTCCCATGCAAATTTTAGGTTCGGAAACCCCTCAAATCAGCGAACCTTTAGGTTCACTACCCCATGAAATATGCAGGTTCTAGGGTTCGGCAATCACAAGAGCATAGGTTCGCTGGTTAAGGTTCCAACCCTTCAGGGTTCGGCTACATTAGGGATGGGTTCGGCTGGGTAATGTTCAGCAACCACAGGTTCGTGTGTAGACTGAGGTTTGTGATATCCATGGTTCTCATGCAAGGAGGTTCGTAGGGTTAGGAAGCTTCGGCTAAGGCTGAGGTTCGCCCAAGGCAGTGAGGTTCGGCTGGTTCCAGACCCATTAGTCCTAGGTTCGTTCCAACAATAGCCATAGGGTTCGACTAACCCAGGTTTGTGACTAAAATAGGTTTGCTGGAGAACCTTGGTTCGTGGAGGAGCTTCAACTGAGTTGTTAGGGTTCGGTCTATGAAGGTTCGTGAGCTTCAGGTTAGTTTCGAACAAGAAGAGGTTCGTCTAAGTGAAAGAAGGTTGGGCCGGTTGTGTTTGGTCACACAGGGTTCAGCCATCCTTATGTTCAGCCGTCAAAGGTTCGGCCGCTCCTCTTACAGGTTCGCCTGACCCTATCTCCAACGAACTAGATTCCTATCAGCATCATCCTTGAGTTCCAAGACGTAGTGGGTTCATTCATGGTCCCACCATCTTCCTACTCTTGCGGTTTAGGGTTTTTGAGGTGTAGATCGTGTAGAAATTACTACCCTAGCCGATTCTATATATATATCAAGAACAAAAAAGCAAAACAGAATTTTTAACTCCAAATCGTGGTGAAAATCCGGGTTTCTTCGTATCCTCTTGTTCCTCTCGGTCGTGCGGTCGTTTAGAGCCAAGAATCACTTGAATCCGATAAGAATTGAAGGAGTAAAGCTAGAGAGAAGTGTGGAGGATTGTAGGTGACGAAAATGAGAGTGTAGAGAGAGAAAGAGGCCTTGCAATATGAGGAGGAAGAAGAAAAGAGTGGGCTTTTATAGCCCAGAATTTCCCCGTGTGCTCGGTCTCATTTATTTCGCGATTAACAAATTTAAAATGTTCGGTTTTTCTCATAAATCATATTTAAAGTATAACACGTTTAAAATAATTATGTTTCGTGATAATAAAATGATTTTTAATTAATTCGTTTCGTAGAATAATTCCGTTCACTTTCGTTAAATTATTCATTTAAATAAATAATTCGTTCGTTTTCGTTTTAGGTTGTAATTCCTAATAAACGTTTTAAATTCAAATTTTATTAATTTAGTATCGTTCGATATTATTTTGTGATCTCGTCGAAACGCGTTACTCACGTACGTATTCGTAAAGATCGTCACATTTTCGAATCCGACGTTCGTATCGTATTTCGATTCGATTTATGATTTATGGAATATCGCTTCAGAATATTATTCTTAACAATTATATTCATATGAATCGTCACCCACGCGAATACATTATTAAGTTAATATTTCAGAATTAATATTCGTGTTTAAATTATGTTCGTAACCTCACCACCGCGTAACTAATTCCAATTATACTTTATTAACTTTAATATTATCAATCCCAATCCAAACCCCACTAAACCATGTCACTGACACATCCGTGATAGACCGAAATATGCATATGTATAAGGCATAAGTAGGGATCAGTCGCAACTGCCCCAGCCACCGTCCCACCGCTATTTCGATAAACCATGACCATGTGTCCTTGACTATGTTTAACAACCAACCAGTAACAAACTCCAACTCTTTTCCATTCTAAACCATAACCCATAATTCATGTATTCAAACTGCGATAAACTCTCTGGCTTTGTTTAGTTAAGTTGTAACTAAACTTCCCATGGTTTACGCGTATAATAATATATTCTCAATATGTATACCAAATATCAATGATGTCATCCAATAACTCATTATCATTTATAATTAACACATCAGGTCGTAACAGTAAAATCGTACATATGTACGGACGACCTGAATTACAGTGTTGTTACAGTCTCCCCTAGTTAAGGGAATTTCGTCCTGAAATTCAACTTGGAGTGACTGTAGTGAATAAATGTGGGTACTTAAGCTTCATCTGATCTTCTCGTTCCCAGGTGAATTCTGGACCACGCTTCGACTCTCATCGTACTTTGACAATTGGAATTCTACTGCGTTTGAGCTTTTTAACCTCACGATCCATTATCTTAACGGGTTTTTCAACAAAATGCATGGTATCATCGATGCGAATGTCATCGAGTGGTACCTGAAGATCATGATCAGCTAAGCACTTTCTTAAATTGGACACGTGAAACGTCGGGTGCGCGTTGCTAAGTTCACGAGGAAGTTCCAACTTGTAGGCAACCTTCCCGATCCGTTCAAGGATCTTAAAAGGGCCAACATATCGTGGAGCAAGCTTACCCTTCTTCCCAAATCGAACAACGCCCTTCCAAGGCGACACTTTGAGTAATACCATATCATCCACTTCAAACTCTAGGGGTTTTCGTCGTTTATCCGCGTAGCTTTTCTGTCGACTGCTTGCAGCTAACAGGTTGTCACGGATCTGGCGGATCTTGTCAGTCGTTTCTTGAATAATCTCGGGACCAGTGATCTGCGATTCGCCAACCTCGGTCCAGCAAATAGGTGACCGACATTTTCTGCCATAAAGAGCTTCAAACGGCGCCATACTAATGCTCGCGTGATAACTGTTGTTATACGAGAACTCGACCAATGGTAAATGGCTATCCCAATTGCCACCGAAATCGATGACACAAGCTCTCAACATGTCTTCCAATGTTTGAATTGTCCACTCCGTCTGTCCATTCGTTTGAGGATGATAAGCGGTGCTAAGATCCAATCTTGTTCCAAACGCTTCATGAAGTGATTCCCAAAATCGTGCCGTGAAACGAGCGTCATGATCCGATATTATACTTAAGGGAATCCCATGCCGGCTAACGATCTCATCAATGTAGATACGAGCTAATTTCCGTACAGGGTACGTCTCGCGTATCGGTAAGAAATGAGCCGACTTGGTTAATCTATCAACTATCACCCAAATGCTATTTTTACCATTTGCAGTCCGTGGAAGTTTGGTAATGAAATTCATAGAGATATTCTCCCACTTCCACATGGGTATTTCTGGTTGTATTAGCAATCCTGAAGGTCGTTGGTGTTCTGCCTTGACTTTTGCACAGTTAAAGCACTTGGACACATACTCAGCAATATCCTTCTTCATTCCAGGCCACCAGTACAAAGCCCTAAGGTGTTCATACATCTTATCATCACCCGGATGGATTGAGTAACGTGACTTATGAGCTTCATCCAAAATCATCATCCTAAGATCATCCCGGTTCGGTATCCACAATCGATTCAAGTAATACATCAAACCATCGTCCTTAGTTTCTAATAATATCTCAGCCCCACAAGACATCTCATTTTTCAAGTTATCCTAAGCCAATGAGTGTTGTTGGGCTGTGAGAACATCATTACGGAGATTAGTGTGCACTCGGACACTATGGATCTGAACTTGACTCTTGCGACTAAGCGCATTTGCTACTACATTCGCTTTACCAGGATGGTAGCGAATTTCACAGTCATAATCGTTCAACAGTTCCACCCCATCTTCGTTGTCTCATGTTAAGTTCTTTCTGATTGAGAATATGTTGTAAACTCTTGTGATCTGTAAAGACTACACACTTTGTGCTATAAAGATAATGTCTCCATATCTTTAAAGCAAACACGACTGCACCAAGTTCCAAGTCGTGTGTAGTGTAGTTCTTCTCATGAATTTTCAGTTGTCTTGATGCATATGCCACAACCTTTCCCCGTTGCATAAGGACATAACCGAGACCTAGGCTGGATGCATCACAATAAACCACGAAATCATCATTTCCATTAGGCAGTCTCAAGACAGGAGCATCACAAAGTTTCTGCTTCAAAGTCTGAAACGCCTCTTCTTGCTTTGGTCCCCACTCATAAGGTTTATTCTTCTGTCAAAGAAGTGAGAGGGACAGCAATCCTGGAGAAATTCGAAATAAACCGCCGATAGTAACCGGCAAGTCCAAGAAATGATCGAATCTCCGTCGGTGTCTTTGGTGTACTCCAATTCTTCACCGCATCAATCTTCGCAGGATCCACGTGAACACCCTTTTCATTGACTATGTGTCCCAAGAATTGAACTTTCTTAAGCCAAAACTCACATTTAGAGAATTTGGCATACAGTCGTTCCTCTCTTAGGATCTCCAAAACCAACTTAAGGTGTTGCTCGTGTTCTTCCTTGGCCCTTGAGTATATCAAAATATCATCAATGAATACAATCACAAACTTATCCAAGTATGGCCTGCAAACACGGTTCATGAAATCCATGAAGACCGCTGGTGCATTGGTAAGGCCGAAAGGCATTACCAGAAATTCATAATGGCCATATCTTGTTCTGAAAGCTGTCTTGGGAATATCATCATCATGTACGCGAAGCTGATGATACCCAGACCTACGATCGATCTTTGAAAACCATGCCGAGCCTTGAAGCTGATCGAAGAGATCATCGATGCGCGGCAGTGGATATCGATTCTTAACTGTGAGTTTGTTTAATTCGTGGTAGTCGATGCACATTCGGAATGACCCATCCTTCTTCTTAACAAACAAGACCGGTGCACCCCATGGCGAATGGCTCGGGCGAATAAATCCTTTATCAGTCAGTTCTTGCAGTTGGCTCGCCAATTCTTGTAACTCCGAAGGCGCCAGTCTGTACAGAGCTTTGGCGACAGGATTCGCGCCAGGTATTAAGTCAATTCGAAACTCTACTTGACATTCTGGTGGAAGACCCGACAAATCATTTGGAAATACTTCAGGAAAATCTCTGATTACAGGAATGTCTTCAATGTTCTTCCCCTTCTCTTTCTTCTCCATAATGTGAGCTAAGAATGCTATACACTTCTTCCTAAGGTACTTGTGTGCTTTAGTGCAGGACATTAGCTTAAGACCTTTACTAGAAGTTTCCCCAAAAACTCTTAAAGTTTCACCCGAAGGCAAGGGAATACGAATGTATTTTTCATGACAAATGATTTCCGCTTTGTGAGTGGCTAACCAATCCATGCCTATGATAACATCAAAGCTACCAAGATGCATAGGTATAAGATCACTTGGGAAAACGTGATCACTTAAGTTCACAGTACATCCAATAATAACAGTCTCAATATCAATAGTGTTTCCGTCAGCCACCTCCACGTTAAACGGTTTATCTAAGTGTGTACGTGTTCTACCAAGCATGCATTCAAAATCATATGAAACGAAACTCCTATCGGCACCAGAATCAAATAAGACATATGCATAAGAGTTGTTGATCATAAATGTACCATTGACCACATCCTGGTTGGCTTGAGCAGCTGGAGCATTCAGTTGGAACGCTCTACCTCATGCCACCCTTTGATTGTTTCCAGCTAGTCTTGGGCATTGATTTCTGAAGTGACCCACTTCACCACACTCATAACAGGCTCTTGCCTGTACAGGTACCTGGCGAACGAGTACAGCTGGGATAGGTTGAGCTTGCGGTGCACTCCAACAAAAGTTTGCAAAATGACCATACTTGCCACAGTTGTTGCAGACGCGACATGGCAAGTTAGGTGCATGATGATACCGGCAGGTATTACATTGGGGAGTATTCCCAACATAATTTCTGACGGTAGTGTTGTTTGATGATTGCTGCACGGACTTAGCAGCAGGAGTAGTGACCACGAAGTTCTTAGTCTTTCTCTTCTTGTTGCTGCTTTTTGAAGAGCTGCCTTGTTCAGTCTTGACTTCAGTTGAAGTCTCCTTGGCAGATGATTTGGTGTCAGTCTTCTTGAATCCCTTTCGTGTGAGTGTTCCAGCCTTCACATGATTATCAGTGAGTGTAGCAGATAAACGGATCACAGCCTCAAGTGTTTTGGGGTTGCTTCCGTAGACAGTGTCCTGAATCTGCATTTGCAGTCCGCCGATATACTTCTCAATTGCTCTCTCCAGCGGTGTCACTAGATGAGGTACTAGCAAACTATACTCGTGGAAACGAGTATTGTAGATAACATTTGCTCCACTGTCTTGCTTGAGTTCCCAAAACTCAGTTTCCAGCTTCCTCATCTCACTACGCGGACATAATTCAGTGGTCATCCGGTTCTTGACCTTTGTCCATGTCAGTGCTAGGGCATCATCCACTCCCCTAGTTTGCTTTTCACCGTTCCACCAAGTTAGTGCTCTCTTTTGGAAAACACTGGTGGCATAGCTCACTTTCTGATTTTCGGGGCAATCGCTGTTAATGAAGGTGTTCTCCATGCTCTCAAACCACTGTAGCAGACCAGTGGCTGTTTCAGAACCCGTAAACTTCAGTGGATTACAGGAATTGAAGTGCTTGAATGTGCAGACCGGTGGGTTTGCACCACCTCTGTTCTGATTGAGAGATTGATTGGCTTGAGTCAGTTGATTCACCAATCCAGATATGAGGTTTGCTAACTCTTGTATGCCGGAATTGGCATTACCGTTAGCA
The DNA here is from genome assembly GCA_009363875.1 of Mikania micrantha. Lineage (NCBI taxonomy): Eukaryota > Viridiplantae > Streptophyta > Magnoliopsida > Asterales > Asteraceae > Mikania > Mikania micrantha. Next base: position 15,168,196 of record CM018698.1, read on the forward strand.
TCTTCGGAGTTCGTATCATCTCCGTTGTGACGGCGTGGCGGCATGTTTCTGAGGAGATTAGAAACATGTTACTACCGTTTACAACGTAAGTCATACAAACAAGGGTCAAATGAGTTCATTTCAACAGTTAGGATTACATATAGGAACTATATTTTTCTCCTATCTCTCATTAAACTCATATCAAAGTATTAATTCCCTAATATTATACTAACGCATCCTAGTTGGTCATATCTAATATTAACTAATTATTCCTAAGTACCAAACATTCCCCACCCTATACTAACACTGACAACCTCCCGATGCAATGCAACAAGCTTATATATAGGGCATATGCAAGGGTAGATCGCAACCTCCCCAACACCATCCCACCACCGTTGCATTGCACAACGATTATGCCCTTGTTAGAATTTAGGGTGTATCATGTATCTTATTATTGTCTCACTTCACAAACCTTATCCTAGGTAGGATAATTTTGAGTGAAGTGGTCTGCAGTTCCCTTGGACAATAAGGTTCACCTAATGTCTAAGTTCACCTGACATGTAGGTTTACCTATTTCTAAGTTCACCTAATGTCTAAGTTCACCTGATATTAAAGTTTCCCTAATGTCCAAGTTCACTAAAAGTCCATACTAAATCCCAATGTCCATAGTTATCCATGAGGGTTCATATCATCACTGAGTGTTCTTATTGTCACTAAGTGTTCATATCCTCCCTATATTTTATTCTCATCAAGTGTTCATACCATCACTAAGTGTTAGTATCATCACTATGCGTTCGTATTTTCATCAAGTCTCTATATCATCACCCAAAGTCTTCAATCTATCACTAAATGTTCGTATTGTTCGTTGATCCTATACACCCCACGTGTCCAATATGTGTATTCATAAGTGATTATATAAGTGTTTATCAAATATGATCATCCAAAGTGTCAATCCAAACCAACCTTAACCAACATACCATCAACATCAACCTTACAACATTTCCTAGTAATATCCTAAGTTCTTGACACTGACAGACCCCCAATATACTACAAATGGTATATGTATAGGGCATATGTAGGGGTCGGTCGCACCTGCCCTAGCCACCGTCCCACCACCTTTGTAGTATACCACGAGTGTGTCCTTGTCTGGTGATCAAAGATCAATCAAATAATTCCTAAAGCAGATAAGTTCCTAAGCAGTTAATTTCCTAAGCAATTAGTTTCCCAAACGGGTAGTTCCCTTATTCTTCAATACTGACATCCACCTAATGTACCGTAAATGGTATATATATAGGGCATATGTAGGGGTCAGTCGCAACTGCCCCAGCCAACATCCCACCACCTTTACGATACACCACGTGTATGTCCTTATCGAATCATACGGGCACAGTCAATCAAATATAATCAACGAGTATCATATGCATGGCAGATATATATCAGGAGTTCAAATAACATGTAGTACACACATAAGCATGAAATCCTGAATATAATAACTAGTGTATGAAATAGCTTCATACTAGGGTATCCTACGGTTATGGACTAGGTCAACCATTTCTAGTAACCTAATTCCCTATAACCCAGACTCTGATACCAATCTGTAACACCCCGACCGATGGCGGAAACGTCGGGATGCCACGAGGGATGTGTAGATTGTTCATAAGCTCGTGGGCATCTAATTTAAATCATCACATATCATTTAATCAACCAAATTAATTACACAAAAATCATGTTCATCATGAATTAGTTACATCACATACAACCAAATTAATTACACAAAAATCATGTTCATCATGAATTAATTACACAAAAATCGTGTTCATCATGATTTAGCTATCTAACTAAATTCTAGTCTTCAGAATTTCAGTTATTTAGCTAAGTCCAAGAACCTAAGTGACGATTGTCCAAAATATGAGAGATCATCCTCCTCAACCTACGTGTCTTCATTTCCTGAAACATGTAGAAAATCAAGTGTCAACTACAGAGTAGTTGGTGAGAAATCATAAGTTTTTATGTATTAAAAATGTTTATAAAAAGTTTGTTTATAAATAGGTTTATGAAAGTTTATAATTTCCCCGAGAAAATCCACATGAGTAAATGCGAGATAATCCATCACTTAACCCAAACACACAATCACAAACACATAATCACATATCTCAAATAATCATAGATAGTCAGTCAATCACATAAACATTCAACCAATCACAATCATTAATATTCGCAAATAGTATAAGTGACTATACATTAAATCATTGTGATTAACCGAAGTTAAAGACATGATTCATGGAGTGGTATCAAACCATGTGACAATACATGTGACCATTGTGGATGACCGAAGTCAACAACAAGGTCTCATGGAGTTATGATAATTCAAGTGACAATACATGTAATCGTCTCGGATGACCGAAGTCAACACAATGATACACAGAATTGTGGTAACCCACGTGACAATACATGTGATCATTGCGGATAACCGAGGTTATCAGCAATGCCACACAAAGTTATAATAATCAATGTTAATCCATATACAGTGATAATCCCATAATATAAATATCGTATTGATAAACAGGTATCACCCATGTGTTATCAAAATAATATTAAAAATTGGTATACATGTTTCACCTCCGAGTTTAAAACAAAACAGTTTAAAAAGGAAGGTTATGAGAACTCACCTGAATGCTTTAGATTCAGTGATCTTGTAAAATGCGCGCTCGCGTAAGGAGAATCAGGACAACTCAACAATCTGTATTTAATATGTGTTCACGTTTGTAAGCATATGCATTTTATCCTCATTTAGTGTCTGTTTTAGACCCTTAGAATGTTTAGTCACTTATTATATTTATTCTAAGTTAACTTGTAACCCTTAAGGTTTGTCAATGATCATCATAGAAAAAAAATGTGTGGTTTAAACTTGTTAGTTTACATCTTCTAATGAAGGTCATTACTTATAAACTAGTATGTATTTTCCCTTGGATATGTATATAATCTAAGGTGTTAATCCTTGATACTACATATCCATAACCACATTTGCATGCATGCTTTGCTAAGTGTCATCATAATTCTAAATTGACAACCTTTTATTTAATCTTGAGAAAATCTTACATAAATCTTATTCCTTTAAAATATTCCACTTGTAAAATCTTATAATTCCACTTATACTCATAAATAATAAAAATAAAATTGACAACTTAGTAATATTCATGCATGTATATGGGAGTCTCATTACACCTTGTTTATTATAGGTTGTACTAGTTTATATAGACCCTCCCTTAACTCCCATGCAAATTTTAGGTTCGGAAACCCCTCAAATCAGCGAACCTTTAGGTTCACTACCCCATGAAATATGCAGGTTCTAGGGTTCGGCAATCACAAGAGCATAGGTTCGCTGGTTAAGGTTCCAACCCTTCAGGGTTCGGCTACATTAGGGATGGGTTCGGCCGTGGGTTCGGTTGGGTAATGTTCAGCAACCACAGGTTCGTGTGTAGACTGAGGTTTGTGATATCCATGGTTCTCATGCAAGGAGGTTCGTAGGGTTAGGAAGCTTCGGCTAAGGCTGAGGTTCGCCCAAGGGGGTGAGGTTCGGCCGGTTCCAGACCCATTAGTCCTAGGTTCGTTCCAACAATAGCCATAGGGTTCGGCTAACCCAGGTTTGTGACTAAAATAGGTTCGCTGGAGAACCTTGGTTCGTGGAGGAGCTTCAACTGAGTTGTTAGGGTTCGGTCTATGAAGGTTCGTGAGCTTCAGGTTAGTTTCGAACAAGAAGAGGTTCGTCTAAGTGAAAGAAGGTTGGGCCGGTTGTGTTTGGTCACACAGGGTTCAGCCCTCCTTATGTTCAGCCGTCAAAGGTTTGGCCGCTCCTCTTACAGGTTCGCCTGACCCTATCTCCAACGAACTAGATTCCTATCAGCATCATCCTTGAGTTCCAAGACGTAGTGGGTTCATTCATGGTCCCACCATCTTCCTACTCTTGAGGTTTATGGTTTTTGAGGTGTAGATCGTGTAGAAATTACTACCCTAGCCGATTCTATATATATATCAAGAACAAAAAAGCAAAACAGAATTTTTAACTCCAAATTGTGGTGAAAATCCGGGTTTCTTCGTATCCTCTTGTTCCTCTCGGTCGTGCGGTCGTTTAGAGCCAAGAATCACTTGAATCCGATAAGAATTGAAGGAGTAAAGCTAGAGAGAAGTATTGTAGGTGACGAAAATGAGAGTGTAGAGAGAGAAAGAGGCCTTGCAATATGAGGAGGAAGAAGAAAAGAGTGGGCTTTTATAGCCCGGAATTTCCCCGTGTGCTCGGTCTCGTTTATTTCGAGATTAACAAATTTAAAATGTTCGGTTTTTCTCATAAATCATATTTAAAGTATAACACGTTTAAAATAATTATGTTTCGTGATAATAAAATGATTTTTAATTAATTCGTTTCGTAGAATAATTCCGTTCACTTTCGTTAAATTATTCATTTAAATAAAATAATTCGTTCATTTTCGTTTTAGGTTGTAATTCCTAATAAACGTTTTAAATTCAAATTTATCAATTTAGTATCGTTCGATATTATTTTGTGATCTCGTCGAAACGCGTTACTCACGTACGTATTCGTAAAGATCGTCACATTTTCGAATCCGACGTTCGTATCGTATTTTGATTCGATTTATGATTTATGGAATATCGCTTCAGAATATTATTTTTAACAATTATATTCATATGAATCGTCACCCACGCGAATACATTATTAAGTTAATATTTCAGAATTAATATTCGTGTTTAAATTATGTTCGTAACCTCACCATCGCGTAACTAATTCCAATTATACTTTATTAACTTTAATATTATCAATCCCAATCCAAACCCCACTATACCATGTCACTGACCACTATACCATGTCACTGACACATCCGTGATAGACCGAAATATGCATATGTATAAGGCATATGTAGGGGTCAGTCGCAACTGCCCCAGCCACCGTCCCACCGCTATTTCGATAAACCATGACCATGCGTCCTTGACTATGTTTAACAACCAACCAGTAACAAACTCCAACTCTTTTCCATTCTAAACCATAACCCATAATTCATGTATTCAAACTGCGATAAACTCTTTGGTTTTGTTTAGTTAAGTTGTTACTAAACTTCCCATGGTTTACGCGTATAATAATATATTCTCAATACGTATACCAAATATCAATGATGTCATCCAATAACTCATTATAATTTATAATTAACACATCAGGTCGTAACAGTAAAATCGTACATATGTACGGACGACCTGAATTACAGTGATGTTACATTTGGAATTTCCCTCAAGGTGGCCATACTAAGAATTTAATAGTGGGTTTATACTCGACCGTAGTGGTACTAATTTGCGGTGCTAGCATATAATGTATATATGTGTGGGCCCTTAAGCAGTGTTTTGAAAACCGGACCGGCCGGGAACCGGTGGGTGGACCGGTCCGGTTAAGGGTTTTGAGCCGTTTTTGGGTGGACCAGCCGGTCGGACCGGAAAACCGGTGGTTGAACAGGTTTTTTAAATTTTTTATTTATTTTTTTTATTTTATATATATATATATATATTTATAAAATGTTTATAAAATCATCCGGTTCGACCGGTCGGACCTCTGACCAGTAAAGAGACCGGTTCGACGTCCGGTCCGGTTATGAAAACATTGTCCTTAAGGGGCAAAAGTAAAAGTGCATTAAATTTAACGTTATTTTAATTATTTTGTGTAAATAACGTTAAATTCATTGGGATGATCAATTTCAAACGATAACTTTGAGTGGGAGACTCTTTCGGAGCAGCCTCTCTATCCAATTGGGATAAAGGTAAGGTTTGTATCTATCTTTCTTCCCCAGACCCTACTGAAAAGTGAGAATATACTGGGTAAGGTTGTTGGTTGGTATACTCGGCCGTAATGGCAAGTGATCACCCGTAGTGGCTGTCACTCTAAACACTTGGTAATAATTTAGTAACTGGTACTCACTCGCAATTGTGAACGCTTGTTCATAATGATTCATTTAAACATCAGTTAACCTATTTCAAAGGAACATGTGTAAAGTAGTTTGTCCGTTATCCACTGCACCACCACCAACCTTAACTTTTTCTTTATTAATATATTTTTATATTTTATATGAAAAGGTAACTTTTTAATAGTGGGGTCTTATAGTAAGTGCGGAATGTGCGACCGCACATGACCTATTTCTTTAGGGGGTCCTAATTTTTTTAAAAAATTGTATATATTTTATATATTAGTTTATTTTACAGCAAACACATATAATTTACATTTCAATTTTTTAAATATATTTAACCCAATTATGAATTTTATACAAGCTAAAAGAAAAACTTTTTCCTTAAATATTTGACCAAATAACTTATTACAATTTAAAATTTGGGTCAAAAAAACAAATTAACTCACTTCATATATAGTTCTAAATTAGTTACCACACACGCACACATAGAGGTCTACTTTTAGCATTTGCACAGGACATCTAATCTTTTAGAAGCGGCTCTGGTTTTTAAGATTTATCATGCATGCAAGCGTTCTTCATATTGCTTACATAGCATGATGAAAACTTTAACTTTAATATTCAAGCCTTAAACTTTAGCGTGCATATTCATGGATATAGGTTCGAAAACAAGTTTGGTATGAATATAAGTTCCAAAACGTAATAAACCATATAAATGAATAGGGATATAAAAAGTCACTGATTAAATAACTCTCGAAACCCTAATGGTAGGTTGCCCTCAAATATATTTCTACAACCAAAACCTAAAGATTTAAACTTTATGAATTCATTTAACTTAAAACACTATCAAAGCATGATTTTATGCTTAGATTCACATTTAAATCGTGATTTTTTTTTTGTGTAAAATCTTACCTTAAGCTTCTTTTGTAACTTTTTATCTCTAAACCCCCCCCCCCCCCACCCTGTATCTCTGCCCTCCTGGTAAGATACGCCAACGTGAACTTTTTAACTCTTTCTTCTTCTTTTTTTCGAAACCATATGAAGCAAGAACTAAATATGTGACCACTATTTTATTTATAGGGAAGGATTTATGGTTTTAAATCTCCTTTTTTGTAACTAAGTCTTACAAGCTTTGCAACTTTAAAATTTTCATCCAAAACTATATATCAAAATTAAAGGTAAATTTAAGACAGTTACAATATATTTGTGTATTTAATTTTTTTCTCATAATTCTCACAACCTCACTTTATTCACAAACCCTATCTTTTTGAATTCTTAAGTCATACCCAATAAACACTCGACATGTTTAGATTGTGCATACCCAACAATTATTTTTAATAAACTAATGGGTATACTTAAATACCCACAGTCATACCCATTACCCAACGGGTAAAATCTAATGGGTTTTATGCTACGTATGAGACAATCTTTTATAATCATATATGGGATGATATTACCTTAATCCGATTCAATATCATCCCTACTTTGAGCACAAAAAACTGTGTATAAAAAATGAAACCAAAAACAATCTTTGGATTCATGAATGTGAGACAAGAGAAGTAATTTAAAAACCAAATGATGATTGAAGTTGCCAGAGATGGCGTCAAGAGTTATCCAAGTGATAAAAAAAAATTATAAATGGTAAAAAGTTTGGTGATCAGGGGTTAAGGTAAGGGTGAGGTAATTTTAAGAGGGGATGAAAAATCATTATGTGAAAATTATATATGATCAAAAGCCTGTGAACATCCATCACAATCAAGCATGTAGTGTTTCTTCAAATAATTAAATGATTTGGTTTAATTTTTCTTTAATGATACATTTTCTAGTTTTATAAATGAAAGAAAATAACATAAAGAGAATTAATGAAAGAAACTGTGAAATAAACGGAATATATACTTGTTTTTGGTGATCAAAAACTTGAAGAAAAAAAAACAAATGTAAAATTTTAAGTGTTTTTAAGTCTAAAAAGAATAAAATTATAAATATTTATCTTTATACTCTTATCATGTCACATATATAATTAATTAGTAGAGGAGAGATAGAACATAAAAATGTAAGGTCATAAAAAAAGTGATAGTAACATTAAAAAAACATAAAAATCTAGTACAAAAAAGAATATATTACATAAAAAATAAAAATTTAATACAAAAAATAAAATGTTATATTTAAATTATTATGACACATGTCAAAATTCTATCAGTTCTTGCTGATATTAGACAAAAATTTCTTCTTATTTAATCTTTCTTCAATAATTATATTATAAGCTATAGAGTAAATTGTCAAGATGTTTTATGTATTTTGCTACTATTTAACTCTTAGTCTCTTCTTTATGTATTTTGTTACTATTTAACTCTTAGTATATCTTAAAATAAAAAAATGATAAAACTTTATATATGTTTTTGTTTAACTTTTCCTTTGATTTTAGAGGAAAATATAGAAGAAACATTTATTAAAAATCTTTTTGTTTTTTTGTTTGTTTTTTCACTTTCTTCTAAAACTTTTTAAGAACACATATATTATTTTTAATTTATTTTTTTTCCTTAAAAAAACTCCTCTAAATAAAAGCAAAATATGCGATATTTTTGTGAACAGTGGTCCACATATTTTGTATCTTGCTGACACAAAGTCTCTCAAAAAGCTGTCAATCTGTTTGCTATCTACCCTCCGTCTCTTCGCCGTTCAAAAAAAAAACATCTACTCTCCGTTTCAAGTCCACTCTTTTAATGCAGATGAAGTTCAACACATACAAAAATCTCCATAATTTTCGTATTTGATTTCCATTCAGCTCCATCAAGTAAGCTTCTTCAAGGCCCTTTCGATTTCAATTTCAATTTCAATTTCAATGAATTGGTTCTCAATTTATAAAGTTCGTGCCCAATTTTGAATAGGGTTTCCTGCATATGTTATTAGATCGCTACATGATGGATTCAATGCAAGCATGTGACTATCTTATGTTGTTTGTATTATAATGATTGAGTAAAAAAGCTTTTAGTTATATGTGTTGGTATTCTGATTTTCATTGATTTCATGGGTCATGTTTGCTATCATGTCCAAAATCTGCAAATCAGCTACTGAATGATTGGTTTGTTTGTTGTATATTTAGGGTGAATCTTCTCTCATCTATTGATAATTGTGCATGGATCATTAATAAGAGACTTGGGGGTTTAATAATAGGTGGAACTTAGCCTTTTGTGAATCATGGTTCTAGCTCCAACGATCAAAGTGGTTCTTGGCTCTTTTGCATTTGCTGTATTTTGGGTTTTGGCTGTTTTTCCTGCCGTCCCGTTTATGCCCATTGGAAGAACTGCAGGCTCCCTTCTTGGTGCCATGCTCATGGTTCTTTTTCAAGTTATAACCCCGGATCAGGCTTTTGAATCGATTGATCTTCCGATTTTAGGGCTTCTATTTGGGACAATGGTTGTGAGTGTTTATCTTGAAAGAGCAGATATGTTTAAGTATTTAGGTAAGTTGCTTTCATGGAAAAGCCAAGGATCAAAAGACTTGTTGTGTAGAATATGCTTGGTATCTGCAGTATCAAGTGCTTTTTTCACTAATGATACATCTTGTGTCGTGTTGACCGAGTTTGTACTTAAAATTGCCAGACAACAAAACCTTCCTCCCCATCCATTTTTACTAGCACTTGCTTCAAGTGCAAATATTGGATCTGCTGCTACACCAATTGGTAACCCACAGAATCTAGTAATCGCAGTTCAAAGTAAGATACCGTTTGGGGAATTCTTGTTTGGGATTGCATCTTCAATGGTGGTGGGCATTTGTGTGAATGCTTTGATTCTGTTATGCATGTTTTGGAAGTTGTTATCTGTTCACAAAGACGAAGAAGAACCTCCTATGGAAGTAACCCCTGAAGAAGATGTAAATTCCCATAGATTTTCACCTGCTACAATGTCCCATCTTACTTCTCAAAGTTCTCGTGAAATCAATGCTCATTTGGATGCCATGAGTGTTCACAACTCACCAGGTGTTAATGGACACACGGATCATAATATTCTTAGGAACCGTCTAGCTGGATTAGGCGACAATGAGATTCTTAGAGATGATAATGTCTCAAAGGATGGTACAGACAACGGCTCATCACAGAAGAAGGATGAAAGAGTTGTTTCAAGGCATTCGTCATCATACGGATTCATGAGTGCAAATTCTGATTTGGGTTTGGAGGACATTGATAGAAAGTCAGCTAAATGGAAGATAATATTATGGAAAATAGGAGTGTATGTGATTACAGTGGGAATGTTGATCTCATTTCTAGTGGGATTAAATATGTCATGGACAGCCATTACTGCTGCATTGGCTCTGGTGATTCTTGATTTCAAAGATGCTCGCCCATGCTTAGAGAAGGTACCCTGTGTCCATGGACTGTTGAGGTCGAAATGGGTTGGTTGGGTAACCAGTCGAAATGGGTCTAGTTAAAATAAAGATTATATTTGTTTGTCAGATATGACAAGAAAGTTTATGTAATTTAAGAAAAAATATGGTGTTTCTAAAAACAAATGAAAAGGTCTTGTTCAAAATACTCTTTAGGTGACTTTCATTTTGCATCAATTTAAGGCTATTTGTCTATATTTTATATCTTAAAGATAAAACGCTAACACCGATCTAACTTTCTCCAAATCGACTTTTATATCTTGCATGCATACAATTAAAATCTAAGAGTTGCATTCATCCAGGTATCTTATTCACTGCTGGTATTCTTTTGTGGGATGTTTGTGACTGTCGAAGGCTTCAATAAAACTGGAATCCCAAGTGCAGTGTGGGAATTTATGGAACCTTACGCCCATATTGACCACGTTAGTGGCATAGCAATTCTTGCAGCTGTCATTGTTGTTCTATCAAATCTAGCTTCTAATGTGCCAACAGGTAGTCTTTCAATCATTGTTAACATTACCATTTGCCAGTTCGTTCACGGTTCACTATTTGAAAAACCAAACTGGACGATTATATATTCAACTTTTCGTATTTCAGTACTGTTGCTCGGAGGAAGGGTGGCGGCAGCTGCAGCCAGTATATCACCAGAGAAAGAGAAGAAAGCATGGCTAATATTGGCATGGGTGAGCACGGTGGCTGGGAACCTTTCACTGCTAGGCTCAGCAGCCAATCTGATTGTGTGTGAACAGGCTCGTCGTGCTCAAAGCCTCGGGTACAGTCTTACCTTCTGGGCTCATCTTAAATTTGGTGTCCCTTCAACCATAATAGTTACTGCTATTGGTTTGGCACTCATAAGGGCATAAACATACGTAATATCATTATGTGTAGTTGCTTTTTGGATCAAACAATAATGGGAGGTATAGACAAATTTTAGCTTTGCAAAACATAAAAAAATTTATATTTTATATTTTGTAAATACATTGTTGTATGATATTAATTCAAATGTATCTTCTTTATACAACGACAACAAAGCAGCACCAACAACTTTCTTTATAATCTTTAAATAATTGAATATTATGATCATGTTTTTTTATGTATATGTTCATCCATTTTTGTGTTACATTATTTTTTTTAATCAGGTTGTTACAATGGTTTTGTAACAAATAATAAAAATAAAAATTAGCCATTAAACGAAACAATAATCACATAACAAAGTAAGTTTATATATAAATGAGGATCAATTTGTACAACAAAAGAAGGGTAAAAGTACAAATACATATCATAACCACTAACATCTGGATTTACATTCTGTCGGGTAGGAGGCAGCGGGTGAAGCTTGACCCGTAAATGTGACACGATAGCAATCGTCGAGTGTCATCCATTACTGTAATCGTCGAGTGTTATCCAACATTGTTATACAGTACTTAAGTTGCTGCAATCGTCGAGTGTTATCCTGTACAGTGGATCTCTGATAAGTTCCCGAGTTTATTAAAGGAGAGAACTAAAAGGAAAAGAAAAGGAAAAAAAATGAGAGGAAATGAAAGAAAAACTAAGTAATTTTGCCTAGTTTTCCTTTTACTTTTCTTCATTTCCCTCCTTAAATGATACTCAGGAGCACGACATGTGTTATTTTCCATTCTTTTAACTCATTAAATGAAACTTAGGAACACAAATTTTTTTCCTTTCTTCTCTCCTTTAATGAACTCGGGAACAGAGCGTGCGTGCTTGAGGAGGCAGTGACGACTGTGGTTGCTCATGCGGCTAACCTAAGGCTTATAAGCCGGAACTGGAACCTGCCGTAGCAACTAAGACACCCAAAGAACTCTCCTTCGCAAAGAAAATCGGTAACCATTCCGAGGAATACCTGAAACAATGCGCATAAATGTTAGTGTCACACGACCAATTCTCTGAGGTCTATAATGTATCATCATACACTACATGATAATAGGCATAAAAACATATAAAGAAGGCAAAATCAGGATTAGATCACAACTAGGGTTGTAAATGAACATGAATGAGTCATTGTTTGTGTTCGGTCGTTTAACTTTTAACTTGTTCGTTAATGATTCACGAAGTCCAAAAGAATGAAAATTCGTGTTCGTGTTCATTAATTAAGAAATTAAACTTGTTCGCAAACGCAAAAGAACATATACTATTTAAAAAAATAAAAATCACGTTTTGAATCTTAAACATTACAGACAATCATTTACATAAATATAAAGTTAAAAACTTGATAAAAAAAATACTATCATAAAAACCAATCAAAAGTTAGAATTAATCATGTCTGTAAAAGTCGCTAGACGCTAGTCGGGCGGCGAGGTACCGCCTAGGGATTAATCGGCGCTAGGCGGATTGGAATTTTTATATGTAATTTTACAAATATTTATTATATACACACATTAATATCAATAATTTAATATAATACTTCAAATATATTAAAAAATAAACTTAAACATACTAAGTCAAGTACTTCAAATTAGAAACTTAAACACAAAATTCAAAGTTTATTGATGGATTTCGATGTTTAGTGGGAGGTTTTAATGTATCAGATGTTGGATTTGATGTTTTAGAGTCATATTAAGTATTTGGGGTTGAAAATGTCTCGAATAATCACTTCCTGAGCCCTTTTTACTCGAAAAAAGCCAAAAAAACAAAAAAAAAAGGCCGCCTAGGCCGACTAGGCCCCGCCTAGCGCCTAGGCCGATTTTTACAACACTGGAATTAATAATTGTAATTGAAATTTCCCTAAAGTAATATTTCAAAAATCTTACTTTCAAATTACTATGGTTTTAACAAGATACAAATTTCAAATAACTAGATTTTTTGTTTAACAAACTAAATCAATAAGTTAAGAATATGAAATACATTTAACAAATAAATATAATAAATAAACATAAACGAACACATTATCTTTAAATATAAATGAAAGAATATGAACTCTCTTCATGTTTGTTTATTTAATAAAAAAAATAAAATTTCTTTTTCGTGTTCATTCATTTATTAAAGAAACAAACATAAAAAAACTTTCCACCAAATGGTTCGCTGAAAATTTGGTTCATTTAGAGCCCTAATCACCACATATAAAGATAAGCCCAGCTGGCCTCCTACTTTTATAAGTAAAGTAGTTCAGCCATCCACATCAGCCAGATTGCATCTAGCATCTGATCACACACCTTATGTATATATCTATGTAAATGTATCTAGCAGGGTGCTAACAGCATCCATACCTAGCAAGGGAAGGGTCCATCACGGATATATGACCATTATACCTCTACGACATCTTTAAACTCCTTTTGGCACTCCAAAGTCCAATCTATAAATATCCATGGGATTGGTTATTCACACACCCCTCTTTTTTAATTCAACACCCTCACTGATCCTATATGCCTCGTATAGATCTATACGTGGCGTATAGCCCCACGTATAGGTCTATACTACTAGTATAGGTCCCCAATCATTGGCACTGACACGCAATGATTGGTCACGTATAGAGTCGCGTATAGGACCTATACGCCGCGTATAGGTCTATACGCTTCGCATAGGTCCCAATCATTGACATTGACAAATTCTGACACCCAATGATTGTTCCCCTATACGCCTCGTATAAATCTATATGAGGCGTATAATGGGTGTGAGTTAGGTGGGGTAGGTGTGTGAATAACACAAACCCATATCCATATTGGCCTCAGTTTTCATCCATTATAGAAATTGTACGACACCTTTATGTCTTTGTAGACCAATTAATGACATGTGGAGCAGAAAAACAAAACAAAAATACAAATGTAACTTGATTTCTCGATATGAAAATGTGTATCGGGACCAATGAATCATCTTGTAACAACATATCTATATCTATACCTATATACTAAATAATAAAATAATAACAATTTTGTCCACTATTACCACTTGTCACGTTCTTACACCATTATTACCACTTGTCACCTTCTTACACTACTAACCACTATTGTTATTTGTCAATTCCTTATCATTTCACTTAATTCTTTCATTTATTAAATAACTAGGTTAGTTCCCGTGTATTATACGGATTAAATAAAAAAAATATAAAGAATAATTATTAATTAAATTTAGAAAATATAAGATGATTTTTTATATAAAATACGATTACAATTTCGCATTGTTTAATATTTTAAGTATTATAATAATATTATTATTTCTGTAAACAAACTTTTTTATAGTTTTTTTCCTTAAACATTGTGCTGAAATAATTGTTTTTAAAAATTTTATAATTTATAATATTTTTTTCTAAAAGTAAGTGTGTTTTATTATTAATATATTTTAGTGTATTAAAAAATCTTTTTTAACTTAAAAATGCATAAAAAGTATATTTAATATTTAATATTATTATTTAATGTTAGATGTATTTAATAGGACATAGAAGCGGAAAACAAATGTTGAGATGTTCTAAAATCATGTCATGTGACACTAAAATATTTATTTATTAGTATAGGTAGAAAGTAGATTATATTCTTTCTCTCTTATTAAATAAATTGTTTCTTTTATTAAGTAATTATAATACGAATAACTAATATATTATTCATCTTTTAATTATAAAACATTTAAAAAAATTTCATAAAATACGAAATTTTTTAAAATCAGTAATATTTTATTTTCAAAAAAATCAAAATTTATGTAAAACAAAAAAAACAAGTTATCTTAAAAGTTATTAGGGTTAATAAAATAAGAGTGAGTAATTATTTGATAAAGATCATATACATATATAGGGGATGGTTTGAATGTTAACCCTTCCTTATTGCGATAACCGAATAACTACATCTTATTACTTTGAGGCCCACATTAAAGTAAATATGAAGGTGTAGGTTTTTTCTTATTTTTTTATTAATATAAGTGAGTCTTACATTAATTAAAAAAACCTGCACCTTTAGATCTACTTTAGTGTGAGCCCCAAAGTAATAAGATGTAGTTATTCGGTTAACGCAATAAACATGGGTTAACATTTGATCCTCTTTATATATCTTATAACTATATATAATGGAGATAAGAGAGAGACTATGTCAATCTCTTAAAATTAAGAAATGTACAACACATGATGCTTATGTTACCACTAGCCAATGCTTCAATTTCTTAACATTAAGAAATGTACAAGTCTTGAAGCTTATGTTACCACCACCCATTACGTGTATGATATAAGCATAACTCTGCTTCTCACTTTCGAAGACTCCAGCCCTAATTCCCCTTTTCCAACAGATTTTTGTTCCCATCTTCTTCTTCTTTTCCCCCAATGAAGAAATCGTCTGGTGTCCAACTTTCATCTTTGATGAATCTTTTCCTTAACCGGAATACATCTCAACTAGACGAGATTTCTCTACCACAGAGCTCGAATGACCCATTCCTTCTTGATATCTCAACCAGACCAAAGAAGTAGTATACTTTTCTTGGCTTCTTCGCTTCAATACATGTCATCTACTAATACAACAATGGAGAAATGGCTCCACATTCAAAATTTAAAATCAGTTCTCTCCTTTAAATGCGATGCTTACTCTCGCTTTCATTCTCCACTGCTCCCCCAATTGCTTTCGATCAACACCGTTTATCCATGTGCTTCTATTGCGTTTGCCTCTCCGACACTGCTTCTCTTCAACTGGTATGCCTCCTCAGTAATTTATTTAACCTAATTTGTACACATTGTTTAACCCAATTTTTCTTTTTAGTTGTAGATGCAATTCAGACTACCAATGTTACTCCATCTGCTTATCGTTTCGTTTGGTGTGCCTTCTTAGAATTCTTGTAACCTAATTTTTAATTTTTGTGCTTTGCATACCTGCTTCATATTTATAAAATATGTGTTTATTTTATATGTATGGTTTGTAATCAAAAGCAAAGAAAATAAAGAAAGAAAATACTTCAAAACCAAAGAAAAAAAAGATTATGGAAAGGATATGCAATCTGTATGTATGGTGTTCTATTTGTATATTATGTTCTAGAAAAGATTATGTTTGTATGTTCTGTTTTTATAATAAATGTGTGTATGCTGTTCTATATGGATATTTTATGTATGTTTATATGTATGTACGCAGTGTTGTATTAATATGTATGTTTTGTTTTGTTAGTTTTAATATGCAGTGCTGTATGTTTTGCTTTGTTCTGGCAATGTGTGTCTATATATATATATATGTATGTATGTATTAAGATAATCCTGCATGTTAGAAGGGCATATATATATATATATATATATGTATTGTATGTTCTGGTTTTTGAAACATGCTAACACCATGTGATAGTAATATGTTTACGTAGTTCTTAGTTATTTGCATGCAGTCTTTGTCACCATGTATTTTTTTCTTCATATAATGTATATTCAAGTATGCAGTGCCACATTGAGAACCTGTAACCATTGATAGGTTTTTGGCATGGAGAGGGAGATTTGAAGCAGAACTGCCATTTGAAAGAGCCAAGTAAGTTTCATAAGTTCTTTATTGTTTAATTGTTTACAAAATAAATTTTTGCATGATTTGTGTGTGTGTGTGTTTTTGTTTATAGTAGTTAACTCTTTTTAAAAGTTTCAAATCAAATTTATTTTTGTAAAAAAGTGCATGTATAGGCTTACAAAATAAATTTATGCATGTTTTGTGTGTATCTTTGTGTGTTTAAGTTTATAGTAGTTAACCTCATTTTACATATTTTAAATAAAAAATATTTTTGTAAATAATTGTATATAGATGTATGTATGATAGTTCTCTGTGTGTGTTTTGCAAGATAGGTATGTATAATCTGTATTTGTATGCAATTTTATGCATGTATGTAATTCTGGTATGCATAATCTGTATTTGCATTCCTTTACAAGCAAACAAGCGTATGGCCATTTATGTTATGAGACCAATTAAAAAGGTCAACAAGGATAAGAATATACATACGCCCCAAATTGTATATGATGAGCTCTCAAGGAAAGTAACCAATATTTGTTCATCATCAGAAGCTACATATGCTCTCATGTGATTTTCAAAATAATCTTGTATGAATAAATGGACCAATGTAACAATTAATTATTAAAAATAAAATTAGCATTGTAACCAATCAATCATAATTATTCATTACTCTGCTAACAGCATAAGGCCACTTAGGAATGGCTGCCAGATATATTTCCAGGTTTTATACATGTTGTATTGGCAGGATAAGAAGCTGACCAAATACATATTCCATCACTGTCCTACCGTAACAAAATAACAAATGAATGGCAGAACAACAATGTAATCTTAAGATTAAGACAAAGTTCACTAACTGTAACAATAGAACTTGTTTGCTTAATTCTTTAGATAAGTTGCTAACCTGAATCTCCGTACTTCCGAATGGTTGCTTGATTTCGTGCAGAAAAAAAATGCCAAAATATCCTTTTTATGGTACCAACTAACACATTTAAGGTCAACGTGAGCCAACAATTTAACCAACTGTATGAAGTTCTGTGTTTTTGTATGTAGATATGCGTTATTATTTATTTAATAAACAAACATTTTATTGAGTTCGAAGGACATATATATGTAGTGTGTGTATGTATATTCTATACATACTCAATGAAATTAGTTTATACTTGTGTACTTATCCAGTTCTGTGTGTTTAATAAAAATCAATAAACCAGTTCTGTTTTTTGTGTTTTTTATATGTAGGTATGTAGTTCTGTGTGTATTTTTTTTTATACCAAACACACCACTTTATTGCTTCTCATTCGGCTTTGGTGATTTTGGATTCGATGCTGATGAAAAGGATCTGCATGAGGACCTAAAATATACCACAAAATCAGACCCAAAATGTTAAGAAATGCGTTAAAGGACCTCAATTTGTATAAAAATAGTTTTGAAACTGAACAAAGAAATGAAGTCCAAACAAAGATATCTATGTATGTAGTTCTGTATGTATATTCTGATGTGTGTATTTTACGTATATGTATGCAGTTCTGTGTATGTATGCAGTCTTGTATGTATATTCCGTGTGTCTATTTATACGTATGTATGTTGTGTTGTATTTGTATGCAGTGTTGTTTGTCTATTTTGTGTGTGTATTTTTATATTTAACGGGTTACATTTATAGATGTATGCATGCATAATCAAACAGAAAAAATGATGTTTTTATAAACCTTTACACTATTCGCATGTTAAACTATAAATACGATAGATTCAGGTCCAAATCTAAAACCCTCTTGGATTTAGGAGCGCTGTTAGAAAGAAGATAAATCATCATCCTTTCAGTCACTTGGAAGACCTTGCTCAAGCCTCAAAGGTAGGTCCTCTCATTTTGGATATTAATCCCTGCTGACATGGAACTAGAGTCAAGAAAAGGGTTCCAACTGATGTTACAATATGATGAGCACCTTGAACTAAATGATTTGTATTATGAAAGCATTAAAAGAAGACAACTTGAAGGTACTAAGTTCAACATTGAAAAAGGAATGATTAGCAACATAAAAGAATCTCAAGATTAAAAGGAATGACTATTCATGAAGAGGAAGGTGAGCGCAGTTTGAGATTGGCCTCCTGGTTGTGGCCCTGATACAAGGAAGAAATGAAGCTAATAAGGAATGTGGATCAAGCTTAGGGGAGTGACTGTTGGACCTTATGCTTGATCGGAAGATATGTAGGGGCATTTTAGTCATAAATGTTAATGTAATATGTTTGTGGGTCAAAACAGTAGGTCAAAGTAGTTGGCGAATTTCAGTTATGTTAGAAGGTTTTGCTTGAACAATACAGTTGACACGTGCATTTTTAACTCTAAACATCAATGTTTTTGACCAATTTTTGTTATTTGTGTGCTCGGTTTTTGATTTAACTATTTTTGGTATCTGTGTATATTATTTTAGTTAAGGTGAGTAAAACCCATGGCATAGATAAAACGCACTGAACTACATACATAAAAGTGAACTATCGAGAGCGCTATCTATATTTCCGCCAGAGCCTTGGTTTTTGTTATACCAAACCACTTTCGTTTGGTACCTTTAGAAACGTTCGAGGTACCAACATCACTACGGCCCACTGCCGTCTGAGTTTTTGTGGTCAAAGTACCACTCATTACCGCCTCGTCGGTAAGCTTAGTGGTCAACATAATTGTACGTTTAAGAGTGGTAGGTTCAGCTGCAGTTACCATTACCTGAATCTGGGGAACCAAACCCTTGATATACTTCTCAATCAAAGTTGCTTCCGTAGGAAACATATTGGGAAGTAAGCAAGTAAGTTCGTGAAACCGATCGGTATAAGCTAAACAATCAGCACCAATCATCGAGTGATTCCAGAATTCCTCCTGGGGCTTTTGGATTTCAGTGATTGGGTAGTATTTTGACATAATCAAAGTTTTGAAATCATTCCAGCCCATTAAATCAACTGTAGCTGAGCCCAAAGTTTTAGCCTGGGTATTCCACCAGGTAAGCTGAGTCCTTCAAAGAACAAGCAGTATAAGACACCTTATGCTCTGCCAAACATTGGTTGATCTTGAGTTTTGTTTCCATTTCCTCGATCCACCTCAAAAGTCCAGCTGCTCCTTCTTTACCCATGAAAGTAGGAGGGTTGCAAGAAGCAAAGTACTTGTAGGTACATCCTTGCTGCGTTGGATCAGGAACAGTTGTTGTGTCAGTGGTATTATGAGTTTCTACGTGGCCACCGGTAGCATTATGTTCCATCTGATCGTGGTCCCCACCAGAACCTGTAGTGATATGTGGCTGGTGTTGTGTTAAAACACCACAAGCTGATAGATGTTCTCTTACGATTCGTGCTATCATCGCTTCATTTGATTCAGATCCACTTGCACCAGCAGGTGGAACAGTGTTCACATCAGGGTTCACTGGTGGAACAGTATTTGTCTCCAGATTTTCAGGTGGAACCACATTAGCTTCCGGATTGATTTGTGAATCCGGATTAAGTTCTAAATTCACAGGTGGAACTTGATTCAGTTCTGGGTTAGCATTATTCCTGCCAGCTTTCTTGGCTAGTCGACCTCGTTTCAGAGCCATCGTTCTACTCACAGACAAACTCATGTCAGTTCAAGAATAAAAAAATACAACCCTTGTTCAATCACATTAATTTCAATCATATTCAGTTACACTGAAAATTTATGTTGAAATGTGATTATAGGAAAATATAGTATAACTACATTGATATAGTTCAGACATGTTCTTAGTACACAAAAATCACACAAAAGTTTGTAGTTATACTCAGTCCTATTAATTCAAAAACATGTTAGAATATTACACAGCTCACAACATTGTAATATAGATATGTGTTACACATGTTTTTGATATATAATCATATAGGACTTTATTATATTGCCACACAGGACTTTGAAATGCTGCCACACAGGACTTTGAAATATACCACACAGGATTTTGAAATGTTGCCACACAGGACTTTGAAATGTTGCCACACAGGACTTTGAAATATGCCACACAGGACTTTGAAATGTTGCCACACAGGACTTTGAAATATACCACACAGGATTTTGAAATATTTCCACACAGGACTTTGAAATGTTGCCACACAGGACTTTGAAATATACCACACAGGATTTTGAAATATTGCCACACAGGACTTTGAAATATACCACACAGGACTTTGAAATCTTGCCACACAGGACTTTGAAATATACCACACAGGACTTTGAAATATTGCCACACAGGACTTTGAAATGTTGCCACACAGGACTTTGAAATATACCACACAGGATTTTGAAATATTGCCACACAGGACTTGGAAATGTTGCCACACAGGACTTTGAAATGTTTGATATACATGCACAATTTACACATCACATAAAACACAATTGATACAAACAACTACCCATAACAACCATTTTATTATTATGATATAAGTTTTGTACAACCATAAAGTTTTCAATACAAGGACTTCCAGAAAACCGTAACAGTACAACTAGATACCGGGGATCTATTTTACATCCAAAAACATCCCCCAAACATCCAACTATCAACCTATCCGTTTGTTACTGATGGTATATACAATGATGATCCCAAAACATGCACGCCCACATCATACTTTACCGTAGAAAATACGGTAAACATGCCATCACGATGGTTATAGTTGCCAGTACTATAGCCAATGCTATCATCCTCGCCTCTACGCTCAACCTCCTCACATCCTCTGTCACTCCCACAGCTCTCTCCCTCACCACCTCAACATACTCCCAAAATACAATCATCAACACGTGCATCACCGTCCTCCTCATCCTCTCCTTACGAACAACCCGCCAGGCTCGTGTGCCTGTATCCAGTGCACTCACCTGATCCATCAACATCAAGTGAGAGGTGAGTATCTCCAACACAGTGGTACGTGTGTCCTCCATAGTAGCACGAGACTCCTATAAATCTAGGCGAGTCTCCTGGAGATCTACAGTCACCTGGCGAAGCTGCGCCCTAAGCTCCGCCTGCTGTGAAGACTATCCTACCTCGCGTATGATACTGGGCTCGTCTCTAGGCGCCAACTGGTGTCTAGGAGGAAGACCTGTCTTCTTGCGGGCCTGGCCTCGCATACGTCTGAGTCCATCCCAAATTGGGACCGTCTGGGGAGGTGGACTCTCTCTCCTGCCTGCAAATGTATCCTCATCCGATACATGAGGATGTCTAGGTGGAGTGTGTGGTACTTGTGGTGGTGTAGCCGGCACCTGCAGTACCGCATGAGATGTGGCTGATGATGCCTTAGAAGGGTCTGAATCTGATCTAGAACTAGAACTGGGTGTATCGTCCAGGATAACATATGGAAATCGCTGGTATATATATCTCTCTCCCTGATTGGCCATGCTGTATACATAAAAGTTCAAATCAATACCATGATATAAATATTGAATAATAATATTCAACATAAACATGATATGACATCTCTTCCTATCTCAAAGCAACTACTTGTCCTTATAGTTATTATTGTTCTGCTTGGATTAAATTAAACTAGAATGCACATGTGTTGCGAATTTCAGTTATGCTGGCCAGTTATAAATATAATTCATACCACCTGATTATCCTGACTTAATCCAAAACAAGTTTTGTTCATTCATTATGTTCGGTGCTCTCTGTGTCACTAATACGAGCCTATGATTATAGTCTAGGTCTCTAAGTCCACCTAAATTCTATAACATGTGGCTCTGATACCACCCTATCACACCCCCACCTCTCGTCACCTAAGATGATGTCACTCGTCGTTCTGAGAAGGTTGCGGAAGCATAGTGGTGATGTCTTAGAGATGAGGTGTGACTTACTTGATCCGATATCACAACACACAGATTAACTTAAAGTAAATATATTACAAGGATCATTATTACAATCAACAGTACAGTTTACAAACTAAGTTTATTACATGACTAACTTATTTAGTTACAAATATATATATATAAGGTGCATCCTCACCCGACAGTCACTGTCTCCCTGCAAAAAGGTTTAGATTTAAAACGTCAGTACAAAGTTGGTGAGTTCGTAAAGTTCAGATTAAAACAATAAGAGATGATATGCAAGTTCTCAAAATGTTCAGTTCAAGAGATAAGGACTTTTGATATTGTGATAAAGATACTAACGGCAAAATCCCATGAAATCACACAAAAGTCATATGAAATCACACAGATAACAGTGATGCATATCATATGTTCAGAAAAAGATTTACAGAATTACCCCGATTTTTATAAAACATTAAAGATAAAAGGGGTTGTACGAAACTCACCTGAAGTTAGGAAAGTGGTAAATATCACACGCAGAATAGTAGTGGTAGCTTATTTCTGCAATTGTTTATGTTAAATTAATTATTTATGTTTTAACTTACCGATTAGATCTTTTTGAACATTCAATGTCAAATACATTGTCTTAACAATCATCAAACTGATATTAAGTATTTAATTAATTATTTTAATGTCATATCATACAATTTATGATAATGTAGGAACCTATACTGATTTAGGTTCCTAATACGAGGTTGATGGCACACTTGATTAATTAGAATAATCTCGGATTAACCAAATAGTTAATGTTGTTGATTATAAGGCTACATCAGTTTCTAGACAGATTAATGGCTTAGGAATGATCAATCCTTGTTATTGATTACCCAAATATTATGAAATATCACAATGTAGCATTAGAATAGAATAACCATGTTTAACATACTAATCTGACTGTTATCATAAACATCAGATAATCGTTCCAATGAGTATGCTTATAATTGTGATTAGTTTGAAACACTTGGATTTAACCTTGCATTTCAAAGATTAATCAAACTAATCACCTACATTGTCACAATCAAATGGTTTAAACCATTATAATCATAGTTATGATTTCATGCAAACCGGGCATTACAACGTATCAAAACAAGGATTTACCCGTTAACACATCGTGTTCTTCGTTTATAATCAATCCTAGCCATCATCTAGGCAATAATCAACAACCCTAACTATATCATTACGTTCAAAATCAAGATCTAATGAATCATTATCAAGCTAGAAGGTTAAAACGAACCGTTACCTAATCAGACGAAGTTCTGAGTGTAGAACAACGATCAAGGCTTGCGGAAACGTTCCTTGGTACGATCCAAGCGATTAAAGGGATTCAAAATGAGATTTGGATGGTGAAAATATGATCTGTTAAGAGTTTTGAGTGTACAAGAACGAGAGAAAAAGAAATTGCAATGTTTTCCATGCAATCTTATCTTTTAACCTGATCCACCACCTCAAACCAAGCCAGGCGTACCGCCCCAGCCCAGCGTCTCACCCGAGGCGTTCCACACGGTTGGCCAAGTTTCAGATTTTTTTTCATTACATCCAGGCGTACCGCCTAGAGTCACTGTCTCCCGCTAGGCGTACCGCCTAGAGTGATTTTTCTCAAACTTTTGGATTTTTCTTCGTTTCGCGATTCCGGACAATTCGTAACTCTGTTTCGCGCACGGTTTTCGCCTACGTTCATCATTTATCGCATACTATCAACCTGTAATAATTAAATTTGCTAAATCAATGTGGATTTCAAGCACGACCAAATGTGCTCACTTTATTAATGACGTAATTCTCAACTGCAATTGTCACAATTTAGTACCTAACCATATAAATAAACAAGTTTTAAAATGTTATACGTTGATGTTGTCAAATCGATTATAAAATTCTATATTCGGATTTAATGACTATTATTCAAAGAAATAGTTTAAGTATATTTTGTATGCCATGACAAGATTTGCAATATCAACATAATTAATAGTCTTATAAATAAAACAACGTGAAAACCTTATATTTGGAAATTATTGTATGTTTTTATATATAAATTTAATAATATGTTTATACATCCGTATATGTATATATATATACACACAAACAAAGATTTAGGGGTATAAGGTCAAACTTTGGAGAAAGACAGGACATAATAGTCATAATTATCAAGATTTGATAATCAAGATTTGATATACATATTTTAAACTCATCAATTATAAACACATTCAATTAAAATAATTGATTGAGTGTTAAAGAATAAACATTATTAAATCAAAAACAACATATGTAAACCAAAGTCTTTGATTAATCAAAAGTTAACATATGTGAGGATGCGTTAGAGCACGTGCAACAGTT
The DNA here is from genome assembly GCA_009363875.1 of Mikania micrantha. NCBI lineage: Eukaryota > Viridiplantae > Streptophyta > Magnoliopsida > Asterales > Asteraceae > Mikania > Mikania micrantha. The sequence continues at coordinate 15,193,068 of CM018698.1, forward strand.
GTGTCAAGTAGGCACGTGAAACAAGATTGTTGATATTGATTATTGATACACATTTGATTTACAACCAGGAACTTATATTTCATTTGACTGGGAAACGCAACACTTTATCAAATATACATAGTGACTGGCACTTAGGTGCTGACTATGTTTACTCTGACTTTGGTTATCATCACACATGGACATGGGTTCCATTGATATACAGACTGTGAGTATTCATAGCCCCTTTTACATTCTTACATATTTTGGGGGAAATACATGCTACAATACTTTGCTTTTCTACTATGATACTCAAATGGTTTTCATTACTATGCTAAATGTATTAATACTGGAACATAAGTTAGTCGGATGTGGATTGCATGAAACATTGATGCTTTTATCGTAAGTCCCTTATTCTTAATTAGACACAACCATTAACTCATGGATTTGAGCTAGTGGACATATTGAATAGTACAATTTGGGTTGACATCCCATTCATCTATCGGGTGGGCTTACAAGCTACAGTCACCTAATGACGTGGTAAATCGCGATGAATGAATATCTCCAACACTTACACTTACATTATGAACTCGGGGAGAGTTACTGATTCTAATGGATAACTAAGGGCAGTCAATCATAGGCTTGGTTATGGACTCATGTAGATTGCATCCATTCACACTTATGGTTAACATATTATCGCATAGCAGTATGGGATAACGATCCTACTGGATTTTTGATTGAAACATTTTACTCATTCCTGGATGGCAAACACTATTATTTCAAGTGTTTGATTTAAACATAAAACCTACAAACTCACCAACTTTTTAGTTGACACTTTTTCTTTGCATGTATTTCAGGTACTAATCTAAGGTTAGATATGGACTTTACACTTAAGTAGAAGGATTAGCATTCTCTCATATTCAATGAGTTCTCGATATACAGTTTCGTTGCATCTCCCGTGTTTCTGCCGACGGCGGGGGTGTGACAATTCGTTTTTGGGTTTTGCCGATACTATTAGTATCGATATCATTGATGTCGATACTAGTAGTATCGACATATACTTAGATTTTGTTAAGATGTTTGTATCGATACTATTTGTATCTATACTATTATATTTTCAAACCTATAAATAGTTATGTCTAGACTTGAGAAGGAGAGCTTCACTCACAACATTAAGACCTTCTTTGAATCTAGAAAGAGACATTGTAGAGTAGAAAGAGACATTGTAGAGATACTTGCACTTTCATTCTTATTATTAAAGTCTTGTAATTAGATTTTCATTCAATGATAATTCAGATTATATACATTGTCTTCTTCAATCTAACACGCACACATCGACATGCGTACGGATTACGTACGTTTACGAGTCAAGTAATGTCGGTTTGATCCAAATCAAACGGACCTACAGATATACAAAAAGGAACCCGTTCCAATAGTAGTTCGCAATATCACTTAGTTACGGGAAATTGCAATAACAATGACAATATCATGATATATCATTAATCATGCCAAATTAGAAAGTCAAAACATACGTAATACAACTCATAAATTAAATCAATAATAACATATATCAATAACTCAACCAACTTGGGTAATCCAGGAGTCTAGGAACCCTAAGCTGCAAATTTTACGAAGAACGGTTTGGTACATGCAATTGGTAAATTCTTGACAACCCAAACTCCCTGATTACATGATATACCTAAGGGTATGTAAATAGGAGCATAATTATGGTTGATTCATATACAGTAAGCATTAAATGAGTGACGCGCGTGAAGTTCAAGCAAATCATCGTAGAATTGCAATACTTAGTAACTATGGAAATCCTATTCACATTGAGATTCACATATGGTCTGAATTCAACATTTAGATGCCTTGAAATTTTGGCCCATGCTTTCTCTAAAAGGCATGGAAGGATGTACTTGAAAATCCTAATGTTGACTTTTTAGAAACCTTTCTAAAAACCCTCTAGTTCCATTATTTTCTACCCTAAATCCTAAACCATATATTTCATGCTTGTTTGAGTAATAGCAATGAGATTCTTCAATACCATGCTATTATAGCTAGGATTTCTAGAAAAAGATGCATTCGTTGGATGAGAAATAAAAAGGAATATCTAAAATTTAAGTGGCTAAAGCTGAAGTAGCTACTTTCGAAGTAACAAAAAGAAAAGCAACGACTGGAATGGGAAAGTTGTAACATTTGCAAATTTTCGATTATTACTTTTGTAAAATCCTAAATACATCGTTATGGAAGCATTTCTTTTTTTAAACCGTTTCATTTTTATATATACATATATATATATATATATATATATATATATATATTCAAGTTGTATTGTAATATTTTGTGTTTGAACCCTTGAAATTTGAAACTTTAGACTATGAAACTTTAAATTTATATCATGAGCTTTTGAAACAATCTTTCACAAATCATGCCCCGGCATATTCCGCCATCGGTCAGGGTGTGACAAAAGTCAGAGTAAAAAAGAGGATCATCACTTCTTTATTAGATTGTTTAGACTGGATTTTGTACACCTGTGATGTTGTAAGCACGTAAAACTTAGTCCTTCATATGTGCATATGTGAATAGATGGTACAAATGCAGCAATTCATAAGAATGAAGTCATTCTTACGAATGAGTGCTAAGAATGAAGCCACTCGCAAGAATGAGTGGCAAGAATGAAGTCATTCGTACAAATGAGTGATAGGAATGAAGCTATTCGTACTAATGAACATGTGTGAATGGCAGCGGCTATATATATAAACTAGTTTCATGCGTATCTTCAACCTAGAAGTTGTCTTGCAAGTGTCCAGATGATGGGGGAGGATATTCTCAATCTCCCCATGGTGTATCTTGTGTTTTCTCTGTTTAAGAAACTTGTAATCGTATATTTTATCAATAAAATTTTGGTTTCTTATTCATTGAATGGTTTGTTTCAACCTTCGTCTGAGAATCGCTCGAAACATGTACCGATCTCTCAATTTTACAATCAAGATACCAATAGTGTGTCCCGTTTGAGGTGCTTCATTTTATTTTCCCATTGAGGCCCTGTTCTCTACCACTTCTTACCCTGAAAAGGGTCACGAAAATTTAGATCATTAAAATTTAAAACCTAATTACTCTCTGTTCCACATAGGGGTGAGCAAAAAACCGAAAAAACCGAACCGGAACCGAATTAACCGAAAAAACCGAACCTAAAAAAGCGAACCGAATGAATAACCGGGAAAAACCGAACCGAAAAAAACTGAAACCGAATTTTTCGGTTCGGTTGCGGTTTTTCATTTTATAAAAACCGAAAAAACCGAACCGACTTTTAATATTTCTTAAAAATTTATATATATATATATATATATATATATATATACATTGTTATTTCCATTCTTATTTAATGGGAAAAAACATACAAAAAGTCTACCATTGGAGATGATCAAAATTTAGATTATATGAAATCTATCATTTTTAAAAGGTAAATATCGGAATTATTGCATATTTAGTTATTTACTTTTGATTTTTTTTAAATGTAAGAACATGATGGTAATTATTTTGTTTTTTTTTAATTAGTTGGTGCTCGATCAATTGATTTATTAATTGTTAAACATGTTTGTATTTTCAATGTTGGGCGTAAGAGCGAAAAAAAAAACAAAAACAAAAAATAAGTAAAAAAACCGAAAAAACCGAAAACCGAATAGAAACCGACTAAAAAAACCGAAAACCGAACGGTTTGTAATAACTAAAAACCGACTATGTCGGTTTCGGTTTCGGTTTTAGCCAAAAACCGAACCGAACCGTGCACACCCCTAGTTCCACAGTAGCTTAGTGGTAGAGCGGTCAACTGTTAACATATTGGTCGTTTGTTTGATTTTTTTGCCTATCTATACGAGGAGATCATATGAAAATGTAACCGATTCCTTGTGATGGGCCTGGAAGGGGGGATGTCAAGTATTAGCTTTGTACCATGACTTCTTACGACTATTATCAATTGGAAAATTAAATGTGAAAGATAACCTAAACATACAAGGTAACATTGTCATTGTATAAAAGAAGACTGAAAAAAAAAAAAAAACAAAAACATCACACCCTAAAACCAAGGGATGCGCCATGATCATAAAACATTTGCAAATACACATAATCAGCTACGTTTACTAATTATACATATTGAAATTATACACTTCGTGGCTGCCTTCTTACTCAAAAATAAAATGCACACATAAGTGTATAAAATAAAAAAACAAAAAAAAAAAAAAAACTTTAAAGATATATGACACAGATTGTCTTAAAATGACAACTTATACCCAAACCTTTGTTGTCAACACCAATGTATTGAAGAAGAGATGTTCAAGCTAAGTTGTCAAATGTTTATCATGAGTTGAGCCCTTTGTCTCTATATCAATAAAAAAAACTCATCAAAGACTTATTCATGGTTATCGTCTGCAACTACAACTTCACCACCTCCTATTTTAGCTTGACAACAATGCTAAAAAAATAAAAAATAAAAAAACAATGCTATTGGTTGAAATGAGTTATTTTATTTGTTACAGATATTATAGATTATAATTAGCTCTAAATCCTATATGCGTGTATGTATAAATGTATATGCCCGCCTTCCGCATTCATACATAGGAGAATGATTAAATAGAAAAAAGTTTTGTGATGTTTAGTCATTAATCTAAACTAATTAAAGATTAAAACCAAGCGGCCGCGTATTAGTTTTTTATTAAGTGTCGTCAAATAAATCTGGAAGACCAAAGAAGAATCTCCTACATTATTGACTTTCTTGAGGTTTATTAAAATTCCACTTGTGTTACATTAATTTTTTTTGTACACTTTATTATTAAAAAAAAAAACTAAATAATTAAATAGAGAAATTTTACTTTAATATATTTTTCTTATTTTTAAGTGTTGTCCTTGATTATTTACGATTTTGAATGTCCTGTGTATGTTTCATGATTATATATATAACTCGATATATGATTACGTGTTGACGTTTATATCCTTGCCCATTGTACGCATGACACATTTTGATTGTGTCCAGTTCTTCACACCAATTTACCCTTTTGTAAATTAAGTGTCCTCTGTATATATAATTGCAAGGTTTGTTTAGTTTGGAATAATAGGTGATATCATTAACAAGTTGAAGATTTTGACCATGAAATCCAGGTCAAGATCTAACCTTAAATTGCCAAGTTTTTCATGCATCTGTGTTGTTAATAACACGAGCGTGAGTACCTAATACCTAAAAAAATGTCTAGTTCAACAAAACACCTCTGAAAGAGCTATGCTCAAATCTGTGCATTTTTTTACAAAAGTCACGATAGTCAACAACTTTGATGTAGGCGCAAAGGCATGAAGACATGTTTTTTGAAAAAAAAAAATGCACCTTTTTTGGATTTATTTAAATTTTAGGTTTGATTAATTTAAGTATAACTTCAATATAGTTTTTGATAAAATTTTAAGCAATATCCTTGATTATCTGTGATTATGAATGTGTGACGTATGATTCTTGATTTTATATAAGTCGGTCTATAATTACATGTTGACGTTTATATTCTTGACACGTGACACATTCTTGTACTTGTTCCTTCCAACCTTTCACACCAGTTTACCTCTTTGTAAATTGATTGTTCCCTTTATATATAATTCTTAATGTTTGTATAGCTTCAAATAATAGGTGATATTGGTAACAAAGTTGAAGATTTTGGCCATGAAATCCAATTCAAATTCTAAACTTGAATTGTCAGGTTCTACATATATTTGTGATTTCAAAAGCCCAAACCCACGCCTAAGCCTCTAAAGCTATACCTAGAAAAATACAATTAGTATATACATTAGGTTTGAACATTTGGTACTCGTCAGAAACACTTCATTTATAAAAAAAAAAAAAAAAAAATATTAACCAAAGAGGTTTTGTCTCACGGTACTCCATGTCTTTCTAAATAAAAGGTCATATGCTCAAATACCACCTAAGGTATACTGAGGCTAATTGGGGTAAGATGGTTTTCAAAAATGGTTTCCTTCTAGGGTGAGTTGCCCTGGGTTGCCACATTATCTGGGTTCTAAGTCTTCAGACTTGGTGATATCTTGGGTCTAAGGTATTGCTGGTTAAAAAAATTAAATAATAAAAAAATATATATTAACTTTAAAAGCATATTGTGCGAGACCTTTGACAACATAGCCAATATATTACTCGTTTTCATACAGGAAGTAAAATACCGGTACCATAAACATTAGGTTTACAAGAACAAAGGCAAACCAGGTGAAAATCTGGTGCAACCTTTTTACCATACTGATTATACATCTCTACCAATTAAAATTGCAAATAAACCATTGTTTGTCTGTTTATCAAATCAAGTGCAAGGTTTCTAGCATGCTTTAAACTCTGGAAGGCTCTTGCAGGATCAACATCTTCTGTTAAAGCCAATTTCAACATTTCTGTAAAGGCCTTTGTATCTCCATTTCCATCTGATTCTTTCAAATTCTTCTGTGCCAGCCTATTTTTATGCCTTTTACCCACTGCTCCTTCCAACTTCATTGCCATCACACTTGCTCGATTTATACACGAAAAAGGCAGCTGTAATTTCATAACATGCATATAAATTAAATTTTACCAACCCCTCAGCTTCTAAATGGTACTAAAGAAGTTGAACAAACTTTCTAGGTCAAGACTATTGCTCAATATAGTTTAACCTACCTTTTAGTTGAAAAAGGTTTAGTTTTGATCGTCTTATATCCGATAGGTCTAACAGGTCAAACTGAAACATTATCAAGAAGAGGGAATGAGTGGCATTGTAGCCAAGTGGCGTTGGCGATTGCCCCTCACAAAACTGGTGTAGATTCAACTCCTTGAATATTTGATGTTCAAGGAAAATAAATCAAAAAGGGGGACCAGGTCTCCTATGGGTTGAAAGTCGCCCAAAGTTCATTTCTTATGCATACAGCCTCCAAATCACATATTTAGAGATCTAGATTAAAAATAAAAAATTCACACACGAATGATATAATAGTTCTTGTTAGAAAACAAACAATAAAAAGTTTGTCGGTCAATCTAATCAAACTGACAACGACCCATTACCCAACCCACCCAGCTAAACATCTATCTTATTTTCATATAGATATAGGACTGTAGACAGGTCCATCCAGTCGTTGTTTATCATGCACAATCTAGGGCAGGTATACCCGTTAAACCTTGTAAAAATGACCCATGAAACCCTTGTACCCTGCCGATGATATATATGAGGTTTGGCTCGTGGTTTCAAGGTAATTCCTTCACGATTATAGGTCAATTAAAGGTATTACCAGTCGGGTACAACTTTAAACCCGTGAAATCTATTTGACCAAAAAACCTTGAACTTTTTGAAAAGTTAACTTTATTTACACATGAAATCTTGTTTATTAGCCTACTTTTATTGAAAGAAAAAAATTGCATTGCATTACGCATTAAAGTTGTAAAAACATTGAAATCTTCTACTGTTATTAATTGAGTTTGAAATCTTGAATTGATTGTTTATTGGAAGACAAACATCCAAACTAAAGCATGACTAAAAAGACAAAGGCTAATCACCATGAACCAATCGACACATGCCTGCTTCACACAACTGGAATCATCATGTTTATACCTAAATCATACTCAACTCACCACTAAAAAAGGTTAGGTTCTCGGTTCTTATTTTTATGCTTAAAGGTTCTCAGGTATGAGTACAGGTAAAATGGGTATGGATTTGTGGGGTTCGGTTCCAGGTTCTTAATTAATGCTAAAAGGTTCTCGGATAAGTGTCCAATGGGTATGTGTTTGGCCTTTTGCACACCCTTAGCAAAATCAACAAAACTTCTTTAATGGAAAAACTCAAGAGTTAACTGACCTTTGCAAGCTGTGCGACTTTAAATCCAAAACTCCTTTCAGAAACACCAGGAACAAGCTTATAAAGGTAAACAATGTCTTCATAGTCACAAGTCACACCATTGGAGTTCATTTGGCATTCTTCATTCTGTGATATTAGATATGAAACATGATATGACCCCACACAGCCGGTCAGCCCTTTAGTCAAATCGACTATTTCTGGATAATGAGTCACAAATAGCACCATACTTTTTTTCTGCTCTAATAAATACCGCAATGTAGCATAAGCAATTGCAACCCCATCATGTGTGCTTGTGCCTCTACCAAGCTCATCAAGAATCACTAATGATTGGCCTGTGCAAGTAGCAAGCATATGAGAAGCCTCACCCAATTCTTCTAAAAATGTGCTTCTTCCCTGCTGAATGCTATCCGAAGCTCCCATTCTTGTGTAGATTCCATCTAATACATGCAGTTTTGTTGATGATGCTGGTACAAATGAACCAACCTAAAGAAAAGTAAACATTCATTTAGTTATTTCCATACTTCAAGTTCTATGAACTACAAGGATGTTTGGATGTGTTTGGGTTGTTGCCTGTTTGGATGCGAAAAAATCACACAATCAGATGTTTATATTTTTGGTAATTTCTGAATAGTTTGGAAACTAATAGATAAAACTGATCAAAAGAACATTTCTTATGAAAACAAGTACTGGTTATTAAAGAAACTAATAGAAAAAATGACCAAAAATGGGAGATTTTTTGTTCATTATGAGTAAAAGATACAAGGACATTAATAGAAAAAATGACCAAAAATGGGAGAATTTTTGTTCATTAGATAAGAAATAATTAGATTTAGATTATAACCTGTAAAAATCACATATAATTTCTGAAGTTTAAAGTTTAAAGAAAATATGGCGACCAAAAAGAACATTTTGGGCAAGAAGACTACTAATTATTTAAGGAACTAATGGTTAAAAAGAATAAAAGAATTATGGCATATTTGAGGTGGGGATCTCTAGCAAGCAATCTCTTTATTTCCATTGGGATAAGGGTAAGGCTTGCCTTAGTCTCACCTACCTCCCCCCACCCCAATCCAAAACATATATATATATATATATATATATATATATATATATATATAATAAATAAATAAATAATAAATCTACTGTTTAGTGAGAGTTTATTGGATATGTTTGTTTATGAGAAATATGAGTCTTCTAAACTAGGTCACAAGAAAGGTGTAAAAAGGAAATTTTATATTACTCTTTGATAAGCTGTTTTGCTGCTGACAGGTGTGAGACTAATTTGGCTAGTATGAAGCTAATTATTTGAACTCTAAATCAACATATAATTAGAGTATCACACATTTATTTGAATAATATAAACCGAATAAACCAGGTTTAGAACACAAATCCAAAACACAACCTAGAAAACCTAGACATTTTGGAGTAAATAAGAGTTATAAAAGCATTATATATTTGCTAACAAACCTGTGCCATGATAGCAATGAGAGCCACCTGCCGTATGTAACAACTCTTTCCACCCATATTTGGTCCTGTAACAATCTGACAATACTCCCCATCTGCATGTAAATTTGTATCATTCGGGACAAAACTATCTTCTAATATAGTCTCCAAAACCTGCTCATGGTTGACCATATAAGTCTTATGCAAAAAACAAAGGCATTAACATCTGGAAATGAAGTACATACCGGATGGCGCCCTGAGGATATACATATCTGAACAGGTTCACTATCCTCAACAAAAACAGGACGAACATACTCCTGAGAGTAACAAAATACTCAAGTTGAAGCATCAAATATTTAGAGATGAAAATGTCAACCTGTTTATAACTAAATAGGTCAACACAGGCTGCATTTCATATCTAATGAGTACAACTACAATGGAGTGGGTCAAACATGTCATATGGGTCGAAAGTAGCTCAATTAGTATTGAGATGCATAAAATATTTTTTGTTGTTATAACAAAAGGCAAAAAAACTGCTTGTGGTCATCACAATAGGAACACCTGACCCATTTGATATGTGTTAAAAAATTTGCCATTTTTGGCACAAACAGTTTTCAAGGCGCATATGAGCACTCAAGGCACACGCCTCACCTAGAGCCTAGGCTCAAGATGCTTATTGAAAATAGTATAAAAATACAATTAGGGGTTTTTATACATTTTTAGGCATGTTTCGGGCTAGTCTAGGTTGTTTTAGGTTGAATCCACGCTTGTTTTGGAATAGTGCAATTGTTTGACATGTTTAAACCTGCTGAAATGATTTTTGGTCCGAATTTGGCCAAATTTTTGGCAGGAGAACACACCCGAGTGCACGAGAGTGTGTCGATTCAGAGGAGGCGCATATGGAGCATTGTGCTACGCCTGTCATGAACCCGGTTTGACCTGCCCATTTTGCCACCTGTAATGAAATTTACTAACTCATGAAAGATTAGAAACCTTATTGTTTGCAAGAAGCGCAAGAGAATGGATGCAGTCCAAGGCTGCTAGTGCTTGAACAGCACTCTGGAACTCAGAATAGTATTTGCTGAACTCATTTACAAAGTTATGCCAGGCTGAGCGGCACACAACAAGCAGCTCCTCCTTAGCCAATGCCAGGTGGTCTAAAGCCACCAATACTTCTGGTGCATGATAACGTATTGCCTTTTTAGTACTGTTAACCTTCACCCAATTTGAAGGAACTTTTACTTCTGCTGGCAGCTGCATTTAACAAAACTAATGAGGAAGATATATAGTAAAACCATAAACACAAATAGTATTGTATATATTGTAAGATAAAGTAACAGATAAGGGTGCTTAAATGAGTGCTTTAGCGTAATTGTAATTGAATGTGCTATTGTTGTTTAAAGGTTTTAACACTTAAATGTGTTATACATTCTATTTATTTATAAAATAAATATATAAAATGACTAAAGTGTATACACTGTTTTGGGATGACAGTAAAAATCTGTCATAGTAGGTTAAAATAACGGACAATTAGGATCCTGTTTATCCTTTGATGATTAGCTAGATGATTGAAAACAGGCTCTGTTTATCCAAATTAAAAAAAACTAATATAGCCAAATCTAAACACCCATTAATTACCTCTATTAAATGTGTTGTCCCCGAGACACTCATGAACTCCAGATTTTGTCTTTTTAATTGTTTACGGTATACATTAATCAATAAGTCTAACATCTCCTTTGCCTGCTTCACTTTCGTCCTTGCAGTAGCAATCTGCTTATCATTAAAGAGATCAAGGAAAATGTATAGAGAAACAGCCCAACTATTCAAGTTTTGCTTATTAAGGTCACCCGGCTGTTGAAACTACTCGCAAGTCAACCAAGTATGTATCCAGTTTCGTTTATACAAAATATGCACAAAAATATGGTCAATAATGAGAACTTCCTTAAATTTTTCAAACCGTTCAATGACTTTGTATGGATTAACCAATCCGTAACTTTATTTCATGTTATATGGTGTGTGCCAAGGTCTAAAAGAACGGAAATAAGCCTCGAGGCGCTTCATGAGGCGTAAACCTCAAGGCGGACCGAGGCGTAAGCCTCGAAACATTATTAAAAAATAATTAAAATAATAGATACATCTCATAAAAATCACAATTTAATATAAAACAAACGCCATAAGTATCACAATTTAAGCAAAAATACTTCAATAACCTAATTTAATAATGTTATGAGATTTAAATATTATAAAACTCTTTTTCTATAGCGATCATTCTCAATGTTTTTATACCAAATTTAGTTACTCATTGTCATCTTCATCAACCAAATTAACCACAACGCTTTTTCTTTTCCTAGATAATGAGCTCTAACTTCTTCCCTATTTGACCGTCCAACTCCACTAATGTCATCTTCATCAAAACTTGGGTTGACTATCTACTCATCATCCGACAAAACCTCCTCGCGAACTATCAGATCCCCATTATCTTTTAGACTAATCTTCCTTATAAACTTATTTTTTTAATTTCTTAGTGTACATATTTCACACCAACGTACTCATCTTATCAAATATGAAATCCAAGCGAATTGAAGCTTTCGAAGTCTGGGAGAATAGAAGGGTGAAGTGTGCGTTCGAAGTCTAAGGGATAATGATTGAAGTGTGCGTTTGAAGTTTGAGAGAAAAGGCGTGTTCTAGTTTAATTTGAGTTTGGGTGGCTAGCGTGTATCTATCAAATGGGTCAAAAAGGGTCCAAAATAGGTCAAAATATATTATAGGGAAAAAATAAGGTTTGTTTAGTGAGGCTTAAGCCTCAAAGCCTCGCCTTATAGCCTCAGACCGCCTCGGAAAGACCGAGGCGTAGGTTCCAGTTACTCCCCATGAGGCTAAGCCTCATAAGCTTTTTCCCAGCACCTCATCCAAGGCGTAAGCATCAAGGCGAGTACTAACCTTGATATCATAATCATATCATTGTGCTTTTTAGGAATTAGGATTTGATTACTTTTAGCAACAGGAGACATAACACACAAATCAACTAACTATTGATAAGACGAAGAAAGCAACACAGCTAAATGGACTGCAAGGTATTACCAGGGGATACAACAATGACTTAAGACTATTTACTAGTGGTAGTTATAGACATGAGGTAAAAGTTGACTCAAGGGGATGGAGAGAGGAAAATTCCACCTAGAATTCAGTGGTGAAACTAGAAAGGTGGCAATATCACAATGTTTTGGGATAAGATCATTTCGACGACATCGGCTAAATAAGATGGTAACACAAACTGGATGTGGGAGGCAATTCCTAGCAACATTGCAAAGGTGGCAAAGAAGACTCTAGGAATCCAGAAGATAAAGACATGTAGACACAAGGAGTCCTAGTTATGGAATTTGGAGGTGCAAAACATGATAAATAATAAACAACACAAAAAGCTTTTGTGGTGCACTGACAAGAAGCGAGGGAGATTGAGAAAGAATAGTAAAAAGGCCAAGAGGGAGGCAAAAAACGCAGTAATGGGCAAATAACACAGCGTGTAGGCAGGTGTATGTTGCCTAGAAATAAAGGAAGAGGAGCATGACATGTTTAGGATTGTCAATGTCAAAGAGCATAGTAAAAATATTTAGGGGACGAGAAGTAAAGGGTGAGGATAAACCTGTGTTAATCAAGATAACAAACATAAACTTGAGATGACATAACTACTTTCATGATCTTTCCAATGGAGAGAGGTCGTACCAAGAAGAAAACAACTAACAAAAGACAAAGGAATAGCTGCTATCGTCGAGGAAGACACAGGGAGAGGTAGAGACAACACTTAGTAAGATACCAGGGACTAAGACAGTAGGTCTACATGACATACCAATTGAGGTGCTGAAGAGCAAGAAGCCCAATAGCTAATGACTTTGTTCAACCGCATTCTCAAATATGATAAAAATGTCATATCAATGGAGAACGAGTGTGATAGGACATCTTATGAAGCTATGGGAAAGAGATCAATGTTACAGAAACTATCGAGGATCTAAGCTACTAGGACATATTATGAAGCTATGGGAAAGAGGATTTGGTTTCATGAGACCGGTCAACTACAGAAGCAATACACATCCTAAGGAGAACAACGTAAAAGTATAGAGAGACGAAGTGTGATCTACATATAGTATTTATTGACCATGAAAATATGTTTGATGGGGTGCCATGTGTGCTGAATACCAATTGTAGGATAGTCTAGAGACAAGAGGGATCCCAAACATAATTAGGGATATGTATGATGGGAGTAAACCTAGGGTTTGTCAACCGGTTATGGATACCGACTCCTTTCTTATAGGGGGTAGGACTTCACTAAAGGTTCGCGTCGAGTTCACTTCCTTTCAAAGTTGTCATGGACGAGTTGACAAAATTGATCCATGCTTTTTCACATGACATTGCATCAGTTGCGAAGAGTAAGCAGAGCCTCAACACACACCTAGAGAAGTGACGAGCAACACTAGAGAGAAAGGTCTAAGGTTAACTTACTCTACAACTGAGTACCTCTATTATGGCTTTAGTGGTACGAGAGACGATGATATAATTCAAATCATCATCGAATTCTAGGAGTCCTTTAATCAAATAAGTTTAAGTATTTAGGATCTTCTGTATAGAGTGAAGGGGACATAGATAATGACATCACACACCGAGTACAAGAAGGCTGGTGTGGGTGGAGAGCAGTTGCAGGGGTACTGTGCAGCAAGAACTTCCCAATTAGGTTAAAAGAAAATTTTAATAGGGTTATAGTTCGACAAGCTATGCTAGATGGCACAGACTATTAGGCCATCAAGAAGACACAAGTGCGCAAGATGGAATTATCAAAGATGAGGATGTTGAGATGGAAGTGTGGGCACACAAGGCTAGAGTGCTAGACATGATAAGAAATGAGGTTTTTTGTATGTTACTTAGTAGTCATCAGTATAGTGGATAAGGAAGATAGATTGAGATGGTTTGTGCATGTGAAGAGGAGGCAAGCGACGACTTAAGTTAGAGGATGGGAAACCCTCACTATGTACAGAAGAAAAGATAGAGTCAGGTCCAAGCTGACCTGGTAAGAGTGGATGAGGCAAAATTAGTTAGGCTTGAACGTCTTTAAGGACATGATTTAGAATATAAGTTCGTGAGATGTAAGATTAAGGTGAAGGATTTTTTAGGACATAAGGTAGATATAGAGTAACGGTGTTCTAGGAACGTAGATTCTTACCTCATTATTTATAGAAGAAACTTTGCATGCTTCTTCCTATATTGTACATACACATATACTGGCCCTATGATATTGTGTCTAATGATCTACATTTTCGCCGCTTATTATGCCATCATTTTGCTTATATTAGATGCTCTTTATCTTTCTATTTCAGTATTTTACTTGATTATGCTTATTTGTATTTTTCTATTTGTTTATGAGCCGAGGGTCTTTCTCAAAACAACCTTTCTTGCCCCCAAAGATAGAGATAATGTTTGCCTAAATTTCACTCTCCCCATATCCTACAAATATTCATGCTACGAACATGATTTAATGGGTTTGGTTGTTTTTGTAGAGCAACATAAGTAAAGAAGGGTATTCTTTTTCCTTTTTCAAAAAATAAAATTATATTTGTCATCCAACCTTTTTTTTGTTGGACAACAGTCTTTAGTATAAATGAAACCAACACAAACTTGGGTGGCCTATATAGAAATTTTAGTAGAGTGTAATTAATGAAAAATTTTGAATAGTTGGGTGGATTCCTTGTATATTATCCCAAAAAAAATTAAGAATCACTAAATAAATATAATATAAGACAAAATGCGCTAGTAGCATTTAGACATAGTTCATAGCCGGAACCTCTTCAAATTGCCCTTCTGAAACAACAAACAGATTGGAAAGATCACGTTGTTCAGCCGCTTCCTTATTCAAGGAAGAAAGCAGCCTTGTTGCAGCACTAATGATGCTGGATGATGATGCAGTCAAAGTCAACCTTTTCAGCAACGAAGAGCGAATAGCTTTTTCTTGCATGTTGCCGGCATTATCCTCTTCTACAACTAGGAGCTGCTGAAGCTGTTTCCCAGACACTAAAATAGCTTGAATGACTGTTATGAACTGTCAAACACTAAATTAGGTATAAATTTTATACTCAAATGGTAAACATAGAAAACTTGGCCAAAATGAAAACAAGTCAACCATGTCTAAAGACGCTCAAAATGTTTCACAGCGCACAAAACCAACCAAATCATTTTAAATCAAAATTTAGATTACCATTGTTGCAATATAGTTTCTTTCACTATTAAAATATTATGTTTATATAAAACTTGAGAAACAAAAAAACAAATGAGAAAAAATAAAGTTTTTACCTCAGATGCTGTCGCAGTTCGATGGAAAATTCGTGTAATTCCACGTTGGATATCAGGCAACCTTCCTAATTTAGTAAGAACTGATGTAAGCAGTTGATGAAATTTTGGTTTAAAAGTGATATTGGTGTCTGTTCCATCACAAGCGTTAGGAGAACACATTGATTCAAGAATCTCAGAAATAGCATCAAGACGAGAATTAATCATGTTTCTGTCACGTAAAGGATGACTCACCTGGATCATGAGGTAACTCCCAATTAAAAAACAATGGATTCCATAGATCATAGGCATGAAACACATCACACCCTCACAAAAAAAGTAACGATTAGAGGTAGCAATGATGACAATGGTGTGTGTGTGTGTAACAAGTTAAATAGTACATTTTAAATAAAAATAACCAGAATAAACAAGTAAAGTGAGTCAAAAGTTTCTTGAAGTGCATTCGTTGTACATGTCCTTTGAATCATTTTATTTATGAAACTAACTTAACTAACTTATTCTTTAAAGAGAACAGTTTTTGGAATCATATTTGACACAGTTACTTAATAAAAGTTCACAATCTTTGGACAAAAAATATATTGAGCCAACCAACCTGACCCGACCATACAAAATATTCGTAACCTGACCTAACTCTGTCGCCACCTCTAAAAATGAATGTAAGACAGATTGAAGCATACCCAGTGTCTAAGAAGCCTTGAACCACATATGGTAAGCGTGTGATTCATGCACTCAAACAAGGAGCCAGACTCAGAACCATTGGTGTTGTTCTTCAAAATCTAAATGTAGTTAACCTGTTAGGCTACTTGCATGAATTATATTACACAAGATTAAGGATGAATTATGGATAGTTTACGAAATAAATGAGCTAAATTTCAAAGTTTAATTCTAATATTTAGTTATACTAATATTTAAGACTTAAGGCATTTCATATGAAATGATGATAAACCTCTAACTGATGCATAGTGTTGGCTGAAAGGATCATCTCCACGTTATTAGAAAAAGGTCGAAATGAATCTCCCAAGCACATTATCCTTTCAAGACCAAATTGTTTCAAATGATTGATAGTCAAGGCCAATGCCTGAACAACCAAATCAGGCATGCCCATAATTGCCTGTATAATTGACAAAAATTAAACAAATAAATACAATCTCAAAAAAATATTTGCATTCTCCATCTTTATCTAGTTAATATTTTTGATAGTTTTAAGGAAAAAAATTATATATACCAATTGATTTTTAGTTTTTCCCTCTAACTCTACAGATTCTCTTTGAGAAGCATCATTTAAAAGGCTGTGGCCTATTTTATCATATGAAGATATTACTTCAGCTAGCGCGCCACCATCTTTATAGCGATCTCGAGAGGCACGTTCCATACGTACATTTGAAGCAGGTCCAGCATATGCCACTAAAAACTGCACATGAAACAGAGTCCCTCATATTATAAGTAATCAAGCGAACAAAAAATAAATGTAAAACCAAGATGTTCAATTTATCAAAAGAAATGGCTTTAATAATAAACGGCATAGCATATTCATTCAGTATGGCACTACGTACATACAAGAAAACATCAAGTGATGTATCCCTTGAATAAAAATCATCCTAGGTGTTTGGATGTGTGCTTTGATACTGATTATGCAATAATTGAACAATAACATAAACAATAACAATAACAAGATAATAAGATAACAGGTTTTACATAACATGTTTAATTGTGCTTCTACTGTTTGAAGCTATAATAACAAGATAACCAAATATTCAAACTGCATTATCCACACAAGATTTGTCAAGTCAAGACTACCTTCTCTGTTAGCTTAGATAAAGGGTCACCAAGAAGTAATTCAGCAGGACACAAGCTTAATATCTTAGCTTCAAGCCCAGTTCTCAGTAGATTATCATAAAACTCCCCATAAATAACATCCCCAGTTGAAATTTCAACAGCCACAATCCCAATTTTTACATCAATCCCACTTTCAACAACACTTTCATTATCAACAACACAAACGAAATAATTATTACAAGACCCACACACTTCTTCTGCCCCACCCACATCTTCAGCAGCTTCCAGTGTGGCCTTTGTGTACAACGCGGATAACCCACGACCAAATGGCCCTAGTTTATTCGAACCATGAGCCTTAATAGTTGCGGTTTCGGTTTGTTTAACAACACCCACCTTGTACCCTGCACTTACCAGCCTCCTCACATGGACGTGCAATCGAAAAGTGGGTATGCTAGCTGTCAAGAAATTATGATCCTTATGGGCATAAATTCCCAATACTCTAGCAGCATTCTCAGCATCTTCACCAAAAAATCGAAACTTGTAACCTACTTCAATCATCAAAAGAACATCTGTGTACCTAGCTTTTAGCTCCACTACCTGCTGCTCTAATGGAGTGTACTTAGGTTTTAATGAATCTTTACAAATTGAAGTGGAAACAATCTCTGTATCTTGATCACAAGGTTCCAGAAGTTTGTTTAGGAACTTTTGATGAAGAGTGGAATTGTGAGAAGGGGATTGAGAAGATTCTGAAAGGTCGAATAACTTGGGGGTTTTTTTGATCGGAGAAATGAGTTCGGATGTACGGAGGCGTTTGAGGGGGGAGAAAGTGACGGTGCCGGAGATTTTAGGAGGAGGTATTGACGGCGGCGGCGATGATGGAGGTGAGGATGAGGGTTTGGGTTTGGGTTTGGGTTTGGGGGCGAAGAAACGGGAAATAACTTGTTGTTTGTGGTTGCCCATTACGGTGGTGGTGCGACGGCGATGACTGTGACGGTGGGGGGTTTTAAAGGTTTTTGGAGTGAAGGCGGTTACAGCAGATATGTTGGCGGGTTTTTGTTGCCTAATTGCCCGAGAGTTCATTAAAGAAACCCAAATCGTATTTTTTTTTTGGGTGTTTCAATTTATATTTTATCGGTTGATGTGCATTACGCTTGCGTTCGAGAGTTCATTAAGGAAAAAAAAGAAAGAAAGAAATTATCTATATATACAAAATGTAATTTAGGAATAGTAATGGATATATCCATCTGTTGAACCGGTATTTGATCCAACGGGTTGCTCTTTCTCTCTCTTTCTTCTATCATGCAGCTGTTCTCTGCCTCCATGTGACCCTCTCTGACAACGCATGGAGTTTAAGTCGCTGATTGTTGGGCTGAATACTTGTCGGATTGCGTATGCACTCACAACGAATCATGTCATCTGCGAAAGATCTATTCGAGAATTTTGGGGAACTGCAACCATTAATGGTCAGAATGGATTGATTGAGCCAAGTGTGCAAGGATGCAAGATCACAGTGTCTGAAGAAGTTATTAGATCAACATTGTTGTTTGGCGACCAGTCAGATCATCATATATCATACCCAAATGATGTTGTAGCCAGCGTTTTGATCAGGAAAGGATATGAAGGAGAGTACCCTCCACTTGTGAAGAAACTTCTTCATCCTTATTGGCGATTATTGGCACATATGGTTCAGATAGGAATTTTGGGAAACAAAGGAGGAACAGATGTCCTCGGTGCTAAATTGACTTCTGGGATCGTAGCTTTAACTATGGATTGGGATTTTAATTGGTCCAGGTTGGTGTTCGAAGAAATGAAAAAGAATCTGAAAGGGGTGAAAAAGGAAATTTTCTTGATGTATCCTAGGTTTGTCCAAATGATTTTGGATGCTCATTATCCAAGCTTACGGAAGACTGTGGATATCAAGACAATGGGGCCGAATGTTTTTGGTCTACTCAAACAGACAAGAAAGGGAGCTCAAGTTACTTTTAGAGGGTTGATACCTCTAGAGAAGTTTTGAAGGTTTGGAGAAGTCGAGAATGTCGATCAAGGGAATGCAATTAATGTAATTATTGCTGAGGAACACGATGTTCAGGTTCAAGTGGCAAGACAAGAAGATGAGCGAGTAAACCTAGAAATAGAGATCAATCTGGTTGATGATGTCGTGGTGGAGATGATTGACCAAGATTTTGATTCAACACTGAACGAATCAAGAACATCTCAGAATCTTACTCCATGAAAGAGGTCAAGAAGAGATCCACGTCCTGAACCACATTCGGTGAATGTATCTATTACTGGGACTTCTACCTCAGGGCAAAGACGAGAGACAGAGGATACGACTAACATTGTTCAAGAGAAGGAAGCAGAATCTTACAGGGTGATAGGGATGTAGGTAAAGGAAAGGAAGTTGATGAGGCCCCAGTTAATGTGCATGCACTACAAGAAAGAGTGTTTGTTTTGGAGCAACAACTTATTGATTAGGTGATGCAGTCAGTGACAAAATATATTCTCATTAGTGAGCTTCAGGAGAATCAAGGAGCTCAGAATTTAAAGCTTCAGACTTTAGAAGCAAATATGTCTCACTGCATTATTCTTGGATCTTAAGCAAAAACTTGAACAAGGATGATAAGACTGGTGGTGTGCAAGAGAAAAGGGATGATGGTGATGATGGTGGTGGTGGTGGTTCGAGTCGTAATGATATTAATAAACCTCAAGATTCTGAATTCGAGAAGGGAGACGATGGTGCAGGTGAGAAGAATAGCGATAAAAGTCAAGAGTCTGGAAAGAAACAGGGAGAAGCTTGTCCAAGTCAACAAGAAGAAGATCGATTGATGTTTGATGTTGATGATTTATTAGAAGAAAATTTGGAGATAACTGAAACAAGAGATTCTGACAAACGAAAGGAATCTTCATCAGCTGAATATGACTACTCAAATGTTGATTAATGGGTTGCTGGAAAGAGAGTTGATACTTCTGAAAGACTGATAATTCCTAGTGTTTGTCATAAGGATTACTTTAAGCAACAAGATTTGCCAGAAAAATATGTTGTTACAACTGGAAAGAGTTATTATGATCAAGTGGGTGATAGATCTGGTATTCATTCCTGGTATTATGATGGAGACAAGAGAATGTGGGTGGTCAAAAGGAAAAGTGAAAACTTGGAATATTATGATAGTCCTTTGGACTTTGAGTCATGGACTTGTGTGGATCCGGCTGAACTTGATGAAGCTCCATTTTTTAATCGGTCAAATGATCTAAGAGGAACATAATTTTATGATTTTCTTCATGAGGAAGTTTGTTTAAATTTCAAGAGGATGAAGACAGTAGAGTCAACAGTGAAAAAACATAAAGGAGTCAAAGACGGTCGAACTGGGAAACATTTATATCAATAAACTGACCACCGACCAACAAGTTGAGAAGTATACCCATTCCACAGAGATTCCCTAATGGATGTTTGTCCAACTTTGTTATGTGGGCAATTGATCCAGAATCATCTGAAGCAGTGATTAATTGTGGGGATCATGGGTATCGAATTTTGGATAAGAATGACATGCTAAGATTTGGAGAGCATGATATCAAGATTTTGGCAATGCATCAAATTAA
This sequence comes from Mikania micrantha, assembly GCA_009363875.1. Taxonomy (NCBI): domain Eukaryota; kingdom Viridiplantae; phylum Streptophyta; class Magnoliopsida; order Asterales; family Asteraceae; genus Mikania; species Mikania micrantha. The sequence goes on from CM018698.1 coordinate 15,214,049, forward strand.
GACTGATCCGGTGTTTGAAGTACATTGTAAGGGTTTTACCTCTTTGGCTGCATTGATTGTGAGAACCAAGCTTTGGGCAGGTTCAAAGGTGACGCAGACTCTTCCTATTGAATCTTGATTTTAACTGATGATATCATAATCCTAGGGGAAGATTGTAAAGGATATTTTTAAGGATTTTGATATCAATATGATGGTTCTCGGCCGGTCTAATGGTTCTCAGATGTTTTGGTGGTTCTCGGTGGTGTTTAGTTCTCGGATGGTTGATTGGTTCTCGGAGGTTACATTAACATAATATAAATAGTTGTTTTCTTGTTTAATTCCGGTAGACATTCATTATCTTATTTCAGAGAAACTTTGTTTTTCTTGTTCCTGCTTCTTGTTCTTGTATAAGGCGAGTTATTTCAAGATCAATATATACTTGTATGCAAGTTTATGAATGTTCATATGTTTCTTGATTGATTAACTATTGATTTCCGCTCATTAGTTAGTTTTAATTGATATCGAGTTGTTTAGATCCAAGTGTTTGGGACTTACAATTGGAAAGAAAGGGATTCTGTTGCCGAAATTAAGATTCAATACAGGCTAAATTTGAAATTTAACTAACACTATATAAGGGATGTGCTATTATATGTTAGTATGTGCTATTACTGAATAATATATTGTGTTGTTGTCTTTTTTGTACACATTATGTGAAACATTGTGCTGTTATGATGTTATAACAGTATTGTTATGCAACACATTGTCTTGTTATGTGTTGATATGGTGTGTGTTTTGAAAACAATGTGTTGTTATGTGTTGTTAATATGATGTTAGAACAATGTTGTTAGTATTGTTAGTAGCTTATAATAAGCATGTGCTACGTTATGTTTTTGTCATATTTTTTGCCAAAAAAGAATTCGTATTTGCTGGTTATTTATGATTTTCGAGTATATTTTAATTTTTGGAATAAATTCATATTTTCTAGTAACTTGTGATTTTCGATTATATTTTAATTTTTGTAATAAATTCAATCACGTAAACTGATTACCCAATTTCCTTGTTTAATGGAAATTTAAAAATCAATTAAAATTAAATTGCCTGAACTATCCTTCTCTATTAATTAACCATGATGCCAAATGTTAACATTTAATTGGTTCCTATCATTTTTACAAAAAATCCATTTTGTATATGGACCTACTCCTATATATATATATATATATAATATATATATATATATATATATATAGGGAAGGATCATAAGAAACCTTTCATTTCTAAGAAAACCAAGAAAACTCATTTCAGCCAATCACATAATTTCTAAATATTTCTGCTTTTTTATTTTTGAAAGGACATTTTAGTAAAATTAACATACATTATTTTAGGAAATTCTTCTGGCAACTTAAATATATGAACTTACTCCATTTTTAAACATACCCTAACCACCACCATCATCATCATCATCGATTAAGGAAGCACTGACGAGTGGGGTTTTGTTTGGTTCGATTGAGAGAGCAAGCAAAAGAGAATGAATCCCGGCTCCTCCCTTCTCCGACGAACACCTTGGCTGGCTAATCACCGTTCGGTATCAATGGCTACAAATCTTTTCTGGCTGCGTATGCGCCTGTGTTTTTGTAGCGGAAAAGGAACGATAATTGTAACACATGCATAATTATTTTTATAAAATATATTGTTCAATATTATAATTATAAATATCTAGTTATTATGTACACATATGTGACACTTACATACTAGTAAGAAACTAGTAAAATGATTATTAAAATTTTTTGACATACTTATTCAGTCAGTTAATGTTATAGGAGACCATTTAAAATTAATAAAATATATTATAATTAAACTTTCTCCGTTTTTAACGAAACCTTAGTCGAAATGTAGAGAGAAAAGAGCCGATCCCAGCAGTATTTTTAGAATTTTATAAAACGTCATATTTTAAAAGTTATAAGAGAAAAAACGAAAAATGAGCTAAATTAATTATAATATTAAAATAATATAAAATTTTAAATTTCATTTTGAAATGAATGATTCTGCATGTACGTGTAAGATTTTTATGAACCAGAGATGATATATACAATCAAATGAAAAACACGTACGAAAGCTATACCTATGAAATTCTTGACCATCAAGTTTTAATCGTCTATAAATACTTACCCAACTCACTTCAATTAGAAAGCATTCATGTAAACAAAAATATATATACACATTTGAGAACAAATTAGAAGCTATGGATGCTAGGAGGTGCTGATCAGTATAAAGGGGTCAAGATTAAGGAGTCGGTTCATTTAGGTATATTATTTAATTTTTAGTTAAACTCATAAATTTAAAGTTTTATTAAAATATTAACTTATAGGGTTAGGGTTAAGATCCAACCCTATGTATATATTAAAAATTTTAGTTTACTTAAAATAATAATAATAATCATCGTAGTAGTAATACTTATAATAATAATAATAATCGTCGTAATAATAATAATATTAATAATAATAATAATAATAATAAATAAGTAAATAAGTAAGTAAATCTTCTTTGCAGAATAATTATAAGAATAGATTAAGCGGAAACGCTGCCCAAAATTTATATCGAGAAGTTTAAACGGTCACTCAGTCATCCAAAATTCAGGTGAATACATTTAACTTCTTTTTAAATTTATAAATGAATTTTTATGAGCATGGTATGTTAAACTTTGACGCATAAAGGGATACTATTAGACCCGCATTTAGGCCATTAGTATACGTATGATTTGCAAATTGTATCCGCTATGGGTGAAATTCCCATACGTGGCTGGTAACGTGGGCTGGAAGGTTATACGTAAGACGTACTCCTCAGGAAACCTAACCAGTGACGGGCTGTGGAGGGAACAATTGTAAGACGCACTCCGTTGTTGTTCCTAACCAGTGACAGTACAAGCCAGGGTATGCAGTGGTTGTACCGATCAGTGAAATAACCTGCTAAATGTGTAGTATTGCCATTATTAATTATGGTTAAAGGACCGAACATGCTATGTTTATATATCGAGTCTGTTATTTGTATTCACCAACATTATGTTGACGTTTTATTTTCAAAAACTTTTCAGGTAATAACGAAATGTAAAAGAGAAACAAGATTAGAGATTCTTGGCCTATGATGTCTTGAATAAAATCTTGTGGTAGGACCATGGAGCTACTGAAGCTATGCCTCCAAGTCTTGTATAAACCAGATATTATAAAATGATGTATAATATGTGTTTGTGAAAAGCTGGTTTATTATAATATGAAATGATGATATTCATACTTTGATACTTATATGTATGAACTTTTGTGAAATCCTGAAAAGTTATTTATGAAAAGTTATATTATAAAAAGTGATAGTGAAGTTTTCATACTTATGCGTATGAACTTTTTATAAATCATGAAAAACAGTTTTCACATCCACGCATGTGAATTATTTATAAAATTATGAATTTATGAAACAATGCTTCCGCTGAAACATATTAAAATAAATAATAAACTCTGACCGAGACTGTATAATCTATGAAACCAATTCGGGTCGCAGCACCCGGGCCGCCGAGAGCCCGGGGTGTGATAGGATGGTATCAGAGCTCCTGGTTTTAGCAAAATAGGTACTAATGATAGTATCTAAGATTTAACCAAACTAAGATAAGTGCCTATCAAGAGAATAGGTAGAATAGTATTCTATAAATACTAAGAATGATTGAAATAACATGGTAAATATTGATGATAGCCTATGAGCTAAATTACGATGAATTATTTTTATGACTATGTCATATATCAAATTTTGTAGACAATGTCTCGAAACCAAAATCCTGGCGGACCATCTGCAAACACTCGTGGGCAAAAGAGAACGCACACGGATGCTAATGAACCAGTGATTCAAAAGGCTGAACTTAAGGAAATAATAGCAAAGGAAATTAAGGACGCAATACCTACGATTATTGCGGCTATGAAAAATAATGAAAATTCGAATCCAGAGAATACTGTGACAAAAGCAAAAGAGGTGTCTGGTTCGAACAATGAGAATATCGAAGCTTCTAGTGCAAAACGATTTAGAACTGAAGGATGTTCATACAAAACATTCCAATCTTGTAAACCTCCTGAGTTCGCAGGAACAGAAGGAGCTGTGGTAGCGTTAAGATGGCTTGAAAAGATCGAAGCGGTGCTTGCAATTAGCAAATGTGCTGAAGAAGATATGGTTCTATATGCTTCAAATTCTTTTAAAGATGGAGCATTAGAGTGGTGGTTCAGGAGCAAAAGCTGATACAAATGCAAAGAAGACGACTCGAGTTTTTGTTCTTAATGCCAAGGAAGCTGCAGACATGCCGGATGTCATTACCGGTACGTTTCTTATCAATAATGTTTATGCTAAGGTTTTGTTTGATTCGGGAGCAAATCAAAGCTTTATTGATTATGATTTCTGTAAGCTTCTAAATGAACCATTAGTGAAACTAGATAAACCTTATCTGGTAGAAACCGCTAATGGTGATGTAGTCAAAATAAATGAAGCATTAATAAATGGTAAGATCACACTTGTTAAGCACAACATACCTGTGAAATTCTCACCAATGAAGTTAGCCGGTTTTGATGTGGTAATCGGAATGGATTGGTTAGCTACAAACCAAGCTTGTATCTTATGCGACACCAAATCCATTGAAGTTCGTGTTCCAACGGGAGGAAAATTGATCATCAAGGGTGATAAGCCAACGAATAATGTTGGAATCATTTCTATGATCAAAGCTACTAAGTATCTAAACAAAGGTTGTTTAGCTTACCTAGCTTCAATCACAATAGAAGATCAAGAAAAGAAGAAATTGAAAGACGTACACGTTGTAGCTGATTTTCCCGACATATTTCCAGATGAATTGTCTGGTTTACCACCAGAACGTGAAGTAGAATTCAATATCAATTTGGTACCAGGTATTGCTCCAATTGCTAAATCTCCTTATAGATCGGCACCGACGGAAATGAATGAGCTCAAGAAACAATTAGACGAGTTATTGGAAAAAGTTTTTATCCGACCTAGCTCTTCACCTTGGGGAGCTCCAATCTTATTCGTCAAGAAGAAATATGGGTCGATGCGGATGTGCATTGACTATAGGGAGCTAAATAAGGTGACTATCAAGAACAAGTATCCACTCCCACGAATTGACGATTTATTCGATCAACTTCAAGGAGCTTGCCATTTTTCTAAAATTGATCTTCGATCAGGATATCATCAATTGAAAGTCCAAGAAGAAGATATTCCTAAAACCACTTTCCGTACAAGGTATGGGCATTATGAGTTCACTGTTATGCCATTTGGACCTACTAATGCTCCAGCTGCCTTTATGAACATGATGAACCGGATATGCAAACCTTATCTAGACAAATTCATCATTGTGTTCATTGATGATATTTTTATTTATTCAAAAACTCCTAAGGATCATGCTAAACATCTTAGAACCCTACTTGAATTACTAAGACATGAGAAATTGTATACTAAATTTTCTAAATGTGATTTCTGGCTCACTAAAGTACAATTTCTGGGGCATGTCATTAATGCTCAAGGTATTCAAGTGGATCCATCTAAGATAGAGGCTATTACCAAATGGGAGAACCCCAAGTCACCAACAGAGGTGCGTAGTTTCTTAGGCTTGGCGATATATTATCGCCGATTTATTCAAAATTTCTCCAGAATAGTCGTTCCTCTCACCTCATTAACACGAAAATCTGTAAAATTTGAATGGGGACCCAAGCAAATTGAAGCATTTCAAATTCTTAAAGATAAATTGACTCACGCTCCAATCCTAGCATTACCTAAAGGTGTTGAAGACTTTGTTGTCTATTGTGATGCTTCTCATACAGGATTAGGATGCGTATTGATGCAACGAAACAAAGTTATTGCTTATGCATCACGCCAGTTGAAGACTCATGAGAAGAACTATGTGACTCATGATCTGGAGTTAGGCGCCATAATTTTTGCATTAAAGTTATGGAGACACTATCTGTACGGAGTTCATTTCACAGTTTATACTGACCATAAGAGTTTAAAGTATATCTTTGGTCAGAAGGAACTGAATATGCGACAACGAAGATGGATGGAAACATTGAATGACTATGACTGTGAAATTATCTATCATGAAGGAAAGGCAAATGTGGTTGCAGACGCCTTAAGTCGAAAGGAGATAGAGAAACCGAGAAGAGTACGTTTTACGACTAGAACTTCAAGTCGATTTGTTTAACCAAATTAAAGAAGCACAAAAACAAGCCCAAGAACATGAAAACAAGGAAAAAGAAGGAATGAAGGGCATGACTGAACAACTGGTTAAAGGAGATGATAAAATTCTTCGAATGAATACAAGAATCTGGGTGCCGGTCACTGGTGGCTTAAGAGAAAGAGTATTGGAAGAAGCGCATAAATCTAAATACATGATGCACCCAGGAAGCGATAAAATGTACAAGAATCTAAAAGAGAACTATTGGTGGATTGGCATGAAGAAATAAATTGCCGCATATGTTGCAAGATGTTTAACTTGTTCATAAGTTAAAGCTGAGCACCAGAAACCTTCTGGTATGTTGCAACAACTTGAACTACCTGTTTGGAAATGGGAAATGATAACAATGGACTTTATAACTAAACTTCCCCGAACCAGTCGTGGGAATGATACAATTTGGGTTATCATTGATAGACTGACCAAGTCTGCTCATTTCCTATCAATGAAAGAAACTTACTCTATGGATAGACTAGCACAGTTGTACGTAAATGAGATTGTATCTTTACACGGTGTGCCATTATCTATTGTGTCAGATAGGGATAGTCGTTTTACGTCTCGATTCTGGCAAAGTTTTCAAAAAGCTCTCGGAACACGTTTGAATTTCAGCACTGCTTATCATCCACAAACTGACGGGCAGAGCGAAAGAACAATCCAAACATTGGAAGACATGCTTCGAGCTTGTGTGATAGACTTTGGAGGAAGTTGGGATGATCACTTACCTCTAATGGATTTCTCCTACAATAATAGTTATCATTCAAGTATTCAGACTGCACCGTTTGAAGCTCTCTACGGTAAAAAATGTCGAACACCATTCTGTTGGTCTGAAATTGGTGAAAATCAGTTGTCTGGTCCAGAAATAGTACAAGAAACTACCGACAATGTGTTTCAAATTAGAGAAAGATTAAAAGCGGCCAGAGATCGACAAAAGAGCTATGCAGACCGAAGAAGAAAGTCATTAGAATTCAATGTTGGTGATAAAGTGCTACTCAAAGTTTCACCATGGAAAGGAGTGGTACGATTCAGTAAAAAGGGAAAGTTAAGTCCATGTTATGTCGGACCTTTTAAAATTCTTAAACGAATCAGACCAGTGGCTTATCAGCTTGAACTACCCGTAGAAATGGCCGGAGTACACGATGTGTTTCACGTTTCTAATATCCGAAAATGTTTGGCCGACGAATCATTATTAATGCCACTTCAAGATGTTGAAGTGAATGAAAAATTAAAATTCATCGAACAACCAATTCAAATTGAAGACCGACGAGAAAAGAGACTTAAGCGTAAAAAGTTGGTGTTAGTCAAGGTTAAGTGGAACTCTAGACGTGGTCCGGAATATACTTGGGAACTAGAGTCAGAGATGAGAAAGAAATACCCACACCTATTTCAATAATCTTGAGGACGAGATTAAAACAAAGATGGGGAGGATGTAACACATGCATAATTATTTTTATAAAATATACTGTTCAATATTATAATTATAAATATCTAGTTATTATATGCACATATGTGACACTTACATACTAGTAAGAAACTAGTAAAATGATTATTAAAAATTTTTGACATACTTATTCGGTCAGTTAATGTTATAGGAGACCGCTCAAAATTAATAAAATATATTATAATTAAACTTTCTCCGTTTTTAACGAAACCTCAGTCGAAATGTAGAGAAAAATGAGCGTATCCCAGCAGTATTTTTAGAATTTTATAAAACGTCATATTTTAAAAGTTACAAAAGAAAAACGAAAAATGAGCTAAATTAATTATAATATTAAAATAATATAAAATTTTAAATTTCAATTTGAAATGAATGATTCTGCACGTACGTGTAAGATTTTTATGAACCAGAGATGATACATACAATCAAATGAAAAACACGTACGAAAGCTATACCTATGAAATTCTTGACCATCAAGTTTTAATCGTCTATAAATACTTACCCAACTCACTTCAATTAGAAAGCATTCATCTAAACAAATATATATATACACATTTGACAACAAATTAGAAGCTATGAATGCTAGGAGGTGCTGATCAGTATAAAGGGGTCAAGATTAAGGAGTCGGTTCGTTTAGGTATATTATTTAATTTTTAGTTAAACTCATAAATTTAAAGTTAATTAAAATATTAACTTATAGGGTTAGGGTTAAGATCCAACCCTATGTATATATTAAAAATTTTAGTTTACTTAAAATAATAATAATAATCATCGTAGTAGTAGTAATAATAATAATAATAATAATCGTCGTAATAATAATAATATTAATAATAATAATAATAAATAAGTAAATAAGTAAGTAAATCTTCTTTGCAGAATAATTATAAGAATTGATTAAGCGGAAACGCTGCCCAAAATTTATATCAAGAAGTTTAAACAGTCACTCAGTCATCCAAAATTCAAGTGAATACATTTAACTTCTTTTTAAATTTATAAATGAATTTTTATGAGCATGGTATGTTAAACTTTGACGCATAACGGGATACTATTAGACCAGCATTTAGGCCATTAGTATACTTATGATTTGCAAATTGTATCCGCTATGGGTGAAATTCCCATACGTGGCTGGTAACGTGGGCTGGAAGGTTATATGTAAGACGTACTCCGCAGGAAACCTAACCAGTGACGGGCTGTGGAGGGAACAATTGTAAGACGCACTCCGTTGTTGTTCCTAACCAGTGACAGTACAAGCCAGGGTATGCAGTGGTTGTACCGATCAGTGAAATAACCTGCTAAATGTGTAGTATTGTCATTATTAATTATGGTTAAAGGACTGAACATGCTATGTTTACATATCGAGTCTGTTATTTGTATTTACCAACATTATGTTGACGTTTTATTTTCAAAAACTTTTCAGGTAATAACGAAATGTAAAAGAGAAACAAGATTAGAGATTCTTGGCCTATGATGTCTTGAATAAAATCTTGTGGTAGGACCATGGAGCTACTGGAGCTATGCCTCCAAGTCTTGTATAAACCAGATATTATAAAATGATGTATAATTGTATAATATGTGTTTGTGAAAAGCTGGTTTATTATAATATGAAATGATGATATTCATACTTTGATATTTATATGTATGAACTTTTGTGAAATCCTGAAAAGTTATTTATGAAAAGTTATATTATAAAAAGTGACAGTGAAGTTTTCATACTTATGCGTATGAACTTTTTATAAATAATGAAAAACAGTTTTCACATCCACGCATGTGAATTATTTATAAAATTATGAATTTATGAAACAATGCTTCCGCTGAAACATATTAAAATAAATAATAAATTCTGACCGAGACTGTATAATCTATGAAACCAATTCGGGTCGCAGCGCCCGGGCCGCCGAGAGCCCGGTGTGTGACAATAATGGGTCTTATTGGTGGAAAGTTTGATCGGAAGTAGCTGGTGAAAAGTGGTACAGACAACAGACGAGCAACATAAATAATCTTTTTGTCTAGCGTAAGGATATTATTATTTTGCCCCTTAAATATTGCCTATACAGTGCATAAAGAATCTTTATTTTCTATGAAGATTTGTATTTGTTCATATCTTTGTCTTTATTCTTTTTGGTTATTTGAACAAGTTCATGTTACAAATATAACATAATATATAGACAAGCATGATTATATATATGTAATCAAGTTTAATAAGTGTTTAGATTATTCTATTTGATGAATTACGTATACGTAATCATGTTATGAATATGTAATCAAGCTTGTACCCTAGCATGATTACATATAAGTGATCATGTTATATATGTGTTTACATTGTTCTGTTTGATTGATTACATACATGTAATCATATTGTATGACTTTTTTTATTCATTTTTTTAATTATATGATATAAATATATTTATATGATTGAACATACAAGTTATGTGCTTACACAATGTAATTGGGTTTGCGTGTGTGCTTATATATATATACATAATCATACTACATTTGTGTTTACATTGTTCTAGGTAATTTATTACATATATGTAATTTGATTGAGGTAATCCATTTGTTTGAAAAAAAAACGTTTTTTAATTAAAATTTTCTAACAAAATACCAGATTGTTTAAAGTCAATTTTTTAAATCAAAAAAATATAGATTTTAAATTAATTTTTATGTAAATTAGGAGTGAGAAGAGATGACTTTAATTTCGGTATTTAATTAATTCATATGAGAGATAAAAAAATTATGTAGACTAATTTATCCTTATAGACTTATATTTAAATGCCTTAATTAACATTTATTTACAATCTTGCCACTATATGATCTCAACTATGGATTACATTAATCAACGGTGGATTAGAGGTTTTTTAAAATGAGAGTTTTCTGTGAAACCCCCCCCACACACACACACACATATATATATATATATATATGAATCTTCCTTTCTTTTCAGTTTTCACTTCCTTTTTCTTCAATTCTTTGGATAAAAAACTCTATGGAACATGAATTTTTCACAAATCATTCCAATTTCTTTCCTTTCTTTTATTAAGTCAGACTCGGGAAGACCACGTTAGAATGAAGTCATGAGCATGAGATGAATCATAGGAAAGATTTTTAATAATAAAGTTTGTATTTTTCTTTTTCTTTCTTGCAAATAGTCAACAAGTAAATTCTTTTACTTTGTTTTTTCTTTGGAGATTGAGACACGAAATAAAACTATATTTTTCTCTGCATTTTTTCTCTCTTTTTTTTCCCATTTATAAAATTTGAGAATATAGCATGATAAGACATTGATTAAGGAAGGCACATGGTAGATAATGGTGTGTGTTTTTAATTATGGTAGTAAACCAAACCATACCATGTAGTGAGAGCGTTTAGCAAAACAAAGAGAGTAAAACAGGTGTAAATGTGTAATGAGAGTGATTTTTGCTTATGGTATGCATTTTCAATTGTGTTAGTAAACCAAATCATACCATAACTATATATACTAAGTTAAGCACCAAAAAGCACCAAATAAACGGCTAGAACTTGTGTCCAATGTCTAGTTCTCGAAATTGAACTTCAAATTGGTTCTGAAACCATTGGAAGCAGCTTGAAAATCGCACACCAACAAAAATGGTTCCAATCCTTGTATAGTTTTCATAATATTTATCGGTTCCTACTCGACCCAACTAAACTGGGTTATGTAGTTTAAAGTTGAAATTCTATATAAATAATCATTTAAATGATTTAAGATTTTAAAAATAGATTTAATAATTAATCTTAAATAAGTTAATAATAGTTGTATTATAGGTTTTATAAGTTTAAATAGTTTTAAAGAAAACAAACATAACTAAATCATCACAACATATTTTGTTTATAAGGTTTTGTAGTTTGAAAATAAGTTTAACTAGAAAAGTTTCCGGCCACTACCGCGGCCGGTACGATTAAGACTCGCTTGTAATATGGTGGTTTGATTAAAAATAACATATAAAGTTGCGATTGATCAGTTATAAATATTGAAACATTGACAAGAAAAATCATATCATATATAATAAAAAGGAAAGCACGTGAAACGACGTATTTACAAATTTAATTATGTATGTTGTGTCCAATGTAAATAAAACTGATGCATAAAGTGACAACGACGTGATTTGGCGATCGGAACGTATATGGATGTCGATGTCAGTCTCATTTTCACTAACAGAATGCCATCGAATATGTGTGTGTGTGTGTGTGTAAATATGAGTAAATTGTCGAGATGGTTTTTGTGACTTGCTATTATTTCACTCTTTGTCCCTAGAATTCATATATTACTCTTATGGTCTCAAACTTTAAACATTTGTAACATATAAAGTCCTTAAGTCACCAAAGTACCTTCACATTTTTGACCAAATTATCACATATAGTCTCACATGTTTGATCAAATTATCCACACATAAGGACTATATGTGTTACAAATGTTTAAAGTTTAAGATCATATGAGTAATTTATGAAACATAGGAATCAAGAGTGAAAACTTACAAATTATAGGGACCATCTTGGTAATTAATACATAATATATATATAGAAAGAGAGAGAGAGATAAAATTAACAAAGTAAAGTATCATGAAAATTGTATATAACATATGAGATAAACTCTATATTTTAAAACTAACCAAAAGTGAAAACAATCAAATGTAGCTAAAATATTATGTCGTAAAAATTTGAATTGCGAAACCCGAAAACATATTTATAAAAGGTAAAAATACATTGTATGTAACCCTTCCAGAAACATAAACGGAATCGGTTTGGACAAATATATATGGAGAAACGTATAAAAGTAAAAGTTTATTAGAGTTAACCCAACCAAAAACATAGACATACTCTTTTTTTGATTAATACTTATATTGAAAAGTTATCAAAAAAACATGTTACAACATTAACCTAAATTATAAAGATTATATTTTAGGAGATAAAAAGGAAAAAGAAAACAAAAAAAGTTCTTGGATTTGATTGAAAAATGAGAGTGAGATTTGTTAACTCCTCTAAATGTCATTTGCTTGAATTGTAGCCAACAAAGATGTATAGACATACACATGATCATAAAGGAGCCAAAAATTATAAAGAAATGCCATTGGAAGGAATCGAACTCTTGACCCTTCAAAAATTTGCAGCTCACTTTAACCAACTCCTCTAGACAAGCTTATGATTTGTGATCTACCCAACAAATAGATATTACATTGTAGGTTATTTTTGTCTTTTAGTTAGAGGACACCGACATTGCCTTTTAAGTAGTATATAAATAATATATCACATAAAAATATATTTGGATCATGTAAAAATATAAATATAATGTGTTAATTTATAAGTTATAAATTTAATAATAATATAGTCTCATTTTTTATTTAGTTATAAGATTTATTATCCATTTTAAATAAAAATCTAATTATTTTATTCTCAAATAATTAGTTATATGAATATAAGGTTTAAATAATCTTGGTATATGTTTTATAAAGTTTAAATAAATAAATAAAAATATGTATTTAATAAAAGATATATATATATATTGTGTTTAATCCAAATTAAGTTTTCTAAGTTTAATAATAAATTTAATCATAGATTAATTTTTAAACACTTTTGCATAATACTAATTTTTTTAAACTTACGTTTAGGTATTGTAAATGTATTTTTCATTATATATTTATATATAAATTTTAATAAGTTTCTTTTTAGTTTTTGAATAACCAAATATATTTTAAAAATTAAATAATAATTTATTTAAAACATTAAGAGTTTATATTTTGTTTACTTTTATATAATATAATATAAAAATTCTGCAAAAAATTTTGTTAATTAAAAGTTGAAAAATATTAAAATTGAAGCTGACTTGGAAAATACCCAAAAATAGGTAAAACCGGTCACCCGGTCTCGAACCCGGGTCGGCGCGGCTCTAGTTCTTAACGTGCGCTTGGTGATCGTTTATTCCCCAGTCGAAATGTATAAAACATAAAGCTTACTGATTTCCGTCAAATAATTTTAAAATATGAACCCTAGTTTTTTTCCCGATCAAATTCGACCCATGTTGTGTTAATATATTAATCATTTTAACCATTTTATATATGTTATGATATTATCTATTTCAAATCAAAATGCAATAATTGTTTATCCAAACCAACTCATTTATCATGATTTGGGTTAAGATTGTCAAGTCTAGCCATGGTTTAGGAACAAGTTATAAAGGCTGTCGTGTATATATAAGGTAGGTTACAATGTTGTCTGGGAAACAAGAGGGTGCCATATAAACGGGACAAAGGATTTCCCGATTCGTATATCACGATGGCCGTTAGAATTGATATGAATGTAGTAATGATGTTTTAATTTTAATTAATTTAAACCGGATGAAACAATAACATGCACAACCGACATACCAACTTTTGTTTCATGAATTTTTATTTAATTTGAATTTTACATTTTTTTCCTCCAACTATTTTTAGAACTTCCTTACATTTCAAAAGGTTTTTTAATACTGACAAACTTTAAAGAGGATCAACTACTAAAATACTTTATATTACTTTTAATCATAATTATTTTACAAATGCTTATATAAATTCCGTACGATTCCAAAAATTTTGTGTGTTATACAAAAATTATAGAAGTTACATAAAGTTAATAAAAAGATATGTAATTAAGAACAAAATATAAAATTTTCATGTGGGAGTTGAGAAAGAAGGATAAGAAGTAGGATTAACATTAAGGTGTTAAGGATAACATGTAAAGATTAGGTTCAACTAAATAGTCTAATTATCCTAAAAAGTCTAAGAAGTATTATTAATCACTAGATCAAATTTAAGAGGGAAAATTTAAAATTTTAGAGTGAAAAGTTGTTACAGAGTAATTTATTCATAACCACTTTTCTCCCACATTTTTTAAACGTTCATAATTTTTATATACAATATTATTTTTTTAAAATATATATCATAAAAATGAGCATTTTTTTGTCTTTAAAATGAGTATAATTTTGCTATAAAAAATAAAAAATTTTCAGCTCGTTATTTCTAATTAACATCATTTTGTCTTTTTAAACGTTTGTGTAAAATTATCTTTTCTTGTTTTTCTTATAGGTAATTGTGTCTTTTTTATATAGCTAATTGTGTATTTTTTAAATATCATTGTGTTATTTATACTCGTCATTGTATCATCATTGCATAGCATTATGTATTTTGCAACATCGTTGGTTTTTAAATTGTTTAGGAAAACACAACATTTAACAGAAACACAAAAGACACAATGACATGTACAAAAGACACAATACATATACAAAGATACAATGACATGTACAAAAGACATAATACATATACAAAAGACACAATGACCTGTATAAAATTGTCCATGATCGTCATTGTGTATTTTTTATAGGTAATTGTGCCTTTTTTAAAGATTATTGTTTTACTCATACTCGTCATTGTGTCATCATTGCTTAACATTATGTATTCTGCAAGAAAGACACAATACGATATACAAAAGACACAATGACCTATACAAAAGACACAATAGACTAAAAAAACAAAAAATTTTCTATAATAACATTATACTAATTTTGAAGAAAAATATGTTCGTTTTTATGGTATATTTTTTTCAAAAAAATAATTTCCTATGTAAAAGTTATGAATGTTTAAAAAGGTGGGAGAACTTGATAAAAAATCAACAAAAATATGCATTACTAAAATACCCTCCATCAACTTGATTTAATCATAGCATTGATTAATGATCTAATGGCTCAAGATCCTTCTTAGGTTTTTAGGTTAAGAGGTTTATTTAGTTTAACTTAACTTTAATACGTAAATCATCTTTAAAAATTTTCTTGGTCACGCTTGATAATGTGTTTCATGTATAATAAATGAGATTGTTAATCTATACATTAGACTGTCCGGTATGCGGGGTGAGTGGGCGTGGGAGGGCGTGGCACACCGCCCCTAGTGGCGTGAGAGGGGCGTGAGGGCTGCAACGGGCGTGAGGTTTAAAATGTAGCCGTTGGTTGGTGCCGTTGCGCAATAAAAAAAATTACCTATTTAAACCATTCAAACATTACCCAAAAAAATTTTAACTCCACATTTCAAACATCTAACACAAAAAAATACACACTCTTCCCATTTCAAACTTTCTTAACCAAAAAAATAATTTCCATGGATCCCAACCAAAACCCAAATTACTATAACCCAAACACTCCACCGAACCGAAACCCAAACACGCCACCTCCGAATTGGTTCTTTAGCCCTTCTCCAATAAATCATTTTTTTGATTCAAACTGTTATCGACCGAATTTTGATTCAAGCCCACAACAAGGGTTTTACACATTCGCCGATTATGGTTCGAGTCAACAACCGCACGGGTTTGGTCAATTATCTTAGGATGAAGTTGTACCCGAGACCCAACCCACTACAAATGCCGGTCCAAGCACGCAACCAAAACAAAGGCGTAGACACAGAAAGAAACAAGCTGGGGATAACGTTGTGGGAGGTTCACCCCGTCTAGAAAAATGGACTACGAAGGAGGAGTTTCAACTTACAAAAGCTTGGATCGATGTGTCGGAAGATCCAATTGTTGGTAATTACTTTCCTTTTAGTTTTTTAAAATTGTTAATATTGTTTTTATAAATTGTTAACATTTTTTTATAAATTGTTTATAGGTCGTAACAAAAAAGGACCAGACTTTTTGAGTCAAATCCGAAATCAATTTTTTCAAGCCATGGGTCGTGAGGAATATCGTACTAACGATATGCTCCCTAGCAAATGGCGTGACATAAACCTAAAGGTTAGAAAGTTCAACGGGATTTATTCCCAGAAATGGCAAACTCGTCGGAGCGGCCAAAGCGACGCGATGATCGAGCTCGAATCGGAAGATCAATACCGGGAAGAGTTTAACGCCCCCTTCACGCTTAAACGGAGTTGGGAGCTTATGAGGAAATGTCCGAACTGGATTCGAATCCCGACTGTACAAACGTCGGCCTAAAAACGATCAAAAGCATCGTCAACCGATAGCCCCGGTACGTCGGATGCTCGAGTGAATATAAATCTAAACGATCTCAACGAAGAAGAAGAAGACGACGACGACGAGATAGAGGATTTGACTCGTCCGACCGGGAGAGATCGCGCAAAAACCGACCGAGCAAGGGCGAGACGAGGCTCTTCATCTCAAACGACCCCGGATTATAACCAAGGAATAGAACACTTATCTCAACGAATCGGTGACTTTAACGAATTAAAACGGGAACGTCAACGGTTGGTAGAGTTACAACTTCTATTCACCGACACCGAATACTTAACCGGGCTCGACCGCGAAATTGCCGAGAGGGAGAAGGATACAATTCGTAATAAATATAGAGATAATGAATTTGTAAATTTTTTATTAATTTGTATTTTTTTTATTAATTTTTTTTATTAGTTTGTAATTTTTTTTATTAATTTTTTTTATTAATTATATCTCAATTTAATTTAAAAAGGAATGATGACGTGAAGTGAGTGGGTAATGGGGCATTTCCACCAAAATGGTGGGGTGAGTAGTCGTTGTGGTGAGTGCTTATATGGCGCCTACGTGGCGCATAGGTGGAGTGATTGGGTAACTTGGCATGCCTAATAGCCTTATAGTAAAAGAGTAAAAATTTTGCCACTTGTCACCTTTTCACATCATTATTGTCACTTGTCATATTTTACACCATTATTTTCATTTGTCAATTCCTTATCATTTCACTTAATTATCCCTCCTATTAAATAACTATATATTCCCTCTCTTATTAAATAAATCATTTCTTTTATTAAAAATTATAACACTAAAAACTAATATATTATTTATCTTTTTATAATAAAACACACTTAAAATTTTTTATAAAATATGTTAAAAATTTTCTAAAATTAAAATTTTTTAAAGCAAGAAATATTTTATTTTCAAAAAATCAAAATTTATGTAAAAAGCAAGTAATCTTATAAAATGAGTTTTTTAAAAAAAAATACTATAAAATGAGCTTTTAAACAATAAAATTTTCATGAAAAAATAACGTTTTCTAATTTATTTAAAAACTAAAGTAATAAAAATGATAGAGAAAGTTACAATTTTGGTTTGTTATGTTTAACGCTATTTTTAAATTGGGTATTTTAACTTTAATAATTAAAAAATATATATTTTATATTATTAATTTATAAAAGTTAGTTTCTAATATAATACAAACTGAAGTTTTTAACGTCGGTTATTTCAAAGATATCAACTGTTACACATCATAAGGTCATCTATCATTTGTATAGTGATTAAAGTTTTTAATTATTTTTTTATTACTTAAAATATTTATTAATATGTCAAAATATTATTTTATAATTGCTAAATTTTCATTACTAGTTATTTAATACTTTATATTAAATTCGTGTAATACACGAGTCAATAACCTAGTTTACAATAAAGTTATAACTGTTTAAAACGGTTATATGAACATTTTGTTCGTGCGTGTGTATACAAAAAAAATTAACAAAAAGAATAAATGATACATAAATTACAAGATTAGTGTTAGTATACATAACAAGTGTTAGCAAATAAATAGGTGTTACACTACACATAAGTAAAAATATTATAACAATCATAAAATGCTAATTAGTACAAATGATGCGTATTTCAATTATCGTGCATGTTGTATGAATTAGAGTTTAAATATCACAACTCTTTATATGTGAACCTTTTTCATATTTGTGTAAAATTAAAGAAAAATGCATTAATTTTGATGATGTTATAATGTTATTATAGTAATAACTTGTTATTTATTTGAATAAAACTATTCAAAAATCTCAATCTAATTGATTCATTTAGTTAGAAAATGAAGAGGCAAATTGATATACTTATTGGATTCGTAGGGACTGACAACAATACATGATGGTTCGTGTTATTGATTAAAGGATTTTTTGTGGAGAGTGACACAACCTGGATCACCAACTAAGTCGTATTAGGTTAAACATTTTAATTTTAAGTAACCCATTGTAATAAAACTCAACTTAAATCGACCATCATTAGCGAACAGGTTTAAACAATTGAATAATCGTTTTAGATATGTAAAAGAAAAAATTCTTCAATATTGAAGGTACAAAAGATGTTTAACAATAGCTAATTCATAAATTAATTGATCGAACACTAACTAATCAAAATAAAACTAAATAACTGGCATCATATTATTACATTTACAAAAAAAAAATCAAAAATAGATAACTAAATATGTAATAATTCCTGTCTTCACCTTTAAAAATGATAGTATCCATCTAATCCAAATCTTTATCATCTTTAACGGTAGAATATTTGTGTTTTTATCCCGTTAAATAAGTATAAAAATAACAACATATATATATACACACATATATATATATTAATTTTTAAAAAAGATTACATATCGGTTCGGTACGGTTTTTAGAATATGAAAAAGCGAAACCGAACCAAATAATTCAGTTTCGGTTCGGTTCGGTTTTTTCGGTTAATTCGGTTCCGGTTCGGTTATTTCGGTTTTCGCTCACCCCTAATTAATTCTATGAGCGCATGGTGATGTTACACTAAAATATAACAGTGAATGTATTTTCATCCGTTACAGGAGGGATATTTAAAAAAAATGTAAAAGAGAAGATATTATAACAATTAACAACATTCGCTCATGCGTATGTATTAGAAAAATGATAAAGGAAACCACTTTTAAGGAAGACGAAAGGTGTTAGATTGCTCGTGCTTTTATTATGTCAAAGCTCATTTCACTTGGGTCCGTGGCTTGCAACTCGACCTGGATTCCTTCCAATTCTCTCTTGAATCTGTCCTTTGAGCTTGCATAAACCATCTTTGCTCTCACCTTCGATGTATCTGGTGCCCTGCTTAATTAATTTTTAAACATTACCGCTATGTTCCCAAGTACATTTAAGGAGAAAAAAGAAACGAAATGAAAAGAAATGAGAAACATTTTGTCTCTGATTTTCATTTAACGAGGGAAAAGAAAGTATTGCATGCCGTGTTCCCGAGTTTCATTAAGGAGGGAAAGGAAGGGAAATAGAAGAAAAACTAGGGAAAATTACTTAGTTTTCTCTTCCTTCCGATTTGAAAGAAAATATAAAGAAAGAACTCAATTCTTTTCATTTCTTTTCCTCTTATTTATTTTCCTTTCTGGTCTCTTATTTAATAAAATCGGAAACAGACCAAATCAATGTGATACTTTTTAAAACGAGTTATTTTAACTTTTAAGAAGTTAAAATAACTCGTGATTTGGTTCAAACTGTTACTTGATAAATTAGGTTTGACCCAAATCTATTTTGACAAGACACATAACCCAAACTTATGTTTAACAGATATAAATAAAAATTAATTTATTGATCATTCTCTTAAAAGTGATTTGAAAAAAAATTGTATTACCAAGCAATGAAGAAAATCTTGCTTTTCTGACAATTCTCATCAGTTGTAAAGTCGAAATCAAAGACAGCATAACGACATTCATTAGTAGGAAGAGAGTTTGTGAAATCCTCATAGCTCTCGTGAGGACTCCCAACCTTCTCAACAATCACTTGCTGTTCTTCGATCTTAAAAATTATGAACCGATAGTTTCGCTTTGATTTTAGCTCCAAGAACTTCAGCTTACATTCGTCATCTACGGCCATTCCAGACGCTGAGTTTGCCTAACAAACATATCATCTCAACAACAATGACAAAAACAAAACGAAAAAAAATCCAAAATTATGCGGAAAACAATCGACACATGAGAGAATCATGAAGATCAACCAACAACCAACAATCTTACCTTGTATATTCTTACTTTTCAGTAGGGTCTGGGGGAAGGATAGATACAGACCTTACCCCTATCTCAATTGAGATAGAGAGGCCGCTCCGAAAGAGTCCCCCGCTCAAAATTATCGTTTGAAGTTGATCATCCCAACGATTTTAACGTTATTTTCACAAAATAATTAAAATAACGTTAAATTTTGTGCGCTTTTACTTTTGCCCCCTTAAGGGCCCACACATATATACATTATATGCGTGCCCGCAAATGGGGCGTAGAATCATGAAGATCAACACGTTACAAATCATGAGTAACTGTTTAAGTTTCTTTACGTGATCGTAAGCTTTCTCTTGATACCATAAAATTAACAACCACTTAATCCGTGAGAGATATACCCACATAACATTCATATCAAAAACAATAAATTCGAATAAATCGTATTTTTGTGTTAGGTGATGAACAAGAAACAGAGATACTAACAGAAAAAAATAAATGAATAAATAAATACCATGATTGGGGTGTGATGGATAATTAGATTGGCAAGAAAATTGCAACAAAGAGAAGAAAGTGTGCAGGAAGAGACGCTTGAAAATTGGGTGTTTTTGTGAACAAAGATAAAAGATACTTGAGGTGAAAATAAAGGTTTTCAGTTTCTTTTGCCTTGCCATCCATGAACTCCTATTCCCATGCACCATATTTAATGGTGTCTTTTAATATAAACTTGTAAATATGATTTTATTTAATTATTAGAAATTCTAACTATTAATGACACATATTAATGTCCCATATCCATGTTTTGATTGACATGCAAAATATATATTTTATCTTGGAAATGTCACAAATTTCAGATTTTCTCACGAGTACTAAAAACACACTCGTATATGTGTATATGTGTGTGTACAGGAGCTTGACTGTATCGGAAGGGGGGCGAAAACTTACGTGATCCAAAATTTTTTTTGCAATTGGCTCGGTTAGTTGCCTAGTTGGGTTAAATGTTCGGATTAGCGATTCGGGTCAAACAATAAAAAATAAAATTTCTAATAATTATCATTGTGGTTAAAAAAATTAAAAGAGTGAGTACCTTAAAGAAGAATTAAAATTCCGCTCGACAACCTTTGAAACTTTTGAATTCATCGATTATGTACTCCAAGTCAAACTTTTCAGCAATTTCTTTTTCTATATAGATCACCAAGCTCTTTGCGAGATACTCATCAGACATCTTATTTCGAAGGCGATTCTTGAATATCTTAATTGCTGAAAATCTCCTCTCTGTTGTTGCAGTAGAAACATGAAGTGTCAAAATTAGTCGAATCACTCTATCAACCAAATAATACGTCTCATTTTTCTGAGTTTCCTCCAGACTTCTACATAAATCAGAAAGTGTTGATACTAGGGGTGTAAACGAGCCGAGTCGATCCCGAGCTCGTTAAGGCTCGAGCTTGGCTCGTTTAGATAAATTAAGGCTCGAGCTCGAGCTCGGCTCGTTAAGATAAATTAGGGCTCGAGCTCGAGCTCGGCTCGTTAGAAAATTTTTAGGCTCGAGCTCGGCTCGTTTAGATTTTATTTATTTAATTTATTTACTTTAATTACTAACTATATTTTATAAATTTAACATAAAATATTTGATTTAAATATATTTATCATAGTTTTATACATAAAAATAATTAATTTTATAAATAAACACTTAATATAATAAATAAACACTTAATATAATAAATAAAAATTATATAAACAAAAAGCTCGTTAAGGCTCGCGAGCCGGCTCGAGCTCGATATGTAAAGCTCAAGCTCGGCCTCGATAACTAAACGAGCCACACTTTTGGGCTCGGGCTCGAGCTCGGGCTCGGGCTCGTTAAGGCTCGGCTCGTTCGAGCTTTTTACCGATCCAATCTCGAGTATTTCACGAGCCGCCTTGGTTCGTTTACACCCCTAGTTGATACAACACTTAGCTTGGTATTATTTGACTTTTCATATTAAAAAGCCCAAATTGATATCGTAAATGAAGCATGTCTTGATCGTTAAAATCAGTACGATAAAACTTCTCAACAAGAAGACAAATCTGATCAATATTAATCTCATTAGAAACTAAATTAGAACTAAGATATAACAACTCCATCGCATCCTTATTGAATCTACTATTCAACTCATGTAACTGCTTGTCCAAAATGGAATTAAACAGATCTACCCGGTAATAATGTTCAAATGTAACATGAAGATCTTTTTTACGAGGCCGGTACCGAGTATAAGTATATGGAGATGTCATATCTGGCATTTCAATCTGATTCTTCTCACAAAAAAAGTAACTTTTGCAAAACAAGAATCCCATCCTTCATTTCTGAAATTATTGAGATTAACTTTTGTTGATGAAATTAACTCCATAGCATTAAGAATATCCTGGGATTTTTTTTGTAAGGCTTGAGAAAGTGTATCGGTTCTTCCCATTACTTCCTTTATCAAGTGAAGAATAAACACAAACTCAAATAATTGCAAGTGACTATAGGCTGCATAAGCATCTCCACGTTGTGAAAAAGTAGTATGAGATAAGTCTTTAATTATTCCTTAAATTATCACACGAGTGACATCAAACATGTCAATCAAACTACAAACAGATTTAAAATGGGAACCCCAACGTGTATCACCGGCTCTACTTAATGTCCCAACTTGATTTAGTCCAGTTCCTGTTTTGATTTCACCCAAACTCAACAACTTTTTAATTTCATTTGCCTTTGCCTTTGCCTTCTGTAACTCATCATGACGCTTACTAGAAGCACATACCACATTAATAATAGAAACTAAGTTTGTAAAGAATTGGTGTACTAGAATAACTTCCCTTGAAGCACAAACCAAGGCAAGTTGTAATCTGTGAGCAAAGCAGTGGACGTAATACGCATACGGGCATTCATTACGAACAAGTGCCTGTAATATGTTCCATTCCCCTCTCATATTGCTAGCACCATCATATCCTTGGCCACATATTTTACTAACATCAAACTGATATTGCAAAAGTTGTCTCCACATACTTGTTTTCAAAGTTAATGATAAAGTATCTCTTACATGAACCAAATCCAAGAACTTTTCTCGAACGCTCTTTGCGCAACAACAAATCTCAAAACAATGGCCATTTGCTCTCTTTTCGATTCATCTCGTGATTCATCAACCATGACAAAAAAGTATGAATCACCCACTTCACTACGAATATGGTTTCAAACTTTATTTGCAATAATACTTAGAATCTCTTTTTGGATATCCCCAACAGTGTACTTTGAATTAAAAGGAGCATTTTCTAGTATAACACTTGAAACTTTATCATTATAAGCAGCAAGAAGATTTAGCATTTCAAGAAAATTACCTCGATTCTTAGATGTAGATGATTCGTCATTTCCTCGTAAAGCACAAGCTTGAAATGTCAACCAACGAACTACATCAACTAAAATTTTCAGTCGTAAACGGTTCTTCAATATTAGTTCTTCACTTTGCTTAGTAAAGACATTTTCTATGTGTGCGGATTGGTTCAACAAATTTTCACTATATGTGACAATTTTTCCCATCATGAACTTTTTTCCAATTGTCAAATCCTTTAACAGTAAAAGCATCATAACCATTGTTCACATTTGGTTTATCATTAAACAAATAACAAACAAAACTATAAGAAGCATTAGTTGTTGGAGAACACTCCAACCAACTAGGGAAAATCTTGAACCAAGCATCCACAAATCTACTATTCTTTCGATCTTTAGGATACTCCTTAAGATGGATTTGGTAAGGTCCTAAATTCAAATAAGCTCGCCTTACTTGTTCCCTTAAATTAACTGGATGATCCCACATTTGTATTCGTTTAGCCGGATCTCTTTCTAGATGGCTAAGATCCATTTTATTATCATTTGATAGTGGGGATGTAGAAATACCATGCTCTGGGATATTTGCATGTTTTTCGGACTCACTAGTTGAGGATTTCTTACGTTTTTCTTGATTTGTAACATCATCTTCTTTAATAACCTTTCTTTTGAAAAACGAGTCAATTTTTTTCACCTTCCCCATGATATATTGATTCAAACTTAAACCTAAATCATACAAATTACCAAACAAATTATACCAATTAACAAAACAATTCTAATTTCTAACTCAATAAACTCATACAGTCATACCAATTACCAAACAAATTATAACCAAAAAAAATTAACTACATAAGCTGATAAAGTGATAAGCGCAATCAACAAAAAAATTATACATATTAGTATATTCCGGTTATTACCTAAATGGAGACCCGGATATGAGCAAGCCAGCAAGGGACCAGGCACGACAGTCACCGAGTCACGGCAGTCGGCAGGATGGGAGCCGGGGAGCGGGGAGTCGGTCAGCAGAATGCAGCCGTGCAGGGAGGAGCAGGGCGGCAACCGGCCAAAGAGGAGGTCTGGTCCGTCTGGAGGGTGCCGCGACCGCCGAACGGGAGAGGTGGAGGGCCTGGAGGCGTGGAGCGGTGGAGCCCTTGGAGGCAGAAAATGGAGTTGTGGTGGGAATGGGAATACATGATTGATTTTTTTTTAGGAATTAAGGCTTGGGGAGGGAGGGTATTTTAGGGGAAATATGATTAAAAATAAGAGGGAGGAAAATTGGGTAAAATAATTGAGAGGGATGAAGGGGGGCGAAACCAGTATTTTAAAAAAATTTTGTCTTACGGTCCGAAAATTAACACTACTGGCGAAAAAAAGAGGGAGGGCAGTCGCCCTCCGGTCTTTGAAATCCTTCATCCCTGTATATATATATATAAGGAGAGGTTAATGTACAAAGTGATAGTTTCGTAGAAAGTATAAAAAGCTAAATGCTATTATAAATAACAAAGTGCTATTATAATATTAACACAGTGTTATTATAATATTTAACAGTTTCTTGTTAATAATAGCACTTTGTTTTTTACACTTTTTACAAAACTATCAATTTGTATTTGATCCTAACATTATATATGTATGTGTGTATATATATGTATATGGATATGTGTCTATATATATATATATATGGCATGTATAAAATAGAAACCTCTTTAAGTTGAGAAAACCTTAGAAAACCCTATGTAAAAAAGGTTTTTCTTTTTAATTTTTCTATAGTTTTGTAACATTATTAGGGTCATTTTTATTAAAAAATATAAAAAAGCGCCGACCAAATCATTAGGATTTAGTTATGATTGAATGTTTATTTATTTGAGCATCATAAATACCATCTTTCACATTGAGATCATGGGAATGATCAGTTGAGGAACGGGAAACACAGGGTAAGTTCAAAGAATCAAGATCAGAATGAATTCAAAGAATAAAGTATGGTGTTGTTAGGGAGTGAGACGCTTGATTATCATTAATAGCAATATCATATACGGTCCGACATGTGGTGGGCTAGCAGCTGGGCTTGACACTACATATGCCCAATATATAAGCATGTTTGATCGGATAGGATAGGTATTGTTAGTGAGGTTAAGTTTGAGACTCCAACAGGTTTGTCAAGAATCATTTTTCAATTGTAAAAATATATGAACTCACCAACCATGTGTTGACTTGATCTTTTTGCATGGCTTCTCATGTGACAAACAGGTCAAATTTTTAAGAGCTAAGTACTTACTAGGATGCACAGTTAGAGGACCTAGTAACTTTTGGATGTGCATATCTTGTGGACATCAACATACAAATCATTTTTGTATATCTTGTGAAGACACAAGATAGTTAGTTCATGATTCTTTTTGGCAGATTTACATTGTTAAACTATGTAACATGACTGATGTAATTTAACTTTGTAATTCTATTTCAATTTAGTATTTTTCTCATTATATATCATGTGCCATGTAAACAATCTGATAATCTGATCACTACGATTATCACCCGATATCGTGCCCCAGGACCATTCCGCCCGACGAGAAAGTCGATCCAACCTGCCGGCTTGGGTTGTAAATATTTGATGATGATGAAAATTTTGATACAACGCAAACACAAACCACAGAAAAACCTATGCGTATATAGACGCCAATGCATACACATACATCCCCAATAAATCCAGTTGCCATTGCAACTAAGAAGCCTTCCAGTCCCTTTCCTAGCAAAACATCATTCTCCCCCAAAAGACACATCCCTTCCACTAAATAAATTTAGAAAAGAATTCGTGAAGAGGATGATAGGGAGAAGAAGATGTTGGCTGAATTTGAAGCCCCAGGGGTGACAAGAGAGGAGCTACTAAAGGCTTACCAAGATCAAATCAATTTATTTTATCAACAACAGGAGGGGTCTTACCAATTGGAAGGATAGAACCGAATAAAATTCCTTCAGGATAAAGGTAATACAAAGTGGAAACCTTCAATCAATTGCGACATAAATAGTCTTAGGAAAGAGGCTTATGCCCTATCCTTCTGAATAAAAGCATCTAAGAGGAAGAAGTGTTACACCCCCGCCGATGGCGGAATCACAGGCGGTGAGATGATGTGGAAATCAAGAGTTTAATGGTTTATAACAATGCTAAATAGAAATTCAATATTTCAAAATGATACATTCAACAGTAATTGTCTTAGTTTACTATTACATCACTTAGAGATTCCAATAGATTATGGCCTAATTCATCTAGGCTATAATAACGAATCTTCGTGTGTAATATTCCAAAAATATGCAACCAACCTCAGGTTTAGCTTAGTGACCTGAAAAGCATGAGAAAACAGTCAACAATATGTTGGTGAGTAACACAAGTTTAGAGACTCGATAAAATCATACTTGGGTTCATCTCCTCAAGTATTATGCTATCTGTAAATCATTTTATATGTTATTCATAAGTAAGTAAGGATGCAATTTACATAAGACCACAACCAAACCAATGACTGATTGCCCCTGTCTATGATCATCAAACTCGTCCCGAGTTCAAAGTATATATAAGAGTTAGAAATATTCATCCACCGTGTTTGACCACGTCATTGGGTGACTGTAGCTAGCAAGACCACCCGATAGGTGAATAGGTTGTCAACCAAAATAGTACTATCCAATATATCCCCTGGCTCAAACCTATGAGTTAATGGTTGTGTCTCGGTATAAATAAAAAGGGACTTACTATAGAATAACATACCTTATGAAATCTACATCCAACCAACTCATGTTTTAACAATAACATACATAGCATAAAGTCATAAAAAGTTTGAGTATCACGCTTTTCACCCCAAAGAATAAAGTAGTATAAAAGGGATTGTGAAACTTATTGTCAAGTTGTGATGATATACTGATATTTAGAGGTGTTGTAGGTCCTCTATTACACAATCCCTACAAAGTTTCAAGTTACATATCAACATCTATGTCCTTGGGAATTCTAGTCATCCCATGTGTTTGTATCATATGTTTATATTTCTTGAATACTTTTACTATGTCAAAAGATATTTATAAGTTGATATAAGTGTTTCTTTTATGGTTTGATATTATAGGCACAATCTCCCAAGTTTAAATCACCAAACGCCCGTGGATTGGGGCTAAGACTGTTACATCAGTCCTTGGCCTAGACTTGGTCTTATTAGATCAACTTGTCATACTTTGATTTTAATATTTTATAAATTGTATAATAATTATTTTTCAACCTTTAGTTTTAAGGGTTTTCACCCTTTTCCTTTAAGGTCCTTTCATATGACTTGTTTATATACCCCTTTATTACGAACCCATACTATTTTCCATCTTTAATCCCAAATTCCCTCTTTATAATCCTTTGCTTATAGGGTTGGCTTTTTAAAGTGTTTTGATTTTAAAAATGATAAAACTTACGTTAGTATGGGTCTTATTCATCTATCTTGGGATTTGCATCTTTTCTTTTAGTTTTCTTTGTATACAGACCCACTTACATATGTATATGTATATACACATAAACATACTACTACGAGTAGGTTTATGTGTGACTTAGTTTCTCATCAAATTTATTAATGTGATAGTTGTAGATAATCCTTTAGTCACCGGTCTTCGTCCTTACCTTCTTGATTTGAAATGGTTTTTACGTATGCATGGAACTTATTCCAGCTTCATACAAATGAAGGAATGGAATTTGTTTAATGACAGCCTTAGCATGTCTCGGTTAGTCCCTCATGGTCACCTCACGTTTTGCCAAAGGTCCGGGGAAGGGCTGCCTTTGGGTTGTCCACGACGATACGTGAGGGAGTGGTGACATAAGTCTTTTTCTTGTGTATTTACACATTCTTGATATCAAACGATTTGGTTGGGTTCTTATCACCGTGATTCACAGCCACTTTCATGGTTGTTTTTGGAGTAAAATATTTCGTTCCCCTTTAACTTGTTTGTTTTATCATTATAGGTGTGTGTATGGTCGTTTATAATCCATTAAACCGTGTATTTATCAAAGAGTCATAGATACTTACCCTTAGCAAGCAAGGTAGAAGGTAGGATTTCGAGATTGGACTGGAACCGTGACTTGGTGGAATACTTCATCAGCTCTCGGCCAAGCCACCTTAGCGCTTGTTCTTGGGCTGTTGCACCAGGGTTTAGTCGAAGGAAATGGAAATGAGCAGAAGTGTTGGTGTGGCTTCGGTTGGGGACATGAAGGGGGTTTTTATAGAAGGTTTTGAACTAAGTAGGGGCATGGTCTCACTAGCTTTCATCATAACTTAGTACAAGGTGTTGTTTTTGATGTTGTACCATATGTTGTAGGGCTGCTCAAGGCTGCCGAAACTAGGGGAGGGGGAAGGGTCCTTGAGATTGATGTATTAGGTAGTATATGTGACTTTACAAGATGATCTGATGTTCCCTTTTTGAAATCTCAAGTTCCAAGATTGGTTGAGTATCAATTTGGATGGAAGAGTTACTTATTTTGTTTTTATCCTCATTCCTTTTGAAGATATTATTTTCTTGGCACAATTTGGCCAGCTCTTCTTCTCGGTGCCGAGTTAGACCCCGGTTGGAGCTTGAGGTCCTCATGTAGTGAATTTGATGATTTCATTTTTTTGTTTATACGGATATGTTCTAGCCGGTTTCTATGGACCGAAGTGAACCGAAAGGGGTTGGAGTTTCCTAAGAATCCTACGTATTTGGTCGAACTATAAACATCACAGTGGAGGGTGGATGAGACTTGAGGTTTTAGGACGTACTAAGGATCCTATCTTTTCTTTGTTAGACTCATAGTCCTTAGGGAGGAGTATGGTTGCATGGTGATAGCCACCGTACAAGGATAAAGGACTTTCAAAGAGAAAAGGAGGGTTTTAAGGGACTTGCCTCCAAGTAGTAGCATCTTCCAAAAGTTTCTTTGGTAGGTTTCCTAGGATTGGTTGATAATCCAAGGTAGGCATTATGATAATGTTTCTAACTAGCATTTTTCTTGTTGCCATCTAGTTAGATTGATATGATTAGTTTGGTTCGGTTTAGTGTATACCAAGTGCTAGGCCGGTTGTGGTGTCCTTATGGTTCGGTTGAGGCTGACTGTTTGAATGTTTGTTGCCTTTCCACTATTGTCCAGCACAAACAATAGTAACGTTTGGTTTGGCTAGTTAAACACCTGCGTAGACCTACAATCTACCAAGTGACGTTTGTCAAACCCAATAGATCTATCTTCAACTACCACGCTTTGCACTACGGCAAACTAAACGGTTCGATATGTAAGGACTTGTAATGCTATGTTCGCACTTATCGCAAATAGCTAACTCATGCAAGTGATATGTATCTAAAATGTTTGTTTGCACATGTTTTCTCCCCCAAAACAGTTAAAATAAGAAAAGGGGTCGTGTACGCACCTTTGAATGCAGTAGAATGATCAAACACACGTGAACTCGCGTAGATAATCCTCTACGAAGAATCTGTGTTTTAACAATAACCTTGTGTTATTCGAGATGTCGTTTTGTGTTTGAAATCACATACGTGTCAACACACGTATGTTAGATTGTTTGAAATGTACCTACAAAGGTATACACTTCTTTGTGTTCGTTTGTTTAATACGATTCCGTTTCAATAAGCGTAATTATACGCGATTATGTTTTCATTGTCAAAATCTAGATTTTATTGTCTCATGACGTTCTAAATTCCATTTCGGTTCCAACGCCTTTTGAACGGGTTAAATCGGAGTTGAAACGGAGGAGTTATAGTTAAAATACTAAAAATGGTTTAAATTCCAAAAGTGTCAAGGGCTAGGGTTGAACCCTTGACCTCTCGAACCAACCATCCAAACTCTACCAACTGACCTGCTATTCCATTTGTTAAAGGATTGGTTTCAATTGTTTTTAAACTCAAACAAAACGGGTTCTCCTTGTTAACCCACAACCGAACCCAATGGTTTTAATTGAACCTCGATTCGACTGAATTCGAACCCATCCTCTTAGGGCTTCTGTTCCATGGATACAAACGCATCTATGGGTGGTTTTAATTCGCCCAATGATTCAGTTAAACACCTCACATCAATCCCGAACTATGTCGGGTTCGAACAACCCAATTCTTGATTCCCTTAAACCGAATTAGAACTTATGAGACCTTAAATCCATGGGTTTTGTCATCCTAAGATAAAAACGAACCTCTCTGTGTATCTAAATCTCATTTTTAATCTTGATTGTTTAGAAAACCCCAAACCCGATTACCATATAAGCCCTAGAATCCAAAATCATTTAATTCATTGTTGTTTCATGAAATTAATATAGGTTTATCTCAAATCGGGGCCTTCTGAAGCTAAGGGTATCAATCAATTTGATTTTCGAACCTTTCCCGATCAAAACCCCCAAATCTTTTGCCTCAAGAACCCTAGAATTCGTTCTTGAACAATTCGATATAATTAGATGCAATGGTTATAGGGTTATCCTTTGTCGAGATCTTCTGAAACTAACAGTAACACTTAATTTCATTTTTGAACTCATTTAAATCAAAATCCCCAAAACAGTTATAATAAGGAACCCTAGAAATCGAAGTCTATCAATTCGTTGCTATTTGATCCAAATGACTTAGGGTTTTCATTTAAAACATGATTTCGAATCTGTCTGTATAATTGAATTCGATTATTAACTCGTTTGAACAAGAAACCCCCAA
Organism: Mikania micrantha; assembly: GCA_009363875.1. Classification (NCBI taxonomy): domain Eukaryota; kingdom Viridiplantae; phylum Streptophyta; class Magnoliopsida; order Asterales; family Asteraceae; genus Mikania; species Mikania micrantha. The sequence continues at coordinate 15,245,460 of CM018698.1, forward strand.
AACGTCTTTCGTGATGAACCCTAGAATTATAATTCAATCAATTCGATGTTTATACACGAAATTAGCGTATGATTTTGCTTAATTGGCCATTTTAGATTGTCTAGAAGTGATTATTTACTTGTTTTGATGACAAATTGAAAGAGATCGACTTTAGGTTGTTCTTAGGCCGAGTCTCGATCGTGTTCTTCAATCCAGTGTTCTTGAGATCGAATTGTTGGATGCCAGAGACCCTAAAGATGCCGACTAAGAGTTCTGTAAGTTCAATTTTTGTGAATTTTGATCAAGTTGTGCGAATTTGATACCTCCTTGCAACGGTTACGACTTTTTATTGTTATTTGGGTTAAATTCGAATGTTTAATGGATCATTAATGTGTTATAACGATTAATCATCATCAATGTGATGATTATTACTAGTTTAATTCAGTTAATTTTTAAATTATAATACAACTTCGAATTTAAGTGTGATTTTTAGACGAATTTTGACTTTAAAAGTCAAAATTGAGTATTTCTTCCATTTACATGCTTAGTCCTTAATATTTAAGTGTTTATACACTTATTTTGTTCTATTATAACCCTGTAGTTTGTTTATATATGAATTCGTGTCATTTCTGTTAATTTTTGTTAACAGGGTTAACCCGAAAATATCGGATTGTCACATCATCCCCTTGTTGAAGGAATTTTCGTCCCGAAAATTGTAAAATGTTATAAGTAGTTAGGACACTACTTGTGAGTTCAAATTGTACGTGTTAGTACGATATTTGATCATTCTGCGTACTCGTGTGTACTCACACACAAAACCCAATGTTTGCAACATCACAGCTAAGTGTGATTGTTTTAAGTTCAATGCTTGTGTGCACACCAGTTGTGACAATCCGACTTTTCGAGTTAAGTTCGCTAACTGAAAACTAACAGAAATGTTATGATATGTCACAAAATCAAATTAGAAGAATTCTAATTGAGCAAAACTAGTTTAACTTATTAAATTAATGAAATTAGGGTTAAGTTTGAATTAAAGTTCACAATTGTGACTTTAATAGTCAAAATCCGGTTTTAGAATCAATTGGAAATTCGAGATTTCTTTCATAATCAATTACAATCGAATTAAACTATCTTTAAGTATTCCATTGATGATTACATAAGGTTATAAGCACCTAAATCACAAGGATTATATAGGTAATATCATCAAATTAGAGAATTTGACTTTTAAAAGTCAAATTTCGTGTATAATATTGAAGGAAACCGAAATTCACCTCAATTCAGTGTAATTGATCGAATTAAATCTTGTAATAACTCATACTATTAATCATTAGCAGTTACCATACGTTATTAACATTACTAATGATCGAAATTAACTCCAATCACACTCAAGAGTCGAAACCGTTCATAATCAATAGCAAATTCGTAAAATTCGATCAAATCACTCACAATTGCACATTCCTACATTTCAATCGGTACATTTAGAGTCTGGGGCATTCAACAATTTGAAGCGAAACACGTCGAGCAGAAGATTTGATCGCGAGTTGGCCGAAGAACAACCCGTTAGTCGACCTACTTGAATTCGTCATCCAATAAAGTAAGTAATTACTCCTATACACTCTAAAACGACCGACTAAGACAATCCATATGTTAATTCGGTGTTCCAATATCGAATTGCAAGATTTTAGATCCTAGGGTTCTAAGTTCAAACCGAATTGGGTGTTTTGATACAATCGTGTTTAGGAATTAAATTAAAGTACATAGAGAGTTTCTAAATCATTAGTTTAAGGAAATACATATGTTGATTTCATCAAACAAACACGATTATACTGATTTCGAATTCTAGGGTTCGTGGATAAAAGCTTTTTGGGGGTTTCGACTTAAACCGATTTGATGTTCAAATTAAATCACTTCTGTATCTTCTAAAAGGGCCGATTAATGATAACCATAGATCAATTTCGCAATATCTTAGCGAATTGCTCATGATCGAGTTCTAGGGTTTATCAATAAACGAAATTGGGGGATTTGATTCTAATGGGCTCAAAAATCGAATTAAATGATACCACAGTATCAGAAGACCTCGATTAAAGTAAATCTTATGTTAATTTTATCAAAAACTTTCGAATTGGGTGTTAACCGGTTTCAAGTATTCATCTTAGGAACGGGTTAGGGTTCTTGGTTAAAAAGATCATGAAAATTCGATTAATTTGTGCAGAGTGAGTCGAAATCAAGGGTTTAATGAAAACCCTATGAATCCAATAACAATAGATTATCAATTCAATCGATTTGAATGGGGAGTGGGTGAACTCAAGTTCGAACGTTTATACACCCAATTAATCGAATTATAGTGGTTCATTTTCGAATTAAAATCATCTACAGGGTCGGTTGGATTACAGGAATAGAACTCCTAAGGTTTTAGGAATGATCAAGTGCAAATTGTGGGTCAATTGGGTGTGGATTGCTTCGGCTATGATTAGCTATGGGATCAATGGGCCGATAGAGTTAAAAACCAAATGTGTTAACAAAATCTGGAATAGAGGAGATGGTAGGGGTGTGGGGTTTTTTTTTTTTTTTTTTTTTTTTTTTTTTGAAAAAGGGCAAGCCCTGGGGGTGTTGAGTTGGAGGTCACGGGTTCGAACCCGGCCCCAACAGTTTTTGGGATTTTAATGTTGTTTTTAGTATTTTGGTCATAATTTACTCGTTTTAACTCCGATTCGACTCGTTCGAATTGCGTTAGAACCAGAATTCTATTTCGAACGTATTAGAATATTAAAAATTCATATTTTAACCCGAAAACGAAATCGCGTATAATTACGCTTATTTAAATAAAATCATAAACGATTATGTGATTTTATTTAAACGACTTTAAATCTACGCGTACTTACGTATGCACATTTCTAACACTCTAACATATGTGTGTTCATACGTATGTGACTTCAAGCACAAAACGACATCCCGAATAACACATTGTAATTGTTTAAACACAGATTCTTCGTAGAGGACTTTCTACGCGATTTCAAGCGTTTGATCATTCTATTCACTATCAAAGGTGCGTACACGGCCCCTTTCTTATTTTAACTGTTTTGGGGAAGAAAACATGTGCAACAAACACTTTTAGATACATATCACTTGCATGAGTTAGCTGTTTACATTAAGTGCAAACATAGCATTACAAGTCCTTACACTCCGAACCGTTTAGTTTGCCGTAGCGCAAAGCGTGGTAGTTGGAAATAGATCTATTGGGTTTGACAAAACTCACTTGGTAGATGGGATCTACGCAAGTGTTTGACTGACCAAACACACATTACTATTGTTCGTGCTAGACAATAGTGGCAAGGCAAAACATGCTATAGTATGCAACAGTCAGCTTCGGTGTCGACCACTTATGTAAATAGTACAAATGACTAGCTATCATGACTATGCATGTGTGATTATGTTATCTGCAAACATTTTGTTCAAACTGTGGTTTCAAACATTTGTGAATGCTTAAACCTGTGTAATGCACCAACCTTTGTGTTGACTTGATTTACATGTTTTCTCAGGACGCTAAGGTACACAAGAAAGCAGGCATGGACTAGGAGATCGAGTCGCATGCATGTTTTACATTTTTGTTGTTTGGATTGAACATTTGGGATTTTGTTTTGTAATTTACATTTTACAACTGTTACGTTTGTTATTGTTTTTAAAACGCTTCCGCAAACTTTGAAAACTTTGATATTACAGTTTTAGACCAAAGTATGTTTTGAAATTCATATAGAGGTCTTCGTTATGTCTAATGATCTGAGATCCTGGTTTGTCACGTCCCAAACGGTATGATTCCGTTAATTGAAAATTGGGGGTATGACACCAGTTAATGCACTTAACTGTGTATGTTCGTGTTTGATCATACCGTACTATGTAGCCTTGCACATAGCTAATTGTTTGTAACAGTTTGTACTATATAACCTCGTACATAGTAAAATGTGTGTAACTAATCATGTTTGCACTACTATGCAATGTAACACATAAAATGTAGCACATAAAATGAAGCATATCGATTGTAACATAATCATGCTTGAAAGTGTTTGAATTCATACAATGTTTGTGTTCAGTACAAATGTTTGTAACAAAACCAATTGTATAAAAGAAATTGTGCTTACAGTTTGAAATCCGAAGTGTTGAAGTGTGAAGCATCACATCATCTCCTTGTTGAAGAAATTTCGTCTCGAAATTTAACGTGCCTTCTCAGTGTTTGCAGTTGTTGTTTTGAACAGATGAGGATACTTCCTCATCATTTGATCTTCCCCTTTCCATGTGAATTTAGGTCCACGTCTTGAATTCCACCGGACCTTGACTATCGGAATCTTGCTTTGTTTCAGTTGTTTGACCTCCCGGTCCATGATTTCAACTGGTTCTTCAATGAACCGTAAATGTTCATCCACTTGTATTTCCTCAAGTGGTACAACCAATGTCTCATTAGAAAGACATTTCCTTAAATTCGAAACGTGAAAGACATCATGAACTCCGCTGAGTTCATCCGGTAACTGGAGTTGATACGCTACCGGACCAATCCTTTTCAGGATCTCAAAAGGTCCTACGTAGCGTGGGCTAAGTTTCCTGTGCTTGCCAAATCGTATCACACCTTTCCAAGGTGATACTTTTAGAAGAACTCGGTCTCCTATTTGAAATTCCAACGACTTACAATGTTTGTCAGCGTAACTCTTTTGTCGATCCCGAGCTGCTGTCATATGGTTCCGGATTTGTACAATCTTCTCGATCGTATCATGTACTAGTTCAGGTCCTGTTATTTGTCTGTCAGCAATTTCAGCCCAACAAATCGGTGAATGACATTTGCGACCATATAAAGCTTCAAATGGTGCCGCTTGAATGCTTGTATGATAACTGTTGTTGTAAGAGAATTCCACTAATGGTAAATGGGTTTCCCAGCTGTAACATATCCTAGAGCGTTTGAATTGTACGTTCACTATGACCGTCGGTTTGTGGTTGATATGTGATACTCATGTCTAAACGAGTTCCCAAAGACTTATGGAGAGACTTCCAAAAGTTTGAAGTGAATCGGGCATCCCGATCTGATATGATGGAAATTGGTACGCCATGTCGTGCTACTACTTCCTAGATGTAAATACGAGTCAACTTCTCCATTTTGTCAGTTTCTTTAATAGCCAAGAAATGTGCAGGTTTCGTTAATCGATCGACAATTACTCATATCGTATCACAACCACTTGGCGTACGGGGTAACTTAGTAATGAAATCCATTGAAATCTGTTCCCATTTCTACATAGGTATTTCTGGTTGTTGCAATAAACCAGATGGTTTCTGATATTCAACTTTGACTTTAGAGTAAGTCAAACATTTGCTAACGTACTTAGCAATGTCGGCTTTCATGTGAGGCCACCAATACAGTACCTTTAAGTCATGATACATCTTGTCTGATCCCGGATGGACTAAATATCTAGATTTTGTGAGCTTCTTCCATCACGAGTTCCCTTATGCCACCATGCAAAGGTATCCAAAGTCGGTTCATGAAACAACGAGTTCCATCAGTCATGACTTCTAATTGTTTTTCCATTCCTCGTAAGGATTCCTGTTCCAAGTTATCCTTTTGTAAGGCTTCTGGCTGAGCACTGCGTACCTTGTCAGGTAAGTCAGTATGTATCGTCATCATAAGTGCACGAACCCGTCTTGTCGATGTTGTGTCTTTTCTGCTTAAAGCATCAGCTACCACGTTAGCTTTTCCTTGATGGTACTTGTTTGCACATTCATAGTCATTCAACAACTCGACCCACCGTTGCTGTCTCATATTGAGTTCTTTCTGATCAAAGATATGTTGCAAACTTTTATGATCAGTGTAAATGGTACACTTGGTTCCATATAAATAGTGCCTCCAAATCTTTAAAGCAAATACCATTGCTCCTAACTCCAAGTCATGAGTAGTGTAATTCTTTTCATGTGGTCGCAGTTGCCTTGAAGCGTAAGCAATCACTTTATCACGTTGCATCAACACACATCCCAAACCCTGGGCAGATGCATCACAATACACCACAAAGTCTTCCGTCCCTTCCGGTAAGGACATAATCGGTGCACTGTAGAGTTTCTATTTCAATAGCTGGAATGCAGCTTTCTGTTTATCCGTTCCGTTGTTGAGCGATCTTTGAGAAACCCTCAATCGGTAGTAACCCGCCAAACCAAGGAATTGTCGTACCTCGGTAGGGGTCTTTGGTGCTTCCCAATTCTTAATCGCTTCAATTTTCGCTGGATCAATATGTATGCCCTTTTCATTGACTATATGACCCAAGAATTGAACTTCTCGCATCCAGAAGTCACATTTTGAGAACTTAGTGTACTATTGTTCTTGTTTCAGTAATTCTAACAGCAATCGAAGATGTTCAGCATGCTCCTCCTCAGTCTGGGAATAGATGAGAATGTCATCGATGAAAACAATGACAAACTTATCAAGATAAGGCTTGCAAACTCGATTCATGAGGTCCATGAATACTGCTGGAGTGTTTGTCAACCCAAATGGCATGACCAAGAATTCGTAATGGCCATAGCGCGTACTAAATGATGTCTTTGGAATATCTTCTTCTTGGACTCTGAGTTGGTGGTAACCCGATCTGAGATCAATCTTCGAGTAGCAACTCGAACCTTGTAACTGATCGAACAGATCGTCAATTCGAGGTAACGGATACCGATTTTTGATGGTAACTTTGTTAAGTTCCCCGTAATCGATACACATACGGAAAGTCCCGTCCTTTTTCTTGACTATTAAGACTGGAGCTCCCCACGGTGAAAAACTAGGTCGTATAAAACCCTTATCCAACAACTCTTGCAGTTGTGTAGATAACTCTTGCATTTCAGATGGTGCAAGTCGATAAGGCGCCCTAGCTATCGGTGCTGCATCTGGTGTAAGGTCGATTCGAAATTCCACTTGTCTGATAGGCGGTAACCCCGGTAGGTCTTCTGGAAACACTTCAGGAATTTCAAAAACTACTGGGATGTATTCTATCATCTTCTCAGCTACCGGCTTCTCAGTTATAAGTGCTATAACTGCTGTATGACTTTTACGTAGACATTTATGTGCCTTCATACAAGATATGAGACGCAGTGGCGTACTGCTCTTCTCACCTTGTACATACAGTGTCTCTCCTTGTGGAAGAGGTATACGAACAATATTTTCCTGGCATATTATTTCAGCCTGGTGTTTGGACAACCAGTCCATGCCAATGACTACATCAAAACTGCCTAAAGTGATAGGCATAAGATCAATTTCCAGTGTTTGACCCATCAAATCAAGGATACATCCATTAAAGATATTTTTTGCTACAATTATCTTGCCATTAGCTAGTTCTACAGTGTATTCAACCTCTAATGGTGCTAGAGTATGGCAAATATTTCACTAACTTCATTAGATCTAAAGCTCTTTTCTGTATTAATATCAAACAACATAAGAGCATAAAATTTGTTTAGCATATATGTACTTGTGGCGAGGTTGAGATTTTCTCTATGCTTCTTATGATCATGAAGGCTTGTCCCCCTCATACCATTGTTTTCGTTACTTTTGTTACTACCAGTGCGATTCAATTGAAGTGCTCTGGCCTCTTGCATCCAAAGCATCCTTTGAGTGTTTCTTGTTGTTGTGGTCATTAAGAACTCCGCTCGGTAGACACATGAAATCAGACTTCGTTCTTCGCTTGATAGGGAATCTTTACAGATGTTCACAAGTAGGTGTTTTCACATACACATGAAGTTATCTAGGTGATGTGCAAAGACGCACCGTGAGGGTTTTATGAACACAGGGTAACCTGAACTACTGCTGGAAATTTGATGAGTGTTATGTTGCAATCCCGATATGTTAACTTAACTCGTTACAACTACCAGAATGAAGGATAGGCGAATATTTTATGTATGTGTTTCGAAAATAGGCTCACAATAGAATTTGCCAAAATTCATGGGTACCTGTAAATTCACGATTACGTTGCGCACCATGATCGTCAATTTACCTTACATAAGAATTCTAGTTCCTCCTACCTTGAGCTATTTGGTTTTGTGGGATTCAGAGTTTATTCAGGACATCAGGATTCAGACAATAGTCACATAATGTATGGATAGTTTATCCAAATAAATACTTAGGGATAGTTACTTGAGTTGAATGCCACTATAGGGTCTAGTGTAGATCCTACAAGGATAGATATTTTGCCTGAGTGTGTTTTTCTTATGTAACCTGGTGTCGAGACACTTATTGTCTGAGAGTTAGTGTAGCTGTTTGGAGCTGACCATCATGCAATCAATGTATCTCCCATAAGTTCCCAAGTTGATAGTTGACTCACGATAGAGGTCACCAAGTGTTTTCATATAATGTAACTTGCCTTTACGTATGCACCGGTAACGGAAATCTTTCCCGCACGATCACTCTAGTTCTTCTTAAATCAAGTGACAATGTCCGTTTGGTGGCACTTCAAGTGTGACAAGACGTTAGGTTTGAATTCTCATCTTACAGTTGATAAGTTCAGAATGTGGTCCTTGTAAACCGTACATGTGGAAGTACAAAGAACTACAAGAATGTTGTCGAGGAGTTAGAAAGAAAATTGATGTTTTCTTATCAAGGCTGAAGCCACAACCTTATTAACTAGAGTCAGTATTATAAAGAGTGATGGATCATTTGTCAAAATTGGAATTTTAGTGGAACTAGCAGATATAGTCCCGAACTAAGGAATGGTTTTGTTTGAGTCTTTGGGCTTAGTTCATCCGCCGACTTGTTGAGTGAGCCACAGGGCCTATTTCATCCCCTGACTTGTTCGAGTGAGCCATAGGATATATTTCATCCCTTGACTTGTTTTAGTGAGTCATAGGGCCAATTTCATCCCTTGACTTGTTTTAGTGAGTCACATAGCCTATTTTATTCCGTGACTTGTTTTTGTGAATCATAGAGCCTATTTCATCTCACTAGTAATCCAGTGATCTACCCAGCCTCTCGCATGTTGTGAATCTCCCGATTCATATGTGCAACAAAAGCTGCAAATGCTTACCCTGATGAGTATCCCAGAGTAGGTAATGTCCAACTATTTGTAGTAGTGTCAGGAGTAGGTGGCGGAAGAACTCGCTCCTCACGCACCAGCTGCGAATGAGATTAGGGATACACTGCCAATACTGGCCCTTCTCCCTCAGTCAAATGTGTATCTCCTCATCATAGTGAATCATGTCATCCATTGGTTTAAGTCGTCTCTTCTTGGATGCTGGTGATGATACAACTTATTGTTCCTTGTCACTAGTAGGTGTGGATGGTGATGCCATGTTTGTTACATAATACCACATGTAATTTCTATGCAAACTATCGTGTAATAAAGTGTGTCTAATGTCTAACAATTATAGTCTAAGTCTACCAATGCAAACCTAGTTCGCTATAACCAATGGCTCTGATACCAATCTGTCACACCCCCAAATTTCAACTAACGGAATCATACCGTTTAGGGCATGACAAACCAGGATCTCAGGCATTAGACATAACGAAAGACCTCTATATGCTTTTCAAACATAAATTTGGTCCAAATTGTAATATCAGAGTTTTAACGTTTGCGGAAGCGTTTGAAAACCAACAACAAAGTGTAACACTTGCAAAACCATAAATACAATGTTCAATGTTTTAAATCAACAATCATTATAAACTGTATGCATGAGACTCAACGTCCTAGTCCCTGCTTGTCCTTGCTTGTGCCTTAATGTCCTGAGAAAACATGTAAATCAAGTCAACACAAAGGTTGGTGCATACACAGGTTTGTATGAGTAATCACAAATGTTTGAATCAATTGTTTGAACAAGTTGTTTGTATATAATGTTTGCAGATCACATAATCACACATTGCATAGTCATGATAGCTAGTCATTGTACTATTTACATAAGCGGTCGACACCGAAGCTGACTGTTTGAATGTTTGTTGCCTTTCCACTATTGTCTAGCACAAACAATAGTAATGTTTGATTTGGCTAGTTAAACCCCTGCGTAGACCTACAATCTACCAAGTGACGTTTTTCAAACCCAATAGATCTATCTTAAACTACCACGCTTTGCACTACGGCAAACTAAACGGTTCGATATGTAAGGACTTGTAATGCTATGTTCGCACTTATCGTAAATAGCTAACTCATGCAAGTGATATGTATCTAAAATGTTTGTTTGCACATGTTTTCTCCCCCAAAACAGTTAAAATAAGAAAAGGGGCCGTGTAAGCACCTTTGAATGCAGTACAATGATCAAACTGTAAGCCCCAATACTCCCACACGTATGACACGTGTTTTAAAACGACATCAAAGTTTAGGTCCCAGATTTTTCAAACCGACAATGTAATTAACACCATAAACACCCCATTTGAATGAACTTTACAAAATAATTGATGTTAATTAAACATTCAACAACCAAAAACTACATTAGAGTTGTTCACAAAAACCTTTGTTTAACACCAACAAAGAAAAACCCCAAAAGATGTTTGGTCCGAATCCATACGAGGCAACCCGATCACGACCGCTGTTAACCCTTCCGATCACCTGAAAACATGTTAATTAAGTCACCATTAGTTCATTAGAACTAAGTAAGATCACCATGCCCGCCCCCACGAGCTTACATGACCCAAAAAGTCAATTTTGGTCAAATTCTACACTGGGCGTATGGTTTGGGCGTATTTGAGGCGTATCACAGAAAATTTGTGTGGTGGGCGTATCCATAGGCGTATCACCCGGCGTATGATACTCCAGCACCACCTGAACGACCAATTTTTCTGTTTTTCGCCATCTCGACCCATTCCACTCAAATACGACCATTCCAATACCCCCATAAACATTATATAACACCATATAATCATAATAAACACCTTAATTCACCAAATTATAACCATCATGGTCATAATATCAAACGATTTACTAACGGGTCGTTTGCACCCAAAACTCCTTTGAAATCTTATTCCACAAGATTTCTCAAGTTAAGTAAACCACACCACTTGTGTTTTACTAACTTGATTACACCCAACAAAGGACATTCACACACCATGTGAATAATCCAATGTCATGATCACACCACTTGTGATTCAAAACACCAATTTGAGTTGATTTCAATTACAATTCACACACCTTGTGAATTAATTCAAATCATTGAACACATATACAATTAAACACCAAATCAATCATGAACTAGTCAATCATAGACTAGCATTATAACACCATATCAACAATAATCAAGCAACATATTTCACCTATTGCTTATTATTATCTAACAACAAGATCATAATCACCAACTCACCCAATAGTCAATTCTTTCACTATAACATTCATGTATGTATAACACCATTACACACAACAAGTAAAAGATTAGGGTGACTTACCTTATTCCAATGAGCTATCCTCTATCACAATTTCTTTTCCAGGTCGTTTGGTTTCACTCCCACCTTCACTAACAATTCCTATTATCACAACTAATAGGTTTAATATAAAGTTTGACTACAAATAGTCAAAATACACCCATTCACCCCAATGTCACCATTTTCAATCTAATTTGCTTCCAAATGACCCTTAACCATAACACTTCACCTTTGTTGAGTTTGTACACCCACATACATCATATCCCCATAAATTTTAAATTAATTTTAAGACAAATGCCTTATTTGGCATTTCATCAAACACCCTTTGTGCAGTAAATTTTATGCACATATGTATAACCTCTATATAACCCCATAAAACTCCCTTTCTTGATTCAAGATCATATAGATTCAACACTATCACCTATTTATCAATCAAAATTTCATTTTAACATCTATTTCATGTTTACACATTAAGTTTCATCCCCAAGTTCTTATCCCCCTAAGAACCTTGCAAAACCCCATCAAGACCATGATATCAAAAATCATGAAATCATCAAAAATGTGTTCTTAGACGTTATGAATATGAAAACCATTAACAACTAACACCATATAAACTCCAAATTTCGGATTTTAACCATCCTACTCACACCCCCAATGGAGACCCACGAAAATCCCATCAAGAACACCCAAAATCATACCTATTTGTAGTATGGAACAAGGAGAATTCAAAATCCTAGTTGCATTAAAGATCCTTGCAGATTTGAAGCCCCAATTTTGAAGATTGCAGCCCTCCTTGTTCTCTTCTTCTTGTCTGGGTCGTTTTCCAGCACACACATACACACATGAAGTGTGTGTATGTTGACCAAAGTCAATATTAACCCCCTTGTTAATTAACTTTCAGCCATTGACAGTTTTGGTCCCTCTATTACTAGTTAAAACTAACTAGTTATGACTAACTTGGGTAAGTTAGTTAACACCTTCATATGTTTATAGTTTTAATCAAATATTTATTAAAAGCACCCACCAATAATATTTAGATAATTAAATCATACAAAACATCTTTTAATTAAAATAAACACAATCATACACCAATTATGTTTAATTTATAATGTTTCCCCAAAATGGGTTGTTACAAATTCTCCCCTCCTTATAAAGGTTTCGTCCCCGAAACCTCGTTACACCTCAAAAAGAAAAGGATAAAATTTCCGCATTTCATCCTCGGACTCCCACGTAGCATCCGAACCCCGCCTGTTCTTCCATTGCACCATTACTTGGTTAATCGTCTTATTCCGAAGTTGCTTGACTTTTCTATCTAAGATAGCCACCGGTTTCTCAATATAATTGAGTTTATCATCAATCACCAAATCCTCCAATGGCGCATAAGCCGATTCATCCGCCAAGCACTTTCGCAAATAAGATACGTGGAATGTATTGTGAATCCCACTCAACTCCTCCGGTAGCTCTAAGCGATAGGCAACCTCGCCAATCCGAGCTATAATCTTGAATGGTCCAATAAACCGTGGACTAAGTTTCCCCCGCTTTCGAAAACGAATCACACCCTTCCAAGGAGAAACCTTTAACAACACAAAGTCTCCCACTTGGAATTCGATCGGCCTCCTTCGTTTATCTGCATACGATTTCTGACGGTCTTGTGCCGCCTTTAAATGAGCTCGTATCTAATCGATCCGTTCGTTTGTCACCTTTACTACCTTTTTGCTAGCGAGTTCCCTTGGCCCCACTTCTCCCCAACACACAGGAGTTCTACATTTTCTCCCATACAAAACCTCAAAAGGAGGCATTCCAAGACTGGAATGATAACTGTTATTGTAAGAAAACTCCGCCAAAGGTAAATAATCATCCCAACTTCCCCCGAAGTCAATGATACACGCACGTAACATGTCCTCAAGTGTCTGAATGGTTCTTTCGCTTTGACCATCCGTTTGAGGATGATACGCCGTGCTCAATAATAACTTTGTACCCAACTCCTCCTGAAAATTCTTCCAAAAATGAGATGTGAACCGAGTGTCACGATCAGACACAATAGTAACCGGTACTCCATGTCGAGACACCACCTCCTTAACATAAATTTCAGCCATTTTCTTGGAAGAATACGTCTCCTTAATCGGTATAAATTGAGCACTTTTTGATAGCCGATCCACGATGACCCATATAGTATCATAACCGTTCCTAGTCTTAGGAAGCTTTGTGATTAGGTCCATCGTAATATGCTCCCACTTCCACATCGGAATCTCCAAAGGTTGCAATTTGCCATACGGCTTTTGATGCTCCGCCTTGACTTGAGCACAAGTCAAGCATTTTTCAACATACTTAACAATATCTCGTTTCATCCCCGGCCACCAATAGTTAACCCGCAAGTCACGATACATCTTCGTGCCTCCCGGGTGAATCGAATATCTCGATTTATGGGACTCCTCCAATAAAGCCGTCTTTAAAGGACAAGTGGGTGGTATCCACACTCGACCCCACCTTGTCTTTAAACCCCGACTATCCTCACCCAATTGATGAGCTAACCCCTTGATTCTATCACGTTTCCAATTCTCCTCCTTTAAAGCTTCCGTTTGAGCAGCTTTAATTTGATTCACCAGATCCGAAGTTACGACAATTTTCATTGCCTTTACTCGAATGGGTAAAGGTTCTTCCTTTCTACTCAAAGCGTCTGCCACTACATTTGCTTTCCCCGGATGATAAAGAATTTCGCAGTCGTAGTCTTTGAGTAACTCAATCCAACGTCTCTGCCTCATATTCAATTCCTTCTGTGTGAAGAAATACTTCAAGCTCTTGTGGTCGGTATAAATAGTACATTTCACCCCATAAAGATAATGACGCCATATCTTTAATGCAAAAACAACCGCCGCAAGCTCCAAGTCATGAACGGGATAGTTAATCTCATGAACCTTCAACTGTCGTGAAGCATAAGCAATAACCTTCCCTCTTTGCATCAGAACACAACCAAGACCAACATATGAAGCATCGGAATAGACCACAAGATCATCGGGTCCATCCGGTAAAGTTAACACCGGTGCTTGTGTTAGTCTTGCCTTTAACTCTTGAAACGCCTTTTCTTGTTCATCACCCCACACAAACTTAGTATTCTTCTTCGTGAGCTTTGTCAAAGATGAAGCAATCTTGGCAAAGTCTTGAATAAACCTCCTGTAATAACCGGCTAAACCAAGAAAACTTCTAACCTCGGTTGGAGTCTTGGGTGGACTCCATTTCATCACCGCCTGAATTTTGGAAGGATCAACTTGTATACCATTAGCATTCACCACATGCCCCAAGAATTGGACTTCACGTAACCAAAAGTCACATTTTGAAAATTTGGCATACAGTTTCTCTTTACGAAGTGTTTCAAGAACTTCACGCAAATGGCATGCGTGATCAGCTTCATTCTTGGAATAGATAAGTATGTCATCAATAAACACAATGACTGACCTATCTAACATAGGGCGACAAACCCGATTCATCAAGTCCATGAACGCCGCCGGTGCGTTAGTTAACCCAAAGGACATCACAAGAAACTCGTAATGCCCGTACCTCGTACGAAAAGCCGTCTTTGGAATGTCTTCCTCTCTAACCTTCAACTGATGGTATCCCGATCGAAGGTCAATCTTAGAAAACCATGAAGCACCTTGTACTTGGTCAAAGAGGTCGTCAATCCTAGGTAATGGATACCTATTCTTCACCGTGACCTTGTTCAACTCCCGATAATCTATACACATTCTAAAGCTCCCATCTTTCTTCTTGACAAATAACACCGGTGCACCCCAAGGTGAGAGGCTCGGACGAATAAAACCCATGTCAAGAAGTTCTTGCAATTGACTCATCATCTCTTTCAATTCAGATGGCGCCAACCGGTATGGAGCCTTAGCAATGGGTTTAGCCCCTGGCACCAAGTCAATTCGGAACTCCACATCCCTTTCGGGAGGTAATCCCGGTAGTTCATCCGGAAAGACATCTGTAAAATCACGCACAATAGGAATGTCTTCAATCATCTTCACTCCCTTCTCCGAATCCACCACGTAAGCAAGGAATGATCGTCCCCCATTGTTCAAATACTTCATAGCTTCGATTAAAGAACATAAGATCATACCACCACGTTTCTCCCCACGAATACACACCTCATGTCCACTAGGAGACATCAATTGAATAATCTTATGTTTGCATACAATGTTGGCCCCGTGAGCCGAAAGCCAATCCATCCCAACCACCGCATCGAACTCCCCCAATACCATAGGTATCAAATCAATATCGAAATCCTCCCCATCGATGGTTAATTTACATTTTCGATAGACATCACATACTAGAAAGCATTTAGAATCCGCTATTTCTATTTCTAAAGGCATCGACAATTTCTCAACGACAAAAGAAGGATGGTGTATAAAATTCGTAGACACAAATGATCTACTAGCCCCCGAATCAAATAAAATGTAAGCAGGCAAGGTATTGATGAAGAAAGTACCTGTCACCACATCAGGTGTGACTTTGGCTTCCTCCGCAGTGATTTGAAAGGCCCTACCCTTTGGTTTGGGTACCTCCACCTTCTTTCCACTCCCTTGCCCCTTGAAAGATCGGTTTTCCCCTCCACCAACTCCAGCCCCTTTAAGTTCCGGACATTCACTCCGAACATGCCCCGGTTTGTAGCAATTATAGCATAAATTTAAAGGGCTCGAGCATTGATTAGCAAGATGACCTTGCTTCCCACACTTGTAACAAGATAAAGGTCGTACCGAACAATCTCCCATGTGGTCTTTCCCACATTTAGTACAATGCTTAACTCCCCTACTGGAATGAAACTTTGTAGGCGAGTTAGAAAACTTCCCCTTTTTAGACGACCCCGTCTCCTTCTCTACCTTCCGCTTTTCACCGCGGTCCTCCTGTCGCTTTAACTCCAACTCGCGCTCCCGAGCACAATCAATAAGTTCCGCCAATGTCTCACACTTAGATGGTGTAAGAAATTCGCGGTATTTGGCATTTAACATACTGTGGTATCGATTGATCCACATCCGCTCCGTTTGTAGCAAATCAGGACAAAATCTAGCTTTGTCATAGAAGATGGCGGTAATCGTGTCAATACTTTCCTCCTTGTGTCTCATATGAAGGAATTCTTCAGTGATTCTGTCAATTGCCGCCTGCGGACAGAACCGTTTAAGGAATAACTCCTTAAATTCCGCCCAAGTTAAATTTCTCACGCCATCCCTACCCCTTTCCTTCCGTAGAAGCTCCCACCAATCCTTTGCTCTTTCACGCAATTGATTTCCAGCAAAGATCACCTCATCTTCCGGATCACAATGGCTCGTCTCAAACGTGCCCTCCATATCGGTTATCCATCGTTGACTCAGTAATGGGTCAACTTCCCCTTTGAATTCGCTTGGCTTGCAAGCCACAAACTCCTTATAAGTCACTTTCTTTGGAGTTCTCTCCCCATCTCGCCCAATTAAAAGAGTTGCAAACTCTTGTCGAATAAATTCCCTAATGGAGGCTTGAAGACCCTCCATATGATGAGGAATAGAAGCTTCAAGCGCTCTTGCCACCTCTTCCCTCACCATAGTTTGCATTTCAGTGAGGTTAGTTTCATTACTTCCACCACCAGCCATTCTACGACTGAAACAAGTTATTTGATACATTAGTTTTGCTATATAGTTCATACAACTAAGCACACCATGAAATATGAACTTAAAAGCATCACAACATCAACTCCTAACACCTTACCTAATGTTCATAACCATATTATGAATTGGTTCCATTAAGGTCATATCCATGTCAAGAATATAATCTTATGTTGGCCAGACATAACATTATACACTTCACATATCCAATTCCTTAACTTCACTTCCCCATAATATGACTAAGAATTTCGGTTCAACAAGCAAATTCACACCAAACACCAATAAACATATATAACTAAGGTAAACAATTCACCAACTTGTTACCTTAAACCCCCGGCTTTCGTGATCGGATTTCGGATCAAACATTGCTCCCCAAATCAAAAGCACAAGGATTTGAGTTCAAGTGTTCGCGACGCACTTGAATCCCTCAAACCAATGGCTCTGATGCCAACTTGTAAGCCCCAATACTCCCACACGTATGACACGTGTTTTAAAACGACATCAAAGTTTAGGTCCCAGATTTTTCAAACCGACAATGTAATTAACACCATAAACACCCCATTTGAATGAACTTTACAAAATAATTGATGTTAATTAAACATTCAACAACCAAAAACTACATTAGAGTTGTTCACAAAAACCTTTGTTTAACACCAACAAAGAAAAACCCCAAAAGATGTTTGGTCCGAATCCATACGAGGCAACCCGATCACGACCGCTGTTAACCCTTCCGATCACCTGAAAACATGTTAATTAAGTCACCATTAGTTCATTAGAACTAAGTAAGATCACCATGCCCGCCCCCACGAGCTTACATGACCCAAAAAGTCAATTTTGGTCAAATTCTACACTGGGCGTATGGTTTGGGCGTATTTGAGGCGTATCACAGAAAATTTGTGTGGTGGGCGTATCCATAGGCGTATCACCCGGCGTATGATACTCCAGCACCACCTGAACGACCAATTTTTCTGTTTTTCGCCATCTCGACCCATTCCACTCAAATACGACCATTCCAATACCCCCATAAACATTATATAACACCATATAATCATAATAAACACCTTAATTCACCAAATTATAACCATCATGGTCATAATATCAAACGATTTACTAACGGGTCGTTTGCACCCAAAACTCCTTTGAAATCTTATTCCACAAGATTTCTCAAGTTAAGTAAACCACACCACTTGTGTTTTACTAACTTGATTACACCCAACAAAGGACATTCACACACCATGTGAATAATCCAATGTCATGATCACACCACTTGTGATTCAAAACACCAATTTGAGTTGATTTCAATTACAATTCACACACCTTGTGAATTAATTCAAATCATTGAACACATATACAATTAAACACCAAATCAATCATGAACTAGTCAATCATAGACTAGCATTAGAACACCATATCAACAATAATCAAGCAACATATTTCACCTATTGCTCATTATTATCTAACAACAAGATCATAATCACCAACTCACCCAATAGTCAATTCTTTCACTATAACATTCATGTATGTATAACACCATTACACACAACAAGTAAAAGATTAGGGTGACTTACCTTATTCCAATGAGCTATCCTCTATCACAATTTCTTTTCCAGGTCGTTTGGTTTCACTCCCACCTTCACTAACAATTCCTATTATCACAACTAATAGGTTTAATATAAAGTTTGACTACAAATAGTCAAAATACACCCATTCACCCCAATGTCACCATTTTCAATCTAATTTGCTTCCAAATGACCCTTAACCATAACACTTCACCTTTGTTGAGTTTGTACACCCACATACATCATATCCCCATAAATTTTAAATTAATTTTAAGACAAATGCCTTATTTGGCATTTCATCAAACACCCTTTGTGCAGTAAATTTTATGCACATATGTATAACCTCTATATAACCCCATAAAACTCCCTTTCTTGATTCAAGATCATATAGATTCAACACTATCACCTATTTATCAATCAAAATTTCATTTTAACATCTATTTCATGTTTACACATTAAGTTTCATCCCCAAGTTCTTATCCCCCTAAGAACCTTGCAAAACCCCATCAAGACCATGATATCAAAAATCATGAAATCATCAAAAATGTGTTCTTAGACGTTATGAATATGAAAACCATTAACAACTAACACCATATAAACTCCAAATTTCGGATTTTAACCATCCTACTCACACCCCCAATGGAGACCCACGAAAATCCCATCAAGAACACCCAAAATCATACCTATTTGTAGTATGGAACAAGGAGAATTCAAAATCCTAGTTGCATTAAAGATCCTTGCAGATTTGAAGCCCCAATTTTGAAGATTGCAGCCCTCCTTGTTCTCTTCTTCTTGTCTGGGTCGTTTTCCAGCACACACATACACACATGAAGTGTGTGTATGTTGACCAAAGTCAATATTAACCCCCTTGTTAATTAACTTTCAGCCATTGACAGTTTTGGTCCCTCTATTACTAGTTAAAACTAACTAGTTATGACTAACTTGGGTAAGTTAGTTAACACCTTCATATGTTTATAGTTTTAATCAAATATTTATTAAAAGCACCCACCAATAATATTTAGATAATTAAATCATACAAAACATCTTTTAATTAAAATAAACACAATCATACACCAATTATGTTTAATTTATAATGTTTCCCCAAAATGGGTTGTTACACAAACACACGTGAACTCGCGTAGATAATCCTCTACGAAGAATCTGTGTTTTAACAATAACCTTGTGTTATTCGAGATGTCGTTTTGTGTTTGAAATCACATACGTGTCAACACACGTATGTTAGATTGTTTGAAATGTACCTACAAAGGTATACACTTCTTTGTGTTCGTTTGTTTAATACGATTCCGTTTCAATAAGCGTAATTATACGCAATTATGTTTTCATTGTCAAAATCTAGATTTTATTGTCTCATGACGTTCTAAATTCCATTTCCGTTCCAACGCCTTTTGAACGGGTTAAATCGGAGTTCAAATGGAGGAGTTATAGTTAAAATACTAAAAATGGTTTAAATTCCAAAACTGTCACGGGCTAGGGTTGAACCCTTGACCTCTCGAACCAACCATCCGAACTCTACCAACTGACCTGCTATTCCATTTGTTAAAGGATTGGTTTCAATTGTTTTTAAACTCAAACAAAACGGGTTCCCCTTGTTAACCCACAACCGAACACAATGGTTTTAATTGAACCTCGATTCGACTGAATTCGAACCCATCTTCTTAAGGCTTCTGTTCCATGGATACAAATGCATCTATGGGTGGTTTTAATTCGCCCAATGATTCAGTTAAACACCTCACATCAATCCCGAACTATGTCGGGTTCGAACAACCCAATTCTTGATTCCCTTAAACCGAATTAGAACTTATCAGACCTTAAATCCATGGGTTTTGTCATTCTAAGATAAAAACGAACCCCTCTGTGTATCTAAATCTCATTTTTATCTTGATTGTTTAGAAAACCCCAAACCCGATTACCATATAAGCCCTAGAATCCAAAATCATTTAATTCATTGTTGTTTCATGAAATTAATATAGGTTTATCTCAAATCGGGGCCTTATGAAGCTAAGGGTATCAATCAATTTGATTTTCGAACCTTTCCCGATCAAAACCCCCAAATCGTTTGCTTCAAGAACCCTAGAATTCGTTCTTGAACAATTCGATATAATTAGATGCAATGGTTATAGGGTTATCCTTTGTCGAGATCTTCTGAAACTAACAGTAACACTTAATTTCATTTTTGAACTCATTTAAATCAAAATCCCCAAAACAGTTATAATAAGGAACCCTAGAAATCGAAGTCTATCAATTCGTTGCTATTTGATCCAAATGACTTAGGGTTTTCATTTAAAACATGATTTCGAATCTGTTTGTATAATTGAATTCGATTATTAACTCGTTTGAACAAGAAACCCCCAAAACGTCTTTCGTGATGAACCCTAGAATTATAATTCAATCAATTCGATGTTTATACACGAAATTAGCATATGATTTTGTTTAATCGGCCATTTTAGATTGTCTAGAAGTGATTACTTACTTGTTTTGATGACAAATTGAAAGAGATCGACTTTAGGTTGTTCTTCGGCCGAGTCTCGATCGTGTTCTTCAATCCAGTGTTCTTGAGATCGAATTGTTGGATGCCAGAGACCCTAAAGATGCCGACTAAGAGTTCTGGAAGTTCAATTTTTGTGAATTTTGATCAAGTTGTGCGAATTTGATACCTCCTTGCAACGGTTACGACTTTTTATTGTTATTTGGGTTAAATTCGAATGTTTAATGGATCATTAATGTGTTATAACGATTAATCATCATCAATGTGATGATTATTACTAGTTTAATTCAGTTAATTTTTAAATTATAATACAACTTCGAATTTAAGTGTATTTTTAGACGAATTTTGACTTTAAAAGTCAAAATTGAGTATTTCTTCCATTTACATGCTTAGTCCTTAATATTTAAGTGTTTATACACTTATTTTGTTCTATTATAACCCTTGTAGTTTGTTTATATATGAATTCGTGTCATTTCTGTTAATTTTTGTTAACGGGGTTAACCCGAGAATATCGGATTGTCACACAACACCCATGCATACATATAAATATCTAGATACTTGGTTTAGTTGCATTATTTTTACTTAAATAGTTACAAGAAAATCACTCAGGTTTTGTTTTAATCACCTTTGTTCTAAAAATAAATTAGCCTTAAGGAAATAATACATGTTTTATTTGTAGTTGTTACAAGAAGAAAGATGTTGAACAGAGGAAAAGGGTCAAGCATATCTTGATACATAATAATTGGAATAAAAAATGTCATCATGAGATGTAATGACATGGTCCTCTATGATGGATTTTACAAGTTCAAGAAAGCTAATAATGAACATCTTGAATTACTTCAGGGATATGCCCAATGCTCCTCAACTTTTTTTCCTGCCAAAGCCTCTACAATAAAGGAAACCAGAAAACTCATCACCCACAATATAATAGATCACCTAATGCAAGGTGAATCTATAAGATTCTCTACCGGTGACCCATTGTTGGAACAAATGGCAAGAACTATAGGTTCTTTAATTATGTAGAGGAGGACTACAAGCCTAATATCCTTATTGGATATGAACCTGACAAGTATGCTCTAGTTAGGACAACAATAAATAAAAAAGACAAAGACGAATAGGCAAACAATTCTTAATATGCCTCCTTCCAGGATACTCCCTCCTCCTCAACCGAAGTCTCGTCCCAAGAAGTCCAATATCAAAATATCTCAATCACAACACAAATCTCTAGATCCAGATTTGGGATTAAGAAATGTTATTTTGAGGAGAAATCAAACTCTATATTGATTTATAGATACAATAAAACCAAGATTTCCTTTTACGTTCTGGCACTCAATAATGGACTTAGCTGAAGAAGACCTTAGGAGATTGCTGAATCTAAGGTTAGAAGATGTTGAGTCTAATGGCAAGTTTTAAGAGTTCCTGCTAGACTTAAGGAGACAAATAAAACAGATTTTGCTAAATATATAAGTGGTTTGGGTTTCATGAGTCCACAGGGAGATTGTTGGAAAATAAGGACTGATGAACTATAACGACTGTCCCCTATCTTAACCACTGAACCCTTTAACTATAACCACTTAAACTAACCACTGAACACTTTAACCCTAACCACTTAACCAAAACCACTAAGCCTAACCACTGAACCCCCAACCACTGAGGCTTAACCGCTAAAGCCATAACTACGAAATATGGCCACTAAACCCTCAACACGGAAGACTCTAAAGAATAACCACAGATCAAGTACTAAAGACTACAACAACGGATGAGCAAGAACTGAAGAAACAACCGCGAAAGACTAAAGACTGAAACACTACAAAAGACTTTCGTTTTAGGTTTATTCAGTTGTTGTAATTTTCCTTTCCGATATGTTATTTTGTCTTGTTCGGTGTTTGTAATTTATATTTCGTGTTTGTATTTATTTTTGTTAGACGTCACTATCATAGTGACGTCAACCCATTGTAATTGACATGTATTTAATCCTCAACATTTTCTAATTAATTTGAAGGTTTTTGTTGAATATTTTAATTGTGTGTGTCTTTTTTTGAAGAGCCTAAGAACAACCTTTCTTAACAAGAAAACCACCTAGAGCACAATCTGAAAGGGAGACCTTCAACAAAGCTAATAACAGAGTCTAAATCGATAATTAACAATCGATAACATGGCCTAAACAATCTTGTTTTGAGCCCCCGTTTGATCCCAACAAGATAGTTTTGAGATTCAAAACATGTAATGTATTGTGGACTCCACCATCCACCGTGTACTTGTGGTAGTTTGAAATTATGAACCATATGTTCAATCCTGTCAAGGATATCAATTGGCCTAACATACCTTTGTGCGAGTTTGTCATTTTTGACAAATCATACCATCTGTTTTCAAGGCTTTACTTTGACAAGGGCTTTGTCACCAATCAATAATTTACGTATCTCTGCCTTGTTAAACACATCTTTGCATTTAATTATAATTATGTTATTTATATATATACTAGCTTATTGGCCTGTGTATTACACAGGGTTGTATAAAAAATAAGCATTACAAAAAAATCATGATAGAAAATTTGATATACAAATAATATAAAATTTTTAAAATATGAAAATAAAAGTATATTTTATAAATATCTAAACATCATTTTAAACAATACAAATAAAAATAATATTTAAAATTTTGAATTTTCAAAATTATTAATTGAAAATGTAAAGTTTGAAATGATTATATTTTCATTAATATTTTAAAATATGAATATTAATTGTATTTCTTTAATTTTGGAAATTTAACTTTATTGTATTAAATGAAATTAATTTCTAAATTTGTTAAACATGCCACATGGATAGCCTATATATATGCCACGTGTCAAATGTGATGTGGATAGGCTAAAATAACGACACGTGGCGTATTGTTATTCTTTTATTATATAGTATATATATTTTGAACAACAATAGTTCTACTCCTAAATTACACCCAAATACACATTACTTGGATTTGAACTCAAGACTTCCTTCCTAAGAGACAATACCTCTATCAAATGAGATATTTCCACATTGACATGTTATTTATATATATTTTTCAACGGGAAAGGGATTTTCTGATATATCAAGCAAAAAATCTTAATATAATAAAACAAATTAAAAAAAAATTATTATAAAACATAAAAATAATAATATTATTTTGTTACTTAATATAATTTTACATTAAATCATTTTATAATTTCTTAGATTTTTAAATGAAGTATTTGTTATTTTTTATATTTAACCTTTTTAGTACATGTACTAATCTTGTGGCGTATATAGAGCGGTTTTTAAGGCCAAATCGGTTGATGGACGTTAATGATTCCGTCTCCAAACACGTTTTCTGACAGCAATCTTCCCCTACAAGACATTCATTCTATCGTTCGTTCATACACAGATCGATTTCAACAACAATGGCGAAAAATTTGACCGATGATCAGTTATCAGCCATGAAAGAGGCGTTCACGCTGTTCGACACCGACGGCGACGGCAAGATCGCTCCATCGGAGCTCGGGATCCTCATGCGTTCTCTCGGTGGAAACCCTACGCAAGCACAACTCAAATCCATAATCGCCGAGGAGAAACTCACCTCTCCTTTCGATTTCAACCGGTTTACCGACCTCATGGGGAAACACCTCAAACCAGAGCCTTTTGATCGTCAGCTCCGTGACGCGTTCAAGGTTATCGATAAGGACGCCACCGGATACGTCGTTGTTGCGGATCTCAAACATATACTCACGAGCATCGGGGAGAAATTAGAGCCTGCGGAATTTGATGAGTGGATTAAAGAAATTGATGTTGGATCCGATGGGAAGATCAAATACGAGGACTTCATTGCACGAATGGTTGCCAAATGATCATTTGTAAGTTGCGATTTTCTTCATCCTTTGTTGTTTGATGATTTATCACCTTTTATCGTCGATACTCATATCTTATGGTCTCCAAATTCAAAGTTCATTAGAGTTCTTCGTAGTTTAGAAACATCGAATTATTAATTACCTTTACTTTTTTACTTAACTCCAAATTTGTGTAGTGTATATCTAACAGAATGATTTCGATCATGATTTCTTCACTGCATCTTTCTAGATTTAATAATTGCAGTATGTAAAACTATAAATTTGTGTAAAAAAAACGGAATGTTTTCAATCAAGATTTCTTAATATTTGTTAACACATCTTTGTTTGTGCTTAAACTTAATTAACTACTAAAAAATGTTTAATGGGCCGATGGATTGTTTAAATTAATAATCCATTTAGTTCTAATTTATTATCTAGGAGTATTAGAATGCTGCTACTTTGTATAGCTCTTTTTGGCATTAATAGTTTGAAAGCACTAGCGGATGTACATATAGTCTTTTACAAAAGTTATCACAAACCTTGATTGCTGCAATGATTTCCCATGTAGGAATTTCTTCTGATATGAAGAAATAAACAACAAATGGTAATTACATTAATTATAATATGGAAAATTGTGAATAATCATTCAAAAAAAAATAGTTTGTTTGAAGATCAGTTATATAAGACTGTTTTGTAGAGGTTAAGAAAGGTGAATAGAGAGGAAGCCAAGATGACATTGAAAGAAAGATTAAATAAAACAAAGTTTGCATTTGAACAACCCTGCCCCGTCAGTATATATATGCTCTTTCGGCCATTTCTTTGAATTATATAAATAATTAATACTTTCACTATGATTAACTTTATTTGTGAAAAGAACGTTAAAAATGTTGGGATGATCAACTTCAAACGATAACTTTGAGCAGGGAACTCCTTCAGAGCATCCTCTTTATCCCAACTGGGATAGGGGTAAGGTTTGTGTCCATCCTTCCCCCCAGACCCTACTGGAAAGTGAGAATATACTGGGTAAGTTTGTTTGTTTGTTTTCACTATGATTACATAAATGCAGTATTATGCTAGTGTAATTATTTTTTTTAGCTAGTTGTTAGCATTTGAATACAAATTGATACCTGGGTGAGTTTTGATCAGTTTCATATATCTAGATAAGATAAGTGCTTAGGTTTATGCATTTGACTCGTTTGACAAAGAGAATAAATTCAATCTGGTTGTTTTCTGTATACGGTCAAAGTTGACATCATTTGTGAAATTAAAGTTACGTCTGGGATCTGATCATGTTTGCCATGCAGCAGATGGAAGGTGCTAACAAGCTGCCAGCCTCGTGCTTTTGTTCGTCTTGATTGCAACATTTTTGTTTACTCTAGATTGGAGCTTGTTGCTTGCTAGTTTATGATTAACTACTTGTACTTGGGCATGCTCTAGAAATCAGAAAATTGTGTGCAGTGCTTCTAAACAGGCATTGTCCTATGTTTTGTCAATAAATTAATAAATCTTTTACATATATTTGATATGAGTTTGGTTATCTAAAGGATTTTTAATATAAATTTTCAAGATCTTAAGCTGATATTGAATCCTTCTTATCTGAGCTCAAGCTGATATGGTTTGTCTCAACTGCAAACCTATGCTAGTCTTGATCATATTGTCCCAACCATAATAAATTCTTAACTTGTTTTCATGATAAAATCAATACTAGGTTAATAATAAACAATTAAAGGCCTTTTTAACTGCAAAATAGTTAAAATAATTAGCATCGCACAACAAGAAAATAGGCCTTTAGCGACGACATATGTCACTATAGATGTCAATTTTCGTCACTATAGCCTATAATAACGACATGACGTCTCTAAACAGCCGTCATAGGTTAGTCGTTATAGCAAAAAGGAATCATTGCTATAAACGTTGTCGCAAAAAATCAGCTTTTAGCACTGACCAGTCTGACCTTTATTTATTTTATTTTAAAAAAAATAAATAATAAAAAATTGTCTTATAACGATGACATGTTGTCACTATAGCTTATAATATTAAATTAATGAGTGATGATACAACCACCACATCTAATTGCTTTAGAACAATTTTATTTAATACTAAAATTTTTAGAATTTTAACAACAAAGAATCTGTCAATATTGCATACAACCTACCGCAATTAAAACTAAAAATTAATACAATAAACAAACAAATGTTCAACAAAAAAAACAAGCCAAATAGATACGAATGTATGTTATCCGAATGCATTAATCCAAAAATGTTCAATGAAACTCTCATCGTCCACACTTCACCTAATGCCGTCCTCACAAGCAAGGAACCTAAGTCAAGAACCAATCCACAATGAAAAGATTGAGTGTCTTGTAAGACAACTATCTCATCATCCAAAACTAAGTTATGATTGGATGATTGGTTTTCATGTAATGTATCTACTTAATTAACCACACTCATACTTGGATGATTCAAAAGTTTTCAATGGTTAACGTCTTCCAAAACCCTCCAATTTTTGGAAGGATCTTGGAAATAGAACATTTGTGCAACTTGTGTAGCTGAAATATATTACTTGTTAACAAACCATTCATGGCTGACGTCAAATACAATTATATTATCCTTCTTAATAAATCACTTACCTGACGTGTTGAACCATTTACAACGAAATAGTACCATAGAGTAACCATTTACATAGTTAAACTTTATGATGTCCTCTAGCTGACCATAAAATGGAGTGTCATCCTCTGGAAACTGTAACAACACCATGATTATGAGTAATGTGACACACATCATTACTATGTACTACAAATATAATGTGACATTTATGTACCTTATCACCATGTAATTTCCAAAAATCAAGAATTAATTTCTTGATTAATTTAGTTATGAATAAATATGTGTATACATATGAATATATGTATATATGTAAGGGAATTACAAAAATGAACAAATTCCAAAAGACATCACGTAGAATTGGCGAATTACGCGAAATTTCAATAACAATGACCAAAACCAAACTCAAAGGACAAAACTAAGTTAATATCAATTATATAACAAATTAAAGTAACATGTATCAATAACATAACTCAATTGAAGAATCCATAGGATTTGATAAGTCAAGCTACGAAAAATTTCAAAAAGGCAATTTGTGGCAAATTCATGATAACTCAAGCTTCCTAATCACATTATTTTACTAATGAAATGCAATTGGGAGTATAACAATAATGGGTGATCAAAGATAGCAATTTGCTAAGATAAGCGCGAAAAAGCCAAGAAATAAATTGCAAAAACCATAAAAATCAAATGTTAGATAATCCCTTTCACACTTAATCCTTCTAATCCAGTTTCAATAGACATTTTGAGCCAAAATATCTGGTAGAACTTGTTGGCCAAGCTAAATTTATATAAAAACCATAACTTCGACTTCCTAAAGTCCACAAAATACTCCTTTCTACCCAAAATTTGACCCTTTCAGCTCTTTCTCACTTTTGAAACTCAAGAACAATTTCTAAAATCCCAAGTTGAATCCAAGTGGTTATCAAGCTCAAGAAGCAAGCCAGGCCAAGAATTTCTTCAAAAATCAAGTTTTTGGAGTTTTTCAAGCAAGATTCTTAAATATGTATGTTTTCATCCAAATATTTAGTTTGAGTAGCTTCAAATAACATAAAAAAGGTTTATAAACATGGCTTGATGGCTGAAAATCACAAGGAACTTGAAAATCATCAAAAGGGTATTTGGTACAAAAAATGTTTTTTTCAAAGTTGTCCAAATTGAGATTTTTCTTCACCAAACTCTAAAATGATGGTAGATAGAAGATTTGGAGATTTTGGTTTGGTAAAAGTATCAAAGAAACTATTTTGGCGCACAAAATTACTTTGTAGCGCCATGTAGCAGGGAAGTTTGGCTCAACAGTCCCTGTGGCATGGGCCATGACAAGCAAATGGCACGGTCATGGCACATAAGCCATAGCTAGGCCACCGGCCCAGACCACCATACCGCGGCCACCGGATTCCGACCAAACTTAGGCAAGTTCACAGCCGCTGGCGAATATTCCGGCGACCCGTTATTGATCTACAAGCTGATTAGAATTCCGATTATGACCCGAAATTCTGTTTCTCATCGGTTTTTAATATAAAAACCTATTCTTGATCAATTTCACGTTCTGGATTCAGTTTTGCAACCTGTTACGCAATCCGATGACCCGATATGATCTAGAAGCTGATTAGAATTCCTATTGTGACCCGAAATTCAGTTTTTCATCGGTTTTAATATAAGAACCTATTCTTGATCAATTTCATGTTTCGGACTTAGTTTTGTGATCTGTTTTGTCATCCGGAAACCAAGTTTCAACCATAAGCTGATTAAAAGTCCGGTTTTGATACGAAGGTTAATTTCTCATCAAATTTTAGTATAACCAATATAAAAAATACAATAATTGAAATAAATCAAGGATTTAACAATATCAATTGAAATTATCATATCAAACCAATGCTACACACACGTGTTGTTCAAGATCAGTATGATAACTCAATTTATCATATCTTTGACATTGAATATCAAAGAATGATTCAATAAACCAAATCAATTACAAACAACTAACATAACTTTAACCAATTGCAGAATTAAAACGCAAGAACTAAAGCCACATATGTTGAGCATTTTTTATTGATTTTGCCACAATTCAGGTGTGTTTCGTATAACCCATTTTCTTTTAAATGTTAACAAATATTTGGCTTCCGCAACAAATTGAGATGATGTAATAGTGATGTTACCCATTTATAATATTACTTTTAAGATAAATTTGTGTGTATTGATATCATAACAAGTAAAGTTACACCTCCTCTCCGAAACATCACCACTATGCTTCCGCAAACTTTAAAAAATGAGCAATGACATCATTAGTTACATCATTAGGTGACGAGAAGTGAGGGTGTGAGTTGTGTGACAT
Organism: Mikania micrantha; assembly: GCA_009363875.1. Lineage (NCBI taxonomy): Eukaryota > Viridiplantae > Streptophyta > Magnoliopsida > Asterales > Asteraceae > Mikania > Mikania micrantha. The sequence continues at coordinate 15,275,245 of CM018698.1, forward strand.
ATAAAACCGTTAACTATATAATGAATGTATAAATATGCCTTCAACATACTATGTGCTAATGAATTTAATTCATTGGTAGTCTAGTGATATTGATGATGAGAATTTTTTCATTGCTAACTATTTTATATTTCCTTTATTTAACCATTTAGTATATGTGATACTAGCCTATATTTTGTAAGGCCATGTGTTATCCATCGTAACCCAGGCCGTGATGCCCCTGGGTCACGCCCTGGTCGCGCCCCATCCCCATTACACAGGGGCGTGAGGGTGGCGTGAGTGGCAGAGGTTGAGCCTCCTCACGGGGTGATGGCCTTGGGGAGGGAGAAAAAAAATAAAAAAATTCAAACGGTAATATTACCGTTAAAACAAAAAAAAAATTATACCCTATATAAACTCATTCAACCCACTCAATATTTTTCAAAAATTTTCCAAACAACCCGCTCAAATCTCAAAAAAATCTTCAAATCTTCAAAAACTTTAACACTACCATGGATCCAAACAACCCATACGTTAACCCGTTTTTGAATTGTTACCGACCTCAAGTCGATCCAAACAATCCAAACAACCCGAACCAATTTCTAACCTTCTCAAATTGGTTTTCACAACAACCTTTATTCAACCAAACCAACTCACCCGCCTTTGACAACGTTCTTGAGAATCAACTCGATCCCGATGTTGACGTGGTTTCGGAAACACAACCCGACGCCCAACTGGCTTCATCGCGTTGTAGGCACCGACGAAAGAAAGTGCCAGAAAAACAACCAAACCGAGCATCACTCGATGGTTGGAATATGAGGAGGTGGCACTAGCTCATGTCTACATTGACGTTTCCGAAGATCCGATGGTTGGTAACAACCAAACGAGCTAGGAAATTTGGAGACGCGTTAGAGCCCAGTTTTTTGGGCAATGGGTCGTGGCTCCTACCGTACGAACGACATGATTTCCGGCAAATGACGCGACTTACAACGTAAAGTTGCGAAATTTAACGGCGTATGGGTTCAACACTACAATAACCGTAAAAGTGGTGAGAACGACGAATCGGTCATGAATGAGGAGTTGATGACCTATGCTCGAGAAAACGAGCCATTTTCTCATATCGCGGCGTGGCAAGTTATGAGAAAATCAACCAAATAGCATCCTCTCCCGAAGTTACAAACTTCGAAAGGGACGAAGATGTCATCGTCTGGAAAAGTACACGAACACTCAATCCGACTCAACCGGACGATGTTTCGTTAATTTAAACGAGTCGGATGAGGAAGTGGAAATGGAGATGCCCCCACCACCCTCTCCTCAACATCCGCCCGGTCGAAACAACAAGGGTAAAGGACCACAAACCTCGTCTTCAATCGATTACAAAGACACGTTGGAAAACATCTCCTCGTCGTTACAAACATTTGTCGACTTACAGAAGCAAAAACAATACAACAATGATATGAAATTGTTATTGACTCCAATCGATCACTTAACCGGTCGCGCTCGTGAAATGGCCGAGAAGACGAAGTAGCGGATTTTGAAACGATACAATATGGATTAATTTTTTTATTATATTTTTTTATGTAGTTTATTTTTTTTATCATGTAATTTTTTTTTATTTTAGTTTGTAATATTAATATTTTTAATAATATTATGTGTTTTTATAATTTAATTTATAATTGAAAACATAAACTTCAAATAATAAAATATTGAAAAAGGTGGTGATCATGTGAAGTGATGGGGGAGTAATGGATAACATAAGAAAAGATGATATGGAGTGATAAGAGGGTGATGGTGTTGGTTGATTATGTGGCGCCTACGTGGCGTCTACATGGAGTGAGGGGAAGTGATGGATAACACATAGTTTAAAACTGATGTTTTTTAAATTTTTTTAACAAAATACTTATGAAACAAAATTTTTATAAAACATACGAAAATTCGAAAAATGATACTAATTTTTATTACTTAAATTATTTACTTAATATATAAAACACTAACTTCAAAAACAAAAAGAAAAAAAAAAGTTTATCCCGCAATTACCCTTCCGAACCTCAAGGTTCCTAACCTAAGTTTGTAATCAAACATGCATACGCTAATATCCATCATTCATGCTTATTCGACCCAAATTATTCATAAAACGCCTACGTTCTTGAATTCCAATCTTGATCCAAACATGGCCGATATCACCGCCGGAGAGAATGATCATCATGAATCTTCATTTGTTGATTCAGCAAAAGAGCAGATCACAGAGGTGTTTGACGGAGACGATTCTTCTTCCTCATCGGATTCCGATGCCGAAGGCAAATCAATTGACAAGAAGACGTTTCCTGTTCCATCAAACAAGGCCTCCTGGAAGGATAAGCCTGTTCACAGTCTCCTTGGTGGCGGTGACGGTATGCACCTTTCCATAAAATCACATAATTAGCTGTTCATTCTTATTTTCTTTTTGTTTTTTTTTCCTAGATTTAATTGCAAATCACCCAAATTTGCATTTCCTTCATGGTATTGATTCCTATATTCAACTTTAGATAAGTGATTATATACATTTATACATAATTATAACCGGATATATTGAACTTTAAATATATGCTTGGAAACAGATGGACGGGTTGTTTCTTTGTAATTTGTGTGTCTAATAACATATATGATTCAATAAGACAACATATTGGTGACACCTTTACAAACACGAGGAATGAGGTTTTTTCTTTACATTCATGTCATGAGATAAATCAAGATATGAACCAATTTATATATGTTGAAGTATTTCAAATGAAGTTATTGTTGATTATTTAACGGATTGAATGAAATAAGGAGCAAAGTACCGGCCTTGAGTTGTTATAAGTATTTGAGTTTGTCATTTTTTTTTGTTTTCTTTGGTCTTTCGCTTTGTTCATGCTATGTAAGTGATCTTTTGTTGGATCAAACTCAAAAAATAAACAATCACGTACAAGATTTATTTGTTGCTGCAAATGATACTAGAAGAAAAATACGAGTATGGAGCTTTCAAGAGGAAAAGATAAGAATTCAATAGTATATATATTTTATTCATAAAGTAATGGGCTATGTATAGCCTTACATAAATCAACGTGGGAATATGCAAATAAAAATAAAGTACTACCTACTTAGCCTTATTCTAGCTACTACCACCTAAAGACCTGGCACAAAGAATCACTCAAACTTCAACCCAATGTTCACTTCACAAACTTGGTCAAACCCCACGTTTTTTTTTCAATGCACCGGTACTTTTATTTAACCATTCGATAATAATTTTTCCTACTAACTTATTCAAGAAAAACCAACGAGTTTAAATTGACAAGTAGACATTAACCTCAAGATTAACCCAACATTCCACCCCTTAGTCTTGACATCATCACATACTTCATCAAAGTAAAGTCGGTTCATCATCATTTCGAATCAAGTTAGCCTCATTTTCCTTGCTTTTCCATTTTGAACACTCATTTGCAAAGTGGCCAAATGCTCCACATTCATAGAATCTAAAAGTACTCTTGTCACCTCGACCTGAGCCTCTTCCGCGTCCTCTTTCCCCTCTACCGAATCCTCTTCCTATACCTCTTCTTCAAAAGACATGGTTTCAATCAACGAGTATTGCTCTATGGAAGTAACGATTGGTAGAAATTCCTTTGGGCTGAATCTAGAAGCTTTCTCACAACTACTTTGCTTCAAGGCTTGAACCAATACTTATGAACTTTGCTGCAATAACACCTATCTTACCCTAAAATTCACTGATTGTTTCATTCTCCTTCATCTTTAGTATTTCCATCTTGCTCCTAAATAACGAACCCGAATAGACTCCCAAACATCCTTTGCATCCTGATGTTTAGCAACCTACAAAAGAATATCTTCCGGCAAAGTTTGAAAAATTATAGCTTTCGTGGTATAAATTTTCTTTTCTTCAACGATTCCTCATATGCTCTTAGTATCTTCTCCATTAATATTGCCCATGATGTATAGTTTGTTTCGTTTAGTTTAGGACATTGAAGAGACCTTGCTCACGAACCGTTACTGTACCTGCATTTTCTGCCATTTCTTGCTAAATTCTTGCTTGAATCTTTCTATCTTGCGCTTCTTTCCTTCTGTTTCTTGCTATTCTTGCTTAAATATTGGCACCTCTTGCTACAACTTGTTGCGTCTTGCTTAAACTTGCTACAAATTGACCAACTTTCACCGATCAATTCCTTACTACTTGCTTGCTTTCCGGCGATCTAATCACACAAATCGTCGTTTCTGCTGCTACTTCTTGCGAACCTGGTATGAGCCTAGGGACCTGATACCAAATGTTGGATCAAATTCAAAAAATAAACAATCATGTACAAGATTTATTTGTTGCTGCAAATGAAACTAGAAGAAAAATATGAGTCAGAGTTTTGCAGAGGAAAAGATAAGAATTCAAAAACTATATTTTATTCATAAAGTAATGGGCTATATATAGCCTTACATAAACCAAGGTGAGAACATGCAAATAATAATAAAGTACTACCTACTTAGATTTATTTTAGCAATTACCATCTAAAGACCCGGTACAGAGAATCACTCAATCTTCAACCCAACGTTCACTTCACAAACTTGGTTAAACCCCATGTTTTTTTCAATGCACTGGTATTTTTATTTAACCATTCAATAACAATTTTGCTTACTAACTTATCAAGTAAAACCAACGAGTTTAGATTGACCAGTAGACATTGACCTATCAAGATTAACCTAACATCTTTCATGTATTAAAAATGCGAGTATTCTGATCCGATTCTATAGATTTGTGTGAGAGTTTACGTATTGATCAACATTGTGGTATCAGAGCCACCATAGCTTTAAGTGTAAGGTAATCAATGAAGTTTTGCAAATGGCATCCATCATGTATGTAACTACCATAGCTTTCAATCTTTAAGGGGAAAGGATCCGTTATTAGAATATTTAGAGAAGCCACTTTTCAAGTCACAAGGTCTTTAGGATTTAAAGGTTACATGCTTCAATGACAATGATGTTGACAATCCACACTTGAGGGAAATTAAAAGGAAAGATGCTTGGGTATTATCTTTCATCCAACAAGTTGTGCATGACAAAGTGTTTTCAAGGATTGCATCTATGTTGTCAAAGGCACATGAGGTTCCGACTAAAAAGGTAAACATTCAACAACTTTCTTGTAAGATTCTAGGGAGTTCAATAAGTTCTTCAAATTACTCAAGATAGTTGTGGTTGCATCACTAGAGTATAAAACATAGAAACAGAGAAAGCAAAAGATGAAAAGGTGAAACTTGAATCGGTAAAAAAGCTTGGTTAATCATTGATCGATACAAAAATTTTGCATTGTGGGAAAAGACCTTACAAGTATTGTGGGTGTGGTAACATCACATGCTGCGTTTTCTTTTTAAATATTATAAATTTATACATAGTACATGACTATATATATATATATTAGATATTCTTTCAAACTAATTATGTAGACGATTTAGTCATGTTGGTTTTACATAGAGATTTATTTACTAATTATATTGGTTATAAATTTATGTGTGTGCATTATTACACAGTCCTTCAAATATATATATCTTATCTTTTTAATTATTGCTCTTTTCTTATTTGGGTATGTGTTTTTTAAGCCTTGCACCTAGGCTCTAGTTAAGGCTTATTCATCTTAAGTACGCCTTGCGCCCTTTGACATCAATGATTGCATCTGCTATCTCAGTAAAGCAAGCATGAAGTTTCTTGAGACTGAGTACCAAGGAGATTCAAAGTTGAAGCCGGTGAAGTTGCAATGGTTGGGGAGAGAGTTGAAAAACTGTTAGGAATCAAATAGGCGCATCGGAAACCGATTAACTCATACACGCACACGAAAGCAAAGAAAATAAACAGACACACGATATAACGTGGTTTGGTTGATGTGACCTACGTCCACGGGTTGCAACTAGGGATTCTTTTATTGATTAGGTGTTAAAGATTACAATTACATGACAATGCTTTATATAGAAAACTAATTAGGTTAAACGTTTAATGGGCCAGGATTAGGGCCGGCTGCCCTAAACCTCCCAAAGGCCTACGTAACCTAACAATCTCCCACTCGGAGGCCTTGCGATAGAATCAAGCCCGGCATCCAACATAAGCAATCAAGTCATCCAGTAAATCCAGTAATCTTCAATAACAAGTCTTCCAAGCCTCAGAATAAGCTAAGACTTCATCATATCCAAACAAATCCCCCTAGTTGCAAACTGCCCCTCAATCATCAAGTACAAGAAGGGCCAGTTTAAGCTCCCCCGAGCTCCAACTCAGTCGTGACAAATCCCATCAACGACTCATCCTCTATCTCAACTGGTATGGACACTCCACCAGATGCAGAGATACACCGAGAACCACCAACACTCTCCAAGCACAACAAACTACCAACATGAGAGATTTCTTCAGTTCTAGTCTTCAAAACCCAACGACTCTTCGTAACTGTACCCGGAACGCAACCCTTGCTCCCACTGTCACCGAATCCCCTGAATGGTTTAGACTTCTGAACATGTTCAGCTAACATCTCTTTGGCTCCAGACTTCACGTTTGCAAAATGAACTTTTTTAGCTCGAGATTTAGCGAACCAGATTTTGTTTCGCTTAACCGGGACGGTCATACATCCCTCAGTAGGTTCATCAACCAAATACAACGACCCATGCTTCATACCACGAGCAATCACGATATTTCCCTTTACCACCTTCCATTCATTGCTACCAAACCTTACTTCCATTCCCTATTTATCCAACTGACCCACAGAAATCAATTTCCTATTCAGCCCCGGAATAACCCTGACATTCTTCAGGTTCCATGTAGTTCCCAATGAAGTAACCAGGTCAACATCCCCCATGCCGTGACTTCAAGCAACTCGTCATTAGCAAGTCGAACCTTCCCAAAATCTCCTTCTTTCAGATTCAGCATCGTTTCCCCGCTGTCCATGGCATGAAACGAAGCCCCTGAATCCATGACCCAAGAGTCCACACAGCTTTCAGTGCTGCATACCAAAGCATCATCGTCATAAACGCCCTCTGTAGCGTTTACTTGCTTCGAAGTACCCGGGAATTGACTCTTAACATACCCTACTTCATTACAGCTCCAACACTTCACAGTCTTCCGAGCCTTAGACGGACTTCTTCCCCGACTCCCACTGCTTCTGTTATTCCCTTTTCCCCTACCAACTTGTAACATCTCAGAAGATGATCCTGCACCAATACTCTTCCGGCGAACGTCTTCACCTAGCACAATATCACGTATCCCCTCAAATGTCATATCAGTGGTCCCAACAGAATTTGTAACAGCAGTCACTGTCCCAAACCAACTATCAGGTAGTGAAGACATCAGCAACACAACTTTAGTCTCATCATCAAACTTGATTCCCACATATGACAATCTGGACAGAATCGAATTCAGATTATTGATGTGAACTGTAACCGAGCTTCCTTCGTTCATCCTTGTCATGAACAATTCCCTCATCAAGAACACCTTGTCAGCAGCAGAAGGCTTCTCATACATATTTGACAGTGCCAACATCATTCCCCGAGCAGTAGTCTCGTGCATGATGTTGAGTGCAACGCTCCTCGTCAAAGCCAATGTAATAGCTCCTCTGGCTTTCTTGTCCTTTGAGTTCCATGCAGACTCAGCAGTTGCATCCATCTTCTCTGGTTTATCCTCCAGCACCATATCCAAATACTTCTGACTGAGCAATGCCTCCATTTGCATTTTCCACCGGACGAAATCAGTTCCATTGAACTTCTCAATCTGAATCTTCCCCTCATTAGCCATCTGAACCCGGTAACAAGATAAAACCAACTGAAAATACCCAACACCTTTTCTAATCAATAAATCCGGCGAATACTCCAACCAATCCCAATCAAATCCCAACCGATCAGAGAACCACGATCATTAACAGCTGCAACAGACCCGAAAACCCGCTGAAAATCGACAAAGACGACTCAAGGGTTCAATTTTGTAACCCTAATCGTCCAATTTCAGTCAATAATAACAGCAAACGCGATCCCAAACTCAGCAGCAACAATCCTAGTCTCAATTGTTCCCAAATCAGCCTCTGAACAAGAAATACGAACTAAATCTTGTGTCAAATCAGACTCAATCAACGATTCCAAGGTTGAATCAACCTAATCGCGAACCAAAGCCTTAATTTTGGCTGAAAAACGGCAACAACTTCAAGGATTAACCCTAATCGAGGTTGCAATCATTATTTTCGAACCCAACTTGTGTCAAAAACAGGTTCAATCGACGAATCCAAGGGTTTAAAACCCTAATTGCGACCTGGAACCCCAAAATAAGCCAGAAAACTGAGTATCCAACTCCAAATCGGCCGGAAACAAGGAGGCGGCGGCTTCAGCGACGACCGGCGTCAATCTCGGCAGCGGCGGCCGCGAACCCTGGCAGTGACGGCTGGCGGCGATGACGGCGACAGTCCAAGGATGAAACCCTAAAGGCTGAACACTTACAAACTCAAGAGCAGAAACCCTAATTCGTGTCTCAGACGGATCAGATCTGCAAAGACGAACTCCAAGGGTTGAAAAAACCCTAATTTGAAAAAACAGCAGCTACGCCCCCTCCCCCTCTCTGATTTTCTTTTCTATTTTCTTTTCAGCAATCGTCTCAGTGCGTTCGTATATTAATCTTCAACGAGCCAATCTCTGATACCACTTGTTAGGAATCAAAGAGGCGCAGCGGAAACCAATTAACTCATACACGCACACGAAAGCAAAGAAAATAAGCAGACACACGATATAACGTGGTTCAGTCAATGTGACCTACGTCCACGGGTTGCAACTAGGGATTCCTTTATTGATTAGGTGTTAAAGATTACAATTACATGACAATGCTCTATATTGAAAACTAATTAGGTTAAACGTCTAATGGGCCAGGATTAGGGCCGACTGTCCTAAACCTCCCAAAGGCCTATGTAACCTAACAAAAACTTCTTAAATGAAAGACGTTAAAGATGTGGCAGATCTCTTGTCAATAGTAATGAAGAACATTAAGGAGAAAATGACTAGAAAGAATGTCTCAGATCACGTGATGGGGGAAAAGGTGCTTAGGAGCCTTCCAACTCTTTGGGATCACGTAGATACAATAACGATGAGTCAAAAGACCTCGTTATGATGGCATTCAATCATATAATAGGGTATTTACATACACATGAAGCAAGCGCAAATGAGACTGGAATTTGCTTTATAAGAGCAAGCCTTCCAAGTATGTGGTTCCTTTGAAAATGTTTGTTTGGAGATTATGTTTGATCTTTCTTACCCAATCATGGAATGCGATAGGGGAAATTATATGGCAGACGAGAGGAAGTATTCAAAGTTGTTAGAATGAACTATAAACAAAAGAATTTGGAGCAAAGCAAGGAAAAGAGGAGGATTATAGATTATTGATGGATGTAGTATGTGAAAAGATTTCTAAAGGCTCACATTTTTATGTGACAAAAGATGGTTAATGGATTTCCAAGGATTAATTCTTGTTTGGTATTTGAAGGTTTAGCTTTATGGCAAACAAACCAAATGTTACATGTCGTGCAACTGATTCATGTAGACTTGTGTGGGACAATGTCAACTAAGTCATTTGAGGCAATACATATTTCTTAGTTCTCACACATATGATTACAGTAAAATGTCATAGGTATACCTACTACAACGTTCGACATTTTTAACAAGTTCAAAATTTTTAAATCAAAAGATTTACAAAATCATAAAGAAAATCATGACGTTAATTAACAAGGAGAATTCTAATCACATGATCGAGTTCACAATGTTTACATTGGGAATGGTGTTCTCATATCACTTACTCCCCATACTTTTGAACTAAATGGTGTTATAGAGTGCAACAACAAAACAACGATGGTAATGGTAAAAAAAAATATGTTGCAAGAGAAGTATCATAGTGATCTTTTATGTGGAGAAGTTGATACAACAACCATATACATGTTATCACCAACCAAGGCCGTGACTAGAAAAATGCTTTATGTGATTTAAAGTGGAAGAACACCATTGGTTAGCCATCGTAGAATCTTTGGAAGTGTTGCAAACTACTTAAATCCTAAAATACATTTGAAGAAGCTTGATTAGATCAAGCAACCGTGTTTTGTAGGGTATCATTTATGCTTAAAGGCAAATAAGCTATTTGACTTGTCTAGTAAAAAAATAAAAAATTGCAATTAGGATATATGTGATATTTGCTTGGCTTTAGAAACCACCTCTGAGGCGTGCATAGGCGCTAGGAGGCCTCAGAAGCAGCGGTTAAAGCTTCTTCTTACAAAATGTGCACACTATATACGAAGCAATCACTTTTTCATGCTCCAATAGCTTTTTCTCAAGTGCTAGGCATGTGCTTCCTTGATAGGCTTTTGATTAATTCATGGAGAAGATGGAACTCATGAAGATGGAGATAGAGATGACACACATGCGAGGTTGGTGCATCAAAATGAACAAAAAATCAACTTTTTAGCATTATATAGATGAAGATGGAGGCTTGTTGCATAAGAAGGCATTGTGGTAAATCATAGAGAATGAAAGTGAAGAACGTATATCATTTTAGTTTAAAACTTAGCCTACTTTTTTATCTTATATCTTTTTCTTTAACTAAATTACATTTTCACTGTTAATGTTGTAGGTGTTTATCAAATTTAATCTTAAACTTTTTCTATTATGTTTTTTCTTTTTTTTTAAGTTCTTCTTATTGTATTTATCGCCTGGTTGGTTGTACATTAAGTGTATCATAAAGATTTTGTGCTTTTTTAGGGTATATGTAACACATTAAAATATTTATAAAGCTTATTTTTGTTTAAATTCCATATAAATAATAATGAAAACCTATGAGAGATATATATTTTTTGTAAATAATACTTTGCGCTAAATCCCATAGCTTTTGTCAACTCTGTTTTAGTCCCTATCGCTTTTGTGAGCTTCTTACTTTTTAGAACCAAAGACATTTGATAAGCAATCAAAATGGAAACCGATTTTTCTTCCTGGTGGTATATATTTTTCCGGGCAAAATGCCCTTTATCCAAAAAAAAAAAAAAAAATGGAAACCGATTGCACTAGAAAATAATAGACTACCAATTAGGCATTACAATTTAATATTGTTGGAACGTATGATGTTGTAAACATAAATAGTAATCATAGATCAACTAGTGGTGAAAGCAACAGGTTACACAGCACTAGTGAAGCAAATGCAACAAGTAAATCAAGGGGTGATAACACATGCAACAATAGAAGTAAAACATCATCAAATGGGTATCCAACCAAAGTGAGATCTCTAGTAGATATTTGCTTATGTGTTGCACTTTTCTTAAATAAACTTGCCACATCTAAGGAAATTAAATAGCCAACAACAAAGAATTGATGAGGGCAATGCAGCAAAGTTGGAGTCTTTAGAACATCATCACACGTGTCATTGACTGATCTACTATTACACTAATCCTTTCTCTTGTAGCTCAAAGTGGATGGATATTGTTTTTGTTGTGAATTCTACATTTTTAGTTGGTATTTACAAGTGGATGTGTTCATGGCATATCAATGAGGTTTTGAAGTGAAAGGAAAAGCCAACAAGGTTTACAGGTTGCACAAGGCATTGTTTGTGTTGAAACAAGCACCACGTACCTGGTACAACGGAACTTATAGCTCTATTGTTCTCAATGGCTAGGAGAGTAGTATGAATGAACCTACAATGTTCGTCAAAAGAAGTAACAAAACGGATGTAATGGTCATCTTATTTTACGTAGATGATATAATTCATGCTAGTTCATCTTACGATTTGTTGAGTTGAAACACAATATGACCAAGGAGCATGAGATGGCATATATAGGAAGGCTGCAAGATTTGCTTAGGAAAACCACACCAATGATTGTGAGGGTGGAAGATGAAATGAAATACCTGATGTGTGTATGTGTGTGTCTATACACACACACACACAAGAGTTGAGTAGGAGGACTTATTAACTTGACTCACACATGTCCAAATAAAGCATTTTCTTTGGAATAGTCTCTTGTTTATGCAGAAACTGTCACCGCTTCACTTTGGTACAGCAAAAAGGAGATTAAGGTACTTGATAGAAGGGCTTAAGTATCGGAGATGTTACAACAAAACATCAAGTATAGTGCTCACTAATAACACAAACAGTGATTGGGCTAGATAGTAATTGGGTGAGTTCCTCAGTAGGTATTAAGAATGTTTCAGCAAATGTATGCCCATTGGGTAAGGTGCAGTGTCAGGGGGTTCAAGGAAACAAGTAGTTGCGGCCTTATCAACAACCGAAGCCAATTACATCGCCACAGCTACAGGAGCGTCTCAAGCAATTGCAATATGGTATGATAATTTATCAGCAACATTAGGTGTTAGCTAGGTTGTTGAGTCTTGCGTCTCGTAGGGATATCATGAACATACTTGAGTTTGTTAGGATTTTTCTGTTTCGTTTAGTCTTTTGCTTGGTACCTGCTTTATAACCAGTCTTTCATGTGATGTATAAAGTTCAATTGAGTTCTGTATAGAATTCCATAGTTATGAGCTCTCTGATACGATTCTATAAGCTGTTTGTGAGAGTTTATTTTCTGGTCCAACATTTTCAATCGTTTTATATGCTACATAGTTTCTTGTATCTTCATATACCTATGGGTTCATTGAATCTTTTCATATGAGCTGACTTGCATCCATGGACTGTTTGAACTTTTTGATTGTCAAAATTGTGCAGAAAAGGTTTACTTAGTTGTTCATCAGATTTTGAATTTGGCCAGCTGAATACACTTCAAACTATCCATGCATTATGTATTTTACAATCAAAATTAAACAATTTGTTAAGCTGGGAAGTTGAAATCTCAATGGTTGGCTACTTGGCTTGTCACCTCCGAATGATATGATGTGGGATTATCATCGTAATTCAGATTTAAATGAGGTTACAAGGTTCTTTTTATTTTTTTCTCACTTTTAATAATCATGTTCAAGTTTCTTAATGGCAGCTGCTGATATATTTCTGTGGAGGAAAAAGAAGAAATCTGCTTGCATTCTTGGTTTTGCCACTTTAATATGGGCGCTCTTTGAAATGATTGAATATCACTTACTAAGTCTTCTATGCCATGTTTTAATGCTGGTGCTTGGGGTCCATTTCCTGTGGTCAAATACACTTAACCTCTTCTACAGGTAACCTCCTTTTAAATGTTGTATTTTTTTTTCTTTTGTAATTTTCCTATAAATATATATTTGCATGATCTGTATTTCCAGGTGTCCACAATTCCCACAAGTCGCCCTTGAAGAAGACACGGTTCTGCAGGCCGCTTTGGTCCTTAGGCTTGAAATCAACAATGCGCTGGAGGTCCTAAGGGAAATCGCTTCAGGGAAGGACCTCAAGCAGTTTCTAGCTGTATGATTTATTTTTCTTTATGTTGCAACATCTTGATTCCACTCATTTCAATCTGTTATATGTTTATTTTGTGAGAGATCATTTTTGCAAAGTCCAAGGCTTGATTAATGATTCAGTCTCCATGTTTATCAGGTAATTGCCGGTTTGTGGATTGTATCAATTGCAGGAAGCTGTTGTAACCTCTTGACCTTGGTCTATATATGTAAGAATCCTTTTGCATTTTTTACAGTTGATATGGAGGTGGCAACTGCGATCCATTTACATGTGAATGGATCGATTTCCGTTTTGGGTTATATTTACCACTGATGGATGATGGATCAATCACTTGATTTAGAGGAACAGAATAATGCAAATTAAATTGGTTTGAACAAGGCAAACTGATCAAAAGTCCCCTAAAGTATATTTTTAATGGGTAAAACCTCTTTTTAATCAAATTATCCTGAAAAAAATTACGAAAAAATCTAGTTTTCTAATCATGTCTAACACACCAACACTTCAGAGAAAATGAACACCCTTCACAAAATGTGTTTTTGGTCAACCAAACTTGGATAGGTATGAGTACAAAAATTTTACCTTTTGTTGAGCCTGGTCACCTGTTTATCTTGCCACCTCTGGTGTAGTTTATCTTGATCTGTTTTTATCCACTATATTTCGATTGCGTGATCATGTTTAGGCTTTTTTTTGTTGCACACTGTGCCATTGTTGTATGAGCGACACAAGGATAAGGCCGACGTATGTCTTGAGAAAGCGGAAGCTGAATTCAAGAAACAATTTGACGTACTTCAAGAGCGGGTTTTAAGCAGAATTCCCAGCATACAAACAAAAGATAAGAAGCTTGCATAGGAATAACGGAACTGGAGCCAAATTTGACAAACTGTCTTTTAGCCTGTTTGTTATATGATAACCATATCTTCATTATTTTATGTATTTGTTTATCATTAAAGACTTGTATTAGGTTTGATATGTAAATTCTAAACATTAATGTTATGCAAGTAGCATCCTATAATTTATGCGAAATGCAAGCTGTTACATCTTTTGAATATGAAATAATAGAACCTGTATTGAATTAAATTTTCAATTGAGGGTTTAACTCTTTCATATTAACAAATTGACCTTATCTTACGTTGGAGAAATTAGTCAATAATCGCTTGGAAATCTATCGGATCGTGTATGAGATCTCTATCCGAAATCAATATTTCTACCCTTTCGAGCTCAAGAAACTTGTTTTTGGAACAATCCAATAGAGAGAAAATCTGTAATACGAATTTTGATTGAATCTGCTTATGCGAGTTTGTTTTCCTGCTAAACACCAACCAACCGCATGGCGGTTATTGGCGGTTGGTTTTGGCGGGTAAAGTCAACGGGTCAAATCTCGGGTCAAGGTAATTTTGAACATAATAAATAAGTAAATTTCTTTTAGGTTTCGGGGCGTTGCCTCCTCAAACCCCACAAGGAGCGCTACCCCATTGACCCCTGCTTGCTGACTGGCCAGCGGGACCGCCACCACGGGCTCTGCCCCTTGGACCCGCTAGGGACGCTACCCCTAGGACCCCACAAGGGGCGCAGCCCCCTTGACCCTCATGCTTGGTCCGGAGCACATAAAATATTAAACAAGTGTGCACTCTGCACCTCCAACTCTTTAATATGCCTCTACATCTAATTACACTAAAATATATAACAATCCTCCCCTATTTTAGTACATTACATATTTCAAATATTTAAGAATTAGGGTGTTCCTAAGAATTGAACCCTTCAACTCATTAGAATACCTGAAGATAATATACAAATAAGTTTTGAAATCCATATCAACAAACCAGACACTTTACAGCCATGTGTCACTATCCATTCATGAATGTATAAAAGCTAAGTCCAAGCTTTATGAAGCGGAAAAACTTTACATTCATATAGGTAACTCTTTTCATCATGTTCCTGCAATGCACTTTTTCAAAAGAATTATTAAAATGCAATAACAACCTTCTCAACTTGCAGGTCTGAGTACATACCTTAGGATGTTTAATAAATGTACTCCAGTCCTCAAGAATAAGCTTTCCACATTGATATCAACTTTTAATACCATATTAAAAGGGAATTGGGTATATTATTCTTAAAGAACTTAAGTGGACTTTAAGCCCATCCCTATAGCAGACTTGTGCACTAAGTCTCTAGCCAAGCTCTTTGTTAAATGATCGGCTAAATTGTGTTGTGTTTGAATGAATTCAACAGATATCACCCCAATCGTAATTAATTCACGAACCATACTATGTCTAACACCTAAGTGTGTAGGCTTGCCATTGTACACTTGACTATAGGCCTTAGCCAAGGTAGCAACACTATTACACTAATAGATATTGGTGAAATCGGTTTTGGCCACAAAGGAATTTCATGGATCAGATTCCTTAACCATTCTGCTTCTTTACCGGCAGCAACCAAAGCAACATTGTAGAGTTTGTTATACAGGTTTGCTTCTTTGATGCCCAACAAATGGCACCTCCTTCTAGAAGAAACGCCCAATTAGTTATAGAGGACTGATCCTCCATATTTGATATCCAACTAGCATTAGAATATATGTCTAAAATCGAAGGATATTTCATATAAGGTAAACTATAATCCATAGTTTTCTTTAAGTACTTTAGTACACGTCTGACAGCTTGCCAGTGATGAGTACTAGGATTACTAGTATACCTACTAAGTTTTCCCACAACAAAGGCAATATCTAGCATTGTACTAGTCATGGCATACATTAGACTATCGATCACACGCTAGTATTCTAACTGAGATACAGGTTCCCCAGTATTAGGCATTAACTTTATACTAGAATCCATAGGAGTACTTACAAGTGAACAATCAAATCAATTAAATTTCTTTAACACTTTCTAAATGTAATGAGATTGTGATATAGAAATTGTCACACCCCGAGCCGGCGGGGTTGGATCGAAGTCCCCGTCGGGCGGAAGGTTCCCGGGGCGCGATATCATGAGTGATAATCAAAGTGATCAGATTGTTTACATTGCACATGATATAAATGAGAAATGCTAAATAGAATAGAATTACAAAGTTAAATTACATCCGAATCGTTCATAATTTAACAATGTAAATCTATTATAAAAATCATAAAATATTTATCTTGTAACTGCACAAGATATAAAAAATAATTGTATATTGATGTTCCAAAAGTATGCAGGTCCAAAAATACTAAGTCTTCTAACTGAAGTCCTAGTCCAAAAGCATAAGCTTCTTAACTGACCTGTTCGTCACCTGAGAAGTCATGCAAAAATAAAGTCAACACATGGTTGGTGAGTTCATACAGTTTAGTAATTGAAAATGATTTGAAAACCTTTTTCGGTAAAGACCCTAACCTCATTAACATCACATGTAATATCCATATCGGTATGCTTATATATAGGGCATACCCATGAGTCGAGCCTACAAACTCGCCCAGACGCCGTCCCACCACATACTAATACGCATATGACACTGTTGTTAATGATAATTAAGCATTTTTACCTACCATACACTCAAAACATTTGTTAAACCCTTGGGTAACAACCTTAATCTCATTAACATCACATGTATCATCCAGATCGGTATGCTTATATATAGGGCATACCCCTGAGTCGAGCCTACAAACCCGCCCAGACGCCGTCCCACCACATACTAATCCACATGGGACATTGGTGTTAATGAAAATTAAGCATTTTACCCCTACCATTATCCCAAATGATTCTTCATTTCATTGTTCCTGTAAATACAATAACTTGGAATCTATGTTGATTCCTTAAGTTCATCACAATAATGATCAACCACAGTATTTGTAGAAACAATCATAAATGCTTAATTTAAATAAATAAATAAACATTTAATAAAATCTAAGTCCTAATGATTGGGCCTTGGTCAACTCGAGTAGACTAGTCTATCAATCAAGGTTCTTAGTAGTTAGGGAATTCTGTAAATATCAGCAAACATATGACCTACAAATCAATCAGTCTAGCTAGGACTTCTTGAAATGTAGGATTTCTTGATTCGTACTTGATTCGTCCCTTGTTTCGTATTGTTTCGTTGGCATATGTTATCTTTGATATTTCCCAGACTTTCCCCTGAAAATGATTTGTTGATTCATTTGATTCGTTGAACTCACACACTTGTTTCGTCAAAATAGTCTCGTTTGATTCGTTGAAATGACTCACTTGATTCGTCAAAATAGTTTCGTTTGATTCGTTGAAATGACACACTTGATTCGTCAAAATAGTTTCGTTTGATTCGTTGAAATGTTTAGTTTAACCCAATTATCCACTTAAGGTATAAGTAGATAACCTTAGTAAAAACCTGCATAAAATTTACCTAGACATGATCTAGGATATCAATCATACATGTAAAACATATAGAATTTAAAAGCATTTAAGTAAACAATTTAAATAAACAGTTTACGCATGCTTCTCAGCCCCGCGTTTTAAAACAAAAAGTTTAGAAAAGGGGCAATGAACTCACATGTGCTGCTATGTAAATGATCTAACACAAAATGCGCCCTCTTGTTGTAGCTTAGGTTTCTTCAGTTCCTGAGTTGTTTTATAAGAGTTTGAATACGATAAGTATGCGTAATAGTCTTCGCACCTAAGGTTTGGTCTTGGTATGTGTATCTAAGTGTCCTAATTACTAGTGTGATTCTAAAATTTTGTCTTCTAGCCTAACTTAGATACCCATTTACAAACCCAATCCCATAATTTATAACAACTTACTTTTAAATTTTTACAAACTTTGGGCAGAGTTTCCTTTGTTTTCTGTTCAAATCCAGACAATAATATTGTCTATTTTCAACAATTTCTCAATCAATTATAATAAACTAACTTCAAAAGAAACCAATGACATTTATAAAATATAACAATTAGCTATTAATTAAAGTCATGCTATTTTATTAAAAACATGAGTTATTTTTATGAAAAATACAAGTTAAACGTGTTAGAACTTGAGTTAACCAAATTTAGGTCAATTCCAAGTCCTTTGATAGTCCTTTGTTTCCCATAGTCCTTTGTTCGTCCGTGTGTATAACTTAGCTTAGAGTGCACAATTGAACAATCCAAATTTAGTTATATACATTCATATGAGATTTCTAAGTGTTAGATGTAAATGTTAAAATTAACACTAACACCTTAAGTATCTAGCATCCACTAATGCATGTTCCTTAATTCGTTCCAAACTTTGAGTGCTCATATATTCATTTCCTTGTCCTTATGATTAAGTTCAATAGCCCTAGGTACTGATTTTCCTTGATTAGCTAACACTTTGGGTTTTGATCATCCTTGGGCAGCGAACCTATTGGAATATGAGCATAGGTTCGGCGAACCTTCTTGATAGTAAGGATAGGTTCGGCGAACCTTTAAGAATTAGGTTCGGCGAACCTTTAGGGTTCGTTGCTATTAGGTTCGTGATCTAGGTTCGTCCATCCTAGGTTCGTCTCACTTAGGTTCGTTGATCAGAGGTTCGGTTGATGTAAGGTTCGGCTATTACAGGTTCGTGAGTCAGAG
Source organism: Mikania micrantha (assembly GCA_009363875.1). Taxonomy (NCBI): domain Eukaryota; kingdom Viridiplantae; phylum Streptophyta; class Magnoliopsida; order Asterales; family Asteraceae; genus Mikania; species Mikania micrantha. Next base: position 15,294,120 of record CM018698.1, read on the forward strand.
GTACACAGGTTCGGCCCTGTTGGTTGGTAAAGGACAACAGGTTCGGCTGGCAGAACAGTCACAGGTTCGTTGCAAAGGATCTAACAGGTTCGGTGCAGGGGTGCAGGTTCGGGACAGATTCACTTCAGATATAAAGGTTCGGCTACCTGTGCAAAAGGTTCGGCCGATCGTTTTTGGTCACGAACCTGTTCCATCTTCCTCATTTTCGATCCCCTACCTGTTACAGATCAGTTCCTACAACTTCCTGATCATTCATATGTGTTTACCTAGTGTTTCTAAGTGTTCAATGTGGCTAAAACAACATTAATTCAAGAGGTTCGTGATACACCCTTAAACCGAAACAAATTGAAGATTTACCTCAAAATCGCTGGATGAAAGCTTGATTCTTTCGTACTTCCTTGATCTACACACTGAGATGGTCGTATTGGCTCCAAGAACACTCGAATCCGTTAAGAAATGGTTGAGATCTTATAGAGAGAAGGTGGAGAAATATTTTCTAGAGAGAGAAAGGGTTTTGGACGAAAATGAGAGAAAGGGATGGGATGGTGGAGGTTGGTGTGGTCATTTATGACCACATTAATGATCCACAAATACCCGGTTGTTCGGTTTTGTTCGGTTTCGCGTAAAACATCGTTTTCTCGTGTTTTCGTCACGAAACGACGCGGTTTATAAAATAGGATCTATAACTTTATTTTAAGTTGTGATTCCTAATAAATTAACTAATATCTTTATTTATTTTAAGAATTTATTAAATTTACTGTTTAAATCGAATCGTACGGTCGTCGCGCGTATTCGTTCGAATCGTCACCCGTACGAACACGACGATAACTATACTTTTCAATATTGTTTTCTAATTATTGGATATTATTCAGAACGTTAAACTTTCAGATTTATTCGTACAGATCGTCACCTATACGAATAACCCGTCAATTTAGCATTCACATAACAACACCCGTTCTGTTTTGTTCTATAAAGCCTCACATACGTTTATACATAATATTTTCCTAACAATTAATCCCATGATGGTTCTATGTTGCCAAATGATTATCTGACTCAAGAACCATGATTCTGAACTTTGTTTCTGTTAAATGTTTCAGAACTTGTTGTCTGATAACACAAAATGATAATGACAATGGACATGAATAGAAATTGCACTGAAATGTATATTGTTCGTACTTGTTTACTGTTCATGTTACTGTTTAGGATCACTGTTCCTTTACAGTTCCGGCACTGTTCCGGCACTGATGTTACAGAAATCCTTTTGTTTTCACGTTTAATCCTTATTCCTAGGATCACGTCTGCATCCCCCGTATCCTTCATGGAAAAGTTTGAAGATAGAAAATCTTTGGTTTGATATACTAAAGTTTGATCAATTCCAAAGATCAACATATCATCAACATATAGACAAATGATAACTCCTTTACCAAAATCATCAAATTTGCTATATAAACACTTGTCAGATTGATTTGATTTGTAACCATTTTGTAACAAAACCTCATCAAACTTTTGATTCCATTGAATATGTGCTTGTTTTAATCCATACAAAGATTTAACAAATTTGAGCAACTTGTTTTCATTTCCAGCCTATATAAATCCTTCAGGTTGTTTAATGTATATCTCTTCATTTAAATCACCATTCAAGAATGCAGTTTTCACATCCATTTGGTGTATCACTAGACTATGTATTGCAGCTAGTGCAATCAAAAATATGATAGTAGATATATATCACACCCCCAAATTCTCACGTGCTGTGTCAGACCGCTGGGTGTGACGTGGCCAGTCACAGCTCTCGGTCATATAGATCGACTCTATATGCGTTGTACATTTACATAGTTTTGTAAATTAATTCAAGTTTCATTAGTTTAGCATCGGAAATAGTAAATAAGTTACGCAGCGAAAATAAGTTGTTTAAGACACCACATTGTTATAAAAGTACAACTTCATAAAATATCTAGAAAGAAAGCCTAGAATGCGTGTAAGACTCTTCCTTGGTCCTACAGAGAGAAAATATATATTTTCTTCAAAAGTACAATCATAAGTTCTATAAGATTACTATTACCAAAGTGATTTGTATGAGCACAACTTGCTCATATAGGTTCTAACAATACTAAATACAATGAGGGAATAAACTACTCGGTGGAAATAGTGGAGTTCGAATCTCCACTAGCAGCGGTGTACTACACAGTTTCCCTGGTGAGTGTAGTTTATCCTTTGAATTTGACAGAATTCGTATGTACCTATAAATTCACGATTACGTTGGCCACCATAATTGTCAATTTATCTTACACAGTCATTCTAGTTCATTCAATCTCAAGCTACTAAACACTTTAGGGTTCAAAGTTTGCTTCCTGAGTGTCGGTACTAAGGTTACAGTCCACAAACATGTGTCATTTGACTGGGTTTACACTCAAGAAAGAGGTTGGGAAAGGCGTTCGATTCGAGTTAGATTGTGCTAGAGGAGCCTTCTTTAGATCATAGAAGAGTTCCCTTCAGTCTTGAGTTCGCCTTTTCGTTAATCCCCTTGCATAGGTCGCATGTGCAGTCGTATATGAACACCTGTTAAGGGTGCTGGAGACATGTTCGTAGGTGTTTGATAAAGTCACAAAACATATTGCTAAACTATGCACATAATGTGCTGTGTGAAACTAGTGTAGTGTCTAAGTGTAGAGCTATGGCTATAGTCTAAGTTTACTACATACAAACCTAGTTCTCTATAACCAATGCTCTGATACCAGTCTGTCACACCCCCAAATTCTCATGTGCGGTGTCAAACCGCTGGGTGTGACGTGGCCAGAATCACAGCTCTCGGTCATATAGATCGACTCTATATGCGTTGTACATTTACATAGTTTTGTAAATTAATTCAAGTTTCATTAGTTAAGCAACGGAAATAGTAAATAAGTTACGCAACGAAAATAAGTTGTTTAAGACACCACATTGTTATAAAAGTACAACTTCATAAAATATCTAGAAAGAAAGCCTAGATTGCATGTAAGACTCTTCTTTGGTCCTACTCCAAGTGCATCCTAGCGTCGTGCGTTTAGTCACCTGAGAATACATGCTAAAATGTGTCAACATAAAGTTGGTGAGTTCACAGGTTTAAGCATTTGAAAGCAGTAAAACAGATATATATTGGGTATGTTAAATTGTTTTGTTGGATCCACGATCCGAGGTGTGTCAGTTCATCTTACCAAAACTCAACTGTTTCCTTTGCCTCCCTGGGTCATTGCGGAACCCAGATCAACATCGATATTACACTCGTTATGACCTCCAGTCAACATTGGTGCCGAGTGGGGCTAGTCAAACCCAATACCATTACGTAATAATGACTCGTTTGTCTCACAATTAACGGTAAGAATAATGAGGACTTGTGGCGATAATAGTTGCACACAAAAAGTTGTTTTTCAGCATACCAGTCATATATCTAAAACAGTTGCATAGTATTTTCACCCTAAAAGTTTAACAAAACTGTTAAAAGTAAAAGTGGGGCTGTAAACTCACCTGAGTTTAGTTGTGCGTTCTTCTCGAGAACGGTTTTGTGCGCCTTTAGCGGTTACCTATATCATATAGGCGTTATAAGTTTGTGTTCATATTTGTGTTGGTCTCACATACCGTTTTCGTGCCCAATCAACGTAGAGTTGTTGTGTTGGTCGTGTTGACCGTGTTTGACCTAACGACCCGTTGGTGACTTGTTTAGTTCAAGTGATCGTTTCACGTGCGATTAGTGTCGTGTGAAGTGTGTGAGCACATAGATTGCATTCATGGGATAACTTACTATTTATAGTAAGTTTCTGTTTTAGGAAAGCTTCCAAATTAAGCAAGTCACACAAGTAATCATTTTTCGTTTGTTCTAGCATGCATGGTTAACCTATATGAACATGGTATCACATAGCACATAGTCACACTTAGTCATTTAAGCATGTTTTGCGTTTAAAAGTTACTATTTTTAGTAAGTTGCAAAAGTAGGCATATTTTACAAAGTCAATCCATCATGCTCATCACAATATGAATATTCTAGTCTCAAATAGCCATTTGATCATGCTTGTTATAGTTAACACATTGTCTTTTACCGATTTTTTAAAATAAAGTTACTATTTATAGAACTTGTAATAAATACTCATATTTCAATCATTTTAAGGAATCAAAACACGAATTATCATCATGTTAGGACCCAAATAATCATGTTAAACGTACTACAACATCTATTTCATCATTCTTTAGCCATTTGTAACTAAAAAGTTACTATTTATAGTAACAATGATGTTAATCACTACTTTTAGCAATTCTCATAGTCCAAATACATATATAAACATCATATTAGTTCCAAATCATCATCTCAATAGCATGCATGTCCCTATTTCATCATTTATCACCATTTTGTAATTACAAAGTTACTAAAATTAGCAAGGTATTCAAATAATCCATTTTTACCAACAATAATCATCATAGATCTTGTAAATAATCCCAAATATCATCAAGAATCATTTATTATCATCCAAATCCATCTAACAAGACCTAGATCATGCATGCATGTTGATATTTTGATCATCCAAGAACAATTCATGCATCATGTATACACACATCATCATGGAATGTAAGAATACATCACCAACTCATTATAGATCATCAATATTCATGCTCAAATCAACAAACTCAGATTCAAAGAGCTAGAAATTCGTGCATGCAAGCTTTGAGTGTGTGCATGTGGGTTTCAAGGCGTGCACGTGGGTTTTTGAGTAGCTTTAGATCACCAAGATGATGTTGTAGCAGCCTTAGAAACTCCTGGACAGCAGTGCTTGATACAAATGAGGTGGAGATGGTGATGAACAACCTCTACAGTCTTCCCTTCAAGCTCCTTTGCGATCCTCCCAATCTTCCAAGCTTCAAAATGAGTTTCTAATGGCCTCTAATGGCTTCCTAGAAGAGTTGCAGGTATTTTGGGAGTGATATGACCGAATGGTGGCGTGTGGGTTTGGTTATAATGATGGTGATAGGCTAGGAATGATGTTTGTTGTGTTCAAGAAGATTTTTGCGATTTCCGTCTGCTAGGCGTACCGCCTAACTGGCAACCTTGGCGCCAGGCGTACCGCGCGGATAGGCGGCATCTGAGACATTTTTCCTGCCCCACGCGTACCGCCTAGGTCGAGCTGTTGGGTCCGCCTGGACCCTCGGTCAGGCCGAATTTGGCCCATTTTCACGTTTTGACCCGTTTTTCGCGTATTTCACGATTACGATCATCATTTTGAGACTTGTAAACATTATTTCGCTTGTTTTAGGTTTTTCTTAGAGTCTAGGTGTTGTGAAATTAGGTTGTGGTTCATTTATTTCACTAACGTTCGTTATTCAAGACACGTGCGTATGTTCTCTGATAATTCCTCGAATTATCGCTTTTCTGTGTGTGTTTGGACTGTTGTGCCACGTGTCACACTAAATTCACTAATTCTTGTGCCACATAGGTAATAATACACATTATTATCAAATATAATATAAATGCTGACATGAAAAAAACGAGGTGTCACAATATACGAGCAACTAGAGCATAAGTATCAAAATAGTCAATTCCTGAATTTAGTCTAAAACCTTAAAATGGCCCGACATCCCCAAACTCGAAGATAATTCAAGTTTGGTTTATATTTGTACCATAATTCATAAGGTGTTACCTTATTCTTTTTATTTGGAACACGATTTAGCAAATAACAAGCTGTTAACATAGCTTCACCCCAAAATCCATCACTCAATCCAGAATATGATAACATGGAGTTAACCATTTCTTTGACAATCCTATTCTTTCTTTTCGAAATATCATTTTGACCCCCACGCTTGGTCTGGAGTTCAGAAAATATTAAACGAGTGTGCATTGCGCACCTTCATTCTTTAATATTCCTTTACATCCAATTACACTAAAATATACAACATCTTAAACTTATCTTTATAGATCATGGGTTTGGCTTAGATTATAATTTACTAGCTCTTATTATTATTATTATTATTATTATTATTATTATTATTATTATTATTATTATTATTATTATTATTATAAATATAATGTATGCATTTGATATAATAGTGTTATGAAAATGAGTGTTCTCGTAATTTACCACTCTACATAACCATGGTTAAAGGTATGCTTTGTTTCTGTATAGTGCTCAAGTACTCTCTAATTGGATTTCTAGTTACCATATGCTATCATACTTTTATTAACTGTAATTGTAACACCCCGAGCCAGCGGGCTGGATCGACCTTCGCGTTGGGTTGAATAGTCTTGGGGCGCGATATCATGTAATAATCGAAATGATCAGATTGTATTTATAGCACATGACATATAATGAGAAATACTAAATTGAACTAGAATTACAAAGTTAAATTACATCAAGTCATGTTCCATAATTTAACAATGTAAATCTACCAAAAAGAATCATATGTAACCCTATCGTGTAACTGTACAAACAAACAAACAAACAAACTTACCCAATATATTCCCACTTTTCAGTAGGGTCTGGAGGGAGGGGGATGGACACAAACCTTACCCATATCCCATTTGGGATAGAAAGGCTACTCTAAAGGAGTCCCCAGCTCCAAGTTATCGTTGAAGTTAATCATCTCAACACTTTTAACGCTATTTTTCACAAAATAAAGTTAAAATTAGTGCAATTTTACTTTGGCCCATTGAGGGCCCACACACTATCTTGTAATTGTACAAGATATCCAAAAATGATTCACATGATATTTCCAAAATATATGCAACACCAAAAGCAGCTAGGTCTACTAACAAAGCACATTAGCTAAATTCTTGAATCTTAGTGACTAAACATATTCGTCACCTGAGAAAGCATGCAAGAAAATCAAGTCAACACTAGGTTGGTGAGTTCATATGTTTTGTAATTTAGAAGTGTTTAAAACTGTTTTCTCAAGTCATATCTCCCATCTGTGTCCTCACCTTAGACCTCAACATTGATAGAGCCCATCCAACCAAGTAATGATTATGTATAGGGCATCATACGTACCAACAAGTGGAGCCGCCAGCCCACCGCACACTTGACTGAATACGACCTTATCTTTATTGGAAACTAAGAATGATACACTACGTAGACACAATTGGTTTTCCCCGTTAGACATAACTACCATACGTAGTTGTTATATAGAAATAATCATTTATAAAAGTGTATACTACCATAACCTAAGTAGTGCTAAACACTTAATGTTTAAAAGATATATGTTTAGCACTCTTCCCATCCATCCCTTGAGTTCTCATTAGATGATTTTACTGTTTCTCACTTCTAAAATAGAAGTGATAGTCATCCCGTTTAAGAAATAGTTATAAACAACGAATGAATTCAATTGGACATCTATGTGGTTAACACTAAGTCAAACCACAGTGCTTCTAATCTACGACCATTCATTGGAAATCTCAGGCTTTACTGTGTCTTCACAGTTGTCTGCCACTAAGCAACACCATGGTTGACCTACGGTCAACTCGACCTTTGTTAGTCTACATATCAGTTGTGGTTGATTTAATAGTAGTATCTGTCTCATTATTATCACCCATGAGGTGATTTACCGAACCTAACTGTTGCCGACATGTTACCGATCATACGATACCGGCCGAGATAGTTATGTATATGATACGCATAACGTACCAACCTCACTCACCGGAAGTTTGTCAAACTTATGGTACCACTACGTTACCGTCGGCTTGGCCTCTGCCACTTAATGGTAAACGAACAAAAAAGGGACTTAACGTAGTTGAATTCTCATATGGGTACATGATCACAGTGATATAATCCAGATAGTCTTACTAGTAATCAAATTTAGTTATATGTTATCATCTCATAGTTATAATCATAGTCATCTCTATCCCATAGTTATCTCATCCTTATAGCCATCTCATTCTCATTGTCATTCAAAAATCATTTAGTCATAACCATTTGAATAATACCATAGTCATAACCATTTGAATAATACCATAGTCATAAACATAGTTATAAGCATACACATAAAAAGATGTGATAACATAGGAGTAACCTTTGTTATAACATCAATATGGATTATTGAGCAAAAGCCTTTAAAAAGGTTTAGCATGCTTCTCAGCCCCGAGGTTTTATAAATAAAACATAGTGAAAAGGGGCAATGAACTCACCTTGTGTTATGTGATGTGATTGACTGATTCAATGAATGCACACGCCCATTTTTGCTGAGTAGATTGTGTTCAAGACCCTGAGTTTGATTTAAATGTTGTTCACAATTGTAAGCATTTGATCATCTTATGTTGTGAATAGGTGCTAGAGTTTCTATGTGTACACCTTGTGTTTGTCAAATCATCATACCCATTTGATATTTAATTTAGTCAGTAAACCGATTTTTCTTTATTCACACTCAAAGATTTACATGTAATAAGGTTTGTAAACATTTAAGTTCTAGAATTCCTTATCAAGTATATAAGATGATACTTTCTTACCTTAAAATCCTTGTTATTGATCTTAACTCACCAAGTTTATCAAATCCTTGTTGTTACCCAATTCTTAGTATAGTTATTGTATTTTAACAAAAATTAGTGTTAACTCACGAATTAAGGTAAGTTTAAAATTGTTAGGATCGGGTGAGATCATTATGGACCTACCTCCAACCCCTTGTTCTCAAATTGACTCATGTGATCTTCATATATATTTATAGTTGGCCTTTTTATTAATAAACCTTTTGGATTTGGCTAAGATATTAGTATCGATGGACCCAAAGTAGTATCGATGGCCTAGGTTCGGCCAAAACATAGAAAGACCCAAATAACCCTTTGTCGATACTAGTAGATTCAACCCAACTTCATCAGCCTCTACAATGGTTATTATCGATGGGAACTCAACTCATTTTGCTTAGGGGCTGTTTGTTTGGGTCTGAATTGGTTCATATTCAGACCGTTTGTTTCGCAAAAAAAAACACACATCTGAATGGAACCAAATGTCTGAATGGAGGTCTGAACCATTCAGACGTGTGAAGGAAGAGGGACTATCGATGGGTCTTGGGTGGGGGTGGGGCTAGGGCTGGGCACCACCGGAGTTGGCACCACCGCACACACCACCACCACCGCAGACGAGGGGCGGCGACGACCGGAACCACCGAAGGAGGCTGCGAAGGTGGCTGCGATTACGGGGCACCGATTACGACCAGCGACGACCGCACTACATGATTGCTCGATTACAGGGCTTGGGGACTGCACATCTACTCGACGATGAGGCTACGAAGAAGGCTGCGAACGAGGCTGCGAAGGGTTGGCGACTGGCTTCACGGTGATGGTGGTGGCGGTGGCTGCGATTGTGATGATGCTCTGTCGATGATGCTCGGTGGCGGTGGCGGTGGCGATGCCGGGGCTGTGGTCGATCGTGGGGTGGGGGCTGGGGGGTTGGTTCTAGGGTTTTGAAGAAATTTTTTATTTTTTTTATTTTCATTCAGATGTGCAAACCAAACAGTCTAAATTGGTTCAACACTTAATGATTCAGGCCCTCTTAACCATTCTGACATCTTAACCATTCAGCATTTAATGATTCAGACCCAACCAAATGGCCCCTTAGATTGAGTGGGAGCAACTAGTGTCGAAGGGTCCAAGGGCATCGATACTATTAGTATCGACCAAATTCCTTAGGATTTTGCAAAGGAAGGCTGCCAATATTGTTAGCATCGGCAACTGCTTAGTATCGATGGTGGGACCTCCATAGTTGTTAGTATCGACCAATTCTTGTTTCTTTACACTTGGACCTTGTCGAACTTAGTAGTGTCGATGAGTGTTTAACCATGTGGGACTATCTAAATTAATAAGTTCGATGATAAAGCTAAATGTTTTTTAATGTCATTGATACTATCCCCTTGAATCCTTCATCCATTGATACTAATTCTCCAGCCCATTCCAACCTTTGTTCAACCCTCCAAAATTTATTCTCACTGCATCTAAGTGTTCTATGATCATTCATAGGTTCATTTTACAAGGTTTTGAGGGTTCAAAACAGTTATGAAATCCAAGTTTTCCGGTTCGATGAAAACCCTCAAATCTGTAACTTTGAGCTAAATTTTACCTCGATTTTTGATGTTTCAAGCCGCGATCTGTTGTACTTTTGACTTCTAGACAGTGAGATGGTCGTTTAGACACCAAAATATTCAAGTTTGGTTGTGTTTTAATGAGGTTGAGTGTTGAAATAGTAGAGAGAGAACCGTGGATAAGGAGAGAGTGAGGGTAGTTCAGCAATTGAATGAGGAGATATGGGGGAATTTAGGGTTTTATAGTCCAGTTAGTTATATGTGAGATCGGGTTCATTTGGTTTCGTGTAAACGCATCGTTTTCGTTACGTTAGTTCAAAGTATAAATTTTGTAAAATAGTTTTATTCAAATCTTTTTAGGTTACGATTTCTAATAAATATTTTAAATGCTTTTTATTATTTTTACGGTTTCGAAAATGTTTATTTATATTGTTTCGTCAAATCGTATCGCCTTCGTGAGTATTCGTACAGATCGCCACCCGTACGAACACGACGATGGCTTTACTTTCTGATTTGGTTTTCTAACTATAAGATATCATTCGGAACATTAAACCCACATATGTATTCGTGTGAATCATCACCCATACAATTATACTGTCAGTTTAATATTCGTGAATGTTATCTAACATTGTTTTGAATTTGATATTCTCAAAGACGATCACAGATTGAGTTACCTTTACGCTTGTTCCCATTGATTTCCCATTGCGTTGTCGGTTGTCTGATCCCCCGTTATCAGAGGATTCATAGCACAATCATACTGTTTTGTCATTTACACACATTGTTATTTGTCATTCCATGCACATTTCTGTTTGTCATCATCGGTCTTTCCATAGTATTCACACAATAGTCATCACATAATTAACTATACACCAAAGTATTTACAATAGCTAGTCATATACGTACACATATCGTACAATAGTCTAACGGTCAGGTGTTGGTTGTCACAGTATTCGTCCGAAAAATATTTTACCTTGTAAACAAGTCTGAATATGACTTTTTGCATGTAACAAAATTTTGGGGTTAAAAACGTAAAATATGAAAGTGTGGAATAAAGTTTGCACAAGAGATAAATTTAATGACCAAAACATCCTACTAGAAATATAATAGTTGGCACTTAGTTACACACAAAATGCTTACTTTTGTCGGTTAAAAGAAAGGAAAAGTGAGAGAGAGGAGTGCTTGTGTAATTTCTAGAGAGAGAAAGCTATAAAATCATTAAAAATATGTTTCGTTCTTCATGTTTGAATTGGCTTAAACACTAGAATCCTACTTAAAACCTTATTATGAATCTAATGAACTAATAAAGTCCCAACTTTATGGTCTAAATGTTCAGGTTTTAAGGAGAAACCATCATTTAGGGTTTATACGAGCTTTTCACATATAAGTTATAATAACTCCTATTTATAATCATTTTATCATTGCTTTTGGAGTTGATATGGATATTAACTATTTTGCGAAATTTGCAAATATGTGATTTTATGATAAGTTTATCATCATCGAAAGCAGAAAAAAAGTTTATAAGAACCATTAGTGTCTAGGTTTGAAAGGGGTCAAAGAGTAAAGTAATGAAAAGATAAAAGAGATAAAGAAGAAGTATAGTAGTGAAACTAATTTAAATTACCCTAACACATTATCCTTATTTATAGTAAAGTTTTGCAAGCATACAATTAAAGAAGACTGCATTAGTTGCTTTCTTAGCATATAAGTATGGATTTCACCCAAATGACAAATAAAAATTACCTTGTGTAATGTTTGATCTTATCAGAGTTTTACTCTAGCTACAGATATTATATATAAAGGCATGAACTACTCAGGCTTATACTTGTACAAACCACCACCAAAATGAAACCAAAGCTAAAGATGAAGATAAAGTAAAGTTAAAGATAAAGTCAAAATAAAGCTAAAGTTAAAGCTAAAGTCCTAAGGATAAAAAACAAATTTAAAGTCAAAGGCTAAAGTTAAAGTATAAGATAAAGAATAAGTGAGTTAAAGAAAAGTTGAAGTAATAGAGTACGATCATGGATATAATCCATGACATAAAGACAATGCTTTGTAAAGGATTCTAAAGTTTTAAATGTTTGTTCAAACTACCATTATTTAAATAAAGAAAAACTAGAGCTCGTTTAACAATTTTGATTTCTATATGCATATCAATTTGATAGGCATGCATGAAGATAAAGGCAAAGAAAAGCTAGACATCATCAATAAAGCTATAGTTTGAGAGATTTGAGCATCTCGATGCTTAAACTTAAAATAACAAATGTAACCAAAGTAAAGGAATGCAAGTCTAGGTAGCTTGATTTAATATTAAAGAATAAGTAGAGAGTCTAAAATTTAAATGCTAATATTTTTTATAATAGGGAACATTTGAAGCCTATGAGTAAAGTAAATAGTTGATAATACCTAATCAAAGTCATTAGGAATTTATTGTACTCATTGTATTCTAAACTACCACTTAAAATAACAATGTTAATATTTTTACAATGTCATGATTATTGCTCATGGATTGAGATAAACCAAAAGCTAGTAAGGATCAAGGATTCCCACCCCTCATCAGGAAAGGAAAGGAAAAGAAACACACTCCTCTCTCTGAAAAACTGTTACGCAAATAGATGAAATGTAGAGTTCACACTAGAACCTTTGGTTCGAAAGGTTATAACGGAAAAGGTTCAACATGTCATGCAATTTGCAACGCTGACAATTTTTGACAAGGAATTGATATGTTCTAGGAATGGGAGAGAAAAAAAAACAGAGAGAATGAAGAGACCCATGAGTTAGAAAACAGTGAAGAAGATTCTAAAGAAGAACCAACTAACATGTGCAACTATAAGCTTTTAAAGGACGCTTCCCTCCAACCTTGAGTGAGAAAAATGATACGGATGCTACTAGAGGTGCACAAACTGGTTAGCCAGTCAAAAACTGGTTTTGGCATAACCAAGCTAGCTAACCGGTCAAAGTCTTGTAACTAGTTTTATCAATAACGGGTTTTGTTAATAACCATTTTTTCAAGCTCTAAAACCAAAAACGATATAATAATTGAAATCAAATAAAAGAATAGGTTAACCTCTAGTACTGGTTATGTTACCGGTTTTTTTGTGCATTGACCACTAAGATAGAGGCAGTCATTGAGATCAGTCAACGAAAAAAGACCAAGATGTGAAGTTTGATGCCCAACCTTTTCTTCTGAGACCCTATACAAGTGGGTGACAGTTAAACAAAGTAGAGTAGTCCATGTTGTGAGTAAAATAATATGGGACAATGTAAAGGAGTTAGTGATTCAAAACTTTTGCCCTAAAACAAAATTTATCGACTAGAAATGGTATTCAATCATCTGAAAGGGGTAACAAGACTCATAAACCGTATCCCTCAAATTTTATTGAGATGACACATCTAGTTCCATATTTTATGAGTATAGTGGATACGATGATCAAATGTTATATTCGCGGGCTAACTAAAAAATTCCATGCTTTTTTTTGAAAGCAAACATAGAGATGACTTTTGAATCAATGGTGGAACTAAGCGGGATAGTTTTTGATGACCTAGGGTTGAACGATCTAGTTAAAGAAGAGCTCAAGAAAAGTTGGGTCGGGTTGGGGAAAAAGACTTTGAGAATATAAAGTTTGAGAGAACTAAAACAAATAAGGCAATATTGGAAGATCCTAACAAGCGCAAGAAATGTAACCAAAAGAAGAGTGTCTAATGGGCACTAATCTATGGTATAGATTTCAAAAGTTGGGTATATGTCTTAAGAATGACCAAAACTAGACATGTTCTACAATTATGGTAAAGAAGGACACCTTAGCCCAACATGCACTAAATTGAAACCTAACCAGCAAAGAAAGAGAAGGAGCATGGGAAAATTTGAGAAAGAGAGTTAAATTATGTACTTGTGGTGTGCTTGTGCAACTTTCCTGAAGTATTCGTTGTGGACCTGTCATGAGTACCACCTAATTGGGAGACCAAATATCATATTGACCTAATGCGAGGAGCTCAACCCATTTCGAAAGCATCGTATCGCTTGACCCCATAAGAAATGGAAGAACCGATGACCAGATTGTAAGATCTACTTGAAAAAAGGTTTATCAGGTCAAGTATTTTTCCATGGGATGCTTTAGTTCTATTTTATGTAAAAAATGATGCGTAAGTATATAGACTACAGAATGCTAAACAAGCTTAATGTCAAGAACTAATACCCATTACTAAGGATTGATAATCTATTTGATCAATTGCAAGGTACAAGATGATTTATGAAGGTCGATCTTCATTTGGGTTATTATCAATTAAAATTCAAAGAAATTGATGTTCCCATGATAGTGTTCCTTACATTGTATGTGCATTATGATTTTCTAGTGATGTCCTTTACAATGACAAATTCCCTCATGGCATTTATGTATATGATGAATAGAGTTTGTAATTCGATGTTGGATTAACCGGTTATCATATTTATAGACGATCTACCGGTTTACTCCAAGAATGAAGGTGATCATGCTTGTCCTCTTAAGGAAGCATTAGAGACACAAAAGAAAGAAAAGTTGTATGCAAATTTTCCAAATGTTCGTTTTGGCTTCAAGAAGTATAGTTCTTGGGTCATGTGATACGCGTAAATGAGATTACGGTGAATCCTTCAAATGTATAATCGATCAAGAAATGGAACCCCTATACTTAAGATTTTTCATTCAAACTTGTTCATTTGAACTTGATAGGACTCAAACCATTCGGACTTAAACTTGTTCATGTGAACTTTTTCATCTGAATTCAAATTTATTCAACATAACTTATTTAACATAAATTTCTACATTCAAACTTAATAGAACTTAAACCCCCCAAACTTCAAGTTCTTGATCCAACTTGTTTCCTACTTGTTCCTCCCAATTTAAAGAACTCATCCAACATTGTTTGATATAAAGTTCTTCATCCAAACTTTGGCTATTTACTCAACCAAACTTGAAGGAACTTAGAACTCCAAGCTTGCTAAAGTTCATCCAAACTTAACAACACTTAAACATCCTATCGAAAGCAGAAAAATATAGTTTATAAAAACCATAAGTGTCTTAGTTTTAGGGGGTTAAAGAGTAAAGTAATAAAAAGATAAAATAAATAAAGAAGGAGCCTTACAGTGAAACTAATTTAAATTGTCATAAATGAGATCCTCGTATACCGTGAAGTCTTGCCGCATTTGTTGCTTTCACACCATATTAGTACAAATTGCATCAGTATGATCAAGATAAAAAGAGTGTTAACTTGTGTAATGCTTGATCTATAAATGTATTACTCTAGCTAGGGGTCAAATATATATATGTATGAAGTACTCATGTTTGTAGTTTTACAAACCACCATAGACAATCAAAGTAAAGTTAAAGATAAAGTAAAATTAAAGCTAAAGATAAAGTAAAGTTAAACCTAAAGAAAAAAGTTACAGTTATAGTCAACGTAAAGCTAAAGTTAAAGTAGATGGTAAAGAATAAATGAGTTGAAGAAAAGTTGAGGTAATAGAGTACGGTCATGGATATTACCCAAGACATGAGACAACACTTTTTAAAAGGTTCTAAAGCTTTATATTTTTGTTCAAGCTACCATTTTCAAATAAAGAAAAACTAGAGCTCACTCAGCATTGCTAATTTGTGTATATAGATGTATATCATCAATATCTCAATAAGGAATACCTACGAAACTATTTTTAGTTTGGCATTTCTATTACTAACAAAAATTTAAATACATTAACATTAAATATGTTTGTAAGTATATTACTTAGCATGTTTATTTTTGTTACAAGTAAGTAAATGAATGTTTTGTTTTTGAACTATATATGTAATGTGTAATGCAATAGTAAGGTCACTGAGGAGTTCAAATCTTTACATTAAACCAATTTGAGAAGGTTAGTCTTCAAAGAAAAAAAAAACTAGAATTTTTTTATCTTTCATTGATTCAATATATGTCTTTAAGGTATACGTTGAAACAAAAAATATAGGTATGGGAGAGTGTTTTACATTTCTAGATGCCATACTTTTCACATAATCTCACCAAAATGAAAGAACTCATTATAATGGGCAGAGGTCGGGGTCTCTCAATCACCATGTAACGCTCAACATTGGCGATTTATCTTATATGGGTTTGAATATTATTAAATGATTAGTAAATTTACAAATATATATATATATATATATATATATATAGAAACACACACACACACACACACATATATATATAATATGTGAGAGGTTGAGAATATAAAGAGTGTTGGTTATTGAAAAATAAAGATTTAGCTGCAAGCATATTTAAAAGTGCATGAACAATGTGAAGTTTTAGTCTAGGCAAAATGGTGTTTCTACATCTATAAAAGTTGCTTCATTAACAAGAGGAAGAAGTTATTAAGAAGCCTTGAATTATTCCAGGAAAATATGATGTGAGAAGAATTAGCTAAAAAGCTAAATTAGCTAGATGCATCTTCTTGTGAAGGCCTAGTACAAAGCTACTTCATTGGCTATTGGGAAATAATACCTTGTTTTAGAGGGAGAATAGATGAAATGCCTTGGATATATTCCAGGAAAATGGTGAATGAAATGAGGGGTAGCCTCTATATATATAGAGGATGAAACCTCGATAGTGGGCTTGCTTGATGTGGGCCGGATAATCACAACAATTATATTAACATTTTTTTATTAGGCTTATTTATTTTGATATCATAATTTCCCATCTGTTTTCCTTATTTTACTTTGGTGAACTTACATGAGCTTCTACATATTGAGAATTTGTTTATTAGTCTTTGCATACCATGTTTGATATAATTAGGTTTTATCGTTGTATTAGTCAAATTATTATATTCCAACATTGATTTTTGAGCTCTTATATAGTTTCGAGGTTATTTTTCTTAAAAACTTAAGCTATTTTAACTATATTACAACTCAATGGTAGAATATTTTTTTCAAATGTCTTTTTTTTTTTTGTAAAAGTTATGGTGGAAAAAGCTCATTCGCCGAACGGTAATTCCAATCGTAATACTTGATTGCTTTGATGAAGTAGTCGAGCGATGTTAGGCGAATGTAAATGGATATATTATTAAAGTATGTTAGCAAGTTATGTGTTTATATTGAAAGACAGTGGCAGAAGGTAATACAAAGTTGATCTTATATTTGCAAGTCATTGTATGGACTTCTTGCACACAAAGGTGGAGCATACTGCTCTCAATCCATTGAGTTAAAAGATTTGAAGTTAGCAAACCTACTTTGAGATGGATTATATCACTATTTATAAGCCCTAGTTTTTTTGGCATATATATTACGTACTTATGTATTGCTAATCCTATGAGCACATCATATAAGCAAACTACTTTTCCTATCACATCAAATTCATGCAAAGTTTTCAATAAACCAGAAATGTTATTTCGCACATTTGCAAATAAGCCATTTCATTATCTAGTGTCTTTCATACTTTATTTTGTTTTGGATTATCTAATATTTTTGAATATTCTGAAAGGGTTTAATGAACAAATCATCAAAGTTGTTTTCAGTTGAAACTTGGACCAAATAAATGAGCTTTTCTAAAAAGAATTCCATAAAAAGTGATATCATAGGTCAGTATCCTTTGTCTTATACTATTGCACATGATTCATGGTGATAAAAATTGTTATTCTATTGTTAATTTGGATTGAAGTGTCCATAAATTTTATTCAATAATCCAACATATGGTTCTAGATGCAAAGAACTTGAGAAAAGTAGGAAACAACAACAACATACTCCGCTTCAATAGTTGAGATCAAGACGTTAGTCTGTTTCTTGCATTACCACCACACCAGTTTATTTCTTTGAAATTGACATCCACTTGCCATGGACTTCATTTTTAAGTTACAACATGCATTATCAGTATCAATGTAAGCAAGCAAGTCAACATGTAACGCTATCCGGTATCATAAACCAAGAGCAGATTTTCCTATAGATAGGGAGTAATTCTTTTCACATAAACGAGAATAGAAAACTTTGGCATAGATTAAAATCGGTCACATAGACACACTCCCAACTTGATTTATAGTTGACTAGTTGTAAGATACATTAGCGAGTCAATCGTACCACGATAGTTGTTATGATCAACTTCCTACCCTTCCAAGTATAAGTGAAGTTTTTCATGAGTATCTATAGGGGCCTTGGCAACTTTGCAGTCTTCAAAATTGAATTTCTCCAATATATCATTATTGTAATGTTGAAGTTTTTATTTTTAATTAATTACCTTAGTGTTAGATGGTATTAATTTGTTTCAACACTGAATTCAGAAACCCAAAGGCAGATAAGAAGAGTTCTTTCGATTATGCTTCTCTACTCGTGCTCTATGAGCTTCAGAGACTTGGAAAATTCGTAATCGAGTAGAAAGTCAACTTCCATGTAAAAGGGATTTGTTTTTTGGCCAATCAACCAAGCATGGGTTTGCAACTTGCAAAACTAGGTTGAGATGCATTTGCAGCAGTGAATCGTTCATATTGAATTTTTTTAACTATCGAAAGCTCACTTTTAATTTTTATCTAATTGTTTAATTGAGTTATGTGTATAAGAGTAAAACAAGGCAGTTTAACTCACAAAAGAAAAGCTTAGAGGTTGTTGAATCAGTTGGGGTATCCAAAAGAGTATGGAGTTTTCAAAAGGAGGATGGTCATAACTATTATCCGGAATAAAAAGTTAGAGTTTTTTTTTTTTTTTTTTTTTTTTTTTTTTTTTTTTTTGTTTTGTTGTTGTTGTTGTTGTTGTTGCCATTGTAATAAGTATTAAACATTTTGTAGATATCAGAAGATTATGATGTTTCAAATATGGGCATGAATATATAATTTATTATATTTAACTTTTGATTAGTTAATAAAGACCAATCAACTTAGCACTACATCTTTGCCTCTTACTAGAAACTTGAAGCCATAATGGAAATATTAAAGCAACTAACAGGTCAACTTAGTAGTTTCTTTTTTATATTTGTATATATAAAAAGATCAAAGGTTTCATATTTCATAATGAAATTACTTTTTAGGAGAGTTAAGGAGATTTTTTTATAAATTTAGGATCATAATTTCACATGTA
Organism: Mikania micrantha; assembly: GCA_009363875.1. Classification (NCBI taxonomy): domain Eukaryota; kingdom Viridiplantae; phylum Streptophyta; class Magnoliopsida; order Asterales; family Asteraceae; genus Mikania; species Mikania micrantha. Next base: position 15,313,193 of record CM018698.1, read on the forward strand.
ATAAATTTTTAAAAGTAAGGTGTTACAATTAATGATTTGAAAATAGATCAGCGCCGCCACATCGCGCATTTCCAACTAGTATATGTATATATATATATATATATATATATAATTTGGTTTAATATGTGAATAATAAGACAGGTTGGATTGCATAAATAGAGGAGATATCAATTAGCTTTCTTTTTTTTTTTTTGAAAGTTTGAGTTGGATTGGGTTCTGAATGGAAGTTGTCTTGTCTCAACATCGACGACTATCGATTCTTCTTCTATTTTAGCAGCTTGTTGCCATCGAGAGTATCTATTGATTTAATAGACTCGATCGATGAGACACTGGGGGATACACCTTGTAGTTTATTAGCATCGATTTTTAGGTGATTCCAAGTGCCAATCTTTAAAAAGCAGAAAAAAATAATAATCTTTGGTACTTGGAATCCAGTTGTTCACCAGCGAGTTCCCAGCTGGTATTGCTAGCAAACCGAGCTGACTCAAGAAAATCTTGTAGTTCCCAGCTGATTGAAGAGGAGGATTCTGTGTGAATCAAGGCAAAGTTCAGTGTGAACAAGACCAGGAGTATGGCAGAAGGAAACCAGGGAGAGGAGGAGGTGGTGGTGCTTTGGGACCGGTTAGAGAACCTTCAAGCATTACTCTACAATGCCCAAAGTTAACAGCCACAAATTATACAACTTGGGCCATTATGATGAAGTCGATTTTGCATGCTAATGGATTTTGGGATGCTATTGACCCAGGAACAACAGTTGAATCAAAGAAGAATCTAACTATGAGGGCCTTTATCTTTCAATCTCTACCCGAGGACATTCTATTGCAGGTGGCAAAATATGAGGATGCAAAGGATGTGTGGGAATCAATACGGGTTCTTTTTCTTGGAGCAAATCGAGTGCAAAAAGCTCGACTTCAAACTCTTAGGAGTGACTTGGAGAAACTTCAAATGACTGAGAACTAATCACTTGATGACTTTGCTGGAAAAATCACAAAGATTGTTACCATGTTCAAAGGTCTCGGATCAATGATTGAAGAGGAGATCGTGGTAAGGAAGCTTTTGAATTCTGTTCCAAGTAAGTTTATGCCAATTGTGTCATCCATTGAACAGTTTGCAGACCATGACACCATGCCATTTGAGGAGGCTATAAGAAGACTTAAGGCATTTGAAGAGAGGTTCAAAGGAAAAAATGAAGATGATAGCCAAAGCAAACTGCTGTTGTCTACTTCAAATACTAGGAACAAATATGGAAAAGAAGAAAATGGCAAGTATAGGGGGCGTGATAGGGGTGCAAGTGGTTCAAGGAATTATGGAAGGAGGGCTGATCAATTTGAGCAGAAAGAGGGTGATGAAGCAGGTCCTGAATCAGTTCATGATCAAGAAAGAGGAAGATCTTGTGGGCGTGGTGTTGGTCGAGGGAACTATAAAAGAAATTTAAGATGCTATGAATGTGGAAGAACTGGACATTTTGCGTATGAATGCCCTGAATTGAAGGAAAAGGAGGAAGAACTCAGTTTTGCTCAAGTTCGAAAGTATGGACCTGCATTGTTGTAAAGAGAAGAAGGAATATTACAAGATTAGGGGGGTGATTGTTGGACTAATCTTGTAATATTGAGATAGTCTAAGGGTCAAAGTTGAAAGTTTAGTTTAATTGGTTTTTGATTTATTTATTTGAGTTTAAAGTTTAGATTAGGATTAAGTTTTAGATTAGTTTTGGTTTTTGTTGGCAGAACTTTAGAGATTAAAGTTTGACTTTTTGGGTTTGGTTTTATTATAAATAGGGGGTTAAGGTTTAGGTTTCTTTGTACCAAATAATTTAATCAATAAAGTTTGAATTTTTTCTTGTTCGTATTCTATTTTGTCGATTCTTGGAAACAAGCTAGGGCTTCAAGTTTCGTCTCGAAGCTCATAGGAAAAGCAATTTTTACATGCTTAATATGGATCGTGCACCTCCAACTCAGTGGCGGAGCTTGAGTGTATCGAGAGTGGGGGCGGAAATTTATGGGACCCTGAATACATGTTAATTTTTTGAAGCGAGGAGGGCAAAACTACTATTTTTAACTAAAAATAACATTTCGACAAAAAAATATACACTACGGACAGAAAAAGAGGGGTTTGGGGGGGGGGGCATCCCCCCCCCTCACCCACCCTGACCCCTTAAAAGAGCTTCGCCTATGCTCCAACTGATGTTGCTCCATGCTTTATATCCAAGGTCATAAAGTTAAAGTCAATGTTATGTCACAACGACTCAGTTATGTAAACTTCAAAAATTTGATAAAGCTAAAGAGAGGTGACTATATGATTGGTCTTCCTATCAAGGAATTTCATTTCCTTGATCGTTGTGTTGCTTAACTATTGGAAAAGGCAACACAAAATTCATAGCAAAACAAAGCTTTTTTTAACTTTGTTATGAGCCACTGCAACTTTGTGATTAGCCTAAGAAGAAAATCATATTGTATTCTAATCATTGATGGATTACTCAATATACTCTTTGGATATTCTTTTTGGCAAAGAAAAGTATAACTGCTATGCTATAGAAGTTGAAGCTTTCATTCGAAAGACTGAGATTACCGGCGACTATATTGTGAAGACAATTTGGTGTGACAATGGCACTAGACTCAAGAAAAAAGAACTAGGCTTTTCTTATAGTCCCATAGGCATTCAAACGTAGTTCAGCACTTCGTACACTCCACAACAGTATGGAGTTGCTGAGAGAAAGAACATAACCCTGATTGAGTGGCTCGGTCAATGCGTGCTGATTCACATCTTCAATAGCATTCTAGGAAGAAATAGTTGACATTGGATGTTGCATCAAAATCAAAATAATGTTCGTGAAGAAACTTGAAGAAAAAAATGCCCTATGAGATCTTCAATGGCAGAATACCATTCATTGGATACATAAAGCCAGTTGGGTGTTTATGCACTATTCTAAGTATTTCAGAGCAGTTGGCCAAATTTGAACCAAAAGTTGATGAAGACTACATTGTTGGATACCCCTCTGCTTCAAAAACTTAATGATTTTCTATAAGATGATTTTAATGATTGAAGAGTCTGCGAATGTTACACTTGGAGAGCATGCTCATTATGACAAAAGTAATGGCCCAGATTGAAGTTTGATTTAATTGTTCTTACAAAATCATTGAATAAGTATTCTGAGCACCCTACATAAGCTTATACTTCCTCATCATTAAGGGGAGGCGTGTTTGGGATTGCTCTTGGTTTTGTGAGACCAACTATTTATTCCTCCTAATACTTTATAAAATAATCATGCTGAAAAAATTCTACTGATCAAGGACCTCATATATCATCAAGTGAAACATCTATATATTCACACAAGTAGTGCTTTGCCATCTTCCTCTATCATTGATGTTAATAAAGAAACAAGTCTGGATCTAAATATTCCAATTTTGATTCAAGTATTTAAGTGGATTTTATTCCATAACACCAAGCTCATGATGATCACCCAACTTCAAACATTATTGGTAATCTCAATCAAAAGGTCACTATAAGTCAAAATAACCTTAATGATGAATGTCAATAATCATGCTTCTTACTCCAGATCGAGCCAAAGAATGCTGAAATGGCTCTTAGGGGCGTTAGTTGGACTGAATCTATGCAAGAAGAGTTCCTTTAGTTCAATAAACCATAAGTATGAAACTTAGTTAATTTGTCAACCCCCTGGTTATGTAGACCTTTGTCATCCTGATTTTGTCTTCAAACTGTCTAAGGCATTCTATGGTCTTCACTAGACACCTAGGACCTGGTATAAACATTGTCTACCTACTTCCTTGATAATGGATTTAAACGTGACACAATTGATAAAACCTTGTTCAACAAGAAAGTTGGCGAGTACATGCTGCTAATACAAATTTACGTGGAGGATATTATCTTTGGATTGACTAATATCTCAATGTGCAAGAACTTTGAATCCTTGATGCACACCCACTTTCAGATGATTTCAATAGGAAAGCTTACCTTCTTATTAGGTTTGCAAGCTAAACAAATTGTTACGAGTGTTTTCTTCAACTATCTAATTATTTAAACTTTTAAGTAAAATCTTTAATGCTTTTTTTTTATTATTTTAAAGAAAATTACATATATGGTGACATGGTGTATGTGATTTGGTTTTAGTGTAAATTTAGTGCATAAATTTGTTAAAAAGATTACTTTTCAGTTTTCAATATAAAGATTGAAACATAAGAATAAAAGAACACGTTAGAAGAAATAAGAAATATGTCCATTCCTACCAATTTAATGATATCGAAACTTTTAAAACCAACTCTAATTGAGATGCCAGTGTTCCACAAAAGGCATCTATGTAATCTCGATTATATGACCTAGAGTTGGACAAAAATACCCGTTCCAGAACCGGAACCGGAACCGACTACTCGAACCGGCAGATATAAGCAGCTCAAGTTTTTCAGAGAAATCATACCAAAGCCGTTCCACCTTACCTGGCCAAGAACGAAACCAAAACCGGTCAAAAACCTAAACCTAACCTGAGCCAGTTATTAATTTTGTTGACTAGAACCAAAACCTGTTTGAAACCGGCATCAGTTAAAAAAAAAACAAAGAAAAAAAGAAAGATTGCCCACCTCTAACATTACCAAATCATATATAATATTTTTTATTGTCAGGAAAACATTCTTAACACATTTTAACAAACAAATTAGGTCCAAATTTTCAAAAGATAAATAAACAAGTCTATAAAAAAGTGCAAAGTTGTTAAAAAGGAAGTGGCATGAACAATAAAAACTAAACTTGCAACCATCTTACAACTGATCAAACTAGCTTGTAATTTTTAAAATCAAAAGCTAAATTTGCAATACTATCAAAACATTTGTAATTTTCTCTGTATATAATTCTTACAAGCAATAATATAATATTTATATAATTATCAGTTATTATATAATACAACCAAACCAAAATATTAGTATTAGTGTTCCAAAAGTATCAGAGATTATACACAAGTATTCCCTCAAATAACTATCACAATAATACTTCATGAAATGCGTCTGCACATATTAACCATCAGGTATGTCATTGCTTGTTCTATGACCTTTTAACTTCATACAACATTGATAACATTAATGTGTTATTTTGTCACATAGATCCAACACAAATCACCTATTTCTTAAAAAATCTCAGGCTCTGAAATAATACATACAATTGTTCCATGTATGGTTTGTAATTCTTTTAACACTATCCATATTCAATCAAAGTTTCTATCTTTACAAACAATTTTGTCCAATATGAACAAGCTGGACTAAAACCAGGTGCAACCACCATTGAACATATCTAGTGAGCTTCATCCACCCCACCATATGGAGAAGAAAATCAACTCTTGGGATATGCCCAAAGCTTGGAGGAAAAATCATAATATGAATCGGAATCACTGTCGCTATCTGATGAAGCACAATCACCATTTATATACTCAACAATCTGTAAAACAACCAATTTTGCAGCAACAAACATCATCATATTTTGTTTTCATTAGACTTCCATTCATTTTTTGACATCATTTTTTTCCATATCCCATATAAATGAGAACCATAAGATCAACTTTTGATGGTCTTAATCAATGGGACCAAGATATAATGTATCACAACTCAACCGTCATAGTTATGAAAGGAACAACCAGTAAAAGTTACCTGTGACGAAGAAATTGGTTTAATCTGGTGATATCTGCATTTCACCCAAGAATTGTCCTTATTATCCATGTCTGTGACCCATATGATTGCATGGCAATGTGTGCAAAATCCCCTCAAAGATGTAAGAAGTTTCTTTGATAAGAGGCCTGCAATCAAAACAAAGCTAATCATAAAGATGTAAGATTGTCACATGATTCAATCTAGTGCTTAACTAATCTCTCAAACGCAGACCATCATAAGTTTTTTTGAAGTTAGTTTTCCAGTCGAGGCTACTATTGCATGCAATGTTATCTTGGGACCGTTCGGACTCCTCATGCTTAGTCAATCGACCAAAAAGTTTATTATTGGTCTTGGAGAGATTATGTGACGTGTTGAAGAACATGGTATACATCAACTGCCATAGATGATTATCCCTTGATGCAACATTCCATGACCTGCACATGAAATGTTCAATGTAATTAGAAGCATCGAGATTACATATTTGTTTTTATATATTTCACTCCTTGATAATTATTATATAATTAATGACTAAACTGACTTAAGAAATTAGATATTTCTTCATGTTGTAGGATGAGTAATACTTAGAATTATCTCCTCTAACCACAACATTATTTTAGAAGTAAGCAATGTGTGAAAAATTCCATAATTAGAAGAAAAAAAAAACAGGACCACAGTACGAAAAGAATAATGGAGGGAAAAAGCACATACCGGCAAACTTGTGAAGCAGAAACCAAAGACTGCACATCCAAGAAACTGAAGATGTGCACTAGAACATCTTTCGGAAGTTCAAGCAAATGAAAATCTGGATAATTAGAAAAAATTATAGAGAACAATTTATGTAAGTTTAATCACGTAGTCTACTCAGCATTGTAAACTACAAATTCATAAAAAAACCGTATACGATATGAGTGTTTTTTTTTTATAACCGTGGAAACCCACTTACGTGGTCAACCCCCGAGTCCCTCCCAATACCCGACTAACCGAGAGGGATAGGTAAAGCACGGCCGCAAGCAACCGGGTCGGTGGCCTCGAAGGAAAATTGTTCTAAGTGGGGATTGAACTTGATAACTTTAAGTTGTGTCTCCTCTCCTTTAACCACTAAACCACTTCCTTGGATTTTAATGCCTCATTATTTGTGTTTAGAGTATAGCAGAAATCAAAATTCTCTTAGATACAAGGGTCAAGAAGTGTCAATTTACAGCCTCTCTAACATCATTATAAACAATGATGATAGGCTTCCTTGTTTTCATACTTATCAATCTTATTTAACTTTAAATTATCATAAAACATGTTTTTCAACTAATGTCCACATGTATTTCTTTGAACATGACTATTAATTCTCTGTTTCAAATAATTAGAATCAATATAACTCAAAGGCATCTGCATAAAACAATCTTATTTCACCAATAAATGGTGCATAAAGTGTCACTAGATCATGAACTCTTCAGAATGAATTGCAGACAAAAACAAAAAAACCTTCACAGTTATCCCGGGCTTTGGAACACCTCTTATGAGCAACGATAGCATGCTTGAACTCCGTAACAGCCAGAGTCTTTTTTTGCTTAGGTAATGCTGACTCGACACCCTGAAGGAGAGTATTGGCTGCTGAAATGGCGGATTGAGTATGCATTCTGATTTCAAGAAAATGGCATTACTTTTACATGTGAATTGAAGAATAGGCTGCAAAAACAACAAAAATATATATACTCTAGTAACCAAAGTTAAGATTTCCTACATTCCTTTACTTAGTAATTAATGCATTTTTTTTAAACCTTGAGGCATGCTAAGGCGATACAATTCCTGGATCCAAGACGTGAGGCGAGCTTGCACACATCACGTACATACTCAAAATTTGGATACAAATAGCCTCTATATACAATTTAAAATGCATGTATAACTTCTGTTTACAACCTAATAGATATGCGTGCAAACTCCCAATTCACAAATGTACAAGTGGTGCACTCCATTGCCCCAAGCACATTCCACATGCACCTCATGCATGCATGTCGCCTCACACTGTTGAAGTTATGCCGTATCTAACATTCTCACCTGAGTGGACTTTCGCTTGCCTTTTCAAAATATGAATATGATCTAACATACAAGCAACATAAATTTCAAAATGTGTTGTCAAAAGCCCTGCGCCTAGGCCCCAAAATAAAGGCAAGTGCAGGAATAACACCTCTGGAAGGTCTAGTCCCATAGCTTTGTTGTTTTTTTTCAAAAGCGAGAGAAAAGTGGGCTTTAATCAAGACGCAGGTAACCTTATCTTTTTTTTTCTTTCTTTGGTTAGATTTTTTTTGGATTTGCTTGATTTTATTTAACAGACGGAAATCATATATGACTTCTAAACCAAGAGAAATTAGGGAATTATCAATCATGTAATATCTAGATATATATTACGATTGTTTTCTCTTCTATGTATCACACAATTTTCGTTCAAGAGACTACAAGCTAATGAATGGCAAACATGTTAGATTTTTTTTTTTTGCATGCAATTGTTTGCTTCATGCAGTCATGCTTCAACTTGATTGTAAAGGATTGTAACAGTTATAGTGTACTTCATCATCTTTTTATTCTTCGTGTACTATTAATTTGATATTGGTTTTTGAACATTTGGTATTGGTTTTGAACATTGGTTTTGGTTTTGAAATTTTAATAATAACTAAATTATCTTATATAGTTATATGCTAATCATGGTTGCAAAAGTCGGCCTCCAAGGCTGAGTACTCGCTCCAAAGAGTTGTTCTGAGGCCGAGTACTCCCCGATTACTCGCTCCAAGAAGTTGTTCCGACCTGGGAGTGCCTAACGACTTTTGCAACCTTGATGCTAATTATAATTTTATCTTTGAGAAAATGTATTAATATTAAATGTAGAGTAAATTACATAAATCGTCCTTTAAATTCACTCAATTTACGGATGTAGTCCTTTATTAGAAATAGTTACATAAATCATCCTTAAAAATGATAATTTATAATGGATTTCATCCTTTTCGTTGATATAAAGGACGATTTATGTGATGTAATTAAAGGACGATTTATGTAATATAAAGGATGAAATCCATTATAAATTTTCATTTTAAGGATGTTTTCTGAAACTATTTTTAATAAAGGATGGCATCCATAAAATGAGTGAATATAAAGGACGATTTGTGTAATTTACTCTTAAATGTATAATAGAATTGTATTTTCTTTTCACCTATGTGCACTTATTTTTTCTTGGGCCTTTGCTTTTTACGCACCTTGTGCCTACTGCCTCCCAGGCAAGGCTTTGCGCCTTGAGTGTGCCTATCACCTTTGACAACATAGTTTCAAAATCAACCATCTGTATTCTAGAGTTTTCTTTGGACGCCCTATTATATTGACAGCGGATTGTCAAAAATCCCTCACAACAAATAACTATATACTTGTGAGTTGTGAAGCAGAATCTAAAAACAGCAAAACCTGGTATCATTAAAAGGACCCAAATCCATCATAACCATCAGACCTAAAATTAATTATTTTTGGTGTCTATGTGATCCCTTAAAATTTCAACAATCCATAGCAGTCTCCCATGCTCACATAAAGCTGAGTTGGGACTCTGTAACAGTTGACTGAACAACAAAATCTTGTCTACAGTTAAATTTGAACCACATTTCACAAAAAAAAATGGGCCTAAAGAGGTCTAACATTATTAATAATCTTCAAAACTAGATCCATGCTATAATCAATCGACGATGAGATATTAAAAAAACTGAAGATAGCATACTGACAGGAATCAGATTAGGGTTAGAAGAAAACATACCGAGGAAGAAGGCGAAAGGCGGTGAGGACGTCTTGGAACACGATCGATTGCAAGACTTTGGGGAGTTTAGAATACGAGAGTTTAATGATCGAAGCAAGCTCTCTGCAAGCTGACGAGTAATTGCAACTTTGATAAAGGGATTTTTGAAGCCCTAATTTTTGGTATCTATTCACAGCCCCTTCCATTTCTTCAAAACTCTGTTATGAAACAACTCTTGAAGAACAAAGGCTCAAATTTCATTCACATGTTTTCTTAAGTGAGGAAACTTCTATTTCGCTTCTTCTAATTAGTTCAAAAATTGTTAATTACCTCGAGTTGCAATTAAAACTCGCGTGTTGGAACATGTTTGTTTGATTAAGGACACAAGGAGTCATCCTACATTTCCCCACTTTTTCTCATTGCCACATCAGCGCCACATCAGCTTTCACCACTTTTTCTCATTTTGCACGGTGTCGTCCCACTTTTTCCTACTTTTTCCTATTTTCAAATCTTATTTTAATTAATTATTTTAACAATAAATAATAATAATATTATTAATAAAATAAAAAAAGATTCATTAAATTTAAAATAAAAAAAAAAAGAATACAATCCAAAAAAAAAAACAAGAAGAATACAACCTAAACAATTAAATTAAAAAACCTAGAAAGGGCAATGTCATCCCCAACGAGCAGCAATTTCTCGTTTACGATCGAGAATCAGTTGTAGCATTGGTTCTTGATAAATTGTGTGGTCTTTCATCATGAACTCTAAATCTACAGCCTTTTGTTGTTCGTCTAAGGCCTGTTGTTGTCGGCGTATTAACTGGATGCGTGCGTCTTTCTCCTCTTGCAAAACAAGGAGTTTTTCTTCTCGAAGGCGAAATTTTTGTTGGGATTCCTCTTTGTTGAACGAGTTGAATTCCGCCATTTGTTGAATTAACTCATCATGCGACGAGGAGGACGCGGCCGATCTTTTGCCCTTTCTTGTTGGCCTATCCGGTTCATAGTAAATGTTGATCTTGTTGATACGATTGCTCCCACCGATTGAATTGTTGTTGAGTGCCCGGTGAATATTGCAAATATGGAGCCGGGTTCATTGGATAGTAGTAGAATGTTGGTTGATTCGGAGATGGCATTTGTGGATGATACCCGGGTGTGTTGAACGGGTTCATTTGAGCCGTTTGAACATTTTTTTGTCGTGGTTTTCTAAATTTTTTGGTTAACGACCCACCACGTGATAAACCTTCTTCCATTTTACTTGAAAATTTTATAAATTTAGTGTATAGATTGTAGAAGATGAGAGAAAAGTGTGAGATTTGTGGTTGTTTTAGAGTTGTTTAAATAAAAAAAAAATTGGATTTTTTTTAAACCTCAACGGTCGAATCCTCCAACGGATCTTTCTCCTTCCCACGCTCGGCTTCCATCGGTGAGTAGATCCCGAAACACCCCACCCCGAAACCGGGGGGCGGTGTTCCCTTCCATTCCCGAACCGGGGTGGTGCTCCCCGTGCTTCTCCCGTGAACCACTCCGAGTGGCCTAAAAGAAATATATTAAGTTACGACTGATAAGTTATGAATATTAAAATGTAGATATAAAACATTATTTTGTCACATACGTTATTTACAAACTTATCATGTTATGGATATTGTGTCTTTGTGTTAAAAAGGTGGAATTGTGCATATTTACATACTTGTGGATTACATGCTTAATATAAGGCCTAGCTAGCCTTAATTATAAAAGTTATGTTTAACACTGGTTTGAGGAAATTGTAAAGGACTATTGATACTTATTAAAACACTTACTATAACTCTTTCATGTCAGAATGGTTATTATAATACATACTAAGATTCAAGGACTAGTATTATTGATTTACAATCTATGTAATGATTCTAGAAAACTTGTAAGAATGAATACTTTGAAGCAATTCTATCTAGATTTTGGTTTGCATCATTTTCTATGTATACTCATGTAAACTTGTAAAGGATCTCATCAACTATGCATATAGTTGATCAAATTTATTTTACATGTGTAACATGATAAGTGAAGACTTTGTGAAGACTAAGCTAGGATAGTAGATAATCTTAAATAAAAAAAGTTGTATTTATGATGTATGTATTGAACATTGGGTTTTGTGTTTAATGATTATACGAAACTTTAATATCAGTGATTAATATATTTAAACTTTAAAGTAGAACCACGAGCTTTTGAACAATCACAATCATGTTCCACTTATTCTGTCGTCGGTTGGGGTATGACATGCGAGACCCACACGATCCCTCATGGTTCGCCTTAACCTATTCTGATGTTTTGAGTCATCGAATAAACAATCCGTTCGAGGCAGGAAAACATGTTAAAAACCCTTTGTCGAACATGAATAATATTTCAATTGCTTAATCCGACTCCAATTTGTTGATCGATTCCTTTGTATCAGATTTAAACGTGAATACGAAATTAGTAAAATAAGAATATGGATTAGATGAAACATGTGAATCTAGTGAAAGCATTGTTGATTCCAGACATGGTGCTTGAGATGAATCTGATGAGGATGGTTATGGAGAGGCTCGGTGGAGAGTTCAGGAAATCCAGAGGTCAGGGATTCATGATTATGATGTTGGTAACCTTAATTATGAGCCTTAAGCTCCTTTATATATACACCCAAGGGAAAACCCTAATTAGGATAAATAAGGATAATTATGTCTATCAAATAATTATCTATCTGCTAAGGGTATTTAAGTGTCACACCCCGAGCCGGCGGGCTGGATCGTGTGTCCTGTTGGGCGGAAAGGCCCCAGGGCGTGATATCGGGAATGATAATCGTGATGATCAGATTGTTTACATTGCACATGATATATAATGAGAAAATGCCAAATGTAAATCTACTATCGACATCATAATCTTTTATCTTGTATCTGCACAAGATATACAAAGTAATCTTTAAATGATGTTCCAAAAATATGCATGTCCAAACACACTAGGTCCTTTATCTGGTATCCTAGTCCAAAAGCATTAACTTCTACTCAGACCTTTTCGTCACCTGAGAAGTCATGCAAAAAGATCAAGTCAACACATGGTTGGTGAGCTCATATAGTTTTATTTAAAAATGAGTTTGATAACCCGTCCTAATGACAACCTTAACCTCACTAACAACCACCTATACTATCCAGTCAAATATGCTTATATAGGGCATATGTAGGGGAACAAGCCTCAGCCACCGTCCCACCACATATCGAACCACATAGTATATTGTTACTAATGATAATTGAGCGTTTCATTCTGTACACTGAATCACATACTTGAACCGTTTGAAAATGATAACACTTGAATCGTCTGAAACTGATAACCTTCGAACACCCAAAATTACTACCTTAACCTCACTAACAACCACCTATACTATCCGGTCAAATATGCTTATATATAGGGCATATGTAGGGGAACAAGCCCCAGGCACCGTCCCACCACATATTGAACCACATAATATATTGTTGTCAATAATAATTAAGCGTTTCATTCCACACCATAGACACACTAGTTCTTTGAGTTCCACAAAATAGAATTTCTATTGATTCCTTAAGTTCATCACACAATCATGATCAACCATACATTTGTAGAAACATTTCAATAAATTCTTAAATCAATAAATAAATAAACATTTAATAAAATCTAAGCCCTAATGATTGGGCCTTGGTCAACTCGAGTAGACTTGTCTAGCAATCATGGTTCTTTGTAGTAAAGGAGATCTGTAAATCTCATCAAACATTCGACCTATAATCAATCAGTCTAGCTAGGACATCTTTTGATATACAGGCTTTAATAGTTCTTTAGATCGTCCATGGTTCGTATAGTTCTTTAGTTATTTGGCACATGTTATCTTTGAGTATTTCCCAGATGTTCCTCAAAACTGATTTAGGGAATACTGTAAATATCATCAAACATGCGTCTCATATTCGATCAGTCAGACCCTTGAAAATAGTTCTTTGTACATAGTTCTTTGAAATAGATCGTTAGTTCTTTAACAACTCACCGCCGAAAACAGTTCTTTGATTTGACCGTTAGTTCTTTGAAATTAGATCTTTGAAAATAATTCTTTGTTTTAGATCTTTAGTTCTTTGAAAATAGTTATTTGAAAATAGTTCTTCGATTTGAAATAGTTATCTACCCCTAAAGAATAAATAACTTATTTTTGAAATCCTGAAGATAGTTTACCTAGACAGAATCCAGGATAACAGTCATCCATATAAAACATATTTTAAGTAAAAACATTTGAGTAAATATAATTCAAAGAGAATAAATTAACGCATGCTTCTCAGCCCCGCGTTTTGTAAAACAAAGACGTTTAGAAAAAGGGGCAATGAACTCACCTGTGTTGCTAATAATGGAAATCACAACAGATAATGTGCGCTCGTGATTTGTAGATTATGTGTCTTCAACACCTGAGTTGTTTTAAAAGGATTCGAATACTATAAGCATTTATAATAGACGCAAACTATGGCTTTGGTCTCCGTGTGCAACTAAGTGTCCTATGTTACTAATCTGTTTGCTATGATTCTCTCTAACTAGTCTAAGGTATTACCCATTTATAAACCCTAATCCCATGCATAGACCTTATTAAACCTTAGTTATGTAAGGTTTACGTTAAGACATTCAAAGTCTTTATTTAAATTAAATTGTTAAGTTAGAAATCATTTTATTTTAATATAAAGAATATTTTAAATAAGAACTTATGAATTGTTTTAAGTAATTAATATTAAACATGTTAGGCTTAGGTCAATATCATTCGATTAACCTTAAGCCCTTTACTAGATCTTTGTTTCCCATGGTTCTTTGATCGTTATTGTGTACAACTTAGATTAGCAGTTCATCCAAACTATCTAACTTAGTTGTAGTTTTGCATGGAATTTTCTAAGTATCGAGTGTTAACTATACGATTAACACCCAAGTACTTAGGTTGTTTCCTTGTAAATTCATTCAGGATATTATTTATTGAAATCCCAATGTGTTAAATTAAAATAAGGTCCAAACATTAATGTTATAGTTCCACATTTGTTTAGAAAAGTTTTGGTGTTATAAATTTCTAGCATAGGAGACCTACAAGTTGTCACCTTTACTTGAAAACCCTAATCTTGCTTTCTTTAATTGAATTCATACATCTTAGACCAATGTACATTCTATAACCCATGGTTAAACTTCATATCCCTTGGATAACTTTTGTGTTACCCTATTAGTTTCCCACGTTGACATCCATAAGCCAACCCCATGCATGCAATCTACATAACCCTCCCATTCATACATAAGATGTGTGTTTATACCCAACCATTCTCATGCAATGTAACTCCTCATGTTGACACCCTTAGCCGAATAGGATAGTTCCCACATACGGGCCTGGACCGCATGAAGTTGTCCCGCGAATGGGTCTTGGCCATATGAAGGTGGCCTGTAAATGTTTTGGCTGAAGTGGGATGGTCGAATGGGTGAGAGTCTCGGTCGAATGGGTGACAGTCTCGACCGAATGAAGAGCTTGGCCGAATAGGGGATGGGCGTGCGAATGGAGCCTTGGACGAACCAATCTAGACGAATGATGATGCTTGAACCACATGGGACTTGGCCGCATGTGTCACACCCCCAAATTCCCACGTGCGGAGTCAGACCACGCGGGTGTGACGTGGCCAGGAACACAGCTCATGGTCATATAGAACGACTCTATATGAGTTATACAAAGATACAGTTTTGAAAGATAACGCAAGTTTCAATAATACGCAGCGGAAAATGTTTAAATTAGCATAACTAAATAAAGTTGCAGCGGAAAGTTAAAGTACACAGCGGAAATGTAAAATATGTTTGACACAACATAATCAGTATTGTTTAAAAGACATGTATCCAAAGCAAGCCTAGGACAAGGGTCTAAATGCAAGCCAAACTCCTTAGTGCATCCTAGCTTGTTTTCCATCAATTACCTGAGAATACATGCGAAAAAGTGTCAACTATAGAGTTGGTGATTTCACAGGTTTAGACAGACATAAAATGGTAAACAGACATATACTGGGTATGTTAAGATGTTTGTTGGATCTACGATCCGTGAGTGTGTCAGTTCATCTTACCGAAACTCGACTGTTTCCGTTTGCCTCCCCGGGTCATCGCTGAACCCGGCATCAACATCGATATTACACTCGTTATGACCTCCAGTCAACACTGGTGCCGAGTGGGGCTAGTCAAACCCAGTAGTACTACGTAATAACGAATCGTTTGTTACACAACTAACGGTAAGGATACGTGAGGACTTAATACGATAATAGTTACACTCGAAAATGGTTTTACAACATGCCAGTCATACATCTAAAACAGTTTCATAGTATTCTCACCCCAAAAGTTTAGTAAAAATAGTTAAAGAGTAAAAGCGGGGCCGTAAACTCATCTGAGTCTGATTGAGTGCATTCTTACGAGAACGGAGTAGCTCACTGGCTAGCAGTTACCTATACCACATAGGTGTTATGAGTCTGTGTTCACATACATGTGGGTCTCACAGGACCGTGATTGTGTCCAAACAACTCCAAGTTGTTATGTGGGTCGTGTTGACTGTGTTTGACCGTGTTGACCGTGTTTGACCTAACGACCCGTTGGTAACGATTTTAATTCAAGTGATCGTGCAACGTGCGATACTGTGTCGTGTGAAGAGTGCGGATACCAAAATCACATCCGTGAGGAAGCTTACTATTTATAGTAAGTTCCTATTTTAGGATGGTTCCCAAATTAAGCAAGTCATGCAAGAAATCACTTTCCGATTATTCTATCATGCATAGTTAACCTAAGTGAGCATGTTATCACATAGCACAAAGTCACACTTAGCCGCTTAAGTGCGTTTCGCGTGTAAAAGTTACTAGTTTTAGAAAGTTGTAGAAATAAGCATATCCTACTAAGTCTAGCAATCAATTTCATCGACATTTCAATATCCTAGTTTTCAAATAACCACTTGATCATGCTTGTTTTACTCTACACATTGCCATTTATGTATTTAGTAAAATAAAGTTACTATTTATAGTAACTTATGACAAATGCTCATATTTCATTCATTCAAAGAAATCAAATCACTTAATACCATCATGTTAACATCAAATAAGCATGTTGAACACATTGCACCATGAATCTCATCATTCTTAAGCAATTTGTAACTAAAAAGTTACTATTTTTAGTAATAACGGTGCTATTCACATCTTTGACTATTTCTAACAACCGAAACACATTTTGTTTCCATGAATCTCATCTTTGACTATTTCTAAACACATGCATGTTTCCATTTCATCATCCATACACATTTTGTAACAATAAAGTTACTAAAATTAGAAATATATGCAAATAACCATTTCTTGACATATTCAACACTTTTAGATCTTACAAATCTTATCAAATATCACTTATATCAACATTTCAATATCAATAATCATGTGAAGCAACATGGATCGTACATGCATGTTACTAAAAATACCCATTTCATAGCAAACCCATCAAATAACCATTATTAAATAACAACTTCATATCACCAAAATTTCGTGTGTGTGCATGATTCGATGATGCATGTAGCCACATTGGCTTGAATGTGCGTGTGGAAATGATTTTAAGCTGAAATGGACATATATACTACCTTACAAGGCCTTAGATCACCAATGTAGAAATCGAGCAAGCCTAGAGCAGCTCTAGAAGGAGCTGAGATGGCTTCAATCGCGAGAACGGAGGGAGTATGGTGTTCTTGGAGTTCCTTTGAGCTTCAAACCTTCAAGGTCTTCAAGAATGGCTCCAAGATAGCTTCAATGGAAGATGGTGATGCCACAGAGCCAAAATGGTCGGATATGGAGTCTTCAGTCGCGAGGATTGGGTGTAAAGGATTTCAGAAATGATTAACATTGGTTTTATAAAGATTTTTGCGTGTTTAAGGGCGTCGTGTACCGCCGAGACTGACAAAAGTCTCCCTCGGCGTACCATAATGATTATTTTATTCTTCTGGTTCCCGAAACAAGCCGCGTATCACGAAGAAACAAGATGATCGGTCGTCGCGTACCGCGAAGACTTTCGGTGAGTTCAAATTCTCCCGCCTAGGCTTCGCGTACCGCCAAGGCCCAACCAGAAGCCCATCACGAACCGCAATGGATCCCAGATGAGCCCAATAAGCCCAATTTTTTTGTTTCGAACCGATTTTTGCGTTTTTCTTGTTTACGATCATCGTTTCTCGACATATAAGCATCGTTCTAACTATTTTAGGTTCCCTAGAACCTAAATGTAGTGAAAGTGTACTGTGGTTTGATTAATTCACCAATGTTCGTTATTCAAGACACGTGCGAGCATTTTTCGATAATTCCTCGAATTATCTGCGTGTTTGGACTGTTGTGCCACGTGTCACACTAAATATTCATAATTCTTGTGCCACGTAAGTAATAATAATACACATTATTATTCAAATTAAAGTAATGCTGACCTGGAAATTTCGAGGTGTCACAGCATGTGATGACCCGAGCGAATAGGTAAACAACCGAAGGAGTTTCAGGCGAAGGAGCCCACTCGGCCGGCGGCCCTTCGGCCTTAGGCCAGTCTCTCGGCGGGTTTCAGTCGGCCAGGCCATTCGGCCAGCCTGTGCAGGTGCCCCTTTCGGCCGATCGAAGTTCCATGGCTGCAGCTCACACATACTGGGGTTAAAGGCTAGATCATGGCATCCCCTTTGTTCCTACATCATCCTAGTATAGTTTTGTGTAGTTTCCCTAAGGTTTTAAGGAGTGTTAACCGATTTTTAAGAGGGTTCAAACATAGGGTTTTGGAAACCCTAAAAACCGAATTTCAAACTCAAATCTACCTCGAATCAGATGGTTCCAAGCTCAGATCGGTTGTACTTTCGTGATCTATGAGTTGTATTGGTCGTTTTGAGACCAAGAGGGCTTGATTTCGTGGAGAAATGAGGAAGATAGAGTTGTAACTTCTAGAGAGAGAAAGTAGAGAGAGTGACGAAAATGGGTGGGTAGAGCTGGTTGGTGGGGGAAGAAGAGGCCATAAATGCCTCATTAAAGTCTTCCAAATAACTCGGGTATGTTCGGTCTCGCTCGGTTTAGCTCGGTTTCGCGTAAAGACGTCGGTTTCGTTTCGTTCTCGTACGAAATGTCACGGTTTTAAAGGTAAAGTTTATAAATTTAATTTAAGTGGTAATTCCTAGTAAATTAACTAAATATCTTCCATTTATTTTAAATTTTCTGAAAATGTTTAAATTACAGTTTAAATCGAATTATACAGTCGTCGCGCGTAGTCGTTCGAATCGTCACCCGTACGAATACGACGATAACTACACTTTTCAATATGGTTTTCTAATTATCGGACATCATTTAGAACGTTAAAATTTCAGATGTACTCGTACAAATCGTCACCTATACGAATAATCTGTCGATTAGCATTCATGTAACGACATCCGTTGTTGTTTTGTTTTGTTAAGCCTCACATACGTTTATACATAATAGGATCCTAACTAACAATTACATGATGGTTCTGTATCATCAGATCAATATCCGACTGTTGAACCATGGTTCTGCGTTACGTTTCTGAAATAAATCTGGAACTGTGCTATGATGAACATGAAATGATAATGATATATGTATAACAATTGTAATGTGTACCTGATTTACTGTTCATGTTACTGTGCATATCACTGTTCCGGTAACGTTTCCGGCACTGATGTTACATTAAGTAATTGATCTATTAATTAAATAATCATGAGGGTCATATTATAAATATCTAGTCTAACATTCTCCCACTTGGCCAAATGATTATTTATTATGAGCGTTAAATAAGTCTACATATTGATAATACTCATTTTAGTTCTAAATTGTAATTATAGCAGACAAAATACATTCATTGAATCAATTATTTAATTCAAGACCCACATTAATAATACTACAATACAAATTTAAAATTTAAGTTAGGATCAATTAACAAGTAAGCCCTTTAACGAATGATTTGCGTTATTAGTGTCTATATGTCATTAGGCATGCATAAACATATACTTAGAGACAAACAAATCAAATAAGTGAGGAAATTTTATTAATCATAAATAAGCACATTATGCAATAAAGTGTTTAGATAAGCCAATCTTCGAAACATATTCTTTCAATATCTTAGGAGGGGGACCTTTAGTCATTGGATCCGCAAGCATAACTTTAGTACTTATATACTCAATACAAAGGTTATTTTCCTCAACTCGCTCGCGAACGAACAAATACTTTGTATCAAGATATAAACCAGCACCGGTTGAACTGTTACTGTTCGAGAAGTTAACGGCTGCTGAGTTATCACAGTCTAGCTTCAATAGTCTAGAGTTAGAGTTAATGATTTTGAGTCCAGCGATAAGGTTTCTCAACAACATTCCATGACAGGTTGCATTGTACACTACGACATATTCAGCCATCATAGTTGAGGTTGTTGTTAGCTGCTGCTTATGACTCTTCCATGAGATCGGTCCGCCTGCTAACATAAAGATGTACCCCAAAGTAGATCTCTTGTCATCTTTGCAGAGTAACCAACCACTTCTGAATTATCACTTCTTCTATAAGCCAGTTTAAAGTATTTTGTGATATCCAGTGTTTTTACGAATGATAATCCGTAATGGTTAGTGTACTAAACTTTATTTATTTCATGTGTTAATAATTTAATATTTATTAAAAATTATAGCACATAGTGTTGTTTAAATGCATGGATTTGCATTTGGTGAATTTTTGAGATTTCGGAGCCGTTTGACGGTGTTTTAACGAACGTTGGTGACGAATTAGTTTACGAATTTAGTGGATATGCTTGGGTTAGCATACAATGATAATTCATAAATGGATAAATAAAGTTAACGTTGAAAAACCGTGAATTTTGGTGTAAACTGTTGATTTTACTAAAAACTGACTTTATCTGCGTTTTAGCCGGGCAAAATGGAACTAATTATCCAAATAATATTTAGGGTCATTATTTTCGACTAAAAAGTGATTGTTTTAGTATGATTAAATATTCTATTAATTTTAGAATAAAAATCGGAAATTCTATTAGTTTATGGTACAAAGTTAATACACTGTAGGACTCATAATATACATGTTTTATCTGGTTTAAACCTAAAGTTGCATAAGAGGGTGACATGTGGAATACACATGTCACATGTAGGCTACACCTAGATTCCTTTTAAAATCCTCCAAATCTCACACAAATCCTTTTGCACCTACACACAAGTTATCCATTTCTCTCACTTCTCGTCCATCTCTCTCTCACTGTCATATTCTCTCTTTCTCTCTCTCTCTAATTCTCCATTTCAAAATTTTGCAAGCTTCATCATACTCATTTCTAAGAGCTTTTGGGTAGTTTTTGAAGTTTTGAAAGAGTTTGATCAAAGAAACTTCATTTGATAAGGTATAAGCACTATTTTACTTGTTGTTCTTGGATTTTATACAAGTTGTTCACCCAAAGAAAAAGTTTGGATCAAATGGGTTTTAAGTATGAAAATGATAATGTGTGTGTGTCAAGTATGTGTAAATATATGTATGTGTGTGTGTCGTAATGTATGTATATATGGGTGTATATGTTTCTTGCAAAATATACACACATACATACATGGATGAGTTGCTTGGATGATGATTTTAATCACATGCATGGACATATACATGCATATACATGTATGTGTATGTTATATAAGTACATATGTATGTATGGGTGAGATGGTTACATGCATGAACTCATATGTATGTATAAGTGGGTTTTGTTGACATGCATGTGTATATATGTATGCGATCGTGTGTGTATATATGCATGTAGGTATGTATATGTAAGCATAAGGTTGATTTTACATACATGTATGAATGTATACATGATTTGATTGTACATGCAAACCTAGTTCTCTATAACCAAGGCTCTGATACCAGTCTGTCACACCCCCACATTCCCACGAGTGGTGTCAGTCCACATGGGTGTGACGTGGCCAGAATCACAGCTCAAGGTCATATAGAACAACTCTATATGCGATTTCAAAATACTATGTTGGACATATGCACAACCAAACAGTTTAAATAAAATAAGCAGCGGAAATATATTAGTTTCGTAGTGCAGCGGAAAATAAGATGTTAAACATTACATTGTTTTAAAGTACAAAACATAAATCTAAATTGTTTGTTCAAAAGTCATAAGTTGAATGCATGCGGGTCCTATTGCTCGGTTCCCTAAGTGCATTCCTGGTTCCATGTTCCTGTCAGTTACCTGAGAATACAAGTTTAAGAAAAAGTGTCAACACAATGGTTGGTGAGTTCACAGGTTTTGATATACATAGATAGTAAGAAAACATGTGTCATGATGTTTATTATAATGTTAGTCCCGAGCCCTAGGCTCCAAGTGTCAGTGCATCACTACTAAACTAGACTTGTTAATCCTTGCCTCCGCCATGTCTCATAATAACATAGCAAGATAGGTCGAGATTTCACGTGTCCCGACCTCCGGTCAGTATTGTGCCACGTGGGGTTCGTCACACCCAAACGGATCCATTCAAACTCACCTCGTTGTTTGTACATTAACGGTAAGACTTTGTGAGGGCTTGTTACGATTACAACACTTAATGTTTGTCTAATAAACCAGCATACACAAATAATGTTTGTACAGTAATAGTGTTTGACTCGATTCAACAAGTATTCTCCCCCTATTTGAAAAGAATGTAAAAGAGTAAAGAGGGGCCGTAAACTCACCTTAGTGAAGATCGGAATACTAAACGCGTAAGCTCCTGCGTCGCCGAGTAGTCGGTCACCGGCTACCTATATCGTATACCATACGTGAGTTCGTGTAAGCGACCGTGTTCGTGTTTGTGCTAGTGCTCGTGTTTGTTCTCAACAACCCTTGGTTGTTATGTTTGTCCGTGTCGGTCCACATTGACCGTGTTTGCTCATGTTGGTCCACATTGACCGTGTTTGACCATGTCAAGTCAACGACCCGTTGGTGAACCGTGTGTTGGTTGTGAATCGTGTAACATTCGTGATTGTGCTCGTCGTGTGCAAAACGTGCAAATCACGTTCATGGAAAACTTACTATTTATAGTAAGTTTCCATTTATAGCAAGTTCTATAACACATATCATTTTTAAAGTTCTAGCATGCTCGTTAATCCTACGTGATCATGTTAACACATAGAACATTGTCATAAGTAGTCAAATAACGTACAAGGCGTGTTCGCGCATTAAAGTTTCCTAAAAAGGAAAATTTCTAAATCTAGCATGAATGTCATCAGAAACCATGCAATAATCATATTAAGTCATATTAAGTCATATTACATCATCTAGCAAGCATGTAACATTCGGTGGGTTTAACATTCTGAATGACAACTGGAAAGTGGAAAACCAAATCAGAAAGTGAAACGTACGATCCTATTCGTACAGTTAGCACTCTGTACGAAAACGCGCGTAAGTTACGTTTTCTAATGAAATGGCGTAAATAAACGATTACGAACGTTAAAATAATAAAAATAAAATAAAAATAATATTTATTAGTAAATCCCACTTAAAAAGATTTAAGTTAAACTATTTTTGTTAAACTACGCGAAATTAACGTTAAATAACGAAATAACGAGGTTTAACAATCTGATCCCGAACGAAACAGTAAAAATAAGTAAAATATAATATTTTACGTTTTACAATTTTGAAACTCATCAAAAATATTCAAAGAAATCTGACTTTCAATCTAAAAAGTTTAATTACGCAACCGTAATAAAACGCGCGTAAAAATACGCGAAAAAGACACCGAGCGAGATCGAACACGCGGGGAACCACTCGGGGTATAAAACCCATTTATTCTATTCATCTTCTCCATTTCTTGACAACATTATGATTCTCTCTCTCTCTCTCTACAAAATTCTTCACAAAATTGACCATAACTTCTTCGTTTCTTAACGAAATCGCACAAATAATATATCGAAATGACCGTCTCGACGAGAGGAAGCTGGAAGTACAAGGGATCGGAGCTGGTTCAAGCTAAATCGGCCGGAATCTAAGAGAGAAGTTTCTGCAGAAAAGGTAAGTTTCACTGTTTTGTTGCTTGAGCTTGAAACTGGTTTTTCTCACTTTCACGATTGTAGGATGCACACGAAACTTGTTTAAAAACTTTAGGAACACTTTAAATTGAAGCTTGGAAGGGTTGAGGGTGGCTGGTATGGTCGAAATAATCAATATCGATGGAAAGTGGTTGGAATAGGTAGCATCGATGGATTGTGATACTAAGTTTGGTGGCCAACCCAGTTCATAAAACAACCAATAATACTAACTTCAATTAGGCTATGAGTGCCCAGAGTTTCTGCCATCGGTATTACTTAGCATAAACGGCAGGACATCGTTATTAGGAGGGCATCGATGATGCTAGTCTCGATCAAAAACCCTCCATCCTTGCTTCGATATTACTAGAGCCGAAGCTCACCCTCAGCCTCTTGGGTTTTCGACATTAATCCTGGAGATATAATTCGAGTGTGGGAACAGTAGACACATCGAAAATAACCCGAGATGAGTGGAGGAAGTCAAATGAAGGCTGGCCCATGTAATAGCGATGAAGACCCTCATGGAATGTCTCAACATTTTGTCTGTTCTGTTAAGATGGAGGCTAAGCAGCTGCCATCAATAATAGCATGTGGGGAGTGTGGATATTACCCCTTGGGTCCACCCAAACAATGTAAACACAAACAGGATGCATGATATTGGTTGATATGGGTGGTATCGATTTTGTATCTAGTTCATCAGTATCATCATTAAGCTCTAATAAACCTTATCACATTAATAGATTAAATGTTTATAACTAAAACATGAGTGGGATAACATATGGAGAACACTAAGGTGGCCAAGTAGATTTAAACAAAGAAAAAAAATAAACAATCATAAAGGAATACAAGGTTATGGGATGGACTGAAATAATATGGTATGGGTGAAAGATGGTTTTGGGTCCTGTTGACCAATTCTAAACCTATCACCAACAAAACAAGATATAGTCAAGAGCAAGAAATGGCAAGAATTTGATTCAAGAGGTTTAACAAAGGTTAATAAACTAGTAAAATTTCTAAAATAACATTTGGGTTATGAATCATGAACATTAATTATGATGTTCTAAACATTTATAATTTAAAAGACATTTTGAAATTTAAATTGAGTTTTATAAATTAAACCTAATCTTTTATTAAAATAAATTTAATTAACATTATATAATTAATTTTCTTTTATAAATAAATATAGTTTTGTAATGAAACATCGTGTGAATAAAACAAGAGTAACATTCTTATGTGAAGCATAAGACTTAGAAACTTAATGTTTTCAAAACATGTTTTCTTTCAATATAAATTCTAGCAACATCAAGTAGCTCAATGGGTAAAGGGTTATTAGAAGATAACATCATGAAATACATATAGTTATAAAACTAGTAACTCACTAGAGCGACCTTCTAACACTTAGTCGATACGCACAGTTCTCATGATAACTCTTAAACACATACTAATGTTATCCATGTTGGACACAAACAAATCAAACACATGATCGTGAGAACAATCTCAAGAACAACAACGAGCGCGTGCATTATGTGATTACTTAGGCAACCACTACTACTACCAGGTGAGTTCACTATGTGATTACAACTGTAATCCTCATGAGGAATACATATTATTCCTATTGAATTATTTTATTAATTCTAAGGAAAATTATAACTGTTAAGTCTTTGGGAATAATTGCAATTAATTCTGAGCGAATTGATTTGTTATATCTATGCGAACATGTGTGTTATGCCTATTGGATTGCTATGAGTTGATGACTATGGGTTGATAACTATGAGAACTCTTTTGATTTTTAGTCAGATTATTCCAACTCTATCATTTCTGACATGGGTGATGAGAGTATGATAGTGTCAGCTAATTATCTCACCACTTCTATTCTGTGGACTGGCAGACTAAGAGATTGACTTCACTTATGTCATAAGCTGGTGGCAGATAGCTGTGAGGTCTTGTGAAAACTAATGAATCCGGATTTAATTGAGGACATCGTGGTTTGCCTTTGTGGTGACTGCAAAGTGGTCAATTAAATTCTGATCACCTATTGGGATATGACTACGTGTCAGACTTGCTCTCACTTCCTAAACAGGATTGAGTAATAGTAAGTCAAAGAGTAACACCACCATTAATAACTATGGTAATCCACCATTTATAACTGTGGAGAATTGTACTACTCAGAAACCTATTGTGTTATGTTAATATCATGATGATGTAATGGTTTGTCATATTGGGGGTTTTGATTGTGATTAAGCCCTTGGGTGATGAAATGGATATCTATAGCTACAATATAGGTGGTATTGAGTTCTGTCAAGTGTGTGGTGGGATGTCGGCTGGTGTAACATCAGTTCCGGAATCTTACCGGAACAGTGATCTCAAACAGTAACATGAACAGTAATAAAGTACGAACTATATGCATTTCAGTGTATTTCATATTCATATCATGTATGTAAAGCCCACTACACGTTGAAGACTGACAAAGTCAACCTAGGAAGAGTTGAATGTCACATTGTCTGATTTTCGTGTACAGCAGTTCGAGTACATAATGTATTCGTGTACTCGAAATATTTTGTCTTAGATTTCGAGTACACCTAGACGTAGTATAAATAGCCGTATTTTGTACAGGTTTAGGTTGGAATCTCGAGGCATTTGCTCTCTAGACGTATTGAGGCACTTGTACTCGAATTTTCAGTATTTATACAAAGATTACATATTTCTACTTGCTTTCTTGATTCTAACTTGGATTCCGCACTTGTTCGAGATCATTGATGATGATTTAGAAGATAAAGTTTCATTCTTGATCCGGTTTAAGACCTACAAACAGTGTTAACAAACAGTGAATTTAGAATCAATTCAGAGAAACAAAACTCAGAAAACATGGTTTATCAGCCAAATAATTATCTGGCAATACCGAACCATCATGTGATTACTTGTTAGGATCTTGTTATGTATAAACGTATGTGAGGCTTTATAGAACAAAACACACGGATGTCGTTACGTGAATGCTAAATCGACGGGTTATTCGTATAGGTGACGATCTTTACGAATAAATCTGAAATTTTAACGTTTTGAATGATATTTGATAATTAGAAAACAATATTGAAGAGTATAGTTATTGCCGTGTTCGTACTGGTGACGATTCGAACGAATACGCGCGACGACTGTACGATTCGATTATAAACGTTAATTAAATATTTCTGAAACTTTAAAATAAACAAAAGATATTTAGTTAATTTACTAGGAATAACCACCTAAAATAATTTTATAACTCTTATTTTATAACCGAGTCATTTCGTTAGGAAGACGAACGCGAAACGACGTTTTACGCGTAACCGAGCGAAACCGAACGTAACCGGGGATGGGAAGCCATTTAATGAGTTCATTTATTGTCACAACCACCATCCACCTACCATTCTCCATCAAAATTTTTGGTTCTCTCTCTCTCTAAAATCTCTCAACTTCTCTCTACGATTCCTCACTCGTTTCTCATCAAATCGCGAGTTCTTGTTGTTAAAACGACCATCTCATCACGTAGATCACCGAAGTACAAAAGATCTAAGCTTTCATCCACCATTTGCGAGGTAAATTTCCAGTTTTGTTTCGGTTTATAGGGTGAATCACGATCCTTTTTGTTATTGTTGTTCTAACCGGTTTAAAACATGAGAAACCTTGAGATAAACACTGGTAGACAACTTGGAAACCCTAGAAATCAAACCTGCAACAGATTTTTCGATGAAGAAAAGGGTGATGGACAGATCTTCAACTAAAGAATGCTGTTACACAGATTCTATGTTATGAAGTCCTAATGATAATGAATACATGATAATGATAACATGATGAGAATTTCAGATCAAAGATACTAAGAATACAGATCTTTGCCTCTGAAATTCTTGATGAACTCTGATTGAGAATTCCAGATCAAGGATACTAAGAATACAGATCCTTGCCTCTGAAATTCTGGAATGAACTCTGATTGAGAATTCCAGATCAAGGATACTAAGAATACAGACCCTTGCCTCTGAAATCCTTTTAATGAATATGCGTTAAGGAATTTAATTTGGTTTCCAAAGTTATAGAATTCCAAATTTAATCCCTTGACTTTTAACTAACTCTGAAAAGTATAATCCCTAAGATCATGCAAGCTTATTGTAGACTTAATGCTTAACTTAAGTTTACTTAGATCCTAAGTATCCTCAAACCTATAGCACTTAGTCCTATTGGGTAGCTTAAGTTATAGTCTAGGTCATTAAGTATTGGGTTTTTCCTAGTTCTCTACAACCTTGGCTCTGATACCAACCTGTCACACCCCCTACGCCGCGTGCGGAATCCACGGCGCGGTGACGATCGATGGTTGAATCATGCACAAGTATTGAATAAGAACAACCACAATGCATTACTAAATTTCATAGAGATTAGACCATTGTTTAGTTACAGACAATCTATCTATCTTCCCAAAAGAATGACAACTACAGACCCAAAAATATTGTTTACAAAATAAGACTCAAACAAGACAATTAAACAATCAGGATTAAGTGTGTTTCTAAATGCATCCTAGCTTGTTTCTTCATCTTGTTCTATCTTATAATGGTCTCCTTAGTTGTCCTTTAGAATGTCTTAAACCTGATTACCTGAAACACGTGAAAAGTAACTGTCAACTACAAAAGTAGTTGGTGAGAACAATAGGTTAAACATTTGTAAATATGAATCTGCATTTTAAGGCATATGTATAAAGCAGTGAATGAAAAATACATGGATGGTTGCAACCCAAACTAACATCAAGTAAGAATAACGTGTGCAAACAGTCAAAAGACTGTTTACTAGAAAAACCAACATATAATCAAGTCCCAAACTACGTTTGGTGTCAGAAAATTTGTCAGCAAATGCATTGAACACGAGCTGTACTAACGAGTTTACTCAGAAGACAACTCTGTGTTGACGTAACCCGGTCAATATGACGTATGCTGGTAAACTAAATTAGCAGCAATTTCATATTACCGTAATGTAACCAATTCTGCAGTTAGTTTTTAAAACAAATTTAAAAGCTAACTCCAGCTTTGGTATGTCCAAATGTGTCCGCTTTCCCTTGTTGTGATCACCCAGTACTAACGCTATATGAATAAGAATATGTGTCTTGATGTATGTATAAGTTTGTTCACAACGATGAACACCATGCTTTTGAATACTTTGATTTGAAACCTTTGGTTAAATGCCTTATTTGATTACCATGAATTGAAAACCTTGCTTGAATACCACGAATGAAAATCCTTTGATTGAATACCAATATGATAACTGTTGATTGAAAACCTTGTATTGAAACCCTTGATTTAATACTGAGAATAGTGTCCTTGTATAGTAACAAGGTTTATAAAATATTATCTTTTCAAAAGTACAATTTATAGTAAAAGAGTTTATAAAACTTATTCTTTAAAGGAGTTTAACATTTATAAAACCATTTGTGTCAAACAAGTTTAAAACAGTTTAGAGAACCTTTTTATAAAACCTTTTAGTAGAAAATGTTTAACAGTTGATAAAACCTTTAAAACAATTGGTAGATCCTTTTTAAAATAGTTGAGAAATCCCTTGAATCTGTAAAGTGAACCTGTAGCAGTTGAACAGTAACATAAATCCTGTATATGAAATATGATTTTGCATAGAAAGTGTTTGGTCACGTGTTCCATCCCAAAACAGTTGAAAAACAGTAAAAGAGGGGCTAATGTTCTCACCTGACAACAGTAGACTCTGAAACAGAACAATTAGCAAGTAGCAAACAAGACTTCTAACTGGTTCCTATATCATTGTAATCATACATAGAATATAAGCTTTGTGATATTGTACTCTTTCATTGATTGATTGACTTGGGTTATTTTGATCCGAATTAACCATTGAATAACTTGTTTTTATGTTTAAAAGTGTTGCACAGATCCTGATCGAACACTTAGTTCAACTTTTAGAATCGTTATCCCTAGGACCAGCGAACCTTATGGTTCGCCTACACTAGGTTCGTTCAGCTCTTCAGGTTCGCCCGAACCTAGAGGTTCGTTCACCTCTCAGGTTCGCCAGAAGGTTCGCCCTAAGCAGTAGGTTCGTCCACCTCAGGTTCGCCAGAAGGTTCGCCCTAATTCCATAGGTTCGTCCCTCAGGTTCGCCAATAGGTTCGCCCTAAGCTGTAGGTTCGTTCACCTTAGGTTCGCCAGAAGATTCGTCTGCGTAAAGGTTCGTCTCCCCTGCAGGTTCGTCTGGATAAAGGTTCGTCGCCCTGCAGGTTCGCCTGATAGGTTCGGCTGGGTAACAGGTTCGCCTGATCGCGATTCAGCTATGGTTCTTGTAAAAATCACGATTTAGCAACAATAAATGATGGTTTTTAATGATTATTCATGCGTGAACTCATTTAGAACATGTAAGAATTAAAATGAGTGTTAAAACCCGGTTTTAAAAGAAAGAAGATGATGAATAGTTGAATACCCTTGAATCCGAAACTTCTCTCTAAGAATCCGGCTTGAATAGCTCGATGTAGTTCCGATCCTTGGTACTGCAAGCTTCCTTTCGTCGAGGGCTACGCGTGGACACCAAGAATGCACGATTTGGCCAAGAACCGAGCAAGATACGCGCGTTTGAAGCTTGAAACTTCTAGAGAGAGAGGGTGCGGGAATATGGGTTTAGAGAGAGAAAGGGCTGAACATAAATGATAGAAAAGCCTTCTTTAAGGCTTTTATACTACGGGTGATATTCGGGTTCGTTTCGGTTGTTCGATTCGCGTTTTCGTCGCGTTTCCTGAAATTTTACGCGTTTAAAATAAAAGAGTTGATATTTTCATTATTTTGATGAGTTTCAAAATTGTAAAATGTAAAATAAAATATTTTACTTATTTTTTATTTGTTCGTTCGAAATCCGACCGTTAAACGACTATAATTACGTGTATACCCATAATTGCATCGTTTTTTAGTCGTATTATTTATTTATGGTCGTTTACTCGTAATTATAAGTTCAACATTCGTATCGTTATGGATCGTCACCCATAATTATACTCAGTCTCGCTTACGTATTACGATTTTTGTTTGATTAATTGTTTGTCATACTATTCGTCGCAACACTACACACTAACACTATCCCATTATACCGAACGCAGTATATATATATATATATATATATATATATATATATATATATATATATATATATATATGGCAAACCTAGAGTCCAGCTAACTGCCTTATCTACGCCAGCCCACCACTGTTTCGATATAATACGATACTGTTCTTGTCTAGCGAAATCGACTGTAAATAAATAATACATACTTGTTCCTAATTAGATAATATTCTAGAACGAACACACAAACACAAACATGAACACATGAATCACATTGACTGATTGACTATAAGTACACATTGTTCTAGCACTGTTTATGACTATCATGACTAAATGCATAGATGTTACAGTCTCCCCTAGTTAAGGGAATTTCGTCCCGAAATTAACTAGCCGAAGGTACTGTAAAAAGATGAGGGTACTTAAGCTTCAACTGGTCTTCACGTTCCCAGGTGAACTCAGCACCACGTTTTCCCTCCCATCGTACCTTTACGATCGGGATACGGCTACGTTTGAGTTTCTTGACTCCATGATCCATGATTTCAACTGGACGTTCTATGAATTGCATGTTGTTTTGAATCTGAATGTCTTCCAATGGAATCTGATCATCATGATCCGCTAAGCATTTCTTAAGACTCGATACATGAAACGTATCGTGAACATTGCTTAGCTCCACTGGAAGTTTGAGTTTGTAGGCTATGGGACCAATCCTTTCCAGAATTTCAAAAGGTCCGACGTACCTTGGTGCAAGTTTCCCTTTCTTCCCAAATCGGACAACGCCTTTCCAGGGAGAAACCTTGAGTAAGACTCGGTCACCAACTTGAAACTCAAGCGGTTTCCGACGTCGATTGGCATAACTCTTTTGTCGATCCCTTGCGGCCTTAAGCCTTGATTGAATGATTTTGATCTTGTCTGTTGTTTCTTGAATGAGTTCAGGTCCTACGACCTGTGAGTCACCAACCTCGGTCCAACAGACCGGTGATCGGCACTTCCTACCATATAAAGCTTCGAATGGTGCACATTGAATGCTTGTATGGTAGCTGTTGTTGTACGAAAACTCGATGAGTGGAAGATGAGTATCCCAACTCCCACCGAAGTCAATCACACAAGAATGAAGCATGTCCTCGAGTGTTTGGATAGTCCTTTCGCTTTGACCGTCGGTTTGGGGATGATACGCCGTGCTAAGATTAACACGGGTTCCCAAAGCCTTCTGCAATGTTTGCCAAAAGCGAGAAGTGAAACGACTA
Source organism: Mikania micrantha (assembly GCA_009363875.1). Classification (NCBI taxonomy): domain Eukaryota; kingdom Viridiplantae; phylum Streptophyta; class Magnoliopsida; order Asterales; family Asteraceae; genus Mikania; species Mikania micrantha. The sequence goes on from CM018698.1 coordinate 15,344,972, forward strand.
TCACGATCAGAAATGATTGATGTTGGAGTACCATGACGAGCGATGATTTCGTTGATGTACAAGGTGGCCAACTTCTCCATTTTGTAATCCTCTCGGATTGGGAGAAAATGAGCAGATTTAGTGAGTCTATCGACAATCACCCAAATCGAATCGTAACCTTGCGGAGTTCTCGGCAACATGGTTATGAAATCCATGGAAATTTGTTCCCATTTCCATTGAGGAATTTCAGGTTGCTGCAGAAGTCCCGAAGGCTTTTGATGTTCTGCCTTGACTTTGGAACATGTTAGACATTTCCCCACGTACAGTGCTATGTCTTTCTTCATTCCGGGCCACCAATAAGTTATCCTCAAATCTTGGTACATCTTATCGGCCCCTCTATGAACTGAGTATCGCGACTTATGAGCCTCATCACAGATGAGTGTGCGCAATTCTTCTGACTTTGGAATCCACATGCGACCGTTGAAGTATAAAACCCCATCAGCTCGAGGTTCTAGTTTACCCTCAACTCCGCAGTCTAAGTCTGCCTTCAGTTGATTGTCGATCACTACTTGTTGTTGTGCAATACGAATCAGATCTTTCAAGCTTGGTTGTGTGTTGATCTCCATGGCTCTTACACGAATTGGTTTGACTGGTTCCTTACGACTAAGAGCATCCGCCACCACATTGGCTTTACCCGGGTGGTAACGAATCTCACAGTCATAATCAGTTAGAAGCTCAACCCAACGCCGTTGTCTCATGTTGAGTTCTTTCTGATTGAGAATATGTTGCAGGCTCTTGTGGTCCGTATAGATGACACATTTAGTACTATAAAGGTAGTGCCTCCAAATCTTCATTGCAAAGACCACAGCCCCTAACTCAAGGTCATGAGTTGTATAATTCTTCTCGTGAATCTTAAGCTGTCTGGAAGCATATGCAATCACCTTGTCCCGTTGCATAAGTACACAACTGAGTCCAAGGTTTGAAGCATCGCAGTAGACAATAAAATCATCACTGCCTTCTGGAAGACTAAGAATAGGGGAGTTGCATAACTTCTGTTTAAGAAGTTGGAATGCATCTTCTTGTTTCTGTCCCCATATAAAAGCTTGACTTTTCTGAGTCAGAGTGGTAAGTGGCAAGGCAATCTTTGAAAAGTTCGCGATGAACCTTCTGTAGTAACCTGCCAGACCCAGAAATGAACGTATCTCTGTTGGAGTAGATGGGGTAGTCCAGTTCTTAATTGCCTCAATCTTCGCTGGATCTACGTGTATCCCATCCCTGTTAGTGACATGCCCTAAGAAGTGAACTTCTTTTAGCCAAAATTCACATTTTGAGAATTTAGCATAAAGCTGCTCAGCTCTCAGTAACCCTAAGACTTTCTTCAAATGATCCTCATGTTCTTGCTCCGTCTTGGAGTAAATCAGGATATCATCAATGAAGACGATAAGAAACTGATCTAAGTAGGGCCTGCAGACTCGATTCATCAAGTCCATGAACACTGTCGGTGCATTGGTCAATCCGAATGGCATAACCACGAACTCGTAGTGTCCATATCGAGTCCTAAACGCAGTCTTTGGTATATCCTCGTCATTTACTCTGAGCTGGTGATACCCGGATTGTAGATCAATTTTAGAAAAGCAAGTCGCTCCCTGTAATTGATCAAACAGATCATCGATCCTAGGTAGAGGATATCTGTTCTTGACTGTCAACTTGTGTAACTCACGATAGTCGATGCACATACGAAATGAACCATCTTTCTTCTTGACAAAGAGAACCGGAGCTCCCCAAGGAGAGAAACTCGGTCTAATGAAACCTTTGTCTAGAAGTTCTTGGAGTTGACTAGACAATTCTTGCATCTCAGACGGTGCTAATCGATATGGTGACTTCGCCACTGGGTTTGCTCCAGGGACGAGATCGATTCTAAACTCCACTTGCCTGATTGGTGGTAGTCCAGGCAAGTCTTCTGGGAATACGTCTGGATAATCTCTGATGACCAGAACGTCTCCAACTGCTTTCTTCTCAGGTTTCTTCTCTACCACGTGAGCCAGGAATGCACAGTATTTCTTCTTCAGGTATTTCCTAGCCTTGATGCACGACACAATCTTCAATCCGCGGCAGGGTTTCTCGCCGTAAACTTGCATCATTTCGCCGGACGGTAGGGGAATTCGAATGAGTTTCTCCGAGCATACAATTTCGGCATGGTTTTTGGATAGCCAATCCATTCCTACTACGACTTCGAAACTTCCGAGCGTCATAGGAATAAGATCGATGAGGAAAAGATAATCGTTCAATCTTAATTCACAATCGCGAATTATTGAATTCACTAATATGGTCTTACCATCCGTTACTTCTATGGTGTAAGGATCAGTAAGTATAGATGGTTGTATATTAAACAGGGAAGCAGTATTAGTAGAGACAAATATCTTATCGGCACCAGTGTCAAATATGATAGAAACATAGTGATCATTAATGAGAAATGTACCCGTGACGATTGTCGGTTCCTCGCGTGCTTCGGCAGTTCCGATAACAAAGGCACGAGCAGTAGATTTGTAGCAGCATTGTTAAGTTTCGGGCACTGGTTTCTGAAGTGTCCCTCTGCTCCACAGTTATAACAGGCCCTTCCACCAGTAGTAGCAGGATTAGCGGTGGTAGTTGTAGCAGCAGCAAGATGAGTAGCTCGGCACATAGCTGCCAAGTGTCCGAACCGCCCACACTTGAGACATTTTCTGCATGGAATAGTGGGTAGGTGATGGTACTGACATTTGGTGCAAAGTGGGAACGGACCAGTATAAGGCTTTCTGGCCATAGCAGGTTGTGGCATAGCGGTAACAGGAGTGGCTTGCACAGGTGTAGCTGTAGTCAAGGCTGCATAGTTCTTGATCATCCTCTGTTTTTGCTTCTTCTTCTTGGGTTGATTCTGCTCAGGCTTCTTGACTTCATCCGTTTGTGGCCGCTTGTATCCCTTCCGAGTTAGTACGCCAGCCTTAACGTACTCCTCAGTGAGAGTGGCACTCAGATGAATAGCCGTTTCCAGGGTAGTGGGATTACTTCCCATAACAGTTCCCCTGATAACTAGGGGTAAGCCTTCAATGTACTTCTCTATCCTGCGGGATAGAGGAGTAACCAGATGTGGCACCAAAATACACAACTCATGGAACCGAGTTGTATATTTAGCGCTCTCGCCACTATCTTGGACTAAGTTCCACATTTCAACTTCAAGTTTCTTCAGATCATGGCATGGACAAAACTGTTCCACAAATACCTTCTTGAAATCTTCCCACGGTAAGGCCAAAGCAACTTCTCGTCCTCTGGTGTTCTTCTCCGAATTCCACCAGGTGAGTGCGCTCTTGTGAAAAGCGCTTGAAGCCATCTTGACCTTTAGGTTTTCTGGACATCCGGTGAAGTCTAGGATGTCCTCAATGCTTTCCAGCCATTGCAGTAGACTGGTAGCTCCCTCAGTATCAGCGTACTTAGGAGGCTTAGCATCATTGAAGTGCTTATAGGTGAAGGTAGCAGTTCCGGCGTTGTTGGCATTTGAGTTGTGTGCTGAATCACTGGTACTTCCCCGAAGGTTCTGGGTGATATCAGTGACCATACCCGGAATGACATCCCTCATATGTAATGAGATAGCCCGGGCAATTTTGTTGATCTCATCATCATTGCCACTTGTTGAACCCCCTCCGTTGGGGTCACGTCGAGGAGGCATTCTACGAATAGAAGCCACAAGTGGGTCAGTAATGAGAAAGGATACAATTGAATTTACATGATAAAATTAGTAATACGTTCATACTACTAATATTATCATTCAATTGTAATATGTACAAGCATACAAAGTCGGTTAACATAAAATTTGTTAACCCTTTTAGCATGCTTCTCATGTGATTGTGTATGATGTCTCATGATTTCACTCTACCAAACCTACACACTGACACTTTCCCAGTATATCGAAGATAGCTTATATATAGGGCATACGAAAGGGTCAAGCAACCTGCCAGCCCAGTCGCCAGCCCACCACCTCTTCGATATACTACGATCATGCCCTTGCTAGCATTTGGCAATACGGTTGTATTGATTCCCAAGTATGTTCCATCGATTAAGAATTCCATGTTCTTTGATCACTGAACTATGATTGAATCTATGATTGAATTATGGTTGAATTATGTTTGCACTTACTAACAATTGTTAACATGTAGAACTAAATCATACGTGTGCTCTACATTTGTCCCGTTAACCAATGTTAATAAGTACTAAACTTGTAATGACCTAAGACTACACATAATGATTATTCACCTGATTGATTCACATACAATGGTTGACTCACATATGGTTGATTAACACAATGGTTGTATCTCATTTGTTTGACTAATGTTAAATGATTCTAGTTGCTCCCGGATCTTTACTTCAAATACGAATGTCGAATTCCCCCTGTCATACTGAAGATAACTTATATATAGGGCATACGTAGGGTCAAGCAAACTGCCTGCCCAGCCGACATCCCACCACCACTTCAGTATGTTAGAGCTTGGCCGCCATTTGTATTTGAAGCTAGGATCCCAACTCTTGATTGGTTATGATTGATTCATGATTGTCTTTTGAACTATGAATATGATTATGATTGTCTAAACCGTGGTTCTTGATTTACGCAAAATCAGGACCTTAGGTTTTAGTATATGTGTCCTAGGTTAATTAACCTAGGTTCCCAATACTTACAGTATTGAGCATAATGACCTCTTTATGTGAACTTCAACTAAAGAATGTTGTTACACAGATTCTATGTTATGAAGTCCTAATGATAATGAATACATGATAATGATAACATGATGAGAATTTCAGATCAAAGATACTAAGAATACAGATCTTTGCCTCTGAAATTCTTGATGAACTCTGATTAAGAATTCCAGATCAAGGATACTATGAATACAGATCCTTGCCTCTGAAATTCTGGAATGAACTCTGATTGAGAATTCCAGATCAAGGATACTAAGAATACAGACCCTTGCCTCTGAAATCCTTTTAATGAATATGCGTTGAGGAATTTAATTTGGTTTCTAAAGTTATAGAATTCCAAATTTAATCCCTTGACTTTTAACTAACTCTGAAAAGTATAATCCCTAAGATCATGCAAGCTTATTGTAGACTTAATGCTTAACTTAAGTTTACTTAGATCCTAAGTATCCTCAAACCTATAGCACTTAGTCCTATTGGGTAGCTTAGGTTATAGTCTAGGTCATTAAGTATTGGGTTTTTCCTAGTTCTCTACAACCTTGGCTCTGATACCAACCTGTCACACCCCCTGCGCCGCGTGCGGAATCCACGGCGCGGTGACGATCGATGGTTGAATCATGCACAAGTATTGAATAAGAACAACCACAATGCATTACTAAATTTCATAGAGATTAGACCATTGTTTAGTTACAGACAATCTATCTATCTTCCCAAAAGAATGACAACTACAGACCCAAAAATATTGTTTACAAAATAAGACTCAAACAAGACAATTAAACAATCAGGATTAAGTGTGTTTCTAAATGCATCCTAGCTTGTTTCTTCATCTTGTTCTATCTTATAATGGTCTCCTTAGTTGTCCTTTAGAATGTCTTAAACCTGATTACCTGAAACACGTGAAAAGTAACTGTCAACTACAAAAGTAGTTGGTGAGAACAATAGGTTAAACATTTGTAAATATGAATCTGCATTGTAAGGCATATGTATAAAGCAGTGAATGAAAAATACATGGATAGTTGCAACCCAAACTAACATCAAGTAAGAATAACGTGTGCAAACAGTCAAAAGACTGTTTACTAGAAAAACCAACATATAATCAAGTCCCAAACTACGTTTGGTGTCAGAAAATTTGTCAGCAAATGCATTCAACACGAGCTGTACTAACGAGTTTACTCAGAAGACAACTCTGTGTTGACGTAACCCGGTCAATATGACGTATGCTGGTAAACTAAATTAGCAGCAATTTCATATTACCGTAATGTAACCAATTCTGCAGTTAGCTTTTAAAACAAATTTAAAAGCTAACTCCAGCTTTGGTATGTCCAAATGTGTCTGCTTTCCCTTGTTGTGATCACCCAGTACTAACGCTATATGAATAAGAATATGTGTCTTGATGTATGTATAAGTTTGTTCACAACGATGAACACCATGCTTTTGAATACTTTGATTTGAAACCTTTGGTTAAATGCCTTATTTGATTACCATGAATTGAAAACCTTGCTTGAATACCACGAATGAGAATCCTTTGATTGAATACCAATATGATAACTGTTGATTGAAAACCTTGTATTGAAACCCTTGATTTAATACTGAGAATAGTGTCCTTGTATAGTAACAAGGTTTATAAAATATTATCTTTTCAAAAGTACAATTTATAGTAAAAGAGTTTATAAAACTTATTCTTTAAAGGAGTTTAACATTTATAAAACCATTTGTGTCAAACAAGTTTAAAATAGTTTAGAGAACCTTTTTATAAAACCTTTTAGTAGAAAATGTTTAACAGTTGATAAAACCTTTAAAACAATTGGTAGATCCTTTTTAAAATAGTTGAGAAATCCCTTGAATCTGTAAAGTGAACCTGTAGCAGTTGAACAGTAACATAAATCCTGTATATGAAATATGATTTTGCATAGAAAGTGTTTGGTCACGTGTTTCACCCCAAAACAGTTGAAAAACTGTAAAAGAGGGGCTAATGTTCTCACATGACAGCAGTAGACTCTGAACCAGAACAAGTAGCAAGTAGCAAACAAGACTTCTAACTGGTTCCTATATCATTGTAATCATACATAGAATATAAGCTTTGTGATATTGTACTCTTTGATTGATTGATTGACTTGGGTTATTTTGATCCGAATTAACCATTGAATAACTTGTTTTTATGTTTAAAAGTGTTGCACAGATCCTGATCGAATACTTAGTTCAACTTTTAGAATCGTTATCCCTAGGACCAGCGAACCTTATGGTTCGCCTACACTAGGTTCGTTCAGCTCTTCAGGTTCGCCCGAACCTAGAGGTTCGTTCACCTCTCAGGTTCGCCAGAAGGTTCGCCCTAAGCAGTAGGTTCGTCCACCTCAGGTTCGCCAGAAGGTTCGCCCTAATTCCATAGGTTCGTCCCTCAGGTTCGCCAATAGGTTCGCCCTAAGCTGTAAGTTTGTTCACCTTAGGTTCGCCAGAAGGTTCGCCCTAATTCCATAGGTTCGTCCCTCAGGTTCGCCAATAGGTTCGTCCTAAGCTGTAGGTTCATTCACCTTAGGTTCGCCAGAAGGTTCGTCTGCGTAAAGGTTCGTCTCCCCTGCAGGTTCGTCTGGATAAAGGTTTGTCGCCCTGCAGGTTCGCCTGATAGGTTCGGCTGGGTAACAGGTTCGCCTGATCGCGATTCAGCTATGGTTCTTGTAAAAATCACGATTTAGCCACAATAAATGATGGTTTTTAATGATTATTCATGCGTGAACTCATTTAGAACATGTAAGAATTAAAATGATGTGTTAAAACCCGGTTTTAAAAGAAAGAAGATGATGAATAGTAGAATACCCTTGAATCCGAAACTTCTCTCTAAGAATCCGGCTTGAATAGCTCGATGTAGTTCCGATCCTTGGTACTTCAAGCTTCCTTTTGTCGAGGGCTACGCGTGGACACCAAGAATGCACGATTTGGCCAAGAACCGAGCAAGATACGCGCGTTTGAAGCTTGAAACTTCTAGAGAGAGAGAGAGGGTGTGGGAATATGGGTTTAGAGAGAGAAAGGGCTGAACATAAATGATAGAAAAGCCTTCTTTAAGGCTTTTATACCACTGGTGATATTCGGGTTCGTTTCGGTTGTTCGATTCGCGTTTTCGTCGCGTTTCCTGAAATTTTACGCGTTTTAAATAAAAGAGTTGATATTTTCATTATTTTGAGGAGTTTCAAAATTGTAAAATGTAAAATAAAATATTTTACTTATTTTTAATTTTTTCGTTCAAAATCCGACCGTTAAACAACTATAATTACGTGTATACCCATAATTGCATACGTTTTTTCAGTCGTATTATTTATTTATGGTCGTTTACTCGTAATTATAAGTTCAACATTCGTATCATTATGGATCGTCACCCATAATTATACTCAGTCTCGCTTACGTATTACGATTTTTGTTTGATTAATTGTTTGTCATACTATTCGTCACAACACTACACACTAACACTATCTCATTATACCGAACGCATTATATATATAGGGCATACCCAGAGTCCAGCTAACTGCCTTATCTACGCCAGCCCACCACTGTTTCGATATAATACGATACTGTTCTTGTCTAGCGAAATCGACTGTAAATAAATAATACATACTTGTTCCTAATTAGATAATATTCTAGAACACACAAACACAAACATGAACACATGAATCACATTGACTGATTGACTATAAGTACAGATTGTTCTAGCACTGTTTATGACTATCATGACTAAATGCACAGATGTTACATGGACGAACCTAGATGCTGTCATAACAAGAACTTTAGCCGAACCTTAGGCCCTTAATCTCGTGGGATAGCAGCGAACCTAGAACCTTTTTTATCTAGGCGAACCAACAACTCTCATGGCTACCCTCGTACGGTCCCTTTTTCCTATTTGGCCCAACCACTTTCGGTTAACATGAAGTATTCATTCGGATGAATACCCTTGAATGGGACCACGTGATCGCATGCATAGGAAAATAACCTTAGATATGTGTGTGTGCAAGTATCAAACGAAAATCCTCTGGTGAGTGCATGGGACATTAGTGTTTCATAGTAAAAAACCATGATGGATTAGTTATGAATCAAAACAAAAGGCCAACAGTTGGAGGGTTGGTTTAACTATTAACACTTATACCTTCGGGACATTTCTTAGGACGTGTAACTAACATAGAGAGTTTAATTGAACTATCTATGTTGGTTTATGCAAAGAATGTGATTAATAATCATTGGGCTATCAAAGACTAACAATGGGCCGAGTTGGGCCCAATGGGCTTAATTAAGCCCATCATATGTTAAATGTCATTTTAAATAAAGTTGATGATGTTTTAATAAAAGAAAATGATTTATAAACTTGATTTAATTAAAATAAATGATTTTTAAATTAATAATGTAGTTAAAGTAAATTAAAATTTAAAAACATGTTGATTAAGAACTTGTAATGATAAAGCATGGGGTTAGGGTTACAAATGGGTATTTAAGTTAGACTAGTTAGATGAAATTTTAGAAGCACATTAGTAACATAGGACACTTAGTTGCACACCGAGACCAAACCTTAGATACGACGACTAATATGTATACTTATCGTATTCGAATTCTTTTAAAACAACTCAGGAACCGAAGAAACCTAAGCTACAACAACGAGCGCGCATTTTGTGATAGATCATTTGCACAGCAACACAGGTGAGTTCATTGCCCCTTTTCTAAACATTTTGTTTTCAAACGCGGGGCTGAGAAGCATGCGTAAACTGTTTTATTTAAATTGTTTTACGTATATGCTTTTAATTATTATTACTTATTATATATGTTGTTGATACTCCTAGACTCCTGTCTAGGTAATCGCTATGCTGAATTAACCAACAAGTTAATTAAATTACTCTTATGAGTAATACTTTAATTCTAAAACTCTAAACAAACCCTTAGTCCATCAAGCTCAAATTCAAGAATCTAAATTCAAAGTGGAATCAAAAGAACTAAAACTTAAGATCAAATGCAATGGAATCTAATCCAGTGTGTGATCAATAAACTAAGGATCCTAATCAAGAATCTATAATCATTGTGGAATCATGGAAATCAGAAGATCAGAATCAAGAGAATCAAGTGAATCATGGGAATCATAACCGTGTGTGAATCATGGAAATAATGAAATCATTAAAATCTAATAAAATCATTAATGCTTAAGTTAAGGTGGATGTCAGTTGTATAAAAATCAAGACCACGTGTAACACACGGAAAGTCCCGGCATAAATAGTAGACTCTTGTAGTCAAGCTATATGGGCAATAACGAAAACTCTTAAACAAATCAAAATCAGAAGAATCAAAGAAGATCAAGAATCACAGGATATCCTTAAAGTCCCGGCATGTACAGTAGACCAATGGGTCAAGCTGATATGGGCATCATTAAAGTCCCGGCACACACAGGTAGACTCCTTGTGAGTCATGCCTGATATGGGCCACGTGTGAGAGGGTACAACTTGGACAACCACCAACAACTAAGTCTAATTGATTGAGTCAAATAAGGCCTAATCGTCATGTCTTAGTTGTATTTAAATGTTTAGTTATTAATTTAATTACACATTTAATATTATGTTTCTACAAATGTTTTGGGGTAATCATGAATTCATGGTGAACTTATGAGATCAAAGATGAATCTATTTGTGGAAATCAAAGTCTAAATTGAAGGTGAATGGAGTGAAACGCTTAATTATCATTAACAACAATATGCTAAGCAGTCCGGTATGTGGTGGGATGGTGGCTGGGCGGGCGGTAAGTTCGACCCTACATATGCCTTATATATAAGCATACTTAATTGAATAGCATAGGTGGTTGTTGATGAGGTTAAGGTTGTCATTTCAGGGGATCAAGGTAAACATTTTCAGGGTAATCAAATGCTATGAATCAATGGTTATGAAATCAAAGGTATGGGATGATATGCTTAATTATCACCAGGAACAATATATCATATGGTTTAGTATGTGACAGGACGGTGGCTGGGCGGGCGGTAAGTTTGACCCTACGTATGCCCTATATATAAGCATACTGAACTGGATGGTATAGGTGGTTAATGGTGAGGTTAAGGTTGTCATTCAGGTTATTCAAATTCATTTTTATAAAACTTAATGAACTCACCAACCATGTGTTGACTTTATTTTTGCATGACTTCTCAGGTGACGAACATGTCAACTAAGGAGTTATTACTTTTGGACTAGGATACCAGTTAGAGGACCTAGCTTTTTGGTCCTGCATATTTTTGAAACATCATTTCACAGATTATTTTGTATATCTTGTGCAGATACAAGATTGAAGACTTATGATGTTGATAGTAGATTTACATTGTTAAATTATGAACTATACTGATGTAATTAAACTTTGTAATTCTATTTTCATTTAGCAGTTTCTCATTTATATATCATGTGCAATGTAAACATTCTGATCATTTCGATTATCACTCACGATATCGCACCCAGGGAACCTTCCGCCCGACGGGGAATTCGATCCAATCCCGCCGGCTCGGGGTGTGACAGATTGGTATCAGAGCCATGGTTATAGAGAAACATAGGTCATTCATTTAAACGGTTTGGCCTAGACTATAACCTAGGGACCTTGCATGTAGAGAACACAGGACTTAAGATTTTATTTGCTTTGTGTCTTCAGCATTCGAACACTGCACTAACCAATATTCTTTTGGTTATGATCAGAATGCCGCCACGAAGACAACCTCCCCTATTACCACCACCGCACGATTTGGCTCCATACTCGTCAACACCGTCACCGGCTGATTCACCACCACCTCCTTCTCCTCCTCCGCACTCTCCACCTCCAAACCCAAGCCCGACTCAAGCACTGGATCCTGCCACGATTGTTTTAGCAACTCTACTGAGCAATCAGATGACTAATCAGCTGAAGGAAGTAATACCGGATATGCTCAACCGTATTCGGAACGACGGCAACAACACTGGATATTCGTCTGGAGAAGCAAGTGGAAATTCTGGCAGTGCTTCAAACTACTCCTACAAATCTTTTGTGGGATGCAAACCGCCGAGTTTTAGCGGTACTGAGGGAGCCGTTGGTCTGATCCAATGGATAGAAAAGATTGAGACTACTCTGGACCTCTGTAGTTGTCCAGAGCATCACAAGGTTCGTTACTCCGCTGTCACTTTCAATAAACGAGCCTTGACTTGGTGGAACTCTCAGATTCGAGCAAGAGGCAGGGAAGAAGCTATGGCAATGTCATGGGAAGATTTCAAGACCCTATTGAGAACTGAATTCTGCCCTAAGAACGAGCTGCAGAAGCTGGAAGTGGAGTTGTCAAACCATGTGATGAAAGGGGCAGATCATATCGGGTATACTACTCGTTACCACGAGTTAGTTGCTTTGGTGCTAGACATGGTACCAACATTGGAGAAGAGGATTGATCGATATGTAGGTGGACTTCCCGCTTGCATTCAGGGTTTAGTTGTTGCAGCAAACCCTGTTACTATGGTGTCTGTTGTGAGTTTGTCTGGGAAACTCACTGATCTGATGGTAGCCTCTGGAACTTTGAAGAAAGACTGACAAGAGAAAGGAAGAGTCTTCAAAGAAACCCCATCATCACCAGAAGAAGAAACAGAAGACCATCAAGAACTACTTCATAGCTACTCCACTCAACCAAGTATCCATGGCACCACAGAATGTGCATAAGAAACAATATACTGGCCCACACCCCTTGTGTACCAAGTGCCAGTATCATCATGCTGCAAGCAACCAATGCCGTCATTGCACGGGATGTGGAAGAAAAGGACATTGGGTCCAGCAATGCAGGATGACACCAAACCAAGCAGTCAACAATGCTGCTTTAGCTCTCCCTCCACCCAACAACCAGAACAACGGTGTATGCTATAACTGTGGTGAACAAGGATACTTTGCAAAGAACTGCCCGAAGAAGGCACAACAGGCAGTTCAAGCACCCCGTGGACGAGCTTTTGCTATAGGAGCTCCAGCTGCACGCCAAGACCCAAATGTGGTCACTGGTACATTTCTCTTACATGACTTTTATGCATTTGTTCTATTTGATACTGGTGCGGATCAGAGTTTTATCCCTACCGATTTTTCATGCCAACTAGATTCTATAGAGGAACAGTTAGATTCCCCTTATATCATAGAAGTAGCTAACGGGAAACAGATCACAGTTAGCACAGTATATAGGAATTTCCCATTGACACTTAATGGTCATACATTCACCATCGATTTGATACCGATGGAGTTGGGTAGTTTCGACATCATTGTTGGAATGGATTGGCTTTCATCTAATTGGGTGGAAGTCATCTGTTCTGAGAAGCTGCTTCGAGTTCCATTGCAGAACGATCGTGTATTGGAAGTTAGAGGGGATCAAGCAAAACGAAGTGTCAAAATCATCTCTTGCATAATGGCGCGTAAGTGTCTACAGAAGCAGTGCGTAGCATTGCTAGCTCATGTGGTGGAAAAGGAGAAGGACAAGAAAAAGATTCAAGACGTGCCGGTAGTGAAAGAATATTCGGAAGTATTTCCCGAAGACCTACCAGGTTTGCCACCTGCGCGACCAGTAGAGTTTCGTATTGACTTAATCCCTGGAGCAACTCCTGTTGCTAAATCTCCTTACAGGTTAGCACCATCGGAGATACAGGAATTGTCGAATCAACTATAGGAGCTACTTGATAAAGGTTTCATCAGACCGAGCTACTCACCTTGGGGAGCTCCGGTCTTGTTCGTGAAGAAGAAAGACGGATCGTTTCTAATGTGCATAGACTACTACGAGCTGAACAAACTAACCATCAAGAATCGGTATCCATTGCCGAGGATTGATGATTTGTTTGACCAACTACAAGAGGCACAGTACTTCTCGAAGATTGACTTGCGGTCTGGATATCATCAGCTTAGAGTTCAAGACGAAGATATACGGAAGACGGCGTTCCGAACCAGATACGGGCATTACGAATTCATGGTGATGCCCTTCGGATTGACATATGCACCAGCGGTTTTCATGGACCTCATGAACCGAGTATGCAAACCGTATTTGGATCAGTTTGTCATTGTCTTTATTGATGACATACTGATTTATTCGAAGAGCAAAACGGAACACGAGCAACATCTCAGAAAGATCTTGGAGCTGTTGAAAGAAGAGAAACTTTATGCCAAATTCTCTAAGTGTGAATTTTGGCTAAGAGAAGTCCAATTTCTGGGACATGTAGTCAACAATGAGGGAATACATGTAGATCCTGCCAAGATCGAAGTAATAAAGAACTGGGATACTCCGAAGACACCGACGGAGATACGATCTTTTCTGGGATTGGCATGTTATTACATAAGGTTTATCTCAAACTTTTCTAAGATAGCCTTGCCTTTCACTAGGTTAACCCAGAAAAGTGAACCGTTTGTCTGGGAGCAAAAACAAGAAGATGCCTTTCACACATTGAAGCAGAAATTATGTCATGCTCCAATTCTATCGCTTCCAAAATTCTGTGATGACTTTGTTGTTTATTGTGATGCCTCCCATCAGGGACTTGGTTGTGTACTAATGCAACGGGACAAGGTTGTAACATCACTGTATTTCAGGTTGTCCGTACATGTGTACGATTGTACTGTTACGACCTGATATAATAATTATTAATGATTATGAATTATTGGATGATATTATTGATAATTGGTATACATAATTGAGAACATATTATTATATGCATAAACCATGGGAAATTTAGTTGAAACCCAACTAAATAGAACCAGAGAGTTTATTGCAGTTAAATTCACAGATATGAATTATTGGTTTGGAATGGAAAGGAATTAAGAGTTTGTTATGGTTGGGTTGCTAAACATAGTCAAGGACACATGGTCATGGTTTATCGAAATAACGGTGGGACGGTGTTGGGGAGGTTGCGACCTACCCCTGCATATGCCCTATACATATGCATATTTCGGTCTATCATGGATGTGTCAGTGATATGGTTTAGTGGGTTTTGGATTAGGATGTAAAGTATTAAAGATAATTAAATAATAAAAATGATATTGGAAATGTTTACGCGATGGTGAGGTTACGAACATAATTTAAACGCGAATGTTATTTCAGAAATATTAACTTAATAATGTATTCGCGTGGGTGACGATTCACACGAATATAATTATTAAGAATAATGTTTTGAAACGATATTCCATAAATTGTAAATCGAATCGAAACACGATACGAGCGTTGTGTTCGCAAAGATGACGATCTTTACGAATACGTACAGGACTAACGCGTTTCGATGAGACAACGAAATAATGTTTAACAATATTAAATTAATAAAAGGAAACTAATAACGTTTATAAGGAATCACAATCTAAAACAAATTCGAATAAATTGTTTTATTTAAACAAATTAATTAACGAGATATAACCGAATCGCTTTTATGAAATAATTTTATTAAAAGCATTTATTTAAAACGTAAATTATTATTTCCAACGTTTTATGTTTTAAATATATCTTACGAGCATAACCGAACATTTATTTATTATTATCGCGAAATAAACGAGACGGAACACACGGGGATTACACGGTGTATTAAAGAAGAAGATTCCATCTTCTTCTTCATTTCCCACCCTTCCTTTCTCTCTCTAGAAACAATTTCCGTCACGTCTCTCTCTCTCTAACTTCTCTCTACCATAACTTCTTCGTTACCCAACGGATTCGCGAGATCTTGGCGCCTAAACAATCGTGTGACTGAGTAGAACAAGAATCCACGAAGGAACTCTCCATTTGGTCAACATTCGAGGTAAATCTGAGGTTTTTATTTTTCGAGTTGGTTAAAAACTCTATTAGAACATAGTTATCATCTTTTTGCACAACTTTAAGTGTTATATGTGTTAAGTCGGGCTAGTAGTGACCATAGGAGACCATGAACGAACTCACAAGTGTAGGGACATGTTGAGGAGGACGATGAACAGGTTCTGCTCGTGAGGTACCCAGGTCGGCGAACCTGTGTGGTTCAGCCGAACCTTTCAGCCGCCATCCGGGATGCTCACGAACCTATCCATACAACAACCCTAATGGCCGAACCTTCCTAAGTCCATGAACCCTCCTAAGAACCTTGACACTCAGCCGAACCTTGGATCATCCATGGCCGAACCTTGGGCTTAGGGCGAACCTTATGGACTAGCCGAAGCTTCTCTTGAACGAACCCTCCCACGAACCTTGACATTCAGCCGAACCCTAGCTGAGCAAGAGGGAGTGGCCGAACCTTTTTTTTCCTTGTGGCCGAACCTTCTTCTTTCTTTTTGGGCTGAACCTGTCATGGTCGAATATGGCCGAACCTAGGTGCAGCCATACTATAGGTTCGTTGCCTCCATGGGGAAACAAAACCTAATTTCATTTAACTAGGAGATTAAGGGTAAATGGAGGACATGATTATAAATATATACACACACACATATATAGCCATGCATGCATGGGCAAACATGGCCGCCACCTTTTGTTTTTAAATACATAAATTAGATTATGAAATTATATGTACAATGGAAACTTTGGTTTAAATTACTAAATATAATTTCATAAAAATTTAAGGAAGTTTTAATTAGAAAAGGGTGGTGGATTTAAGTGGTCGTGCATACGTGTATAAATGTGTATGAAACAAGATTTCTACCTTTAGCGTATGTATTTATGGGAAGTAAAGCACGAGGATTTATAAATGATTATCATTATAAATAACTAAAGGCTAACAAGTTTAAACTATATTGTATGAGGATTAATAAGGAAACTTTATGCGTTGCCATTTAACCTAGAATAAATAAAGTGGGTAACTAAACACTTAAGGATCTAAAATGAACATTAAATTGAAATGAAACGCGTATGCTTATGAACCCAAACACAAAATAATTACAGGTTGATTGAGTTGTTCTGACTTTCATACGCGAGCGTGCATTCTACTAAAATACTGAATCTAAGGACTCAGATGAGTTCTCATAACCTCCTTTTAAACTATTTGTTTTAAACTCGGAGGTGGAACATGTATACCAATATTTAAAATATTATTTTGATAACACATGGGCGACACCTGGTTTATCGTTATGATATTCAGATTATTGAATTATCATTGATTATTGATTGAGATGGATTATTACTTATCCGTGAGTCATTGTTGGTTGAGTTGACTTAGGTCCTCCGCGATGATTGAGTTACTGTTGGTGAGTCGACTAACGTCCTCCTCGGTGATTCCACTGTTGGTTGAGTTGACTGCGGTCCTCCACGATGATTCCACCGTTGATTGAGTTGACTGAGGTTCTTCGCGGTAACTTATGTTTATATGATTCTGATGATTAATGATTGAGATATGATTGGTTGATTATATGTGGATAATGATTTGTGATTATTTGAATTATGTGAGTACTGTGTAGATGGTTAATTGAATTGTGGATGTTGTGTTGAGTTGGGATTTGGCAGAACTGGACTAACTTACAGGTGCACATGTGGATTTTCTCGGAGAAATTATAAACTTTTATAAACCCATTTATCAACTTTTATAAACGTTTTATAAACATTTTTAATACATAAAAACTTCTGATTTCTCACCAACTACTTCGTAGTTGACACTTGATTTTCTACATGTTTCAGGGAACGAGGAGAAGTAAGTAGGGCAGGATAGCTCTACATCTTTTGGACATCATCACATAGGATTCTTGGACTTAGCTAAAATAACTGAAATTCTGGAGACGAGAGTTTAGTTAGTTTAGCTAAATCTTTTGTGTATTTCATGTAACTAATTCATGCTAAACATGATTTTTGATGTAATTAATTTGGTTGATTAATTGATATGTGATGAATTAATTAGATGCCCACGAGCTTATGAACAATCTACACATCTCTCGTGGCTTCCCGACGTTTCCGCCATCGCTCGGGGTGTTACAAAGGTTATCGCTTATGCATCAAGACAGTTAAAGGTTCATGAGAAGAACTACACTACTCATGATCTTGAACTCGGAGCTGTAGTTTTGGCATTGAAGATTTGAAGACATTATTTATATGGCACCAAGTGTACCATATTTACTGATCACAAGAGTCTGCAACATATCTTTGATCAGAAAGAACTCAACATGCGACAGAGACGTTCGGTTGAACTTCTGAATGATTACGACTGTGTAATCAAGTATCATCCAGGTAAGGCGAACGTTGTAGCCGATGCCTTGAGCCGGAAGGAACGGGTCAAACCCTTGCGCGTCAGGGCAATGGGGATGACTGTGCAGACAAGCTTACGAGACAAGATCATTCAGGCACATCAAGAATCAGTTGACCGAGGAAATCTGAAGAGAGAACTCGATTGCGGAGCAGAGAAACAATTTGAGACTAAGCCTGATGGAGTGATCTACTACCAGGATCGTATATGGATTCCGGTGGTGGACGAATTGAGAAGACTTATCTTCGATGAAGCACACAAGACTAAATACTATGTGCATCCCGGCGCTGATAAAATGTACCATGACTTACGTGGATTTTATTGGTGGCCGGGGATGAAGAAAGACATAGCCGAGTACGTCGGTCGATGTCTTACGTGTGAGAAGGTAAAGGCGGAACACCAGAAACCGTCTGGTTTACTGGAACAGCCTGAGATTCCACTCTGGAAGTGGGAACAAATAGCTATGGACTTCATTACCAAGCTACCCCGCACTTCCAGTGGTCATGATACAATTTGGGTTATCATTGATCGTTTAACAAAAACGCGCGTAATTTACGTTTTCTAATGAAACGGCGAAAATAAATGATTACGAACGTTAAAATAATAAAAATAAAATAAAAATAATATTTATTAGTAAATCCCACTTAAAAAGATTTAAGTTAAACTATTTTTGTTAAACTACGCGAAATTAACGTTAAATAACGAAATAACGAGGTTTAACAGTCTGATCCCGAACGAAACAGTAAAAATAAGTAAAATATAATATTTTATGTTTCACAATTTGAAACTCATCAAAAATATTCAAAGAAATCTAACTTTCAATCTAAAAAGTTTAATTACGCAACCGTAATAAAACGCGCGTAAAAATACGCGAAAACGACGCCGAGCGAGACCGAACATGCGGGGAACCACTCGGGGTATAAAAACCCATTTATTCTATTATCTCCTCCATTTCCTGACAACATTATGACTCTCTCTCTCTCTCTCTCTACAAACTCGTATGAACTCTGTCTCTACAAATTCTTCATAAAATTGACCATAACTTCTTCGTTTCTTAACCAAATCGCGCAAATAATATATCGAAATGACCGTCTCGATGAGAGGAAGCTGGAAGTACAAGGGATCGGAGCTGATTCAAGCTAAATCGTACGGAATCTTAGAGAGAAGTTTCTGTAGAAAAGGTAAGTTTCACTGTTTTGTTGCTTGAGCTTGAAACTGGTTTTTCTCACTTTCACGGCTGTAGGATGCACATAAAACTTGTTTAAAAACTTTAGGAACACTTTAAATTGAAGCTTGGAAGGATTGAGGGTGGCTGGTATGGTCGAAATAATCAATATCGATGGAAAGTGGCTGGAATAGGTAGCATCGATGGATTGTGAAGGAGCTGCATCAAGACTAGCGAACATACTAAGTTTGGTGGCCAACCAAGTTCATAAAACAACCAATAATACTAACTTCGATCAGGCTATGAGTGCCCAGAGTTTCTGCCATCGGTATTACTTGGCATAAACGGCAGGACATCGTTATTAGGAGGGCATCGATGATGCTAGTCTCGATCGAAAACCCTCCATCCTTGCTTCGATATTACTAGAGCCGAAGCTCATCCTCAGCCTCTTGGGTTGTCGACATTAATCCTGGAGATAGAATTCGAGTGTGGGAACAGTAGACACATCGAAAATAACCCGAGATGAGTGGAGGAAGTCAAATGAAGGCTGGCCCATGTAATAGCGATGAAGACCCTCATGGAATGTCTCAACATTTTGTCGGTTCTGTTAAGATGGAGGCTAAGCAGCTGCCATCAATAATAGCATGTGGGGAGTGTGGATATTACCCCTTGGGTTCACCCAAACAATGTAAACACAAACAGGATGCATGATATTGGTTGATATGGGTGGTATCGATTTTGTATCTAGTTCATCAGTATCATCATTAAGCTCTAATAAACCTTATCACATTAATAGATTAAATGTTTATAACCAAAACATGTGTGGGATAACATATGGAGAACACTGAGGTGGCCAAGTAGATTTAAACAAAGAAAAAAAAATAAACAATCATAAAGGAATACAAGGTTATGGGATGGACTGAAATAATATGGTATGGGTGAAAGATGGTTTTGGGTCCTGTTGACCGATTCTGAACCTATCACCAACAAAACAAGATATAGTCAAGAGCAAGAAATGGCAAGAATTTGATTCAAGAGGTTTAACAAAGGTTAATAAACTAGTAGGATTTCTAAAATAACATTTGGGTTATGAATCATGAACATTAATTATGATGTTCTAAACATTTATAATTTAAAAGACGTTTTGAAATTTAAATTGAGTTTTATAAATTAAACCTAATCTTTTATTAAAATAAATTTAATTAACATTATATAATTAATTTTCTTTTATAAATAAATATAGTTTTGTAATGAAACATCGGTTGAATAAAACAAGAGTAACATTCTTATGTGAAGCATAAGACTTAGAAACTTAATGTTTTCAAAACATGTTTTCTTTCAATATAAAGTCTAGCAACATCAAGTAGCTCAATGGGTAAAGGGTTATTAGAAGATAACATCATGAAATACATATAGTTATAAAACTAGTAACTCACTAGAGCGACCTTCTAACACTTAGTCGATACGCACAGTTCTCATGATAACTCTTAAACACATACTAATGTTATCCATGTTGGACACAAACAAATCAAACACAAGATAGTGAAAACAATCTCAAGAACAACAATGAGCGCGTGCATTCTGTGATTACTTAGGCAACCACTACTACTACCAGGTATATGCCCCTTTTTACTAAACTTTTTCTTTAACTGCGGGGCTGAGAACATGCTAAAACTTTTTCTTAAATGTTTTAGTACACTATATGATAATAAGGTTTTACTTTGTTATTACAACATTATGCCTTATTATGTAAAAGTTGATGACTGCGAGTTCATAAATGTTATTTCTATCAGTCAACATCTACGATTTCTAAGTGATAAAACTGTTATTCCTATGTGATTACAACTGTAATCCTCATGAGGAATACATATTATTCCTATTGAATTATTTTATTAATTCTAAGGAAAATTATAACTGTTAAGTCTTTGGGAATAATTGCAATTAATTCTGAGTGAATTGATTTGTTATATCTATGCGAACATGTGTGTTATGCCTATTGGATTGCTATGAGTTGATGATTATGGGTTGATAACTATGAGAACTCTTTTGATTTTTAGTCAGACTATTCCAACTTTATCATTTCTGACACGGGTGATGAGAGTATGATAGTGTCTGCTAATTATCTCACCACTTCTATTCTGTGGACTGGCAGACTAAGAGATTGACTTCACTTATGTCATAAGCTGGTGGCAGATAGCTGTGAGGTCTTGTGAAAACTAATGAATCCGGATTTAATTGAGGACATCGTGGTTTGCCTTTGCGGTGACTGCAAAGTGGTCAATTAAATTCTGATCACCTATTGGGATATGACTACGTGTCAGACTTGCTCTCACTTCCTAAACAGGATTGAGTAATAGTAAGTCAAAGAGTAACACCACCATTAATAACTATGGTAATCCACCATTTATAACTGTGGAGAATTGTACTACTCAGAAACCTATTGTGTTATGTTAATATCATGATGATGTAATGGTTTGTCATATTGGGGGTTTTGATTGTGATTAAGCCCTTGGGTGATGAAATGGATATCTATAGCTACAATATAAGTGGTATTGAGTTCTGTCAAGTGTGTGGTGGGATGTCGGCTGGTGTAACATCAGTTCCGGAATCTTACCGGAACAGTGATCTCAAACAGTAACATGAATAGTAATCAAGTACGAACTATATGCATTTCAGTGTATTTCATATTCATATCATGTATGTAAAGCCCACTACACGTTGAAGACTGACAAAGTCAACCTGGGAAGAGTTGAAGGTCACATTGTCTGATTTTCGTGTACAGCAGTTCGAGTACATAATGTATTCGTGTACTCGAAATATTTTGTCTTAGATTTCGAGTACACCTAGACCTAGTATAAATAGACGTATTTTGTACAGGTTTAGGTTGGAATCTCGAGGCATTTGCTCTCTAGACGTATTGAGGCACTTGTACTCGAATTTTCAGTATTTATACAAAGATTACATTTTTCTACTTGCTTTCTTGATTCTAACTTGGATTCCGCACTTGTTAGAGATCATTGATGATGATTTAGAAGATAAAGTTTCATTCTTGATCCGGTTTAAGACCTACAAGTGGTATCAGAGCCTGAGTGCTCTTTTCATCGTCAAGGTAACAACTTTTTGAAGCAAGTTTAATACTTTATCATTCTTCTCTACTCCATCTAGCTACTGTGTAAATTTGGGACTCCAAATCTTAAGAAATATTTTTATAAAATTTTTCTTAAGTATTTTCGAGTTCAAAATTTTCAAGTTCAGCTATTTCGAGTACAGATACAATGTTCGAAGGATAGCTACAGTTCGAGTACAAGAGACTTCGTGAACAACACTTAGAAATTTTTAATCCATCATGGCCTCAAAGAATCTGACAAATTTGTCCAACTTACTCAACTTGGACAATGAGATTGGCACTGGAACAAAGCCACCGAGACTTTTGTCTGGAGATAACTTCTAAGATTGGAAATTCAGATTCCAATCGTTTATCAAATACACTGATCCAAAACTCTGGAGATCAATTGAAGAGGGTCCCTTTGTGCCTTCCTACCAGAGTGAGATCAATGGTCCTCTTGTTCCTAAGGATCCTGAATTGTACACTGACAATGACATCCTTATGATGGAAAAGGATGAAAAGGCATATGCATCAATCACAATGGTCCTATCAACTGAAGTAGCTCATGGTTTTAAAGAGCACAAGACCGCAAAGGAACTATGGAATGCCTTGATTGAACGGTTTGAAGGAAATGAAGACATGCGAGAGAGTCGCAAGGATATGCTGAGACAAAGGTTCAACATGTTTAATCACATCAAGGGAGAGTCCCTTGAAGCACAGCTGAATAGATTCACCCATTTGATGACTGAGATGACAAGTTCTGGGATTGTGATGACTAAGGCAGAAGTGAACAAGAAGCTTCTGAACTCACTACCTTACACTTGGAACTCAAACTGCACAACAATCAAAAGAACAAAGGATATGTACAAGACCTCTCTGAGTGAGCTGATCTCAATCATCAACTCCTATGACATGGATGATAAACAGAGAGCACTGAACCATGCCAGCTCAATGGGCATTGCACCAGTGTCTGAAAACTCTGCTCTTCTATCAGCTATCAATCTTCAAGCTTCAGGGATGCAACACTATCAGCATTCCTCATCTCAGTCAATTCCTTTTGAGACCGCATTCCTATCATCTGGACAAGCCGGATCAGTGTCCAAGATCAATCCAGAAAGTGAAGAAAATATGATGCTGTTTAAAGGTTTTATGAATAGCTACAATGCATTCATAGCAGGAGAATTGGCACCTGCCAACCTAACTCAGGACAATTTAGAGCAGATAAATCCAGCTGATGTTGAGGAAATGGATATCTCTTGGCAGATGGCAATGGCTGTATTTCGGGCAAAGAAGTTCATCAAGCGATATGGAAGAAATAGCTTTGGAAATAACCCGGGAAAGAAACTTGGATTTGACAAGTCAAAGCTGCGGTGCTACAACTATGATCAACCAGGTCACTTTCCTAGAGAATGTAAGCAGCCAAAGGTGGACAAGGAAGGAGAAAAGAAGTCTGAAGAGAAAGCTGTGACTGCAGCTGCAGGAGGAAGTGCTAGTACGTCTAAAGCACTAGTGACCCAAGAAAATGACTCCTATGATTGGAGTGATCAGGTGCAGGAACTGGAGCTAACTCTGAGTCACGACTTCATGGCTGAGGTGGACGACAAGCAAAAGGAGGGACGACCAAGCAAGCTTAAAAATGTTTGGTATGTTGATAGTGGTTGCTCCCGGCACATGACTGGGGATTTCTTTCATTTACACGAGGTCACACCTTTTAATGGCGGATATGTCTCATTTGCTGGAGACAAGGGAGGAAAGATAAGCATGAAGGGCATGGTGACAAATGGAACTCTTAGTTTTGAAGATGTTTATTATGTTGAAGAACTCAATCACAGTCTGTTAAGTGTTTCTCAGATATGTGACAAGAGTTTTTCAACTCACTTCACAAACAAGGAGTGTCTTATTCTGAAGCCTGACTTTGTAGTGCCTGAAAAGTGGATTCTGATGAGAACTCCAAGGATAAACAATGCCTACATTATCAACATGAACTCAGATTCATTCACAGAGAACACTTGTTTGTTCTCAAAGGCATCGGAGCATGATTGTTTGTTATGGCATCGGCGACTGGGTTACGTAAATCTTAAGAATCTGAACAGACTCGCTAAGGGAGATCCTTCTAAAGATTTCTCCACTATTGAGAAGTGCATCGCTTGTGCCAAGGGGAAGCAACACAAGAGACCCCACAAGCCTAAATTGTTCAATTCTATCTCTTCAGTTCTTCAACTTCTTCATATGGATCTCTTCGGACCAGTCAACGTAATGAGTATCGGGAAGAAGTCATATTGTCTTGTTGTGACAGATGATTATTCCAGATTCACTTGGGTGTTCTTTCTGGCCAAGTAGGATGAAACACCAGAGATTCTGAAGAAGTTCATTACCTTGATTGAAAATCAGAAGAATCTAAAGGTCAAGGTGATTAGAACTGATAATGGCACTGAATTTAGAAATCAGACTCTTATAGATTTTTGCGATGAGAAAGGGATTGCTAGGCAGTACAGTGCAGCCAGAACTCCTCAGCAAAATGGAGTTGTTGAAAGGAGGAACAGAACACTTATAGAAGCTGCACGAACAATGCTGTCAGATGCTAAGCTGCCAATCTTCTTCTGGGCCGAAGCAGTTAACACCGCTTGCTATGTTCAAAATCGAGCACTCCTGAACAAGCGCCATCAGAAGACTCCCTACGAGATTCTCTTCAATAAAAAGCCCAAAATTGGTCACTTCAAGTCATTTGGATGTCCTTGCACTCTTCTTCATACAGAGCTTAATCACAAGTTTGACGACAAGGCAGATGAGTGTTAATTTGTGGGTTATTCATCCGAGAGATCAGCTTACAGAGTTTACAACAAGAAGACTCGGATGATCGTGGAATCATACTATATAGATTGGCAAGAGATGAACTCTACCGATGCTGGTTCTGGTCCAAACTGGTTATTTGAGTATGATTCTACTTTCAGGCCCTTTAACAATACATCTGAGAACCCAGAATCATCCAAGCAGACCGATGATTTCTACAAGTGTGATGATGTGGACTATAGGGTTGACTATGTTCCATGTGATCCTCATCTCTTGACAGTTTACCCTCCAGGCATGTACAATCGTGCCCCTCCAGAACAGCCCACTCCGATACATGAAGTTCTTCCATCAGAACCAGACACTTCTCTGTCTGTTCAGCCACTTCCAGAAACAGATCAAGTTTTGTCCTCCTCTCATCAGACCTTTGATAATCCACTGTTCTCAGATAACATTCTTGAGGAACACTGTGTGGATCAAGGAGCTACAACAAATGAAGCTACTCCTACTGATGATCTATCTTCCTCAAATGACAATCAGCTGGCACACCTCAGCAATCTACTTGACAACTTAGCTGTGGAGGAAGTGCCAACTCTTAACATCAACAAGGATCATCCTGTGGAAAACATCATTGGACCTCTTTCAGAAGGAGTTCTCACCCGGAGCCGGTCAATTCCAGCTCAGAATGTCTTGCCTGAAAGCACTCCTTCACGAAGCCAATCAGGTCCAATTAATTCTTGTTTATACTCATGTTTCATCTCGTAGGTTGAGCCCAAGAATGTCATGATGGCTCTCAAGGAATCTAGCTGGGTTGAGGCGATGCAGGAGGAGCTGATGCAGTTTCGGAAACTTAAAGTATGGAATCTGGTTCCCCTGCCCAAAGGAAAATTGCCTATAGGAACTAGATGGGTTTTCAGAAACAAAAGAGATGACTCAGGAGTCATTATCAGAAACAAGGCACGATTGGTAGTTCAGGGCTTCTATCAACAGGAAGGGATAGATTATGAGGAAGTCTTTGCACCAGTCGCAAGACTTGAAGCCATACGGATTTTCTTGGCCTATGCCTCCTACATGAACTTCACGGTGTATCAGATGGATGTGAAGACTGCTTTTCTGTATGGGAAGGTTAAAGAAGAAATCTATGTGTGCCAACCCCCAGGCTTTGAAGATTATCAGTTTCCTGACCATGTTTACAAGTTAGACAAAGCTTTCTATAGTCTTCATCAAGCACCACGAGCGTGGTATGCTACACTTACTGATCACCTGCTTGGACATGGATATACCCGTGGAGCCATTGATCAGACTTTGTTCGTTCGCAAGGATAAGGATGATTTAATTCTCGTCCAAATCTACGTGGATGACATTATATTTGGCTCCACAAGTCGACGTTGTGTAAAGAATTTGAGGGGGTAATGAAGAAGAAGTATGAAATGAGTGCGATGGGAGAAATGACCTTCTTTCTAGGTCTGCAGGTGAAGCAAGATTCAAAGGGCGTGCTGATTCACCAAGGAAAGTATGTCATAGATATTTTGACCAAGTTCAAAATGATGGAATCAAAGCCGGCATCCACTCCCATGGCTGCTCGTCCTGTCTTAACTTCGGATTTGGATGGTAAAGATGTTGATCAACACCTCTATCGCTCGATGATTGGTTCCCTGATGTATCTGACTGCTAGTCGTCCAGACATCATGTTTTCAGTTTGTCAGTGTGCCAGATATCAGGCGAATCCGAAGGCATCTCACCTTATAGCTGTCAAGAGAATCTTTCGGTATCTTGTCGGGAAGCCTCGTCTTGGTCTTTGGTACCCAAAGAACTCTGAGTTTCGTTTATTTGCATACTCAGACAGTGACTTTGGTGGATGTAACCTGGACAGGAAGTCAACCACTGGTGGGTGTCAGTACCTGGGAAATCGCCTTGTCTCATGGCAATGCAAAAAACAAACGACCGTATCCACATCTACTGCGGAAGCCGAATATGTTGCTGCTTCTAGTTGCTGCTCTCAGATTACCTGGATGCAACAACAACTCCTCGATTACGGTTTGAACTTTCTTGACTCTCCTATTTATTGTGACAATGAAGCCGCCTTACAGATCGTCAAGAATCCGGTACAACACTCCAAAACTAAACATATTGACATCCGGATTCATTTCATCCGTGACTGTTTTGAACGGAAACTCATTCATCTTGAAAAGGTCCATACATATGATAATCTGGCAAATCTTTACACAAAACCGTTCGATACAGCACGCTTTCATCACTTGCTTGCCTCTCTCAAACTAATCAGCTTTAACTAAAAGAATTCTTTTGAAAATACGTTAAAATTTGTGTCTTATTTTATTCACAAATTTAGGGGGAGAAAATTTACAAAAACAACAAAAAGATTTTTGGTCTTGAAGTCAAAATTTACAAAAACAACAAAAAGATTTTTGGTCTTTGAGTCAAAATATACAAAAAACAACAAAAAGATTTTCGGTCTTTGAGTTAGTCTAAGATGATCTACAAGTTTAGGGGGAGTTAAGTTTTTGAAAACCTAAGAAAAGGAAATCCTACCTCTTGTTATTCAAAGAAAATTACAAAAAGATTTTATCTTTTCAAAGTTTAAGAAAATACAAAAAGAGTTTATTTGGACAAGCAAAGTGAATCGATCAAATTGGGAAGTGAAATAATTTCTGATGATCAAAATTTCACTATCTTAATAAAATTTCTAAAAGAACAACAACCGTGAATATCTATTATGCACTAAAAAGTTGAAATAAGTTTTCCTAATGAAAGAATCAGACTTGATCAAATTAAAATATATATGAATAAATAAATAAGTGTGAAATTATGATTATTAGATAACTAGAAATGTGTGACAACTATTTGACTTCTTGTTTAAGTCCTTCAATCAAAACGAGATTGTGTTTCAATAAACTTGAAATTGTGTTTGAAAAACTCGGATACTTCCTATGTTTTGTGCAAACAAAGAGCGGGAAAAGTCTACTGAAGCATCCTCTGTTTTGCGTAAGCAAAGATCTGGATGTGTGACGTTAAGGCCAATGTGTCTGCAGATCAGAAAATAAAAGATGCCAATGAGCACAAGATGATAGAACCTTTTCTTGTTCTTGATTCTAATCTAATAAGATCTGTTCTTTTCTTTTCTCATCTAAACTCTGTCAAAACATTTTAAGTTCATTGAAACACAATCAAAGTTTGAAACAAAGGATTTAATAAGACTAATAGGTTGCATATTAATCTAGTCTTACAATCTAATTGTTCACAAATTTCCATAAGATATTTTTACAAAAACCTTGATCATATGACTGATTTTTAAGTAATGGAATAACGAGTGGAAATCATTGGTGGGGAATAGGTGTTTAAAAGTTGTGCTTCGTTAAGAAATTAATTAAGCTAGTAAAATATTGACGATAGATTTGATCCCACAAATTTGACCCGACTAAACCTTAAGCTTGTCCAAAGTTTCCAAAATTTTATTTTATTTTATTTTATTTTATTTTATTTTATAAAAGTTAGAATTTTAAATAGAAATAAAATAAGTGTGTGTACTCGAAATTGAGTACACGAAAATGTGTGTTCGAATTGTCCCTATAAATAGCCCAACCGCATTCAATTTCGAATACCTTTATTTCGTGTACATTTTTTCCATTTCGAGTACAGAACCCTCATCCCAAAGGCGATCACGATTTCTAGACCTGATCTCAAAATTCTACTCCGGCTATCTTTTAGATCATCTATAGGCGACCCTAGGTATGAATTTTCATCAAGTTTTGATCGTGAAATCGAAAGTTATGGACAAAATGAAATTTCGAGTACGCAACTTTCGTGTACTTAAGGTTTTCATTCAAATTGACCTTGAAATCCGTTGAATTGGGAGGTGATTACTGGAAATGATGGTCGCCTAGTAATTCCGAGTATTTCACATGAGATTAGAAGTTCTAAGGAGCCAAAAATGATGAATTTTTAAAGACTTTTGCGTACCCGAAATATAACACTTCGAGTATAAATGCACTTCGTGTACAACCTGTATTTCAAATACACGATTCATTTTGTGTACAGCTTGTATTTCGTGTACAGCTTGTATTTCGTGTACACCTGTACTTTTAATTAAGCAATGTTATTTCGAGTACGTCTGTTGGTTCGAGAACAAACCCCTTGAGACTTAGAAAATTTTCAGTAATTCATATTTCTTGATCTTAAACTAACTTGATCTGCTTGTGTTTTTCAGATGGCAGACTTACGCTTCGTGCATGACCACAACATGATAGCATTCCTTGGGGACCCGCCAGCTAAGCACTTGGAGTTCAAGAGTATGGTTGATGGACTGATTCTATCACCTATCAACTATGCAATCATGGAGTACCCGCCCATCATGACTGATTTTGTTAGGAGCTTTTGGAGCACAGTGGAAGAAAGTACTGATGCGGATGGGAACATTAGTATCATTGGAAGAATTCAAGGTCAACCTATCACTATCACCGAACAGATTGTGCGGGAATGTCTCCAGATTGGAGACAAAGCTGATGATCCTGTAGAGTTGGATCAAGAGCTGGTTAACAGAACTGTCTATCAGATGGGTCACGAAGGTGCCTATCCTCCGACCGAGAAGAAATTGCTACATCCTTACTGGAGATATTTGGCACACGTGGTCACTCAGTGCCTCTCTGGAAGGAAAGGAGGATACGATGTTTTAAACCAGATTCTCAGTTCTTGTCTGGAAGCCTTAGCTCTCGGAGTTGATTTCAATTTCTCAAAGATGGTCTTCCTTGACATGCACGCGAACATCAAAGGACGAAGAAAGGAACGGTTTTTGGCATTCCCCCGGTTTTTGCAGATCATCATTAACAGAAAGTATTCTTCTCTGACTCCCACTCTTGGCACCTTGGAGATCAAGAGAATGCGAGATGACATTTTTGGATATATGAAGATGAACAAACGAGGAAAGAAACAGTATACTGGGGAGAGGCCTCTAATCAAGTTTGGTCGCTTTGTGGGAGACATGAATGTTGTCGAGGATCAAGGCACTCCCGTTGCATTCGTTGCTGAGGAGCATGACATTCCTACAAGCTCACAGACTGGAGCAACTGATAAGGAACCTTCATCTGAGGCATCCTCATCATCCAGTGAGGACTTCGTAGCTGATAAGCCTCCACCGACAAGGGAAGAAAGGGAGGAAGCACAGGATTTGGATTATGCTCCTACCCCTGAGTCGTCGCTAAAGAAAAAGAGATGAAAGACCATGTCCAGGCGGACCAGAGATCCCAGGTTACAACAGATGTTTTCCGGATTATCCTTCTCATCAGCTGCTTCGATTCTGCCACCTCCACCTACACAGCCACCTCCACCCACACAGCCCAAACCACCCACACAGCCCAAACTACCTACACAGCCCAAGCCACCCACAAATCCCAAACCACCTTCTCAACCAGCTAAACCAAACCTAGTCATCAAAATCCCTGCCAGATCCCCAACTCCATCTTCTACTAACCCCATCCCTCACACTGAAACTCCTTCATCACCACCTCGCTCGAGCAGTGACAAGGGAAAATCTCCTTTGCACACAGAGTCACCATACGACCCGAAAGAAGTGCCTATAGATCTCGCGGGTCTGCAAGACAGAGTCTTTGTGCTCGAGAAGGAAGCTGAAGCAAGGGATGCCAACATTATTTCTATGCAAGAGGGGATACTTAAAATCGCTGATAGACTGAACGATTATAAGGGACAACTCAGAATGCAACGAAAGTTCATCAGATTTCTTTGTATGGAAAACCATGAGATGAAAAAGGAAATCAAAGATTGAAAGGAGAAGAAGTCCCAGAGTCTGATGATGAGGACAAGGATGATGATGATAATGATGATAGTGATGATAATGATGATGGTGATGATCAGAAGAAGAAGGATTCGTCTGAAAAGAAGGATGACAAGGATGATGATGGTGGAGACGATAAAGAAAAGGATCAAGGACATCCAGACAACAAAGATCAAGGAGGAGCCACTGGAAATCCATCCTCTTCAGTAAAGCCCACTAGTCACTATGATGATCTGTTTGGAGATATTCCCGATGACATTCTATTCGGTGACAGCCTTCCAGGAGCTGATATGGACAATACAGGGCTTGATGACTTCTTCAAGGATCTTCCCGATGATTATCTTTTTGATGGAATTGGTAAAGAAGCTGAAGGAGAAGCTGAGTCTTCTACAGGGGCATCTGTCGAAGAGGAACCGGAAAACATTATACTTGGCAATGTCTCCTCAGATCCTTATATTGATTACTTGTATGCCCACAAGTACATTGATGCTTTAGGACAAGATGTCACATCTCTTCACGAAGTGATTGTCAGTTGGTTTGACAAGAAAAAGGATTGGACACCTTCCCCTCCGGTGGTCAAAGATGCTTGGTTCAAGGAGATGAATGAAGAACATCTAGAGCATACTTTTATTTCTGATGACAGAAACATGTTCGCTGTTCGTAATGACAGGTCCAACGTGTGTTGCTGGTTGTACGACAAGGCAAGGGATATCTATCTGGTCAAGAGAATGAACGGAAAGGTTGAATACTATAAAAGACCAAAAGACTTTTGCACAATGCCAAAGGTTGATATTCGAAGCATCAACAAAGCCATGTTCTTCAATCCTTCCAAGGACTCACAGGCTGACCTATTCGCAAAGTTCATTAAAGACCATGGGAAGGCGCTTTGCTTCAACATGTATCATCGATCCAAAGACGAAAAAGCCGTGGATATATTACAAGTATCCTCCACCTCATGTTGAGATAGCGGTTCCAGTTTCCCCTAGAGTTCCAGACAATTCCTTGGCTAACTTCTTGTCTTGGTACTATGACGATCTAAATCTTGCTGCAGTCATCATCAAGAACAAAGACGATGTTGATGATATCGATATTATTCTTGACCCTATGGATCTCTTGAAGTATGGAAAGGACGACATGATGAAGTTACACCAGTCTCCAATACGAGTTTATTCCGGTGGCGATGAAGAGGCTAAGCCATTCACTCGCATAGTTGCCTATGCCATCGAGCTGAAATTTTATGCAGGAGCTGGATCACACAATGTCACTCTTCCTATTGGATGACTTCGCCAGTCTAGGGGAGTTTGTAAAGCCCACTACACGTTGAAGACTGACAAAGTCTTCCTGGGAAGAGTTGAAGGTCACATTGTCTGATTTTCGTGTACAGAAGTTCGAGTACATAATATATTCGTGTACTCGAAATATTTTGTCTTAGATTTCGAGTACACCTAGACCTAGTATAAATAGACGTATTTTGTACAGGTTTAGGTTGGAATCTCGAGGCATTTGCTCTCTAGACGTATTGAGGCACTTGTACTCGAATTTTCAGTATTTATACAAAGATTACATTTTTCTACTTGCTTTCTTGATTCTAACTTGGATTCCGCACTTGTTAGAGATCATTGATGATGATTTAGAAGATAAAGTTTCATTCTTGATCCGGTTTAAGACCTACAATGTATTATTATCATTTCGTGTTATCAAACAGTGAATTCAGAATCAATTCAGAGAAACAAAACTCAGAAAACATGGTTTATCAGCCAAATAATTATCTGGCAATACCGAACCATCATGTGATTACTTGTTAGGATCTTATTATGTATAAACGTATGTGAGGCTTTACAGAACAAAACACACGGATGTCGTTACGTGAATGCTAAATCGAC
Organism: Mikania micrantha; assembly: GCA_009363875.1. Classification (NCBI taxonomy): domain Eukaryota; kingdom Viridiplantae; phylum Streptophyta; class Magnoliopsida; order Asterales; family Asteraceae; genus Mikania; species Mikania micrantha. The sequence continues at coordinate 15,377,565 of CM018698.1, forward strand.
GGGTTATTCGTATAGGTGACGATCTTTACGAATAAATCTGAAAGTTTAACGTTCTGAATGATATCTGATAATTAGAAAACAATATGGAAGAGTATAGTTATCGCCGTGTTCGTACGGGTGACGCTTCGAACGAATACGCGCGACGACTGTACGATTCGATTATAAACGTTAATTAAATATTTCTGAAAATTTAAAATAAACAAAAGATATTTAGTTAATTTACTACGAATAACCACCTAAACTAATTTTATAACTCTTATTTTATAACCGAGTCATTTCGTTAGGAAGACGAACGCGAAACGACGTTTTACGCGTAATCGAGCGAAACCGAACATAACCGGGGATGGGAAGCCATTTAATGAGTTCATTTATTGTCACAACCACCATCCACCTACCATTCTCCATCAAAATTTTCGGTTCTCTCTCTCTCTAAAATCTCTCAACTTCTCTCTACGATTCCTCACTCGTTTCTCATCAAAATCGCGAGTTCTTGTTGTCAAAACGACCATCTCATCACGTAGATCACGGAAGTACAAAAGATCTAAGCTTTCATCCACCATTTGTGAGGTAAATTTCCAGTTTTGTTTCGGTTTATAGGGTGAATCACGATCCTTTTTGTTATTGTTGTTCTAACCGGTTTAAAACCTGAGAAACCTTGAGATAAACACTAGTAGACAACTTGGAAACCCTAGAAATCAAACCTGCAACAGATTTTTCGATGAAGAAGAGGGTGATGGACAGGCCGGCTCGTGAAGGGCGCAGGTTGGCGAACCTTCGATTGGCCGAACCTGTGCTAACCGAACCCCATGGCCAGGCGAACCCACTTCTAGGGTCGAACCTTTGCTAAGTTTCCACGAGCCTGTTGCTGCGAACCTGAGCACCACGAACCTCCGGGCTCACAAACCAGGACCTAGCCAAACCTTAGGGTGGCAAACCTTCTGCATGAAATGGCCGAACCTTCTACATGAAATGGACAAACCTAGATGCTGTCAAAACAAGAACTTTAGCCGAACCTTAGGCCCTTAATCTCGTGGGATAGCAGCGAACCTAGAACCTTTTTGATCTAGGCGAACCAACAACTCTCATGGCTACCCTCGTACGGTCCCTTTTTCCTATTTGGCCCAACCACTTTCGGTTAACATGAAGTATTCATTCGGATGAATACCCGTGAATGGGACCACGTGATCGCATGCATAGGAAAATAACCATAGATATGTGTGTGAGCAAGTATCAAACGAAAATCCTCTGGTGAGTGCATGGGACATTAGGGTTTCATAGTAAACAAACCATGATGGATTAGTTATGAATCAAAACAAAAGGCCAACAGTTGGAGGGTTGGTTGAACTATTAACACTTATACCTTCGGGACATTTCTTAAGACGTGTAACTAACATAGAGAGTTTAATTGAACTATCTATGTTGGTTTATGCAAAGAATGTGATTAATAATCATTGGGCTATCAAAGACTAACAATGGGCCGAGTTGGGCCCAATGGGCTTAATTAAGCCCATCATATGTTAAATGTCATTTTAAATAAAGTTGATGATGTTTTAATAAAAGAAAATGATTTATAAACTTGATTTAATTAAAATAAATGATTTTTAAATTAATAATGTAGTTAAAGTAAATTAAAATTTAAAAACATGTTGATTAAGAACTTGTAATGATAAAGCATGGGGTTAGGGTTACAAATGGGTATTTAAGTTAGACTAGTTAGATGAAATCTTAGAAGCACATTAGTAACATAGGACACTTAGTTGCACACCGAGACCAAACCTTAGATATGACGACTAATACGTATACTTATCGTATTCGAATTCTTTTAAAACAACTCAGGAACCGAAGAAACTTAAGCTACAACAACGAGCGCACATTTTGTGATAGATCATTTGCACAGCAACACAGGTGAGTTCATTGCCCCTTTTCTAAACATTTTGTTTTCAAACGCGGGGCTGAGAAGCATGCGTAAACTGTTTTATTTAAATTGTTTTACGTATATGATTTTAATTATTATTACTTATTATATATGTTGTTGATAGTCCTAGACTCCTGTCTAGGTAATTGCTATGCTGAATTAACTAACAAGTTAATTAAATTACTCTTATTAATAATACTTTAATTCTAAAACTCTAAACAAACCCTTAGTCCATCAAGCTCAAATTCAAGAATCTAAATTCAAAGTGTAATCAATAGAACTAAAACTTAAGATCAAATTCAATGGAATCTAATCCAGTGTGTGATCAATTAACTAAGAATGCTAATCAAGAATCTATAATCATTGTGGAATCATGGAAATCAAAAGATCAGAATCAAGAGAATCAAGTGAATCATGGGAATCATAACCGTGTGTGAATCATGGAAATAATGAAATCATTAAAATCTAATGAAATCATTAATGCTTAAGTTAAAGTGGATGTCAGTTGTATAGAAATCAAGACCACGTGTAACACACGGAAAGTCCCGGCATAAATAGTAGACTCTTGTAGTCAAGCTATATGGGCAATAACGGAAACTCTTAAACAAATCAAAATCAGGAGAATCAAAGAAGATCAAGAATCACAGGATATCCTTAAAGTCCCGGTATGTACAGTAGACCAATGGGTCAAGCTGATATGGGCATCATTAAAGTCCCGGCACACACAGGTAGACTCCTTGTGAGTCATGCCTGATATAGGCCACGTGTGAGAGGGTACAACTTGGACAACCACCAACAACTAAGACTAATTGATTGAGTCAAATAAGGCCCAATCATCATGTCTTAGTTGTATTTAAATGTTTAGTTATTAATTTAATTACACATTTAATATTATATTTCTACAAATGTTTTGGGGTAATCATGAATACATGGTGAACTCATGAGATCAAAGATGAATCTATTTGTGGAAATCAAAGTCTAAATTGAAGGTGAATGGAGTGAAACGCTTAATTATCATTAACAACAATATGCTATGCAGTCCGGTATGTGGTGAGACGGTGGCTCGGCGGGCGGTAAGTTCGACCCTACATATGCCCTACATAAAAGCATACTTGATTGAATAGCATAGGTGGTTGTTGATGAGGTTAAGGTTGTCATTTCAGGGGATCAAGGTAAACATTTTCAGGGTAATCAAATGCTATGAATCAATGGTTATGAAATCAAAGGTATGGGATGAAATGCTTAATTATCACCAGGAACAATATATCATATGTTTAGCATGTGATGGGACGGTGGCTGGGCGGGCGGTAAGTTCGACCCTACGTATGCCCTATATATAAGCATACTGAACTGGATGGTATAGGTGGTTAATGGTGAGGTTAAGGTTGTCATTCAGGTTATTCAAATTCATTTTTATAAAACTTAATGAACTCACCAACCATGTGTTGACTTTATTTTTGCATGACTTCTCAGGTGACGAACAGGTCAACTAAAGAGTTATTACTTTTGGACTAGGATACCAGTTAGAGGACCTAGATTTTTGGACCTGCATATTTTTGAAACATTATTTCACAGATTATTTTGTATATCTTGTGCAGATACAAGATTGAAGACTTATGATGTTGATAGTAGATTTACATTGTTAAATTATGAACTAAACTAATGTAATTAAACTCTGTAATTCTATTTTCATTTAGCATTTTCTAATTTATATATCATGTGCAATGTAAACAATCTGATCATTTCGATTATCACTCACGATATCGCGCCGGCTCGGGGTGTGACAGCTGGGGCTTGTCCCCTACGTATGCCCTATATATAAGCATGCTTGACTGGACAATATCCTATCTGTAGGTGTATCTATAGAGAGGACATGGGGATGACTTAATGCCAAATGAGAATAACTAGGACTTGAGTATTACTAGATGTTGTGTAAATAACTCTGAAAGCTTTTAAATAACTAAACTTATGAACTCACCAACCTAGTGTTGACTTTGTTTAAATGCATGTTTTCTCAGGTGACAAACTTGTCTAGTTACCAAGCACCAGTGATTAAGCTAGAGGACTTTATATAAGACCTAACATTCTTTTTGGATGCATATATTTTGATGTCATTTTGAATCTCTTTTGTATATCTTGTGCAGCTACAAGATAGAAAGTATATGATTCTTTTGAGTAGATTTACCTAGTTAAATTACGAACACGTACTGTGTAATTTAACTTTGTAATTCTATGTATTGAATGTCATGTTAGCATTTCTCATTATATATAATGTGCCATGTAAACAATCTGATCACTATGATTATCACCCGATATCGCGCCCCGTGAACCTTCCACCCGACAGGAAAGTCGATCCAGCCCGCCGGCTCGGGGTGTGACAGTTAACAGTGTGTGTTAAGCTTGTATAGACTACCTCACAAGCCTTAGATCTCCAAGAGGACGTTGGAGCAGCTCTAGAGGCTCCTGGACAGCAGGTTCTTCGACTAACAAGAAGGTGGTGATAATGGGTGGTGTCTTAGAGATCTTCCTTCAACCCTCCAAGCCTTCAAGGTGATTTCCAATGCCTCAAGAATGAACTTCAATGGCTTCCAAATGGGTATTGCATGTGAAAATGGCGGAGATAAACCGAAGGGTGGCATGTAGGATCGAGAGAAATCATTAAAGTGGGTAGTGAAAGCATAATGGTCATGGTTTTATAAAGATTTGGCGCCTGGGTGTCATCGCGTAACGCCGAGAGAGGAAAAGATGCTTCGCGTACCGCGATGGATTTCGGGATTCAAAATCCCCCGCCCACCTGTCGCGTACCGCCATGGGCCTTTCCAGGGTCCCTACCGTACCGCGACGGGTCCTGGAAGAGCCCAATAGGCCCAATTTCAATGGTTTGATCCGTTCTTCGCCGTTTTCACGCTTACGGACTATCGTTCGGCCTCGTTTGAACTTCCAAGTTCAATGTTTGAGCGTTTCGTGATGTTTCTAGTGTTTTGTTACACGATGTGTTTTGACGTTCACCAACGTTCGTGTTTTCTTAGACACGTGTGTGCGTTTTGCGATAATTCACTGAATTATCGTGTTGTGTCAGTGTTTGTACTGTCATGCCACGTGTCACACTAAATTAAACTAATTGTAGTGCCATGTGTACAAATGTCAATTAAATAAACATTCAATTAAAAGAATGCTGACCTGGAATTTACGGGGTGTCACAGATAATGGCCAAACATTCCAGCAATATAAGCTATATCAAGACGAGTACAGACTTGAGCATACATAAGGCTCCCGATTACTTATGCATAAGGTATCATTCTCATTTGCTCCTTTTCAGCCTCAGTTTTCAGACACTGAAAGGAACCGAAAAAATCTACTTTAACTACTAGAGCTACAGAGGGAGAGCAGTTATGCATGTTGTAGCGTGATAAGACCCGTTCAATGTAAGCCTTCTGATATAAAGCCAAAAGTCCATTGACCCTATCTCGGTGTATTTCGATGCCAATAACGTAAGAGGCCTCTCCGAGATCTTTCATGTCGAAGTTATGCGAAAGTAATCGCTTCGATTCATGCAACATATCTAAGCAATTACTTGCCAAAAGAATGTCATCTACACTAAGGACAAGTATAGTAAATTTGCTCCCACTCATCTTGAGGTAGGTGCATTAATCCACTTGATTCTTTAGGAAACCGTGTTTTTTCATCACTTCATCAAACTTTAGATACCATTGACGCGAGGCTTGCTTCAACCCGTATATGGATTCCTTTAGCTTGCACACTAAATGCTTTAGACCTTCAGGCATGAAGCCTTTAGGTTGTTTCATGAACGCGTCTTCATACAAGTCACTGTTTAGGAAAGCAGTTTTGACGTCCATCGGATGCAGCTTTAAATCAAAATGAGCTACAACGGCCATCACAATCCTTAAGAAATCCTTTCGAGAGATGGGAAAAAAGGACTCTTGATAGTCAATTCCCTCTTTCTGAGTGAAACCTTTTGTAACCAAACTTGCTTTGAAGCGGTTAATGTTCCCATTCAGATCCAGCTTTGTTTTGAACACCTATTTACATCATACATGTTTTACTTCTTAGGTAGTTCTACCAAATCTCAAACGTCGTTTTTCTTTACCGAATCAAGCTCATTAGTCATAGCTTTCTTCCATTTAGAAAACTGATCACTAGTAATGGCTTCATGATAAGAGGTTGGATCAGTAAACTTTCCGGCACCCATTTCAGCTTCAATCAGGTAGCTTAGATAATCATCAAAGTTAGTAGGCACTTTAGGCCTAGATGACCTCCTGATTTGATTAGTAGTTTCAGCATTGCAGGCATTGTGTTGATGTTGATCAGTTGAGGTGCCTTCATTCTCTGTAACATTTGGATTCACAGTAAGCCCAGATTGTATCAGAGTTGGTGCAGTGAAGTTCGGAGTAGCATGGTGTACAAGAGGAGTAATCGGAGGTAAGTTAGTCGATGAATGGCCCCCCCCCCCCCCCCGCGTCTTGCACTTCTTGCAAATCAGAATCAGGATTTTTGCTGCTCCCATTGACCATAGAATCCTTAAGGGAATGAGCATGCTTTGTTTCTACACTTCAAGTGACATGGGAAGGACAACAAAATCTATAACCCTTTGAGTGATTGGGATAGCCGATGAAGTAACATGTAACAGTTTTCATGTCAAGCTTCTTTAAGAAGAGAATATAGAGTTTAGCTTCGACAAGACAAACCCATAATTTCATATATCTAAGACTCGGTTTCCATCCTGTCTAATGTTCATAAGGAGTTTTAAGGACAGATTTCGAACGAACTCTATTGAGTATATGAGTTGTTGTCTTTAAGGCCTCGGTCTTTAGGAACGAGAGTAAATATGAGTTGGCTAACATATTGCGCCCCATGTTCATTAGGTTATATTTCTCCTTTGAGCAACACCATTTTGTTTAGGAGTACCGAGCATGGTGTACTGGTTCACGATCCCCTAGCCTTTACAAAACTCATAAAATGGACTAGGAGCCTGTCCCACATCAGTATGTCGACCATAATATTCACCTCCTCTATCTGATCTCATAACTTTTATTTTAAGATTTAGTTGATTTTCAACTTCAGTTTTATAATCTTTAAAAGTTGTAAGTTATTCAGATTTATCCTTAATTAGAAACAAGTATATGTAATGAGAATAATCATCAACGAAAGAGATAAAAGAAGTATGTCCAGTTATTCCATCAATGGTGTAAGGGCCACCAATATCCGTGTGAATAATTTCTAATAAATTAGAAATCCTAGTGGCAACTTTCTTAATTGTTGTTGTCATTTTACCTTTAAGGCATTTGACATATGTTACAAAATCAGTGAAATCAAGAGAAGGTAAAAGTTCATTCTTCACAAGTCGAGATAAGGATCCCGTGAGACGTGGCCTAAACGTTGATGCCACAACATGGATGAAGTTTCTAAGTCTAATTTTCTTTTAGTCTTTGTTGAGTTCTCATTAATGTTATACGACAACAAATTCCTAGAGAAATCACCATCTAGTTCTTATTTATAGAGACCACCATCTAGAAGACTGGTACCAAATACTTGAGAATTAGAACTCTAGTAAGTGTAACATCAGTGCCGGAAGCGTAACCGAAACAGTGATCTACACAGTAACAAGAACAGTAATTCAAGTACGATCAATGTGTATTGCTTGCATGCTATATTCAATAGATGACAATAAAGAACTATTTCATATTCATTGCAGAAACATAGTTCAAAATCCACGGTTTAAAAGTCAGAAACATATCTGACAACACAGAACAGTTACATGAATGCTTGTTAGGATCCTATTATGTATAAACGTATGTGAGGCTCAACAGAACAAAACAACAGTGGATGTCGTTACGGGAATGCTAAGCTGACGGATTATTCGTATAGGAGACGATCTGTACGAATATATCTGAAAGTTTAACGCTCTGAATGATGTCCAATAATTAGAAAACCATATTGAAAAGTGTAGTTATCGTCGTATTCATACGGGTGACGATTCGAACGAATAAGGGCGAAAACTGTATGATTCGATTTAAACAGCAAATTAAATATTTTCAGAAATTTAAAATAAACGGAAGATATTTAGTTAATTTACTACGAATTACCGCCTAAAATGAATTTACAAACTTTACTTTTAAAACCGAGACGTTCGTTACGAAAACGAAACGAAACCGACGCTTTTACGCGAAACCGAGAGAGACCGAACACGCGGGTATTATTTGGAAGCCTTTAATGAGCAATTAATGCCTCATTCAACCCCCACCAACCAGCCAATACCTCATTTTCGTTTACTCTCTCTCTACTTTCTCTCTCTAGAACCTCAAGCTTCATCTCCTTCATTTCTCAACCAAATCAAGCCATTTTAGTGTCAAAACGACCACTACAACTCATAGAACACGAAAGTACAACCGATCTAGGGTTGGAACCATCCAAATCAAGGTAAATATGAGATTTTTGTTCGGTTTTAGGGTTTTCAAAACCCTTGGTTTGAACCCACCTTCATCACCTGATCTAGGCTTTAAAACCTTAGGGGAACCATACATTGACACCTAAGAATAGTGTAAGAACAAGTGGTATAACATGAGCATGTCCTAAATCTCGATTAGAGTTGGCTGCCTATTTGGAATCGCGACTGCCCGAATGGCCGCAGCAAGTAGGCCGAAAGGCCGGTCGGCCGAAGGAAGCCACCATAGGCCGCATGAGCCATTGGCTAGGCCGAATAGCCTGAAGGCCGAAGGGACTCACCCCATTCGGACAAAGCTTCATTCGTTCGGCCAGAGTTCCACTAGCATCACCCCATTCAGACCAGGCCTCCATTCGGCAGCTCTAATTCGGCCAAGACACTCCTTAGCCCGAACACCCATGCGGCCAAGCTGAGTTTACACCATCACTCGGCTAAAGACTCATTCGGTAGGACACCCTTTCGGCCGCATGGCTAGTCTAGTGCGGCCAAGTCCTTTCATTCGGACAAATCGAACCAAGTGCATGGGTTGTTGATCGGGAAAGGTTATTAAACCATTAAATTTTCATGGGAAGGGTAAACACATGCACCTATTAATTGCATGCGTGGGAATTAAATCATTATGGTTTCTAAGGTGATGAACGATTTATAACCAGTTATGTTAAGACTAATACAAAGTTCTCTAAGTAACAATGAAGGGTTGATTTCAAGTAGGGCTAAACATAGGGGTTAACTACATGAAATCATGTGAGGATTTATAGTATACATCGGTTATATTATCACCTAGGCCATGGATTTCAATATCCATCTCTCTAAACTAATACGAACTACAAACATAGGTTTTAATCTATCAAATGGGGACTTATGTTAATCAAACAGAAAATCTTCAACATCAAGATTTCTAAATTTCATTAATTACATTCATGGGTTTCAAGGAAATCAAGAACTCAACCTAAGGGTATTGGTGTTAATTTCATTATTAACACTCAATAATTAATGAAATTTTGTACGAATATATAACTAAATTAGATTGTTCAATTGAACTCTCTAAGCTAAAGTTGTACACACGAACGATCAAAGGACCATGGAAAGCAAAGATCTAGCTCGAGCTTAAGGTTAATCGAATGGGATTTACCTAAGCCTAACATGTTTAATTATATATTTTCTTAAAATAAATTTATAAGTTTCTCATTTAAGATATTCTTTAAATTAAATAAAATGATGTCTAACTTGACGATTTAACTTAAAGTGAATAACTTAAAATGAATTACTTAAAATGTTTTAAATAAAGACTTTGAATATACTTAACATAAACCTTACAAAACTAAGGTTTAATAATGTCTATGCATGGGATTAGGGTTTATAAATGGGTAATACATTAGACTCGTTAGAGGGAATCATAGCAAGCACATTAGTGACATAGGACACTTAGTTGCACACCGAGACCAAAGCCCTAGATTACGTCTCTTATAAATGCTTACAGTATTCGATTCTTCTTAAAACAACTCAGGTGTTGAAGATACTTAATCTACAATTCACGAGCGCGCATTATCTGTTGTGATTTCATTCTTAGCAACACAGGTGAGTTCATTGCCCCTTTTCTAAACATTTTTGTTTTATAAACGCGGGGCTGGGAAGCTTGCGTAAATTATTTTCTTTGGATTATATTTACCTAAATGACTTTACTTAATATATGTTTTATAGGTAAAATGGTTATCCTAGATCTTATCTAGGTAAACTAATTTCAGAAATTTCAGAATGGGTTAGCTATTCATCATGAATAGCTAACAATGTTAAAGACAAAGAACCATTTTTCAAGAACTATTTTCAAAGAACTAAAGATCTAAAACAAAGAACTAATTTCAAGGATCTAATTTCAAAGAACTAACGGTCAAATCAAAGAACTATTTTCGGTGGTGTGTTGTCAAAGAACTAACGATCTATTTCAACGAACTATGTACAAAGAGCTATTTTCAAGGGTTTGTCTGGGAAATATTAAAGATAGCATGTGCCAATCTCAGGTTTGAAAGATGTCCTAGCTAGACTGATCGAATATGAGATGCATGTTTGATGATATTTACAGTATTCCCTAAACCAGTTTTGAGGAACATCTGAGAAATACTCAAAGATAACATGTGTCACACCCCGAACCAGCGGGCTGGATCGACTTTCCCGCCGGGCGGAAGATTCCTGGGCCGTGATATCGTGGTGATAATCGGATTTATCAGATGGTTTACACGGTACATGATATATAATGAGAAATGCTAACATGACACATGATATAGAATTACAAAGTTAAATTACAATGTTATATTTATAATTTAACTAAGTAAATCTATCCAAAAAGAATCATTGAGTTCCTATCTTGTATCTGCACAAGATTTACAAATGATGATTCGTTGTTTGTCATTCAAAAGTATGATCAACACAAAATGCAGCTAGGTCTTCTAAAATTCCACTAGCTATGTCCCTGATGTCTGGTGACTAAACATGTTCGTCACCTGAGAAAACATGCATTTAAACAAAGTCAACACTAGGTTGGTGAGTTCATAAGCTTGACAATTGAAAACCATTGATTTATTGTCATTCATGTTCACAATGTTACACACAAGTCTTGTTTAGGAATGTTTGATTTGTCACTCATCATGTCCTCTCCATAGTTATACTTACAAATAGTATTTCATCCTATCAGTTATGCTTATATATAGGGCATATGTAGGGGAACAAGCCCAGCCAACATCCCACCACATAACTGACAGAACTCCACACCACTTGTAACACAACTATGGATACCCATTTCATTTCACCCATGAATCCCCAAGTATGATTATCCCAACATTTGTAAAAGAAACTTAATCGTCTCTGTTAGCTATTCCTTACGGAATAGCCCGGCGTGTAAGATATCCCATTATGTGAAAAAGAGATGTAATGATATCTGTTAGCTATTCCTTATGGATTAGCCCGGCGTGTAAGATATCCTCCTCGATATCTAGAGCAAAACTTAATAGTTTTAGTAGCTAATCATTTCTGATTAGCCCGGAGTGTAAGATATCCCCCAAAGATACCTAGAGCGAGACTAAATAGTCCCTGTGACTGTCAGTATTGCCCAGTCCGGTCTGTAAGATATCCTCCCCATGATATCTATTTGAATTAAAACTCAGATCCTTTAGGTATGTAGTTTCTAACTGGTTAGGTGTGTAAGGTATCCTCCCCATGATACCTAGATTGAGACATAGTAGTCCCAGTGGTTGTCATTTCTGACCAACCCGGTGTGTAAGATATCATCCTCGATATCTATTTGAATAAATAGGTTCTCAAAACCCTTGGTGTGTTAATCATTAAAATGTTATCGTATGCCATGCTCGGTTTGTTCCTAATGAATCGGGTCAACTTCATTTATATGAAAGTGAAGTTATGACTTCCTTTTTGGTATGTTGTTTATTAGGAATGAGTTAAGCGTTATAGTTATTTAATAAGTTTAACCCGGTGTCCTATGTTCATCATTTCAGAACCTCTAAGATCCTATATCAAGAGTGTGATTTGTTATAACTTTCTACATGGTAAATAATGTTTAATGTACTCAGTGATGATCACAATAGTGATCCCTATGTTATGAGTTCTCATATTTCAACCATGTGTGCTAAGATCTTGTCTTAGTACTAGTGGTTGCATGTGTAGGGAATGACATCCCAAAAGTATGTTATCATGATATCCTCCTCGATATCACAAGTAATGGTCTCAACTGTTATCTCTACGTTGCGTGATCTTATTGACTTTAACATAGTGTTGTAAGAACTCGTCTTATTACATGATGTTAGTAATATGTGAATGATCTTGTTATCATGAAGTTATGTTATCACGAATATCATTCTTGTTGTTTGTAATGGTGATCCACATGTTACCACTTGATTATCTCGTTGTTCATTCGTGTAGGAATAATAAGATGTTGTAAGATATATTCTTGCAACTTAGCATTATTCCATTGGGTTGATGTGTCATGAAGCTAAATTAGCATGTATCATCCTAGCTATCTCAGATATAATAATGATCAGGTAAACAAACATACAATGATAAAAGATAATAAGATTAAACAATATTATCTAAATCATAGTGAAATCAGTATGTTATATCAAAACCTTTAAATAAATAAAAGATTTAAGCATGTTTCTCAGCCCCGAGCTTTGAAATCAGTTAAGATTAGAAAAGGGGCATATGAACTCACCTTGTATTTGAAGTGGTTGACTTAGCCTAAATAAGAATGCACGCGCTCGTTGTTGTTCTTGATGTTGTTTTCACGATCCTGTATTGATTTCACGTTGTTTTTAACTCGTAAGTATGAGTCTTTGAGTGGGTGTTTGTGTGCGTGTTGGTGTTAGCCCTAAAGTTGGCTAACACCCCTCGGTCTTGGTCATTGTTCGGCCATGTATACTTGTTATGTGCTTTGATATCTCTTAATTTAATGTCATAACGAAATGAGATTCTAAGTATAAAACTTAGGTTTTAAGTTAAAGGTTACTGACTCTTAGTATCTTGTAACATAGTTTTGTATCATCATTGTTCCATTTATCTTTGACACCTTGAAATCGCTTGTTAAAACCTTTAATATTTGCTCTCATAAGTGAGTTTCTTATTAATTTGGGCCGAATATTGACCTAGTCCCAATAAGGAATGGGTCGTTTAGTTGGGTTTGGGCCTTTGATGGTCATGTATGGGCCATGTGTCTAAGGTGGGCCTTGCTAGATGTGGTTCACTGTTGGGCCAATTGAATTTTACTTGGGCCGAAGTGGCCAAACTGGGCCTTGGCCGACTCCCATCACTCTGGGCCGACACAAGAAGATGGCCGACTAATTCCCAGCCGAGAAATCAGCGAACCTAATTGCCCCACTCTTAGGTTCGGCCATGCATGCAGTCCCTCAAAGTCTAGGTTCGGTGGGTAGCAGGTCCTCATGAAGAGGAGGTTCGTCCATGGCTTAGGTTCGCGAATGAAAGGTTCGTTTCAGTAAGGTTAGTAGCTAAGGTTTGTGCATACAGGTTCGGTGGAGGTTGGTGTCCACTGCAGGAGGTTCGGCAATAGTGGTTCGGTGATGGAGAGGTTCGGGGAAGACACAGGTTCGCATGGATGGGTTCGGTTGTCATAGTTAGGTTCGGCAGAGATTCGTTCACCCTCATGGGTTCGGCCGAGTATGTAGGTTCGTGTCATGCCCATGGTTCGTTCCTGAGAGGTTCGGTGCTCCTGCAACTGGTTCGGAGATGATGGTGCAGCATGCTAGGTTCGGCTAGGTCAGGTTGGTTCGCCTCTTGCCCAGCTCATCACAGGTTCGCTGCTATGACTCACGAACTCAAGGTTCGGCTAGGCCAGCCTCTCACGAACCCACAGCAGTTCAGCCCACCACCATCAATCTTCCCCAGTTGTAGGTTTGTTTCCATGGTTGTGTTATGCGCGTAGGACTCCTCGTGGGCATGTGGTGCAAGATAGAAAGAGGGTTAGTCGATTAAGGGTGTGTGTACCAACCAAGATCTAGAAAACCCTAACTTTCGTGGGTTTCTTTTGCTCTTTACCTTGATTTCCAGCGGACAAAGCTTCAGATTGCTTGTACTTCCTTATAGGGCATGTCGAGAGCTTCGTTTGGACACCAAGAACGTCCGATTTCGTCCACAAACGAGTGAGTTATGGTGGATTGAAGCTTGAGTTTTGTAGTGAGAGAGAGAGAAAAACGAGATTGTAGAGAGAGAGTGAGTAGGTGATTGTGTTTATGAGAATTAATTGCTTGGGAATGGGTTTTTATACCCCGCGTGTGTTCGGGTTCGTTTCTGTTGCTCGTTTTCTGATTTCGTTGCGTTTCCGGCACGTTACGCGTGTATTCTATGCATTCTTGATAAATAGTTTTCTCGGACTATTTTGATGAGTTTCAAAATTGTAAAACATAACATATTATGTTTTTGTTATTTTTAATGTTTCGTTCGAGATTAACTCATTAATCTTTGCTATTTCGTTACGATCGTAATTTACAAGTTGTTTTACATAGTTAGTGATATAAATTAGGGTTTAGGTGTAAATTTCTAGAATGTATTATTTTTAATTTATTTTAATTATTTTAATGTTTGTAATCATTTGTTTTCGTCTTTTTGTCAAAAAACTTCACTTACGCGCGTTTTCGTACAGAGCGCTAACTATACGAACACGATCGTACGTTTCACTTTCTGATTTGGTTTTTCTACTTTTCAGTTATCGTTTCAGAACGTTAAACCCACAGATACGTTTGTGTGAATCGTCACCCACGCAAACACGCTGTTGATTTATTATTCGTATACGAAACTGAATTATTGTTTTGTATTGGACATTCTCACACACAGACTCAACTAGACTACCTGTTTTCACATTGTTCCCATTGAATTCACTTTGATTTCATACTGGTTTGTCAGCCATCTGATTCCTGTCATCTGTGGATATCAGATCGCAACCGATATGTTCTTGTCATTTGTTTGTACACTGTGGTTTCTCTTGAGTTGTTGTATTTACTGTATTTAAGCTTTCACTTAAACACTTACAACTGTTGTTTGTTTTCGGAGTTCTGTTGTCACACTACTGTCTACGCATTGCATTTACACACTGTAAATGCTAAAAGTACACATACCGTACGGACTTGCCGGACGGTTAGGTACTAGTTGTCACAACATGTGCCAAAGAACTAAAGAACTATACGAACTACGGACGGTCTAAAGAACTATAAAAGCCTGTATATCAAAAGATGTCCTAGCTAGACTGATTGATTATAGGTCGCCTGTTTGATGAGGTTTACAGATCTCCTTTACAACTAAGAACCTTGATTGATAGACTAGTCTACTCGAGTTGACCAAGGCCCAATCATTAGGTCTTAGATTTTATTAAATGTTTATTTATTTACTTATTTAAGCATTTATTGAAATGTTTCAACAAATGTATGGTTGATCATGATTGTGTGATGAACTTAAGGAATCAATAGAAATTCTATTTTGTGGAACTCAAAGAACTAGTGTGTCTGTGGTGTGGAATGAATCAGTATATATAAGTATATTGGACCATATAGTATAGGTGGTTGTTAGTGAGGTTAAGGTTGTCATTTTGGGTGTTCGAAGGTTATTAGTTTCAGACAATTCAAGTGTTATCATTTTCAAACGGCTCAAGTATGTGATTCAGTGTATGGAATGAAACGCTTGATTATCATTAGCAACAATATACTATGTGGTTCGATATGTGGTGGGACGGTGGCTGGGGCTTGTTCCCCTACATATGCCCTATATATAAGCATATTTGACTGGATTGTATAGGTGGTTGTTAGTGAGGTTGAGGTTGCCATTCGGACAGGTTATCAAACTCATTTCTAAAATAAAACTATATGAACTCACCAACCATGTGTTGACTTGATCTTTTGCATGATTTCTCAGGTGACGAACGGGTCTAAGTAAGAAGTTATTGCTTTTGGACTAGGATGCTTGCTAGAGGACCTAGTACTTTTGGACCTGCATATTTTTGGAACATCATTTTACAGTTCATTTTGTATATCTTGTGCAGATACAAGATAGAAGAAATATGATGTTGATAGTAGATTTACATTGTTAAATTATGAATAAAACTGATGTAATTTAACTTTGTAATTCTATTCTATTTAGCATTTTCTCATTATATATCATGTGCAATGTAAACAATCTTATCATCACGATTATCATTCCCGATATCACGCCCCGGGTCCTTTCCGCCCGACGAAACACACCATCCGGCCAGCCGGCTCGGGGTGTGACAGTAAGTCTGTCATTACCATGAGAAACATAAAAACCATCCGTGTCTAACTTTGGTCCTGATACAAGATTCTTAGAAATTTTAGGAATATGTAAGGTATCATAAAGTTTAATACATAGATCGGTTTTCACTATTTATTCTAAGGTTCCCACGGCAGCAACAACTAGTTCCTTTTCATCCCCAAGCTTAAGTGTTCTTTGGTTTCTTTAAAGCCTCTGTATTGTAAGGAATTCCTGAGTAGAATTGGTCACATGAACCATAGAACCAGAGTCAAACAACCATGTGTTAGTTGGAACATTTAAATTAAAGGACTCAATTATCATATTTAGATGATTACCTCTCTTAGCCAACCATTCCTTTAAATCAGGGCAATCTTTATGCTTATGTCCTACCTTTCGGTAGAACTTGCAATAGGTCTTGTCATTGGAATAGTTAGAGCTGAAAGAAGCATCTGCATTGGATTTATGGACCTTGGAAGCTTCCTTGTGAGTATTGTTCTTCCTTTTCTTTGAACCAGCAGCCATAAGGTAAGCAACATCATGTTTCTCGAGCTTCTGACGTTCTTCCTCCTGTACACACATGGAAATCAACTCGTTCATCATCCACTTCCCTTTATGAGTGTTGTAGTTGATCTTGAAAGCCTCATAAGATGCAGGAAGAGAAGTCATAAAGAAGTGAACCAAGAAACCATCACTGATCTCCATGTCTAATTCCTTAAGTTTACGGGCCATGTCGTTCATCATCATGATGTGCTCACGAATTCCACTGATCCCATCATACTTCATAGACAGTTTCATGATTAGGGTGCTAGCATGCGCCTTGGAGGTTCCTTTGAATCAATGTTTTAAAAACCGGTTCGAATCGGTCGGTTCAACCAGATGTCGCTTACTAATCTGGTACGAAACACTCCGGTATTATATAGGTTTCTTTGATCGATTGTGACGCCGGTTTAATCCGGTTTTACCAGTAAAGCTTGTATTTCCGGTTTAAAAAAAAAACTCAAAATTGAGGCTTTTAAGCAATTTTCGGCTTTTAAGCGATCGTGAAATTGATGCGTTTAACACGCCAATGTCATAATCTTATTATGCACTTTTATTTAAAAAAATTTATTAGAATTTGAGTACTTTTAGATTGTTTTGGATGAATTTGAGTACTTTTTGAATTGTTTTTGGATGAATTTGTATACCTTTTGGAAACTTATTAGAGTATAAGTTGTATTTCTATAGAATTCTATGGTTAGTTAGTGTGTCCGGTTGAACCGTCTGGTACAACCCGGTTCAACCGGTTGAACCATTTTTTAGCCAAATCTGGTGCACCTAAAATACCGGTTTTTAAAACGTTGCTTTGAATCGCTCATCCACATAGTTAAGGTAAGTTTTCGCATTAGCCAAGTCAAGAATGACTCCTCTGATGATTGGGCTAATGGAGTTCTTGATAAACATGAGAGCCATCCGATTAGCCTTATCCCATTTCTCATAAAGCAATTTAGCTTCAACAATGCTCTTATCAGTGAGGACAGGAGGTGCAGGCTCTCTTAGTGCGTAGTCGAACTCAGTAATCCCAAGAGTCAGCATCAGTGAGTCTTTTTAAGCAGAGTAGTTCGCACTAGTAAGGGTTTTAATTCCCATATTAGGAGCTGTGTGATTAAATTAGATGAGAAAGAGCAATATACTAAGGCTATAGAAGAACTTAGATTGATCTATGGGGTAACTTATATCTAAGGCAAGCAGATATAAGGAACATTATAGTAATGAAACTGTGATAAATGTATACTATAACATCAAATTAATAGACTAGATTAGGTTCTACTTAAACAAATGGGTTTCACTTTGGTTAATAACCATTTGTCCAACTATTAGGAACAATTAATTAGAAAATAAAAATGTGCATTAGGAATGTAACACATCACCTTTGGGTAGAAGTGAAACATACATGCTTTAAGGCAAATAATTTCATGTGAGTATCTAATGTTTAAGGATATACACAAGTAAGTAAAAATGCTTAATAAGACTCAAATAATAATATGTAACACATCACCTTTCGGCCGAAGTGAAACACTTGTTATTAAGTTTAAGCAGAGATAGTGTTTTTAAGGTTTTGTAAAAACATAATAGTTTAAGGTTTAAACAAAACAGTTTATTTTATCTCTTAGCCCCTTGATTACGCGGATCGAGTACATGGTTAAGTGTTCGTACATGGTCAAGTACTCGAAGTTAGTAAAGTTTCCGAAGTTAGTAGAGTTTTCGAAGTTAGTAAAGTTCTCGAATTTTGTTAGGTTCTCAAAATGATTAAGTATTCGAAAATTTCATGTAGTTTTAAATTTTCGTTTACTTTTAGATTTTCATGTACTTTTAGATTTTCGTGAACTTTTATTTTCAAGAACTCTTAAGTTCGAATATTTTAATTTCGTGAACTTTTAATTTCGAGTACTTTTATGTCCGTGAACATTAAATTTCGAGTACTTTTAAATTCATATACTTTTAATTTTGTATACTTTTAAGTTCGTATACTTTTAAGTTCGTATACTTTTAAGTTCGAATACTTTTGTATCCGAAAATTTCTAGGTTATGAAAAACGCGCTAGATTTCACGTTTTACGAAAACGAACCTGTTTTAAAGTTTTCCGAGAAAAGAACTTGATTTCATACTCGTTTTTCGAAAACGTTTTTGATTTATACATCAATTTCGGATTAGGAATCGAATAATCAACATATCGCTCGGATACCACATGTTGATCGATTCCTTTATATCAGATTTAAACATGAATACGAAATCAATAAATAAGAATATGGATTAGATGAAACATGTGAATCCAGTGAAAGCATTGTTGATTCCAGACATGGTGCATGAAATGAATCTTACCGGGTTCCCGTTTAGGGTGTGCGATGAGGATGGTTATGGAGAGGCTCGGTAGAGAGTTCATGAAATCCAAAGGTTAGGGATTCGTGATTATGATGTTGGTAACCTTAATTATGAGCCTCAAGTTCCTTTATATACACCTAAAGGGAAACACTAATTAGGATAAATAAAGATAATTATGTTTATCAAAAACTTACCTATTTGCCAGAGTTATTTAAGTAATTGATCTATTAATTAAATAATCATGAGGGTCATATTATAAATATTTAGTCTAACACAATCTTCTTTTCCACTATGATACCGTTATAGAGTATTTCTCCTAGGATCGATGTAAATTTATTTGCATGTTAGTAATCGTGATCATGTTAGAAAATCATTCTTTTGTTTTAATCAATCTGACGCGTATATTATTACAAATCTAATTAATAAAACATAATCAAACTAGTTTTGAAAATATAAAATTGATCCACTCCATGATTTCCAACCGCTCTAATTTAAAATTATTGTTTTAAATTTAGAAAGAAATCAAGTTTCTTAGATCACATTTTTGGTGATAATAATTGTGGCTTGTCTTGGAAGAACTTCTAATGTGTTTTGGATTCCATTATGATGAATCACACTAGAAGTAAGAATTATGATAAACTAGATTTATTATTTGAGGAATTCATATGCAAAAAAGAAAGTTTATTTATTACTATTTTTCTTGTACATCTTCCCATATTTTATTCTCTTTTATAATTATTAAATCTTTGATTGGCGAGCCAGTGAAAAAACAAAGTGCTTCAATCTCTTAATGTTTCAAGTAGGATTGTAAACAAACCGAATGAAGACGAACAAGATCCTTCTTCGTTTTCGTTAATTTAACTTTTAACTTGTTCACAAACAGTTCACGAACGCTAAGCGAACAAAAATTCTTGTTTGTGTTTTATCATTAAGGAATTGTACTTGTTCACGAACGAAATTTCTTATCTGTGGTCATGTTCGCTTAATGAAACGAATGAACACATATGAACTTCCCACCAAATGGTTCACAAGTTGTTCGTTGAACGTTTGGTTCATTTACAGCCTGAGTTTCGAGTATTACCCTCAACCCACCCACAAACTTCTCTCTTTTGAAGCATTTCAGCCTTCACTATTGCAAAAATTTTACACAGGTTATGTAAATGAGTCTATAGACAGACTTTGGGGCCTCTACTTTTTGCCTTAGTTTTGCATCCACTCGTTCACCGGATTAAGGTGGGTTGTGTGCTTCCCTTCCATGCTTGGTACTTAAATGATGGTACGATTATTGGAGACGCTAAAGAGGTAGCTAAAGCCTTGGATATTATTCGAGCCGAGGGGCCTGTTTTGGGCCTTGAACTTAACATCAAGAAAACATAAGTATTCTGGCCATCGTGTAATGGGGTGAAAGCACAGGATGGGTTGTTTCCGTGTGGGATTGGGAGACCAGTGATGGGGGTAAAACTCCTTAGGGGTGCGGTTAGCCGAGATGTGGGGTTTATCAGTAGTTTGGCTGTCAAAAGAGCAACTCGAGCTGTGGAGCTTATGAGTTCTCTCCCACGTTTGCGAGACCCACAAAGCGAGTTCCTTTTGCTCCGCTCTTGTATGGGAGTTGGAAAGCTTTTGTTTGGCCTAAGAACATACCAGCCAATGTATGCGGGGGAAGCTGTTTCGGTTTTTAACAAAGGTCTCCGAGGAGCAATCGAAGATATTGTTGTTTGCGGAGGTCCTTTTTTTGGAGATTTTCAGTGGAGGTTGGCATCACTCCCGACCCGTTTTGGGGGGTTGGGTTTATGTTCGGCTGAGGATGTTTCTACATATGCTTTTGTGGCCTCGAGGGCACAATCGCGGAGTCTGCAGGACCACATCCTTCGAGATTATTGTATTGATGGGTTGGACTCTGATTATGGGCGTGGGATGGATCGTTTGCGCATTTCCCTTCCAGATTTTGATCTCAGCGGTTTCACTAATAAGGATACTGCCCCTCCTAAAGCTCAACATATCTTTGTGAGTGCCTTATTTAGTGGAATCATTCAGAATTTGGGAGTAAATTTCAATCTATCCCCTCGTCAAAAAACAGTGTTGGAATGTCTCCGGGCCCCTCATGCTCAGGATTTCTTGCGAGTCGTCCCTATTGATGGACTAGGGAAACATATGTCGGCTGTGGAATATCCGGCTATTCTGAAGTACCGGCTAATGATTCATCTATTCCCAACCGATGAACCATGCCCAGTTTGTCACAAAGTGTGCTTGGATTCTTTTTGAGAGCATGCGATACACTGCAAGGAGTTACCGGGTTTCAAATACAGACATGATTTGGTTCGAGATGTTCTGTGTGATGTTCTTAAACGGGCGAACATATTTGCCAAAAAGGAGGCTCCAGTTAACTTCTTAAAAGATCCACTCGAAGGGAGGTCTACTCTACGGCCTGAAGATATATTGGTGTTTGGAT
The DNA here is from genome assembly GCA_009363875.1 of Mikania micrantha. Classification (NCBI taxonomy): domain Eukaryota; kingdom Viridiplantae; phylum Streptophyta; class Magnoliopsida; order Asterales; family Asteraceae; genus Mikania; species Mikania micrantha. Next base: position 15,399,027 of record CM018698.1, read on the forward strand.
GGGAAGGGGGAAACACTCGTGTGTGGACCTTACAGGAGTTTCCCCTCTAGTTAGGCTGAGGGATACTGGATTTATGGTAGGTCATGCTGTGCTAAAGGCGGAGTCAGGCAAAGTTGCTAAACACGAGAATGCTTGCTTGGAGAACCAACATGTGTTTACCCCCTTTGCCTTTGATACATTTGGGTTCCTGGCCCTAGAGGCTGTGAATTTTCTGAACCGGGTTCAGAGGGTTATGCATAGTAACATCATGACTCCTAGGACCCAAAACATAGTTTTTAGTAGAATTGGTTTTGCAATTCAAAAGGGGGTTGCGGCGCAACTAGTTGCCCGTTTACCTGCCAGTATATTGTAATCCTTCACTTTTGTTAATATCAAGATATATTTCAAGTGCTTTTCATCTTGATACAGTTATATGATCTTTAACACAACTTTTATAAAGTGAAGATTCATTCTTTTCGCATGCATTGAATGATCAGTTTTTTCTTATAACAGTGGAAACTTATTTGCGTGGTAACCCACGGGTCTCTCCTAAAACTTGATTAGCCGAGAGAAATAGGTAAAACGCGGCCGTAAGCAACCGCATGAGTAAACAAAAATTGCTCCAAGTAACACGCATTTCATGTAGTCTCAAGAAACACGCATTTCATGTAGTCTCATTTTCAACTCCCAAATAACACGCATTCTATTAAAAATAAAAACAAACGAAAATTCGTTAAATTAAATAATATAAACAGACAGTATGATCTGGATCCTTATAGTCAATTAGGTACCATCTAACACGAACATTATAGCAAACCTTTTGACTTTTGACATTTGATTATGTTTATTTTGTCGTTTTATAAATCATTATCATGTTATATACTATATTATTTAAAAAAATATATATGTCAATGTTATTATGGATTAATGTGAGGGAGAATGAGCTCTAAGGTTATAATCCTTATTTTATGGGATTTTTGTACAGTATGGTTTTTCTTATTAATTGGTAAGATAAAGTTATTGTTGTTAATATATGAGCTTAACTTCAGAAACAAGACATCTAATTAGTTGTTGTTCAAAAAATAAAAACTAATATATATATATATATATATACTACAAGTTAAAGAAAAAAAATTAAGTAATAATTATTAATTATTTGGAAAATGATATAATAAATGTTTGTATCTAAATTTATATAAAATACAAAAATTCTAAATTAATATTTTTAATAATTCATAAGAGAGAGAATAGAAAAAATGAGTGAGGCTAACGTACAAACTGATAGTTTTATAAAAAGTATAAAAAGTAAAGTGCTATTATAAATAAAAAAATTGTTATTATAATATTAACAAAGTGTTATTATAATATTCAACAGTTCCTTGCTAATAATAACACTTTGTTATTTATAATATCACTTGATTTTTACACTCTTTATAAAACTATCAATTTGTATTTGATACTAACACTGAAAAAACACTTGATAATAGCCCTTGTTCTCTTATTTAATTTGAAAAAAGCATAGCAAAATAAGATTGAAGAGATATCATGAAATAACATGGTTTCTCTTGTTATTAACATATTTATTAGTATAGCTAAACTAGTTAAATTCACAAACTGAATTAAAAGTAATAATATTAAATAATGATAATAATTAAATAATTGTGCTGGTAATTAAATAATAATAATAATTAAATAATAATATTTATAGTAATACATAAAAATAACACTTGACACGTGTAATTCTTTGGTAGCTTCTCACTTTTTCTTCTCGCTTATTTTTCTTATATTAAATAACAACTAGGTTAATATTCCGAATATCACACGGGTTAAATACAAAAATTATATATATATTTATTAATGAAAATCTTTATAATATAAGTCGATTTTCTATAATAAAATATGATTAAAATTTTTGAAAAACTTAACACTTTAAGTAACAAAATAATAATATTATTTTTTTTAAATAATACTTTTTCAAAGTTTGTTTTTTTAAACATTTTATTTTCGAAAACTGTTTTCAAATTCCTTATTTTATAATAATTTTACTTTTTAAAAAAGTATTTATTATATTAATATATTTTTAATGTCTTAAAAAATATTTTCAATTTAAAAATGTAAATATGTATTCAATATTTAATATTATTTTTAATGTATGATGCATTAAATAAGAGAGAAAAGTTGGAAAGTTATGGTAAGGATAGTATAGATTGATGACAATTGTCCTCTTTTATTTTGATTTATTATATATAATAGATAATAGATTTATCTCTACTCTCTACATCGCTTCGCTCTAGTACTAGTAACAATCCAGTGTCGCTCAACCTGAGTAGGATATAGATATCCATCTAACTTATATATATATTATACTCACTATGTTAGAACCCATGTATTAAATTTGTTGAACAAATCTAATATGTTATATATAATTTTTTTATGAAGATTTTTATGTTTGATAAAAATAATTGTTGATAAATAATAAATAACGAATGATAAAAAATTATAAATTACAAATACTAAAAATTTAAGAATTATGAATTATATTTTAAGATATTATATAATTGAAATTTTCTTATAAGAAGATTAATATATTTGATACTAGTTTAGTATCCCGTGTATTACACGTGATTAATAAAAAATATAATAAATAATCGTCATTAAAATTTAAACAATATAAGACAATTTTTTAATGTAAAATAATTATATTATTTTTTTAAACACTATAGTTTTTTCAAAAAAAATTTCTTAAAATTTTATTTTTTAATTTTCTTTTTGAAAATTCAATATTTTATAATAATTTGTTTTTTTTAAAAAGTGTGTATTTTGATATTAATATAATTTTAATGTATTAAAAAATCTTTTTTTCTTAATTCAAAACATGTATTTAATAAGAGTGAGAGGAGGGAAAACAAAATTGAGGTGGTCTAGAAACATGACAAGTGTACCTAAAAACATTTATTTATTAGAATAGATAGATGCTACATGAGGTGCGAGGTCTCTAAGCGAATCGATAGGTCATTAGGTTTAGTGGCAGAGCTTGACCGAAACTTCAGGGGGGACGAAATATTTTTTTTTTTCAGAGGGGCGAAACAAATGTTTTTAAAAAATTTTATACTACGTATCGAAAAATATACACTAGTACACGAGTTTTCAATAAGATGCGCCCATGATTAGGTTGCAATATATCCAAAAAATTGACCTTTCTTATGTTTATACAAAGCAATGCACATATTATTACTATATATACATTTGCAAAGCAAATGAATAGTAATAATTATTTAAAATTAATAATAATATAATATAATATAATATTATAATAATAATCATATTAAAATATAATATTAATATAGTAATAATATAAAATACTATTATTATAATAATAATAATATAAAATACTATTATTATAATAATAATAATATAATATTATTATAATAATAATATAATAATAATATTATAATAATATAATATTATAATAACAATATATATCTTACTACTATAATAAATAAGTATCTTTTTTCCCACATGTCAACTTATTAGACCACTATGCCACATGTCATGTTTTTAAACAATTATTGCCACATGTCATTTTTTAATATTTTCAATCATTCTCTCTCATATTAAATGATAATTATAATATGATCTTTAATTTATTAAAGAATTTTTAATCTAATAACTAATCCTTCTACTAATAAATGATTCCAAATAAATGCCACATGGCATTCTCACATTCACTTTTCTTTTTTAAATGTTAATCAAATAAAAGCATTCTTTTATTTTTATTTATAAAATCATATTTAAGGAATGTTTATTTAAATTAAGTATTTAATTAATTTATTATAGTGTTAAATAATATTAATATTATTTTTATATAAAATGCATCCATGTATTTTGTTTTATTTCATATTGTAACAAAGTTTGTTATTTTTCATATACTAATTCTATTAACAATGTATTACAAAATTTATCAATTGATAACAACTTTTTAAATTTTTGAAATTCATAATATAAGCTTAAACACAATAACAAATTTCTTAATTTCAAGCAAAACAATAATTTTATGTAAAAAAATGTTTAAAGATTTAAATTATAATTACACTTTTATTTTATTTTGTTTTATGTAATAAAGTTTTTTAAATTATGTACTTAAATTTAATAAAATATCACAAAATTACATAATTTTTATTTTTAACCTCGTGTATTACACGGGTCTATAACCTAGTGATATTATATACTTTTTCACATTAAAAAATAGTTTTAATAAATAAAAAATGAAATATTTTTTTAAGAAAAAACATACTTAAACGAAGTTTACAAAATATGAAAATTTTCTAAAAATACATTTTTTTAAAAAAAATAAGAATTATTTTAAATTTGTAGTTTTAAGAAAAATAAAATTTCTGTAAAAATAAGCTTTCTTATAAAAATAATTTTTAAAACAAGTTTTTTCACAAAATACATAACATTTCAGTTTTCAACCCGTGTAATACACGGGATTTTACCTAGTTATATAATATAACAATAATATTATTATAATATTAATATAACAATATAATAATATTAAAATATTTATTATTAAAATAATAAAATTATTAAAATAATAAAAATATAAAAATATTTATATAATAATAATAATAATATAATGTACATACGACTTAAAGGCCTTGATCATATAATCGTCGTTGTGATCAAATGTCTCGGACATGTTTACACCGTACTTTGTGAGGTTTATGTAGGAGTGACAACTGTTGTGACATGTTTTTATATATCTATTTTGATATACGTGATCCTATATGCGTTATGATATTCGAAATCGTGACAGAATTCCCGCCGCAACGCGCAGGTTTGTCCACTAGTTTTTTACAATAACAAATTTAATTATAAAATTAGTAATAATTCTTTAAAATTGCAATATTTAGCATACTAAAGCATAAGATACTAATTTTTTTTTTTTATTTTCTAAATTTTCATTGAGACTTTTTATGCTTTGATACTTAAAACTTGAAACAAACTTTTTGCGTCTTTAATAACTGTGGGCATAACATAAATTTATTCAAAGTCGAGTCATGTTTCTACAACAACGTGCTTAATCACCACTACTAGTCATCTTTAACGTATAATTATGGTATTGATTATGATATAAAAATATTAAAATAAAACATTTTTTATTTGAATACGTTCTCTAATTTAACAACTAATTTATAGCCTGTCATTCTCATAATTTTTTTAATGTGATACGTTGTCTAATTTCCAGAACACCCAAAAAAAAACTAATAATTAATAAATTGTTTGGAAAATAGCTGTACTATATTAAACTAAAAAAATAAAAATAAAATAAATACAAATTTGAAAAGAAATAATAGGGACTGGACGTCGTAGAAGTATATATACATATATACAGATTTACAGATGTCTACATTGAGGTCAGTTTTCGTTGAATACTAAAGGTACAACTCATTAATGCACGTTTTATCACCAATATACAACTCTTCAAAAAATGGGTTCTCATGTCCTCAAACTAATGTTCATCTTTGATCTTTATGAACCAAAAAACTCGATCATGACAGAGGAACCAAATTACCAATTTTTCCAATTAATAATTACATAAATCTTAAAATTCATTATTTAGATTCATGTTGGTTCTTGATGACAAAAATTTTGTTTAGCAGGAAAACAATGATGGAACTTACCCAGAATCTTGGAATGGAGAAAGACGTAGTACCATCGTTAATTCGATCGATAGATGCTAACGAAGTTGTGGGATTTGACGATGATCTTATGAAGCAAAATGTGTTGGATTTTGAAATTATGGTAGAATTTTATGATTCAACTGTTTGATTGATTGAAGGGTTAGTTTGAATTTGTTCATGAAGATTCGATTAACATTAATTTTTGATTTTAAAAAATTAGGATTCTGGGGGAGATAAAATCGAACCGGAAATCTCGAATGTTCAGTTGCAGCACCGTCGAACGCCGTCGATATCGATCAGTATGCCACCGTCTCCGACGGAAGCCAGCCTGCAAAACACCAAAAGAGTTGCGTTCAGAGACGACGTTGAATCCGTCGGAAAGAATGAACCACCCACCATTTCCGCCACTAAGTTCTATTCCCAGCCTATACCCACCGGCGTAGGGTTCGCAGACGCCGGAAAATTCCCAAATCGGCCGGTAAAAAACCCAAGAATCGAGAAGCTAAAAGACGAAAGGTACAACTCGTTCAAAACGTGGTCAGGTAAACTCGAGAGACAAATCTCGACATTCCGCGGAAAACCATCGACTGAACCGCCGGTTTTGACTCCTCGAACCGAGAATTTGCCAGTTGATCGGTATTTCGATGCTTTAGAAGGACCAGAGCTGGAAACCCTCAGGGTATGCATGCTTCCGTTAAACTTTTGTTGATGATCGAACCGTGTTCATAACCGAAAAAAAAAACAAACCAAATTCCGAATTCGGCTGCCAGTTTCACGGTTTGGTTTCTAACCGTATACGAATTCCGAATTTGGTTTTTGGTTCAGTTATCGGTTTTATTTTTATTGTTTAATTCGGTTTATACTGTTAACTGATTAAACCGAATTCATATTTAATTTATTATTTTTATTAATAACATATAAGGTTGAATTCAGTTTATTCAGATTGGTTTATTCGGTTTTTAACCGTTTATTTGGTTTTAATCAGTTTGTTCAGTTAAATTCGGTTTGCTCGGTTTTAACCGAAACCGAACTGAATTGAATTCGGTTGAATTCATTTCGGATAATCATTTCTCGAGTTCGGTTCGGTTCGGTTAACGGTTAGGGAAAAAATTAAAAAATCGATTAAACCGAACCCAATAAACTGAATAAATCGTTAACCGAACTATTGAACATCCCTAGACTAAAACTATATGTGTTAGTTGTGTTGTTTGACTTATTTGAATCAGTTTATTAGGAATATAATTTGTTTTACTTTTATCTAGATCCGACATGACTTGACATGACTCAAATTAGTTTGAATTACATATGTTCTCTCAATCTATTTAAATAAGAATTATGAAACTATATTTTTTTCTTTATTAAATATTTATTTTATTAATACTTTATGCTCTGTATGTTATATTCTTTACAAAAATACTTGTATAGTTATATGTTTTACTAAAAATTCAAATTGAAATTAAGTATTTTCAAGTTTGGGGGTGTTGTACTGTTGTATTGGGTCATCTTTAGTTTGATCCAACAACGTTTATGGCAAATACTTCTTTAAAAATACATTTAACGACCGTTTGATATTTTAAAATTTCAAATGGACGGTCGTTTAATTTTTTAAAATTTAAAAAAATTGATAAAATCAAACTATTTGAAGCAGTTTTTTTTTTTTTAATTTTTTTTAGTGATTTGTAGGAATAGCCCTAGTTTTTCATATTTTTTTTTTTATTTTCCAAAGTAGACATACAATATCTTTTAAGACTTTCGTAAATTTAATATGATCCGACCAATAAACTAATAATTAAGATGTATCTTCAACATTTAGCCAATAGACTACGTGTAACGCAAATGACTGATATACATTGGTCACGCTTTCATAACTTCTTCATTACACGGGCACGACCTAGACAAGCATGTTCTAAGTGACTATGGCCACGAGCATGAGTCCTTCTTAAACGTATAAAAAACTCACATCACGCTCTACTTTTTCGCCTATTGTATATTATCATTACACATCTTTTCTACTTGCACTCACTAACCAAAGCTTCTTTTAACAGGCATCGGAGGAGATAATTCTGCCGGACGACAAGAACTGGCCGTTTCTTCTCCGGTATCCGATCTCATCGTTCGGTATATGTCTCGGCGTCAGCAGCCAAGCGATCATGTGGAAAAGTTTAGCCACGATGCCTTCAACACAGTTTCTTCACATTACCCTGAAACTAAACCTGACCCTATGGTGCATCTCCGTCCTTCTTTTCGCAGTCGTCGCAGCTGTTTACCTTCTGAAACTAACCTTTTACTTCGAAGCGGTTCGTCGAGAATACTACCATCCGATTCGGGTCAACTTCTTCTTCGCCCCATGGATCACATTACTGTTTCTGGCCATTGGACTTCCACCAACTGTTGCCACAAACATACCACAGTTCTTATGGTATGTTTTAATGACTCCCATTTTCATCTTGGAGGTCAAGATTTACGGCCAGTGGAAGTCCGGTGGGCAGCGGAGGTTGTCGAAGGTGGCGAATCCAGTTAACCATTTATCGATCGTCGGGAACTTCGTCGGAGCTTTGTTGGGTGCCTCAATTGGGTTGAAAGAAGGTCCAATCTTCTTCTTTGCGGTTGGAATCGCGCACTACACGGTGTTGTTTGTGACGTTGTATCAAAGGCTTCCGACCAACTAAACTTTGCCCAAAGAACTTCATCCTGTTTTCTTTCTGTTTATTGCCGTTCCGAGTGTTGCTTCAATGGCGTGGGCTAAGATCAACGGTTCGTTTGATGTCGGGTCTCGAATCGCTTACTTCCTGGCTATGTTCCTCTATTTCTCTCTGGTTCGTTAACAAGTTTTAGCATGTGTTGTCTCAATTAAAGGGGTTCGGACCAATGATTTTAAAACCAGACCGGACGTCAAACCGTTCTCTGAACTGGTTAGCGGTCGGACCGGATTTAAGAACCAGATGACGTCATAAATATTATATAAATATATATATATATATATATTATATAATAAAAAATATGAAATATTTTAAAAAACTGGTTTGACCACCCAGTTCGTTCAAAAACGATTCCGAGCACATAACCAGGCTGGCCTTGGTACCGAATCCCGGTCCGACCGGCCGGTCCAGTTTGATAACATTGGTTCAGACGTTGATACAACCCTTGAAGAAAAAATTAAACCATTTGTTTTTAGAACTGGATTGAACGGTTGATCAAATCGATTACGGGAAGTAATCTGGTTATCTTAGCGTAACTCCGATTGAAATGAACCGAATAGTCAACCGTGTCAAACCAGTGAACTGACTCGTCAGACATATGAATTAGCATGGTTGAATCAGATTTTATTTTTTGTATTAAATTACACATGTAAATTATTATAATATGTATCACGTTATTAAATTTTTAAATATGTTCCTACCAGTCTGACCAGTAAACTATTAAAACAATTGGTTCAACGTCCAGTTTGGTTTTAAAAATGTTGGTGTAAACAACATCACTTTTTCTTAAACTGGTGTTTATTTAGACGGCCTTAAACCGGGTTTAATCATTTGTACTCGTTTCTTAGGTGGTTCGAGTGAATTTCTTCAGAGGATTCAAGTTCTCGTTGGCATGGTGGGCGTATACTTTTCCGATGACCGGAGCTGCAATTGCCACGATCAGATACTCAACCGAAGTTTCAAACATTATGACCAAAACTTTATTGGTCACCCTTTCAATCATTGCAACCTTAACGGTTTTTGGCTTACTCGTAACCACCATTTTGCACGCTTTTGTGATGAGGGATCTGTTCCCAAATGACATCGCAATTGCCATCAGTGACCGGAAGCCGACAGCAGCTCCGAAATGGTTCCACCGGAGGTCCGGCAGCTCCGAAAATGACATTGAGCATTACCTTAAATACGTGACTTCGAATGAGAAAGATGTAGAGGTTAATAAAGATGTTGAAAGTCAAACTCCATTGCCATGAAATGGATACGTGATGATGATGCAATTGAGGAACATGGCTTCCATTTTCCGATGATGTTGGATGCTTGGTCTGTGGAATATTCTTAGAGGATAATCATATTGTTATTGGGTTCTAAATTTTGTTATGATATTATACTTGAACTTAATTTGTATGATTACTTTTATAATTTTTTATTTAATTTTTGTTAGTCGTTAATCCAAAATTTCTCTTTATTCGTAAGCTTTTTTTTATTTATTTTGTGTTATTTCTTCTTGATTATTTGTTTTTTCTGTATTTTATGTTTTCTTAATTGCTCTAAAGTTCATGTAATTAAATAATTAATCATTTTTAGTTTTAATCTTTATTTTTTCTTTTATTTTTATATTATATTTAATCGTTCATTTTCTTATCTGTTTTACTTTTAATCATATATATAAAATTTTGATCTCTCTTGTGGAACTTTTACAATTCGTCTTTATACATGGTAGAAAGTAGTTTTAGCTATATTAGATTTTACGGTTTATAGTTTATCCATGTGTTAAATAATAAAACTTTTAAGTTTTAGTAATAAACTTTTAAGTTTCATTTCTAACACTTTTAATATTTAGGTATATATTAGATTTTAAGTTTCTAGATAATTAGGTTTGCTCATAAGTTTTAGGTATTATTTCTAACTTTGTAAAATATCATTTTAACTCGCTCAAGTTTTTATATTTTAAAGTTTACTCTTAACTAAAATGTCAAAGTTTCTAAGTTTTGCTACTAAATTTTTAGGCTTTATCCTTAAACTTTTTAAAATGTAACTTTAACACTCTTTAAGTTTTTAGAGTTTAGAGTTGGTAATCCATGTTGTGCAAAAAGACAAATGGAAGTCTTTACTCTATATAATTAAAATGATGAAAAGAAATAGGGTGGCAATTTCTAACACGACCTGAAACACGACTCGAACACGACACGAAAATAAGCAAGTTTTAGGTTGGCAAGTATAACCCGTTTAAAAAACGGGTCGTGTTTGGGTTGACCCGTTTATAAAGCAGGTCCGGTTCGGGTTGACCCATTTGTAAATGGGTTGACCCGTTAACCCGTTTAAGGTTTCAAAATTATTAATTATTAATTTTTTTCTTTCCTATAACATATATTTTTGTTGTTTTTATTTTAATTATTTACCATACTTTAATTGATTAGGTAACAAAATTTATATTTTTTCATCTAAAGATTGATTTTATTAATTTCGTACTTTATAACTATGATTACATAATTATATTTTTAGTTATAATAATATTAATTTTTTTGTTAAAATACTATATTAACTATTTGTTACTCATACACAACTACTAATCACGTTATTATTAATGTGTTTTCGAGCAACAACCAACTTACAATATGTAAATTAGTTTGATTTATTTATATAAACGGGTTAAACGGGTCAGGTTTGGGTTGACCCTAATTTATATCAATCCGGGTTAGGGTTGAAAACTTTGACACGAATAAATATATGGGTCAAGTTAGGGTTGCAAAATTCAACCCGCCAACCCGTAACCTGTTAACCCGCTAACCCGACACGATTGACACCCCTAAAAAGAAATAGTGTAAAAAATATTATTATATTGATTGTGGGGCCCATTGATTATTATAAATATATATATATATATATATATATATTCAAGATCATATATATATATATATTATTATTATATTATTATATATTATATTATTTAGGTGTCAGATCCATGTAGTGATATTTTGAAAATTTAGACTTGGACCGTCAAAAATTCGCTTATAAATTTGAGTTTTTATTAAATTTGAGAGATTTGATTAGAAATTTGAGTTTTTCTTTTAATTCAAACGAATGGTTGCCAGTAAAAGGGATTTTGTGAGTAACTTTTCTATTATTTTTATAACATATTTGTGAGGATTTTGTATGATTTTATGTTTTTATGAAAATTTTGTATAGAGTTCGTGATGAGAGATTTATTTTTGTTATGCAACTTATACTTATGCAAATAATATATAATACATGTTCTCACGAGTGTACTGTGATAACCCACCGCAACGCTTGGGGAAATAAACCTAGTTTTACGTATTTTTCATTTAAATGATATTGAGCAACAGGGTTGCTTCATCATCCTTGGGTTCGTGATTATTTTATTTTATATCAATGGGAACATGTAAGTTTTCTATTGGTAGGTTTTTATTATATATCTCCTTTTCTTTTCAAGCATTTCAATTCCTATATAATTTAGTTTTTCCTTAATAACTTATATTTTTTTTTTGTTTTTAAAAAATCGAAATTCACAATCTTGTTTACTTATTTCCTATATAAAATTATAAAAAACATGGTTGTTAAAAAAATACGTATTTTTTAATAAAAAGTATAAAAAACTTACATTATCTTATGATCAATAGGACACATCTTCGTACTAAAGAAGCTCATAACTCTTTAAAAAGTGATTTGATTGAGCATGTATGACAAAAAATTATTCCATGATGAGTAATTATGTAGTATTGATCTTCTTAATTGTAATTTGACATTTAATGTTTTAATTTTAAGCTTTTCTATCGATTTTATTAAGTAACTAGGTTAGAAACTCATGTATTAAATGGTTTGAATAAATCAAATATGTTATAAACAACATTTTTTTTAATATTTGTATGTTTAATAACATTAATTATTGATAAATAATAAAGGATGAATGCTTAAAATAATAAATTACAAATAATAGAAATTTAGCAATTATAAAATTACATTTTAAGATATTATATAATCGAAAATTATTATAAGAACAATTATATATTTAATATTTAATAGTATATTTTAATTATTCAAAATCATTAACATTTAATTTTATTAAATATAAAAGACAATTAATTAGTATTTAATATGAGATATAGGCGAGAACATTTTTTTCTAAAGTTCATTAGATGTTGACATGTGTCAAGTGTTGCTATTTATTTATTAAAATAAGACTTAATGAATCTAAAAAAAGTAAGTATTATTTTATAAAAATGATAAATTAAATTTAATAAAATGGTTATTTTAAAGAAAGGTTAGATTGGGTTAGATTGTTAATGGGGTCTAAAGAGTTAATGATTGACGAGGTTAAAATCACTCATCTTCCTATTTCTTGGTAACCATCTACGACCTAAAGAAAAACCCACAACAAGAATTTCGGAATTCAAATAAATTGGCAATGACACTTGCTTCAATCTTTCAAGCAAGCACAAATTGAGATCCCTCTTGCTATTTAGCACCCATAGATAAGTGCTTTGGTGTATATTGGTTATGATTTTTATGGGTGTTGCGTTTGATTAGAAAATCCTGAATTTGTAGTTAATTTTAGGTTCTTATGCACGTATGATCTTAGAAATCATGTAGATGATGTATAGAAACCTTGAATATCTTGTTTTTGAATGATAATTATAAATTGATGTTTATGGAAGAAGTTCATAAGAACTTGGCAATTGGTTGTTAATTTGAATTGTTGGCCTCAAATGATAACATTTTGAATTGTTGACCTCAAACGACCTCAAATTATAAGATCATCTCTAAATTTTTGGATTTTCTAGTTTGTTTAAGTAGGAATTGATGTATTTAGAATAATACAAATGGAAATTTATGATATTTTGAAAATTGGGTTTTGGTGGGTAGAATATTTTTGCACATCAAGTGTTTGTTGAAATGCTAATTAATTTACTTTTGGTCAAGTGGTGATTTGAATCTTGAATTTGAGTCTAAATAGGTTATCATCATATAGCATATAAGAAATTGATAACAAATGGGTTTAATTGGGGTAGCCTATGTCAATCTCAACTAGAATTATAGTTAAGAGAATTAGAAATGTTGTTAATTATAGATGGTTGTAGTTGAAGTTTAAAAGGAAAGTCAAAGAGAACACAAAGCACCAATTGTGAATTCGTAATATTAGTGCTAGGCTAAGTTACCCAACTTAGAACCGTCCAAAATTCTCATCACTCGACGCTCGCTCGGAAAAATCTTGAAAAAAAACTTGTTCGAATTTCGCTCGGTTTTAAACGAGCCGAGCACGCTTGGTTCGGTTTCAAAACGAGCCGAGCATGAGCCAAGGTAAGCTTGCTTGTTGCTTGCTCGGATAGTCGCTCATTTGGCTCGTTCGTTTTGGCTCGTTTAAGTATATCTAAGTTATGCATATATATAAATTTTTCTTAACACTAACATGCTTCATGTTTTTAAAGATATGTTGGTGTATTCACACTAATGTATAATGATGTTTACGAACTATCCATACATTTTAAATTTTGTTATGCTTTCGTATTAGGGTATTCAGGGAACCGGTTTTTATAGTTGTTGGATGGAACCATAAACCTAACCGTTGTTAACGGTTTTTGAATAATAATAACCAGAAGCAAACCATTAAAACCAAACCAAACCGCTAACCGGGTTGGTTTAGAGTTTGGGCATTTTAGGGTTGGGATATTTGACCCGTTAAAAATAAAAACAAATCGTTTTATTATTTAAGATTCACTACTTGCATTGTAAGCCCAAATATATGTGTGCGTGTGTCAATGATGTCTAAATCAATAAACTTATCTATTTATCTATTTAATATGAGTGTAAGTATGTGTGTGTATCATAAAGTGTGGTTCGGTCCTTTCACTATGACTTCAAACTTTTGAAACTGTCGACCAAATATTTTGGAAAAAAAACCGACCGCAAAACTAAACTGATGACCGGTTCGTATTAAAATTTAATTCGAAACCAAGCCGAGCCGCTCAATTTTTAAAACGAGCACAACATTTGGCTCGATTTTGCAAATCTGAACCAAGCCGAGCCGCTTGGTTTGTAAATGAGCCGAGCACGAGCATATCCTCGTTCGGTTCATTTTGGCTCGGCTTGTGAACAACATAAGCCCCAACTTAATAACATCACATAACATATATATAGTAGCTTTAATCTACTATTCGGTTTTTGATTGACTGTGAAATTGATTTAACTTCTTACATAAATTGATTTGCTTGTGTTAATTGGATGGTTAATAAATCGATATATCATGTTGGTCGTGATATTTGGTTGTTGATAATGTAAATTGAGTTCAAATAGTTGAGTAAAACTATGGTAGAAGTATCCGCGGGTAAATATCATAGTATTAACTTTTGAAAATTTGATAAGCTTGTTATTGTTTGGAATTGTAATTGTAATTGTAATGTTATGATGGAAGGACTTGGGTGTGAATATCATAATAATGTTGGAATACTAATCACTAGAGAGTGGTACTAGAATTATAATGTTATGATGAAAGAATTTGAGTGAGAACATCATAACTAGGATTAATACTAACAATTAGAGTGTGGTGGTAAGATTGTATGTTATGATGGAAGAACTTGAGTGAGAACATCATAACAATAAACAAAAGAAGAATACTAACCACTAGAGTGTGGCATTATAATTATGAACTTATGAAAAAAAATACTTGTGTGAGAACATAACAAAAGCTTGGATTCCAAGTATGGAGGTCCGGTTTTCGAGCATTTGCCAATTAGGCGTATCAAATGGCTTTTTATAAAATCTGTTGGTTAAGATTCCAAGACTTGTGGATTTATCAATTTTTATTGAGTTATTGATATTCATTGTTATTGATTGACTTTATGAATTGTATCACCTTTGTTTTGACTTTCGAATTTAGTTTTGATTAATGAAATTTCAGGAAATTGCAATTCTTACATGATTGTGAAGTATTATTGGAACTGGTTACTTTTTGAAATTCCACAATGCATGGATACATTTATACATATTTACACACCTATCTAAATACATTTACATTAATTTAGTAATTAGTTTAAGAATTACCTCGTAGAGCAAAATGTTCACAAATGAGGATTATGATACCCAACAATCAACTATCAAAGATGAAGATGATGATACCAACTCATTATGTTTGTAGTTGTGAGAAATATTAGTGAGATAATTTGATAGAAAATCATGTGATATGATTTTTAAAAAATGTTAAATTGACCAAATTAGTTTTTAATAAACATAAATGTAATATTTAAAGAAATTATTTGATTGGTGGACGAGGGTTTTCTAAGTTTTCTTAGAGAGAGTTTTCATTAGAACCCTTCCCTATATCTGTGTGTGTACATAGAAGGAGAAGGATCAAATACAACACAAACCACACATGTTAAACAAAAATCGAACAATGTGTTCATTATCAGCTTGCTTTTAACATCCATTTACACAGATCAACATCTAATCTGACATCAAATGCCAATATAGAATGAACCTATACCAAGTCAACAACCAAACAAACGTCTAACCGGTTTAAATAATAACAAAAAACAACGATACGTATGGTTTAAACAGATAGGAACTGAACTAGAGGACATCACCTCATTAGATCGATGAATACAAAGGCGTTCCAAAGGCTATGTAACAGCATAGATGGTAATAAGTTTCTAGAGCGTGCAAAAACTGTACCCATTACCATCCCAAGAAACACAAGGGGCAACATTCTTTGCATATTAAAATGTGCCAAGGCAAAAGCTATCGAACTAACCAAAATCGAGCAGCCTACGGGCATGTACCTTGTTAATGAAGGAAGAAGAAACCCTCGAAAAACGATCTCCTCCCAAATAGGGGCACAAACTGAAACAACAATAGCATAGAGCAACATTGCAATTGGATCACGTGCAACTATTGACTGCTCGACATTGGAAACTGTGATTGGAGGCATGGGTACAAAGTTTAGGTTGACTTGTGACAGACGGTTGACCAGAGGAAACATTAAGCATCCTAAACCGACGTCAAAGGGCCAATTTCCTTTAAAACTGAATTTGAACCAATCAGATGAAAGCGGACGAAATCTTGAAAGACAAAGTTTGATAATCACAATTCCTGTCATACCCTCCACGACGTCTGTTAAGAGGCTGTATAATGCTTGTCCTCTGAATGTTAGGCACTCCTTTCTAAAACCTGCTGTGTGAGCTACAAATGGTATTATCCAAGATCCTACCAACCAAAATGAGGTGATCCACAAAAGCATTACCTGTGTTGTCAATTCATTATTCATAGCAATAAACATGTTCCAGGAAACACATTACACACATAATATTGAGCTTTCAATTTTAATGTACATGTGCAATAATGAAACAGCTTCACGTTTGCTATGATGTTATATAAAGGTAAGTTTAATTTCCATGCTCAAAGTTTCTCAAGTGATTAAACATAAATTCAAACATTATCTTCGTCTTTGCGAGAATTTAATTTTCAAAGTACATCCAAATAGTCAGATTCAGCTTTTCTACCAGGGAATGAACAAGCACTTTATGTGAATACACAAACATACAAGAAACCAAATTTTATGTTTTGACCTATGCTAATAAGTTTTTCACATTCAAAAATTATAATATAATCTGGTTTCCATTGTAATATGGAGGGTTAATACATTCAGAAACAGATTTCATGTTTAGACCAATATTATATTCAAAAACTAAAATATTATGCAATTATATGCTTTCACTTTTCAATAATCATCCTACTTGTAGCAAGTGAATGGAGATGTATGACTTAAAAACATTAAATAATAAATCATTATTAATTTATAAATAAAAGATTGAATAACATGTATAAACCTATATTATCCTCACGTCTCTTTTTAGAAAAAATATGTTCTGGTATAAACAATATCATGCACAAATGCCACATGGTATACAAATTACAGCCACTATTTTTATAAGCCATGTTTTAAAACTTGGTTTATAAAGTGCCTAGATGGGAATAGGTGGATAGACCATAGTTACCTAAATCACGGTACGCTCCAGTACGGGTACGCGATTCGCTAGATATAGTGTATTTAGTACACGGGGTAGGTTCATTTGTTACGAACAGATACGATGTGCCATTTATATCCGGTACAGTGTACCAAAAAATATGATAACTTAAAATATAAAATTTCATTATCAAAATTAGATAAAACAAATAAACCAATTAAATGAAGTTTAGGGTAAGTTTTTATCAAAATTATAATTCTAAAGGTTAATAAAGATAAGTTTTAACATAATTCTAACTCTATGGGTTAATATGTAAATCTAAGAAAACACAAAGCCACGTTAGAGTCTTACTCAAAACGTAATAGAGCCGTCGCCTGTTTTCATTGTCAAAAAAGTCGTCGTCTTCATCCTCTAGTCATCCTCGTGCCATTCAATGTTGTAAAAATCGGGATTAATCGGCCGATTAATCGGGATTAATCGGTAGTCGGCCATTAGCCGATTAAATTTAGGCTAGTCGGTTGAAAAATCGCTAAGCGGTCAAAGTCGGTCAAAATCGGACCTAGTCGGGCCTCGTCGGGCCTAGTCGGGCTAGTCGGATTAATCGGTCCAAGGGCAAAAAATCGGTCAACAGGGTAAAAAATCGGTCAACAGGCCAATAATTTTATGTCTAAGCCAAAATTATGGTCCAAGCCCAAAGAAATTGTGGTTTTTCTTATTCCCGGTCTCAGTTGACTCCCAAAATCACGATCAATCGGTCAAAAAGCGACTGCGCACGATCGGTCTCAGTCGACTTCCAAGAATGCTTATGTTAATGTTTGAATTTTTAAGTACTTTGTTTATTATCTTTAAGTTTATTAGGAAAATATTTGAATTTTGAAGTATTATATATATATATATGTATGTATTTGTATGTATATATGTAAAATTTTGAAAATTTCTGTATAAAAATTCCAATCCGATTAATCCCTAGTCCCTACATCACCGACCAACTAGCGATTTCTTCAACCATGGTGGCATTCATAACTTTCTTTCTAGCAATTCTAGGTTAGTCTTCATCTCACAAAAGGAACCCGAAATGTAAATTGTCGCCGTACCCAAAACGTGAATTGTTGCCTTACCCAGACAAATGAATCGTCGTATAGGAGCGAATGGAGCCATTAGTGAATTGAGATCCGGTACACCGTGATCTAATATGCAATCGCGGTCTCTATGTCAATTTCGGTAACTATGGGATGGACCAAAAGTTGAAGGCACAACCGCACAAGAAGGAGTAAAGGGTGAGCCTTAGGCATAGGCACATGGTGCATAAGAAACAAGGGCCTTCTTAAGCAAGACGTTTAGTATAAAAACACTATTTTTTAGGGGTTTTATACATGTTTTAGGCTAGTTTGGGTCGTTTTAGGTTGATCACTTGATCTCAAGCTTGTTTTGGGCTAGCGTAATTGTTTGACGTATTCAGATGATTTTGGCTGAAATTTGGATGGAACTTACCCTAAAAATGGTGTTTTTGAAACTAGGCGGTTTACAATGAGTTGCGCTTGGAGGGCTACTGGCTAGAAACATGCCTAGAGAGCTTTTGACATTTTGACAAAAGAGAGATGGACTTATATGTCAGATTAGGCAAAAAAAGATCCCAAATTCCCTATCACATACTTGCTAAAAGACTCACCCAAGCTAATAGCCAAAGAAGATGAAAACAAATCAATAATAAAATCAATCGCTCATCATATCCTTTTCATGTTCTTTCTCGTACATCATATGCCTTTACTACAACATAACACTCTTGACCTTAAAATAAATTTTCATACAAATGACTTACAGAGACTATGCTAGATATTAGCTCAAAGCAAAAAACCAAGTATAATGAAAAAAGCTGTGCACCTGAAGAATGGTCTTAGCTGTCCATGGCACTGCCCATGGTTCTGCTCTAAGTATAGCATCTGCAGCCTGCAAATAACATCCACCTCTTAAGTCTTAATTATGTTCAAACACAAATGACATTACTAGCATTTTGGGGCCACTGGGAGTATCGGGATATGCCCAAGAAGATTGAGAGTAGAGGACAAAACCTTCTCTTCGCTATAAAATATCAAAATGTATGATAATAATGTAGATGATTTAACAAAATGCTAATAATGTGACCATTAGTTCAAAAGATAGCAGTGATAAGATCTCCCACTCACCTTCCAAGTTCCAACTAGTAAGCTAACAACTATCTTCACTGAAGTCAAATACACCACTTAGGTAGGTACTAATTAAGTGTGTGCACACAAACAAAGAAGAATACCTTCTTGATGTTTGTAACCCAGTTATTCTTCACATTTGGTTGTTCTTTCATTAGTTCTACCATCTCTCCTGGCAACATATCTTCCGAAGTTTCCGAGACGGTGTATTCCAAAGAAGATTCATCATGCTTAAAGCATGAAAATCTCCAATTCTACAGGTTTAACAAAAAAAATAAATGCATTCATTTTATGTAATGGTGTTGGTAAAAAAACAAACACAGAAAATTTGATGAATGTTGTTAGAATCATATGAAAAGATCCCTAATTCATACTTAAAAACTGCTTCTTGATTCCACGAAAATTGAACATCAATGCCAAACAAACAACAGCATATACCCAACACACAAACTGTGATGCAATCTACGATCTCATGCTCAATTTGTTCTAGCAATCATCAATAACATGACTAACTACAACAAACGTACAATAGTCAATTTGGAGCAACAAAAAATGACCATATTTTTATCCAAAAAAACATTCCAGTGGCTTAATTAACACGAATCCTAATCGATTAGCATATGAAAAGGAGAATTTGAACATACGTATCTTGGTATCTTCGAAGAACATAACTGCAACAAGGGAGTTGTTGGGGTGAATGATACATAGGGTTTGGAGATTCTACAATTAACTCCTGGCGTAGAAGGAAGAAGTGGGACATGAGAGAGCATCCGGAAACAAGACGATGGAGTAACAGACATGATGACTCCCGAATTGATTAAAGTCAGGGCGAGAACGCTGGTGCATTAGACGAACAAAAACCTAATTAGGTCGTTCGTGCATACTGAACAGAGAGGGGAAGACGGTGGTTGAAATAATTTTGTTGTGAGTTTGTAGGATGAGCACCGAGACTGCGACGGCGACGGCGACGGCGACGGAGGAAGAAACTCCGACGAAGGTTCCGAGTAGGAACTAGGAAAGGGGGGAAGGAAAAAGTTGAAGGTTACCGTGGCGTTGGTTGTATAGAGCCGTGTCATAACGGATTAGAATATTCCAACAAACTATTTTAGAGCATATTTCGGTTTTGTGTCGTCCAAACTAAAATATTCTATTAATTAGGGTCCGAAATCCGAATAAATCCGAAATTCGAATCGTATCAGAATATGAAAAAACCGATCCGAATTAAAGATTCGGATATTCAGATAGATTCGAATCGGATATCCGTTTTCTGAATTCGGATCGGATATCGGATATCCAAAATCCTCTTTATTCGGATTGGATATCCGAATTCAATTCAAATAACCCGAATAAACCCTGTTTATTCGGGTTATTCTAGTTGTTCGGATTATTTGGATGAAAAAAATAAGTTTATTCGGGTTTCTCGGTTATTCGGATTGATTCGGATCGGATAGAAAAATTTCGAATTCGAATCGGGTCGGGTTTCTGATAAGGTCTTAAAATTGTCAAATCTGAATAAATCGTTATCCGATCTGATGAACACCCCTTCTATTAATGCATCCGCGTAGTCTAAAAAATACGATTTTCGCTCCCAATCATAACTATTCCAACCGAATAAAAAATAGGGTTGGAGGTCAAAACCGTAGAAATACCTAGAGTTGGAACATGTAACCGTTAGTTGTTTATACCATAAGATCTACATTGATAAAAATTATATTTTAAATTTAATAGTTAAAACACTTACCAACAAGCTAAAACAATAATTTACTATTCTTTCTATGCCCTAACGCATTTCTTTAGACAAAGACTTCGTTTTTTCCTCTTTTCGGATGGTAAATATTTCTCAGAACATGGAGTGTGAATCAAACCCATGTTTGAATTGAAATTGAGACACTAATACAAGTTCTTCCCTTCTGAAAGTTTATATTTTAACCTGCTATAACATAGATAAATTTAATATTTAAATATAAAAGTGTGTAATCACAAGATCTACACAAATAAAATTTAACCAAATATTAAATTTAGTTAAATAATTTTTTTAAACACGAAAGGCTTGAAGCTAAATCTGTTATATGAAATATATTTCATAAAAGTAACTAATTTATTTCATCAAAAAAATACATATAGTAGAATTTACTTTTTATACTACCTCAAAGACACGATGAGGTTATTTAAATAAAAAACTACCGCCGATTTTTAACATTAATTCTTTAATGAGCTTGTTGAAATAAATAACTCTTGCTAATCTTTAACCTTAGACTAATAATTAAGAAATACAAATAAATAAAACATTTTACAATTGAACTATATTTTTAAAAATGCTAGGTTATTGATACAACGATCAACAATGTATTAATAACACTATATTTTTAAATTTGTTAATACCAAAAAATATGTATTAGTAACACACTCTTGTGATGTTAATGTTAACATTAACTTAAAAAAAAAAGATAAAATATTAGGTTTAAACGTTTAATAAATTATTAACTTTTAGTAATGGTTACAACTATTTAAAATGGAATCCTTTTAACTTATTTTATGTGAGATGTTGAATTCGAGTCTCTCTGAAACAATTATTTTTAGATGGGCATAAAATTTTGTAAAAAAAACAAAGCATAAAAAGATGAGTTTTCTCCTTAAAAATAAAAGTAAGATATAATGTCCAAGCAATATTAGGTATGTTTACAAAAATAAGTTTCTTTAATATCTTATGAGGATATCATATGACATAGGCAGGGGCTTTCACTTCTTTTGTGAGACTCGTCTCATTTTCCTTCTCTCTATATGTACACTTAGGCTATGTGTTATAAATCACACTCCATCACTTCACGTAGGCGCCACGTAATTAACCAACACCATCACCCCCTTATCACTCAACATCATCTTTACATATGTTATCCATCACTCCCTCATCACTTCCCTATCACTCCACGTCATCACCACCTCCCTTTCCTTTTCTTTCAACCTATGATGCCCCTCACACCTGCCCCCTCACGCCCATGTGTAATGGGGGAGGGCGCCACCGGGGTGTGACCATCCCCTCTCACGCCCCCATCACCCACCATAACACATAGCCTTACAATTCTACTTTAAAGTGTGACTTATCTGATCTTCAATATTCTTTATGTCTCAGCCGAAAGATGGCCACCGCCACCGCCACCATTGGCATCATCCACCAAGCCCATGAGTTACATCATTCACTAGTCACTACTATCGGTCCTCCAGTTCACCATCTTCGAAACTACCCTCTGTCACCCACCGGACCACCACTTGCCACTCACTCTTCACCTCCACCATCATCGTTGTTATGGTGTTTCTGTTTTTAAAATACACGTGTATTTAGCATAACACCATAAAACATTCATGTGTAAAATTACCCAGTTCAAAAACTACATGTGCACTTAAGTGTTCATTGTTCGAATTGGTGTTCTAAAATGCCATAATAAGCAACTTTGCTTAACAGATTCGAATGTTCTTGGAACCGGATGTTTATGGCATTTGATTGGGACCGATTCGAGATGGTCAATCTCTTAAGATAAATACCCGTTGAGTGGGTTAGGCTCCAAGAAAATTAAGATGAGAAGATAAAGACTTTGATTCAAATTGTTCTTATTCTTTTCTTCCAAAAACACAACTATGGTTAAATACTTGAAATATGAAATGGAAATGCAACATGATTCCTACAATCATGGAGATCATGCTAGAAAATGCCAATAAAACTAATCCTACGTGCATGCATGCTTTACATGAAACATGTAGTGGGTTTTGACCACTTCAACCCCAAAAGCAACACATGACTGATGGGTCGGGTCGTATTAGCATTTTTTACTAAAAATAAGTAATTCTTCTTCAATTGTTATAGACAACTACTAGTTGGTTAAAAACAACTGAATAAGAAACATATTACAATTTATTCTTGATAATACTAACAACGGATCAATTATTGATAGGTTGTTTCTATCTCAAAAGTTCTTTTTTCAGATCTTAATTGGTTTTCATCAATAGCTATTTTAAGTCTGTAAATGATGTTTTTTAGCATCTATATTAATATATGTTTTATTAAGTTTGTATATGATGTTTTTACAACACAAACATGGGTTAGGTGCGCTTACAAGTGCATGATTATTTGTTCAGGTCATACTTGGGTTCAGTGGCGGAGCTTGTGCAAGGTGAGAGGGGGCGGAAATTTTCAAAACCTATAATACATGTCAATTTTTTGAAGCGAAGGGGCGAAACCACTATTTTTATCTAAAAATAATATTTTGGCTGAAAAATTAACACTACGGACGAAAAAAGAGGCCCCAGCCCCTAGGGCTGTCCAAAAAGTTCGAAGCTCGGATTCGGCTCGTAGCTTGTTCGGAAAAGTTCGGATAAAGCTCGGCTCGGATAAAGCTCGTTTGTAACCGTGCTAGCTCGTTTTGAAACCAAGCCGAGTCCGAGCCAGGGCTGGCTCGGCTCGTAGCTCGCTCGTTGCTCGGCTCGTTTGTACAATGTCACACCCTAAGCCGGCGGGGTTGGATCGGAGTCCCCGTCGGGCGGAAGGTTCTCGGGGCGCGATATCGTGAGTGATAATCGTGATGATCAGATTGTTTACATAGCATCAATGTTAAGAATAATTAAAGCACAATAAAGCATTTAACTAGGATTACAAAGTTAAATTACAATGTCAAGGTTCAGTAATTTAACTAAGTAAACCTATCAAAAGAATCAAATATATCTATCTTGTATCTGTACAAGATATCAAAAGTGACTCATAGCAACAATCCAATAAATGCTTTCCAAAAGTCTACTAGGTCCTCTATCTGAGTATCCTAGTATGCAGTCCTGAAGTCTGAGCCTATTCATGTGCATCACCTGAGAAAACATGTAAGAAAACAAAGTCAACACAATGGTTGGTGAGTTAATGTAGTTTTATGTAACAATAGTTTGAAAATCCTTTGAATGACAACCTTAACCTCACCATTAACCACCTATACCATCCGTTTCAGTATGCTTATATATAGGGCATATGTAGGGTCGAACTTACCGTCCGCCCAGCCACCGTCCCACCACATACCAAACCACATGATATATTGTTCCTGATGATAATTAAGGGTTTCATCCTGCATCTTTGATTTCATAATAATTGATTCATAGAATTCGATTACTCTGTAAATGTTTACCTTGATTCCCTGAATGACAACCTTAACCTCATCAACGACCACCTATGCTAACCAACCGAGTATGCTTATATATAGGGCATATGTAGGGGACAAGCCCCAGCCACCGTCCCACCACATGCCTGGCTGCTTAACATATTGTTGTTAATGATAATTAAGCATTTCATTCCACTACCTTGATTCCATGACATATAATTCTTAGCATTTGATTACCCTGAAAATGTTTACTTTGATTTCCCTGAAATGACAACCTTAGCCTCACTAACAACCACCTATGCTATTCAACCAAGTATGCTTATATATAGGGCATATGTAGGGGACAAGCCCCAGCCACCGTCCCACCACATACCGGGCTGCTTAACATATTGTTGTTAATGATAACTAAACGTTTCATTCCTAACCAACACCACATATGTTTGAGTTTGAAAATGAGTTTATGAGTTCACTTCTGTGAGCAACTGAATTTCTGGAGGGTGCGTCACCAGAGGATACACCCAATGGTATTTAGTATCAATCCACAGAAGCAACTAGGGTGTAACGGTCTGCATCGGTGTGCAATTAGAGGATATCCATTAGTAGGCACTAGTCCTACTAGTCGATATCATAATCATCCTAGCCACCGTTACAAAACATGGATGGACAATGAAGAGCACTAAATGACTAGTAGGGGTTGACTTTGCAGGTCAACACGCGATGGCCAAACAGTCTGTCTTACAAGGTCCTGACAACGAAAAACACTGAATGACTAGTAGGGCTTGACCAATTTCAAGACGCGGCGGCCAATGAGTCTGTCTTACGAAGTCCTTGCTGATTGTTCAATGTTTCACCTTTCCGATACCATGTGCACATGTACCTGTTTACCCACTAGAATCCCCCTTTGTTAACATGTTTAAGTTTCTGAGTTATTGAGCATTGAGTATTGAGTATTGAGTATTGAGTATTTAACTATGAACACTGATCACAAGCATTGACACCAATTAAGAGTATTGAGTAATTGAGCAAAAGAATTTAACTTAAAGTACTCGCATCCAAAATATATGAATTTAAAGTATTTTAACATAGAGTATTCGAGTGTAAAATAACTGAGCATTAAGTAAGTAAGTATTAAATATTGATTTAAAAGCATCAAGCATAATTCTTGAGTAATAGTCTTAAGCATAACAAAGTATATGTTTAAGGAACTATGCATTTGAGAAATTGTATGAGAAATGATTTGAATAAGTATATGTTTGAGTAAATAAGCAATCATGACTTATAATCATGATAGTTTATAACTGAATTCATAAAGATTTAGCATAAATAAAATGAATGAACAACTCAACAATTAACAGTTTATAAATGATTTTATAAACAGAAGTTAATAAGCATTTCATAAAACATGGCATAATTATATAATTCATTTATACAAAACATTTGACATGTTTCTCAGTCCCGAAGTAAAACAAAATAGTTGAAAAGGGACAAATGAACTCACCTTGTATTTGCAGTGGTTGACTTATCTTAACTAGAATGCACACGCTCGTTGTAGTATTCGTTGTTGTGTTCAAGATCCTGTATTGATTTCATGTTGTATGTAGTTCATAAGTATAAGTTCCGAATAAATTGTTTGCGTGTAGGTGTTAGCCCTAAATTGGCTAACACTTGTGGGTCTAAATCCTCATTTGGCATTTGGCTATTGTTTTAGAGATTTGAGACTTTATAAAATTCATCATCTTCAAAATACTATCGTCCTTTTAGTAATTTAAGTTGTAGTCCCCAAGTAAGTGAGCATTAATATTGTGTTAAGGCGTTTTCTCATTATTTGCTTCCTTGGGCCAAATGAGTCTTAGTGGGCCCAATTGTGTATAGGCAGCGTAAATATATGGGCCGGGTAGTACATGGGTCGTGGGTGGATCCCATGGACTAAAATTAGTTAAGTGGGGGCCATGTGAGTCATGTGGGGTGATTTAACTACAATGGGCCGAGGGAGGATGTGTGAACTAGGCTATTGGGCCAATGAAACATCCATAGGCTAGACAAACACCCTTTGGGCCGATTAATACATAGGTGGTCCTAATTCTCAATTCTTGGGATAGTTTTAATTGTGTGTGTGGGCTTAGCTAAACTCATGGGCCAAACCAAGGTTGTTGGGCTGATGTATTCGTTTGGGCCGAAGCTTCCTAGCCGAATGGAAGGTGGGCTAAAACAAATGGATTTGGGCCAAAGATTGGGCCGTATTTCCCTAAGGCCGCATGGGCTGATAACTTAATCAGCTTGGCCGAATGCGTGTGCTTTCCCTCTCGGCTGGAACACCCTCACATGATCAACGAACCTCCCATGGTCTACGAACCTTATGGTTCTTGGTTCGTGAAGCCTCGTGAGATTGGAGAGTTCGGCTGATAATGCTAAGGCTCGGCTAGGGTTTGGCTAGGTGATTCGGTACTCAAGGTTCGGTCAAGTTACGGTCATACAGGTTCCCAGTGTGATGAAAGGTTCGGTGAAGGTTGAAGGTTCGGTGTTCCCATTTAGGTTCACCTAGGTTGTCAGAGGTTCGGGACCCCTAGGTTCGTTCCTAGGGTTCGCAGGGGTACCGGTTCGGCTAACCCGGGTTGTGGGTTTGGTGAAAATGCTCAGCAATCATTAGGTTCGGCCACTAAAGGTTCGGGGCTGCTTGAGGGTTCGTGGATGTGCATGAGGGTTCGTGAGTATGCAGAGTAGTTGGAGGTTCGTCCCATGTGGTGAATGGTTCGGTTGAGGTTGAGGGTTCGGCTAGACTCAACTGGTTCACTGGACATGTTGCTAGGTTTGCTGGATTGGGGTTCGTGGCCATTGAGGATGGTGATACACCCAGACATGTTTCACCATAGGTTCGGTGGTGGTGACCGCAATGAGGGTTCGACTCACACAAGGGGAACGATGTAGGTTCGGTTATCCACGAACCTGTATTATCTTCGGCCCTCATCACAGCACCAGCATCGAATCCTTGTGGCTTCAGTCGTTTCCAAGGTGAGTGGTATGCTCTAAATACTTCTCGATCGTGTAAGACTCAACAGGGTTAAGCCCTTGGCCGGCCAAAGCTATGGGTTCGAACTAGAGGACATAAAACCCTAGTTTCCATGATTTTCTTTCGTTCATACCTGGATTTTGGCCGGATAAATATCCAGATCGGTTGTACTTCCGTGTAGAGGGAGTCGAGAGCTTCGCGTGGACACCAAGAACGCGTGATTCCGCCAAGAAACGAGTGAGTTATGATCGTTTGAAGGGTGATTCTCCTTAGAGAGAGAAAGTGACAGCCAAAGGTTTTAGAGAGAGAGAGAGATTTGAATAAAATGAGGTGAAAGCCTCATTTTAGGCTTTAAATACCCCGAGGGTATTCGGGTTCATTTCGGTTGCTCGGTTTTCGTCTTCGTCGTGTTTCCGGCACGTTACGCGTATTTTTACGCAATTTAAATAAAATGACTTTATTTTAAACGTTTGGAAAGTGGTTATTTCTAGCAAATAGTTTAAATATTATTTTCTTAAATTATTTATCGGAATATATTATTTTTACGCGTTTCGTTAATTCTTTCACGCATTTACGTATTTTAATTTAAAATGGTTTCTTTTTAATTTATTTCTGATGAGTTTCAAAATTGTAAAACAGGAAATATTATATTTCCTTATATTTATTATCGTTCGAATCGTCTTCGTTTCGTTTCGTCAGAAAATGTCACTTACGCGCGTTTTCGTTCAGAGCGCTAACTGTACGAACACGATCGTACGTTTCACTTTCTGATTTTGTTTTCTACTTTTCAGTCATCATTTCAGATCGTTAAACTTTCAGATTTATTCGTACAGATCGACACCTATACGAATAATTTGTCAGTTTAGCATTCTGTAACAACAACCGTTAGGGTTTTGTTTTGTTTAACCTCACATACGTTTATACATAATAGCATCAAATCAAGCATGTGTGTACCTGTTCATTGTCGTCTGATGTGTTTCTGACTGTTTAAACCATGAGGTTTAAATCAGGATTTCAAAAACATAGTATAAGAGTTTGTGTTTAGCATCAAGTGTTAATAGCTTCTAAGTAATTCTCCTAGTTTGTACCTGAGTTACTGTGCAATCTACAGTGCAACTTACTATTCCGGTAACGATTCTGGCACAGATGTTACATACAACATGCTATACTAAAATGAAAACTATAGTGTTACTTTCAATAATAAATATAATTTGATGTTATATTGTAATTATGTTAAACATATAAAAATAATAGAATAATAAAAGAAAAGGGGATGGAAATACGAAATAAATCTCAAATCTCACGTGCTTCACTAATTCCTAATTCCTAAATCATATTCTTAATTCCTAGTTCCACATATTCATGCCTCTTCTCTTATGTAAAACCGAGCCGAAAACAAACCGAGCTGAGTTGAGGTGATTGCAATTCAAATATTAAATTTCTTATGTAAAAACTGAGCGAAAAACGAGGCAAAAACGAACCGAGCCGAGTTGAGGTGAATGTAATTCAAATATTAAATTTTTACGTAAAAACCGAGCTAAAAACGAACCGAGCCGAGCCAGCTCGGTTAAAAACGAACCGAGCCGATCCAGCTCGGTTAAAAACGAGCCGAGTCCGAGCCGAGTCCGAGCCAAGAATTCAGGCTCGGTTCGGCTCGTGAACACCCCTACCTGCCCCTATAAAGCTTCGCCCTCGCTTTATCTAGAAAAAATAAAATTTTCTATTGCTTTAACACAGAAGAACTTTCAGTTGATATCAATGATATTTCTAGAAGAGTTTATTTACCACTTTTAACCCATGGAGAAATAGCAAAAAGACTTCTAAATATCAACAGTGATATTCGAAAAACTCTGAATATGATACATATTGGAGCAGTAAAAATAATGATTAAAGCTCAGTTTAGAGATGGAATTAATTTTCCAATAAAAATGGCTTTAGTCGATAATAGAATTATTAATCTACAAGACGCTCTACTTGGTGCAATTCAAGGAAATTTAGCATACAGAAAATTCATGTTTACCGTATATCCTAAGTTCGCTTTAAACAAAAACTCTAAGGACTTTGATAAAGTACTTAGCTTCATACATCAGTGTGAAAGAAGTTATCTTATGGAACCAGGTAATAAAGTATTCTCAATAAATTATTTGGTATCATATGCTATTACAAATAGTACACACTCAATTGAGTATAAAGAAAAAAAAATATTTCTCTTGAAGAATTTTTTTCTGAAATTGGATCCATAGAGAGAAGCAAATTTTCTAAACCTTCTCAGATCCAAAGTAATTGGGCTATAGATATAGCAAGAAATAAAGAAATAATTGGGCAAAAACCCAGATTTTCCATTGACAATAATAAACTGGAGATTCGAGAAATTCCATCTTCATCTCCTGATTTTGTTAGATCTGTTTCAAACAAAATTGATAAATTTGGAGAAACACTAAAAATAATTTTAGATGAGTAATCGATACGATTACCCTCATATTTATAAAAAAGGAAAAATCCTAAAAATTAAAAGTTTAATAAAAAATGCTTCACACTCATTTTTTACACTGAAAAAGTAACTTTACATAATATTGTTAATTCTCTTAACAATATTAATGAAGTAAACGTAAGAAGCTGGCTCAAATTGGCCAAAATTCTCCATTATTTTGGATTAGAAAAAGATATCAGTGAACCTTTTTCTAAAAACAAAATCCCTTATCAAAAATTTAAATCTGATATTACTTCTTTCAAAGAGGGGGAAATAAAATTTGATTTCAGTTCTTTAATAGAACTGTGACACCCCGTAATTTCCAGGTCAGCAACCTATTTATTTAAATGTGTATTTAAATGCTTATTGTACACGTGACACTAGAATTAGATTGATTTAGTGTGACACGTGGCACGACAGTACGAACACTGACACATGACTAGATAATTCGTAGAATTATCGTCAAACAGCACACACGTGTTGAAACACACGAACGTTGGTGAACGTCTAGCACACTGTGTAGCACAACACTCGAAACCCCACGAAACACTCACACATTGAACTTGGAAGTTCAAGCGAGGCCAAACGGTAGTTCGCAAACGTGAAAACGGCAACGAACGGATCAACCCAATGAAAATGGGCCTATTGGGCTCACCAGGGGATCTGTCGCGCTACGCGACGGTCCACAAGAACACTGTCGCGATACGCGACAAGTGGGCGGGGGAAATTTGAACGCGGGACTCTCTCGCGCTACGCGAGGGGAACCCTTGAACTTGTCGCGCTACGCGACGAGACCCAGTTCGCAGAAAATCTTTTAAAACCCAAGAAAATGACATCCTACTCTACCTTAATCATTTCTCTTGACCAAACATGCCTTATCTCGACTGATATCTCTGGAGATCACTGATTAGACCTCAAGGAAGCCATTGTTGATCATTTTGAAGCTCAAAGCTTGGAGGATTGAAGCTTGGTGACTTCCTAGACCACCACCCACCATCACCACCTTCATATTAGTTGAAGAACCTGCTGTCCAGAAGCATCCAAGAGATCTCCAACTCGATTTCATCACCATATCAAGATATTTGGAGCTCTAAAGGTAGTAACATATCTCTTGTAGCCTAAACACACTCACAATCACACATGCATGGCTTAAAACCCACATGCAAGCACCTATAGTGCTCATGCACGAATTCATCTTCTGGGTTTGTTGATTTAGATGTGTTTTATGATGATCTAGGATGATTAGAATTCATCTTATGATGATACAAGATGTTGTGTATGTATAGATTTCATGTTTTGTTCATAAAGTGTTGAAATATCACCATGCATGTACGATCCATGAGTGTTGGAATAATCTTGTGTATGTTAATATGTTTTATGATGATATTAGAAGTGTTATTCATGGCTAGATTTGATTTAAATGGTTAAAAGGTTGATTTTTGATAAACTTTCTATTATTGGAAACTTTATGTTGACAAGATGACATTTTGGATGAGATAATGAGCATGCATGTATGTAAAATTGCTCTTAGAATGATAACATAATGATTTGAATGCTTAGGATGGGATTTTGATGATGAATATGGTCATTTTGACATAGTTGCTATATTTAGTAACTTTTATTAGTGAAATGTTGATAAACAATGATGTGGGCTATGTTAGTATGGTTACATGATGCTAAGTGGTATATTATGATGATTGGTGATATGAAAGACGGATTATAAATGTTAGGATGGCTATTTCCAGAAAAATTACAAAGTTACTATTTATAGTAACTTTATTTTTACAAAACCCGACTTAGGAACATTTTGTTTGATTCAAGCATGCTAAGTAACTTAATATGTTATAACATGATGTTTAGATGCTAAGTTAGATGGTTTCCGATAACACGTATGCTAAAAATGGAAACTTTCCATTTTAGGAAACTTTTAGGTGCTAACATGTTATAAACGACTTATGTGAACCCGTATGATGATGTGCTATGTGTTAACATGATCACGTAGGACTAATAAGCATGCTAGAACTCTAAAACCAATATGCTTTGTGAACTTTCCAAAAATGGAAACTTACTATAAATAGTAAGTTGTCCATAGACGCGACTTGCGCGTTTCGCACACGACGAGCACTTACACGATTGCTACACGATTCACAACCGTCACACGGATCACCAACGGGTCGTTGACTTGACACGGTCAACTTTGGTCAACTCTGGTCAAACACAGTCAAACACGGTCAATGTGGACCAACACAGTCAAACACGGTCAATGTGGACCAACACGAGCAAACACGGTCATTGTGGACAGAGACGGACAAACATAAACAACCGAGAGTTGTTGAGCACAAACACGAGCACTAACACAAACACTAGCACGGTCACTTACACAAACTCACGAACGGTATACGATATAGGTTGCCGGTGACCGACGTGCCTACTACATCAGGAGCTTACGCTTTCATCCGTTCATATCACTAAGGTGAGTTTACGGCCCCTCTTTACTCTTTTTCAAACGCTTTTAAATAGGGGGAGAATACTAGTTGCATCGAGTCAAACATCTATTACTGTACAAACACTATGTGTATGCTGGTTTGTTGAACAAACATTAAGTGTTGAACTCGTAACAAGCCCTCACAAAGTCTTACCGTTAATGTACGAACAACGTGGTAGATTTGGATGGATCCATTAGGGAATGACTAACCCCACGGGGCACTATGTTGACTGGATGTCATAACCCGTGCAAATTTTGACCTAACTTGCTATGCATACGAGGCATAGCGGAGGCAAGGACAAACAAGTCTAGTTCGGTAGTGACGCACTGACACTTTGGGCCTAGGGCTCGGTACTAACATTGATAAACAGCATGACACACTTTCTTACTATATATGTATATCAAAACCTGTGAACTCACCAACCATCGTGTTGACACTTTTTCTAACTGGTATTCTCAGGTAACTAGCTGCGCATGGAACAGGATGCACGTTAAGGGATGAGCTTTAGGAACCGCATGCATTCTGTTGTTTCTTTTGAAAACAATTTAGTTCTTAATGTTCTAAACAATGTTGTATTAAACTATTTACATTTCCGCTGCATGTTTTCAAACATATTTCTTTCCGCTGCTATGATAACTTTTATTCCGCTGCAAACTATTTTGTTATGTGTATGTGTCAAACATGGGATTTGTAAACGCATATAGAGGTGTTCTATATGACCTTGAGCTGTGATTCTGGCCACGTCACACCCACGTGGACTGACACCACGAGTGGGAAATTGGGGGTGTGACAGACTGGTATCAGAGCCTTGGTTATAGGGAACTAGGTTTGCATGTAGTAAACTTAGACTATAGCCATTGCTCAACTTTAGACACTACACGTAGAACTTGCACATTGATACTATTAATGTTTATATTGAACTGTTACTTACTAACTTGAGACTTACAGGATGGCCAACAATGACGACACCAGCAGGAACCCGGGCAGACGCTCGGCAACCGACGATCTGACGACAGAGAGCCGCCGCCGAGTCCACGACATAGTGGCACAGGTGGACGCCGAGATGGATAGGCGGGCCAGAGACGCGGTACGGGCCCGACATTGGGGATGGCTTCCCACCATAATCCAGGGATGGATCATCGGGGAGAGAGTACCTCCATACCGTTTCCCTGGTGATACCACCCCAGGACACCGACTGCCACCACTTGGGGTACCACTGGAGCAGGCCTTCGCGGCCCACGTTGCTTGCACCCGACGGGAGATTTGGAGGACTGGAGAGCTGTCAGACGAGGTTCGAGTTCTTCGCGAGAAGAACGATCGACTGGAGAGGCAGAACGATAGGCTAGAGGAACGCAACGACAGACTGGAGGCACAGGTGGAGACTCTACGTCTCCAAGTGTCTCAACTGATGACCCAGCACGGACAGATCGTTGACGTCATGCAGGAGCATGATGTACGCATCACTGAGAATCGGACAGACATAACCGAGACTCAGGCGATGGTGCAGGCCAGTGATGCCATGCTTAACGCATGGGCTGCACAGTTTATTGAGGAACCACCACAGGAGGATGGTCCTGAATTCGAGGCCGAGGACCTCGAAGAAGAGGACTTTGATGAGGATCCTAATGAGGATCCGGAGGAGGATGATGATGACGGAGACGTTGCTAGCGATATTTCACACGTCTCTATGGATTCGGATTAGAGGACTGTTGTGTTTTGTACTTTCTTTATTTGGCCTAGACGAGCGGGATGTGCTCGAAGAACTTATTATGTATTTCCTTTTGAAAAGTTATTGTACTTCAATCTTATTATTAATGAGAATTATGTTTTGTCTTACTTATTACATGTTGACCATGATTGCTTTGACTTGACAACTAACATGACATATGATCTGACTTCCGACACAACATCTGACTAACATTCTGACTTACTAACATTCTATCCCTTCCGTATAGAAAATATCTATGGCGGGAAGAGGACCACATGCACGCCCTCCTAGACGAACACTGGACGCAGCCGTCATTAAGATGATGGTTGACAGACGAGTTAACAAGATACTGGCAGAGCACGAGGCAAACCGCCTTGGTAGTGAAACCAGTGGCTCGAACAACGGTACTAACACTCGCCTAACATGACTAACATAGTATAGCTGACACGCTCTGACACACGACATTGGTTTCTGACTGACAGGATCACAAGGCAACAACAACAAATGATGCTCCTTTAAATCCTTCCTGAACTGCCACCCGCTCAAATTCAAGGGGACTGAGGGAGCTGTCGGAATGCTCCGCTGGGTGGAGAAAGTAGAGTCTGTATTCGCCATGTGCGAATGTGCTGAAGAGAACCGGGTGAAGTTCGCAACTGGAACACTGGAAGGACCAGCCCTCACATGGTGGAATACCCATGTACAGACCCTGGGGTTGGACGGTGCCAACTCCACGCCATGGGCTGATTTCACTCGATTACTGCAAGAGGAATACTGTCCTCGCGATGAGATCAGAAAACTAGAGGCTGAGTTCTGGGTACTGAAAATGGTGGGATCTGAAATCGAGCAGTACTGCACTCGATTTCACGAGCTGTGTAAGCTGTGTCCGGCAATGGTAACGCCGGAATACAAGAAGATCGAGCAGTTCATCAGTGGGCTGCCCGAACAGATTCAAAGCATGGTGACTGCGTCTGACCTCACCACTATCCAACCTCTGATCAGACTGGCTCACAAACTAACCGACCAGGCGGTAGCTCAGGGCAAGCTACCCAAGCGAGGCAAACATCTAAAGCCTCAAGAAAGCCAGAAGAGGAAGTGGGAATCCAGCCACCACCAATCTCATCAACCCCAACAACAACAACGATCTGCACTTGCCAGAGCATTACTGCCACCCAACCCGATGACAAGGGAAAGGGTGTGTATCAAGGGAAGTATCCTTTGTGCAACAAATGTTCTTACCACCACTCTGGCCAATGCGAGCGATATCGCTGTTTGCGATGCGGAAGACATGGCCACATGGCCAAAGATTGCAGATCAAAGTTTCCTGTCAACAACAACAACCCCAACCACAACCAGAACAACAATAACAACCAAAACACTCTCAAAGGGTGTTATGAATGTGGCAAGCCGGGCCACATGAGGAGGGATTGCCCTCAGTTGAAGAAGGCCGGAGGAGGAGCGGCCAAGGGACGAGCTTTTGTGATTGGCTCGGGGGAAGCCAAGGACGATCCTAACATCGTAACCGGTACGTTTCTTTTAAATAATGTCTATGCTAGCATATTATTTGATACCGGTGCCGATAGGAGCTTTATATCTAGTGAGTTTAGCAAATTACTAGATATTACCCCGACACCACTAGACTACAAGTATACCGTAGAGTTAGCCGATGGCAAACTGATCGAAACACAACACATCTTTCGAGGATGCGTCATGGTTTTGGCGGATCACGAACTCGAAATCGATTTGATGCCGGTGACTCTCGGAAGCTTCGATGTGGTCGTTGGAATGGATTGGTTATCCGTTAACCAAGCCGAGATCGTATGCAACGAGAAGATCGTACGCGTGACGTTACAGAACGGTGAGCAGATCTCGTTTCAGGGAGAACGACGGGGAGTACCTCTAAACATCATGTCATGTATGAAAGCGAACAAATATCTACAAGAGGGATACACTGCAATACTAGCTCTCATCACGGAACAACCGAAGAAAGAAAGGAAGATTGAGGACATCGCCGTAGTCCGCGATTTTCCCGAAGTATTTCCCGAGGATCTACCTGGACTGCCTCCGGAACGACAAGTCGAGTTCCAGATAGATCTTGCACCTGGAGCAGCACCGATTGCTAAAGCTCCATACCGACTAGCACCGACTGAGATGCAGGAGCTGTCTAACCAGTTGCAAGAACTGTTAGACAAGGGATTTATCAGACCGAGCTTCTCACCTTGGGGAGCACCGGTCTTGTTTGTGAAGAAGAAAGACGGATCATTCCGTATGTGTATTGACTACAGAGAGCTGAACAAGGTGACGATAAAGAATCGATACCCGTTGCCACGAATAGACGATCTGTTTGACCAGTTGCAAGGGTCGAGCTACTATTCAAAGATCGATTTAAGATCGGGCTACCATCAATTGAGGATACAGGAAAACGATATTCCTAAGACTGCCTTCAGAACCCGATACGGACACTACGAATTTTTGGTTATGCCCTTTGGACTAACCAACGCACCGGCTGTATTCATGGATCTCATGAACAGAGTGTGCGAACCCTATCTTGACAAATTCGTAATAGTGTTCATCGACGACATCCTGATCTACTCTAAGAACCAAGAAGAACATGCTGAACATCTGAGACTAGTTTTGGAATTATTAAAGAAAGAGCAACTGTACGCGAAATTTTCAAAGTGCGACTTTTGGATCCGCGAAGTTCAATTCCTTGGACACGTGGTTAATGAACAGGGGATACACGTAGACCCAACTAAGATCGAAGCCATCAAGAACTGGGAAGCACCCAGGACTCCAACTGAGGTGCGATAATTCTTAGGTCTGGCCGGGTACTACCGAAGATTCATTGAAGGATTCTCGAAGATTGCTCAATCACTGACCTCCTTGACTCATAAGGATAAGAAGTTCGATTGGGGAGACAAACAAGAAGCTGCTTTCAACCTGTTGAAACAGAAACTATGCACTGCACCCATCCTATTCCTACCGGAAGGATGTGATGACTTCGTGGTGTATTGCGACGCTTCGAAACAAGGACTCGGTTGCGTGCTGATGCAACGCGAGAAAGTGATAGCATACGCTTCACGACAACTGAAGGTGCATGAGAAGAACTACACGACTCATGACCTTGAGTTGGGAGCCGTAGTATTCGCTTTGAAAATCTGGCGACACTACTTGTACGGCACGAAATGTACAATCTTTACCGATCACAAGAGCCTACAGCACATCTTCGACCAGAAGGAGTTGAACATGAGACAGCGAAGATGGGTTGAACTCATCGACGATTATGATTGCGCCATCAAATACCATCCAGGCAAGGCAAACTTAGTGGCCGACGCGTTGAGCCGAAAAGAAACGACAAAACGCGTGCGCGCACTACAACTCACGATCCATTCTGAACTGCCGAATCAAATTCGGATAGCACAACAGGAAGCTCTGAAAACTGAAAACCTCACTCTTGAAGCCAGCGTGGCATGGATAAGCAAATAAAGGCAAAAGACGACGGAGCTTACTATTTAATGGATCGAATCTGGATTCCACGCTACGGAGGATTGAGAGAAGTAGTGATGGATGAAGCTCACAAGAGCCGGTATTCCGTACACCCGGGATCTGACAAGATGTATCACGATTTGAAGACAACCTATTGGTGGCCGAACATGAAAGCTGAAATAGCAACTTACGTAAGTAAGTGTTTAACGTGCTCAAAAGTCAAAGTTGAGTACCAGAAGCCATCAGGGTTACTTCAACAACCTGAACTACCAATGTGGAAATGGGAACAGATCTCCATGGACTTCACAACTAAACTGCCTAAGACGGCAAATGGTTGCGATACCATCTGGGTTATCGTAGACCGACTGACAAAGTCCGCACATTTCCTACCTATCAAGGAGACTGACAAGCTAGACAAACTCACTCGTATCTATATAAAGGAAGTGGTCACTCGACACGGAGTACCAATCTCGATAATCTCTGATCGCGATAGTCGCTTCACGTCGCATTTCTGGAAGTCTTTACATAAGGCTTTGGGCACAAGATTGGACATGAGTACCGCTTACCATCCTCAGACGGACGGGCAGAGTGAACGAACCATACAGACACTGGAGGACATGCTTCGGGCATGTGTCATTGACTTTGGTTGTAGCTGGGAGACTCACCTACCGTTAGTTGAGTTCTCATATAACAATAGCTACCACACCAGCATCCAAGCTGCACCATTCGAGGCACTTTACGGACGTAAGTGTCGATCACCCATCTGCTGGGCGGAAGTTGGAGACAGCCAACTGACTGGTCCAGAACTGGTGCACGAGACAACTGAGAAGATCGTGCAAATACGCAAACGAATGGCAGCAGCTCGTGACAGACAGAAGAGCTATGCTGACAAACGACGCAAACCGTTAGAATTTCAGGTGGGAGACAGAGTATTACTCAAGGTCTCGCCCTGAAAGGGGGTCATTCGGTTTGGCAAACGAGGCAAGTTGAACCCTCGTTACATTGGACCTTTCGAGATTACAAAACGAATAGGCCCTGTAGCCTACGAACTGAACCTGCCAGTCGAACTGAGCAGTGTACACAACGTATTCCACATCTCGAACCTCAAAAAGTGCCTATCTGATGAGACACTTGTTGTTCCTCTTGAGGAAATACAAATCGACGAACAATTGAACTTCGTTGAGGAACCGGTGGAGATTATGGACCGGGAAACCAAGAAGCTCAAACTCAGCAAGATTCCAATAGTGAAAGTGCGATGGAATTCGCGACGAGGACCGGAATTCACGTGGGAACGTGAAGACCAGATGAAACAAAAGTACCCACACCTGTTCGCGGAACAGACAAACACTGGCAACACAAGTTGAATTTCGGGACGAAATTCTTTCTAACATGGGGAGGATGTGACACCCCGTAATTTCCAGGTCAGCAACCTATTTATTTAAATGTGTATTTAAATGCTTATTGCACACGTGGCACTAGAATTAGATTGATTTAGTGTGACACGTGGCACGACAGTACGAACACTGACACATGACTAGATAATTCGTAGAATTATCGGCAAACAGCACACACGTGTCGAAACACACGAACGTTGGTGAACGTTTAGCACACTGTGTAGCACAACACTCGAAACCCCACGAAACACTCACACATTGAACTTGGAAGTTCAAGCGAGGCCAGACGGTAGTTCGCAAACGTGAAAACGGCAACGAACGGATCAACCCAATGAAAATGGGCCTATTGGGCTCACCAGGGGATCTGTCGCGCTACGCGACGGTCCACAAGAACACTGTCGCGATACGCGACAAGTGGGCGGGGGAAATTTGAACGCGGGACTCTCTCGCGCTACGCGAGGGGAACCCTTGAACTTGTCGCGCTACGCGACGAGACCCAGTTCGCAGAAAATCTTTTAAAACCCAAGAAAATGACATCCTACTCTACCTTAATCATTTCTCTCGACCAAACACGCCTTATCTCGACTGATATCTCTGGAGATCACTGATTAGACCTCAAGGAAGCCATTGTTGATCATTTTGAAGCTCAAAGCTTGGAGGATTGAAGCTTGGTGACTTCCTAGACCACCACCCACCATCACCACCTTCATATTAGTTGAAGAACCTGCTGTCCAGAAGCATCCAAGAGATCTCCAACTCGATTTCATCACCATCTCAAGATATTTGGAGCTCTAGAAGGTAGTAACATATCTCTTGTAGCCTAAACACACTCACAATCACACATGCATGTCTTAAAACCCACATGCAAGCACCTATAGTGCTCATGCACGAATTCATCTTCTGGGTTTGTTGATTTAGATTTGTTTTATGATGATCTAGGATGATTAGAATGCATCTTATGATGATACAAGATGTTGTGTATGTATAGATTTCATGTTTTGTTCATAAAGTGTTGAAATATCACCATGCATGTACGATCCATGAGTGTTGGAATAATCTTGTGTATGTTAATATGTTTTATGATGATATTAGAAGTGTTATTCGTGGCTAGATTTGATTTAAATGGTTAAAAGGTTGATTTTTGATAAACTTTCTATTATTGGAAACTTTATGTTGACAAGATGACATTTTGGATGAGATAATGAGCATGCATGTATGTAAAATTGCTCTTTCATCCGTTCATATCACTAAGGTGAGTTTACGGCCCCTCTTTACTCTTTTTCAAACGCTTTTAAATAGGGGGAGAATACTAGTTGCATCGAGTCAAACATCTATTACTGTACAAACACTATGTGTATGCTGGTTTATTGAACAAACATTAAGTGTTGAACTCGTAACAAGCCCTCACAAAGTCTTACCGTTAATGTACGAACAACGTGGTAGATTTGGATGGATCCATTAGGGAATGACTAACCCCACGGGGCACTATGTTGACTGGATGTCATAACCCGTGCAAATTCTGACCTAACTTGCTATGCATACGAGGCATAGCGGAGGCAAGGACAAACAAGTCTAGTTCGGTAGTGACGCACTGACACTTTGGGCCTAGGGCTCGGTACTAACATTGACAAACAGCATGACACACTTTCTTACTATATATGTATATCAAAACCTGTGAACTCACCAACCATCGTGTTGACACTTTTTCTAACTGGTATTCTCAGGTAACTAGCTGCGCATGGAACAGGATGCACGTTAAGGGATGAGCTTTAGGAACCGCATGCATTCTGTTGTTTCTTTTGAAAACAATTTAGTTCTTAATGTTCTAAACAATGTTGTATTAAACTATTTACATTTCCGCTGCATGTTTTCAAACATATTTCTTTCCGCTGCTATGATAACTTTTATTCCGCTGCAAACTATTTTGTTATGTGTATGTGTCAAACATGGGATTTGTAAACGCATATAGAGGTGTTCTATATGACCTTGAGCTGTGATTCTGGCCACGTCACACCCACGTGGACTGACACCACGAGTGGGAAATTGGGGGTGTGACAAGAACTCTTTAAAGAATAAGAACTTAAAAATGAATTAAGATTCCAAATCTTAGAAAAAGAGTTTCAAGAAGTTAAAACAGCTATCCAAAAGGTTATTGGCAATTAAGCATGTCAACACAAGCTATTACGAATATTGTCTCAAAAATTGAAGAGCAAATTGCTGATCAGAAAGCAACTATTGCAATCAACGAAATGAGAATAAACGATGTACGTTTTAATTTATTTCTTAGTACTAAGAATAAAAGAAGCATAATAAACAATCTTTAAGTAAGAATTGCCGATTGTAACACAAAAATCAAAGAGCTCGAAAAACAGATCGTATTAATTTCTATAATATGACGTCTTTAGCAAAAATAGAAGAACAAGTTCTTGAACTTTCTAAAAAAGTTGAGGAACTTAAAAACTAGGTTTTTACTGAATTTGTTTCAGAAAATACTTTGAATGCTGTTGCAGAAAAATAATAAAAGATATTTCTGATAAAATTGATGAAAATAAAGACATCAATTCTTTCAAAGAAAAATCTATAGAGAGACCTCTAACAGACTCTATTAGATTTCAAAAATATTTATATCCAAATTTCTATGTTGGAAACCCATCTCTGGGAAATTTAAGGTGCAAAAATTCATTAACATGGCCTTTTGGATACAATAAGAATGATAAATAGTCATTTTAAAAAACCATTTAGAAAAATTAACCAAAAAATTAATTGGTTATATCTTCTAATTGAAGAATATTATCGTAATACATATGAATTGATGAGTGATTGGACCATTCATCCCAATGATAAAACAATAAGTCTTTTAAAAATTAATGACAATATTAACTCCTTTTGAAGAGAGATTAAAAACCTTAAAAATAAGAAAATAATCTTAACTTGTGGATAAAAATGACATTTACTGAAAAACTTGAAGAGACTTTATTTGATGAAAAAACCTCTTTAGAACAAGTTCATGAAATTGTAAAATATTTATCTCTTGTAGAAAATGAGAGAGAAAATATATTTAAAAACTCTAAATCTCTTAGAGAAAAATATTCTTCAAAAAATGAAAGCATTTTTATTGCCAAAGAACCAAAAACAGAAGAGGAAGAAACTTCTTCTGAAGAAGAGTTTATACCTAGACATAGATTTAAGATGGGCAAAGAACATGGAGAATGTTCTAGTTATCATCCTAAAAATAAAAATTATGAATTTAGTATGCCCTACCATAAGGGAATACCAAATCCAAAAACTGGTAGTTCTAATATTATCAATACCATTAATATTGATTGCATCTTTGATCTTCAGAAAGAAAAGAAGTAATTGATAAATGAAATACTGAGATTAGTTTGATAATCCAATCTAATCCTGATGAATTTGTTTCCTTAAAAGCTGTTTTGTTATTAATAGAACATAAGTCTGCAGGAATCATCAAAGATTTCATCAAAAAGACCTCTTGGAATGAGGATATGCATGGAGAAGATACCTATGATACTATTATTAAAACTCTCTATGTTATGTTTTTAGGACTTGATTATATAAATAATCAAGAAACTGAAAATCAAAAAATAATTGAAAAAGCTAGACAAGTTTTAACTAAAGGTCAATTATGTGATATTTGTCTATTAGACGACTTCACATGCACTTTTGAGAAAAATTTATATAAATTAGATACAGGTGAATACCATGCTTGGATTGAAGCCTATCTAACGAAAACTCCAATCGTTGGCGATAAAGCCAAAGAAAGATGGAATAAAGAAAAAAATGGTTTAACCATGCATTCTCTTGGGTTAGCCACAAGAATTGTTAAAGAAGA
The DNA here is from genome assembly GCA_009363875.1 of Mikania micrantha. Classification (NCBI taxonomy): domain Eukaryota; kingdom Viridiplantae; phylum Streptophyta; class Magnoliopsida; order Asterales; family Asteraceae; genus Mikania; species Mikania micrantha. The sequence continues at coordinate 15,442,074 of CM018698.1, forward strand.
AATTTCTTTACATTGTGATTTCTCTAACAAACAAAACAATTAAAAAAGTTTAACAAAAGATGCTGTGAAAAACTCACAGAAAATCAACAATTTCTTTTTGGATGTTCTCCAAACAAAGATAAAAAATATTTTAAAAACAAATATAAAAAAAGGTATAAGAGAAATCTTGATAAAAAGAGTTGGAATAAGAAAAAACGAAAGTTTAAAGCAGGTAAATATTTTACCAAGAAAAAAGAGGTACAAAAAATCTGTCCTCAAGGTAAGAAAAAATGTAGATGTTGGATATGTTCTGAAGAAGGACATTATGCCAATGAATGCCCTAATAGGCATAATTTCCCTGAAAAAATAAAACTCATTCCGGAAGCTACAACTGAAGGATTTTATCCTTTAGAAAATTTGTATGAAAATACTCTAACAGTTTTCTCTGTAAAAATACTTGTTAATACAAGTTCCTCAGAATCGGATACAACCGATATATCTGAATAAATATGGAGATTCATCATTGCCATAATCTTTGTAAGAAAAATAATAATTTTGACAATGAACACTCATTTGCCAATATTACAAATCCAAACTCCATTTACATCAATGGAAAAATTCTTTTTAAGAATTACAAATTAATAAATCTTCTTTGTTTTGTTGATACAGGTGCTAGCCTTTGTCTAGCAAGTAAATATGTCATTCCTGAAGAATGATTGGAAAATGCTCCAAAAGAGATAAGTGTTACAATTGCTAATAAAGATACTATTCTCATAAATAAAGTCTGTAAACAATTAAAGATTTATCTATCAGGTGAACCTTTATTATTCCAACAGTGAGAGGCCCCGAATCCCAGGAGTCCCCTCGTGAGAGGTCCCGAATCCCAGGAGTCCCCTCGGTTGGCAAACATCAAAACCCATAGCCCTTAAAACATACTTACTTTATTACAGCAGCGGAATTTAAGGTGATTATACAAATCTAAACAAACATTTTCACATAACCCACGTCTCTATAGTTCTATTACATAGCCAGTTATGCTAGGATAGTCTTTAGGGTATGCCACGAGCCTTACTGCAATTCTTCCTCAATACCATTCAACCTGACATGCATGCTAAAACAAGTCAGCTTTCGCTGGTGAGTTCTAAGTTAACTTTTCATAAAAATAAAATCTTTATAGTACACAAAGCATCAGTATTCATTGTTGACCGAAGTCAACAATCTCAATCCTGCGAAACATATAACATTTCATATACATAGCATACATGACATCATAAAATCAATCACACAGTGCATAAACGTAGCCTGACAAGACTTCTTAAACTACCAACCCGAAGTTGATAACTTATACATGCACAAGATTTCCTTAACTGACGACACACAATCGGCAGGCCTGTTCTTGCACAGGACTTCTGCCTGTTCTTGCACAGGACTTCTGCCTGTTCTTGCACAGGACTTATGCCTGTTCTTGCACAGGACTTTTTAAACAATCAACCGAAATTGACGGCTCATACCAGTACAAGACTTCTTGACATACATCATTCATACATAACATGGTTTAAAGCGTGAAACCATCATAATCATAATCGGTCTTTCGCACCGCAGTGCTCAGGTTTTGCCCAACCGCAGCCGTGACTCCATTATCACATTTCCTGCTCGACCTCGGTCGATGTTTTTTTTTTCAAAAATCATTTTCCTTCTCAACCTCGGTTGAGAATTCAAACATTCTTTATACTCTCAACCGCAGCTGAGACTTAAAACAGTATTTACTTTAAAACATTATTTACTTGAAAACATTATTTACCTGACCTTAATCAGGTTAGCGTCACTTTCATACAATAACTTTACAACTTGAACATTCTTTACTTTAACATATTCTCTTATCTGACCGTAGCCAGATAAAACAATCATTTACATAAAATAACTTTATAACATGCATATCAGCCCTAAAACTTTAAAATAGTAAAAGAGGGCTCATAGAACTCACCTGATCTACGCTTCTATCGTACAATTTTGGCTCCTCAATTCTTATCTTACGTAACCGCCAATTTCCTAATAACATCAGTACCCTAATGGGATTACTTAACGTATCTTTATATTTTCAGGTATTGACTCGAGTCTTTAATTGGACAGCATGACGGCTTATGCTTTTCGGTTTTCTTAAAAATATTTGGGCAGTATTTCGGCTTATAAAACTTTATTTTAGAGTTTTAAATTGGACAGATCCTCGTCTTATAAATATATATTTTTATAAAATATTTGGGCAGCATCTCAGCATACTCCGTGTTTTACAAAAATATTGAAAATAGCCTCCACGCATAATATTAGTGAGGTTTTAAACAAACAATATCTCGACCATACTAATTAAATAATTATTTTAAAATAAGAGTATAATAGGTGGTTACCTCAAAGTAGCTCGTACCAATGCTCGCTTAACAATCTTTGAACGAAATTCTAGTAACTACCGTACCCGCTCAAGGATTTTAGGAGGGTATTTTGACAGAGTTTTGTTACTTAAGAGAAATGAATATTTGATCGTCGAACTACATCTATTTATAGATGTAAATTTTCTTCGTCATTAAGAAAGAATATATATATATATATATATATATATATATATATGGTCAAGTTCAACGTATTTACATTTCGACATATGTTTAATTGATTATTTTATTATTATTTTATTATTTTATTATTTTATTATTATTATTATTATTATATTATTATAATTAATTTAGCTTAAATCTTGTTTTTCACTTATAACTTTTTGCATCTGATGTTTTAAAAACTTTCGAATATGCCGTTGAAATCTACTAATTATTCTCTACATTTCTACCCAAGTTTCGTTGAAAACGGAGTAGGGTCAAAAATAATATATTTTAATATTCACGAGCTTATATCTTGTTCATACATTATCGTATAAGGGTCCGGCTTATATTAATGTGATCGTAATTACTTCAGGATTGTTCATAAAAATTTCGAACCCAAACGGTCACAGAAATTTTTACACGTTATTAATAGGCTTTATAACGTGTCCATACCTTACCAGATATTTTTATCGTTTATATCCTTTTGATCATAATTACTTTACGAACGTTTATATAAATTTTGGACATAAACGGTTACCGAAAGTTCGCACGTTTATTATTAGGTTGCTAAATTTTAGGTTGTTACAAATCTACCCTCCTTACAAGAGGTTTCGTCCTCGAAACCTGCTATGTTTTAAACAAATAAGGGTAGAGTCGTTTCATCTCATCTTCAGTCTCCCATGTAGCCTCAGATCCTTTTCGGTGCTTCCATTGAACTTTAACTTGTCTAATCGTCTTGTTACGTAATTGTTTTTCTTTCGTGTCAATAATGGCAACTGGTTCCTCTATGTAGTTTAGCTTTTCATCAACTTCAATATCATCTAACGGCACGTAAGCTACTTCATCTATTAAACATTTTCTTAAATGTGAAACGTGAAATGTCGGATGAATTCCACTCAGTTCATCTGGCAATTCTAATCGATAGGCTACCTTACCGACCCGTGCTATTATTCGAAAAGGTCCTATAAATCTCGGACTCAGCTTTCCTCTTTTCCTGAATCGAATAATTCCCTTCCACGGTGAAACTTTTAACAGTACTTGATCACCCACTTCAAACTCTATTGGTCTCCGTCTTTTATCGGCATAGGACTTTTGTCGATTCTGTGCAGCTTTCATTCGCGCTTTAACTAGTTGAAGCTTTTCAGTCAATTCAAGTACTGCAGCTTTACTTCCCACTTCTTTCTGTCCTACTCCTCCCCAACACACAGGTGTTCTACAGCGTCGCCCGTACAACGCCTCATATGGTGGCATTCCAATACTAGCATGGTAGCTGTTGTTGTACGAGAATTCCACTAGTGGTAAATGATCATCCCAACTACCACCAAAATCAATAATACAGGCTCTGAGCATATCCTCTAAAGTCTGGATAGTCCTTTCAGACTGTCCGTCGGTCTGAGGATGATACGCAGTGCTGATATTGAGTCTTGTGCCCATTGATTCATGAAACTGTTTCCAGAATCTTGAAACGAATCGCGTGTCACGATCTGACACTATAGAAACTGGAACTCCATGTCTTGTAATTATTTCTTTCACGAATAATTCAGACAGTTTCTCCGACGTATAAGTCTCACGTATAGGCAAGAAATGAGCACTTTTCGTTAACCGGTCTACAATCACCCAAATAGTATCATGACGTTTCGCTGTGAGAGGCAACTTGGTAATAAAATCCATGGTGATGTGTTCCCACTTCCATTCTGGGACTTCTAGAGGTTGCACATAACCATAGGGTTTCTGATGTTCAGCCTTTACTTGCGCACATGTCAAACATTTGTTTACGTACTGCATTACATTAAACTTCATACCTGGCCACCAATAATCCTTTCGGAGGTCTTGGTACATTTTTGTTGCACCAGGATGAATAGAGTAACGTGACTTATGTGCTTCGTCTAGAATCCTTGACCTGATGTCCCCGTTTCGTGGAACCCACATTCGACCAAATCGGATCTTAACACCAAATTCATTCTCTTCTAGATTCTTAACTTGACCAAAGATTCTTTCGAATCCAACATTTTCTTCCTTTAGTCCTTCTTCTGTGCATCCTTGAGCTCATTCAGAAAATCTGGTGTTATCACCAAACTATACGACTTAACTCGTATAGCAGAGTGTTCGGTCTTGCGGCTTAAAGCATCAGCCACCACATTTGCTTTTCCCGGGTGGTACAAGATCTCACAGTCATAATCCTTTAGTAGCTCCAACCATCTTCTTTGTCTCATATTCAAGTCTTTCTGTTCAAAGAAGTATTTTAAGCTTTTATGATCTGTGTAGATTGTACATTTAACTCCATATAGGTAATGCCTCCAAATTTTTAAAGCAAATACCACAGCAGCCAATTCCAAATCATGTGTTGGATAATTAGCCTCGTGGGTTTTCAATTGTCTTGAGGCATACGCTATTACCTTTCCTCTTTGCATAAGTACACAACCCAAGCCCAAATAAGACGCATCTGAGTATACCACCATGTCTTCATTACCATCCGGCAGTGTTAAAATAGGAGCTTCAGTTAACCTCTTCTTTAATTCTTCAAAAGCTTGAACCTGAGTTGGACCCCAATCATATTTTACTTCTTTCCTTGTCAATTTTGTCAACGGTGTAGCAATTCTCGAAAAATCCTGAATAAATCTTCTGTAATAACCTGCTAAACCGAGAAAGCTACGTACTTCCGTTGGTGTTTTCGGAGGATTCCATTTCATTACTGCTTCTATTTTAGCTGGGTCCACCATTATGCCTTCTGGGCTAATAACATGACCTAGGAACTGCACTTCTCGTAACCAAAAGGCACATTTGGAGAACTTGGCATACAACTTTTCTCTTCTTAGCATTTCAAGTACTTCCCGAAGATGACACGCATGATCACCTTCACTCTTTGAGTATATTAAGATGTCATCAATGAACACAATCACTGATCGGTCTAGCATGGGTCTGCACACCCGATTCATCAAATCCATAAACGCTGCAGGAGCGTTAGTTAACCCAAAAGACATTACAAGAAACTCATAATGTCCATAACGTGTGCGAAACGCTGTCTTCGGAATGTCTTGTTCTCTTACCTTTAGTTGATGATACCCCGATCTGAGATCGATTTTAGAAAACCAACTTGCCCCTTGCAATTGGTCAAACAGATCATCAATTCTTGGTAACGGATACTTGTTCTTTATCGTGAGCTTATTCAATTCTCTATAATCAATGCACATTCTCATGCTTCCATCCTTTTTCTTTACAAACAACACTGGTGCACCCCAAGGTGACACACTTGGTCGTATAAAACCTTTGTCTAGAAGGTCTTGTAGTTGGGTCATTAATTCTTTCATCTCTGTTGGAGCCAGACGGTACGGTGCCCTGGCGACCGGTTGAGCTCCTGGCACCACATCAATTTGGAATTCGATTTCCCGATCAGGTGGAATTCCTGGCAAATCCTCAGGAAATACATCAGGAAAGTTACACACCACGGGTACGTCTTCCAATTCTTTTACCTTAGATTCTTTATCGATAACGTAGGCCAGATAAGCCCCACACCCTCGCCTCATAAATTCACTTGCCTTAATCATTGAAATGACTTTAGGCACATTGAACACTTTATCCCCGTAAACCGTTACTGAACTCCCATTAAGAGCCGTTAAGAAAATCATATTTCGTCGACAAACAATGTTAGCCTCATATTTGGCCAACCAATCCATGCCCAAAACTACATCAAAACCTCCTAACGTAATCAGAAACAACTTAACAGGGAATCTATGACCTTCTATATCAATGTAACAATCATCATCAATGGCCTCCGTTACTCTAGTCGATTTACCAATAGCAGTTTCTATATTAAAGGCATGTTCTATCTTTTTAACATTTGCACACAGTTTATCACAAAAAGCAATAGCCACAAAGCTCATACTTGCACCAGAATCAAATAGCACTGAAGCAGGGATATTATTAATCAAAAATGTACCTGTCACCACATCAGGGTTTTTGGCTGCCTGATCTTTAGTCATAGTAAAGGCACGAGCTTTTGCCTTTTGCTTCTCCCCTCCCTTGCCACTTTCAGGTTTGGTAGACTCAGTAGTTATTGCCTTCGGTTTAAAGCAATTCTTGCTTACGTGACCGAATTCACCACAATTGTAACACTTTGGCCTACTCGGGCAATCATAAGAGAAATGTCCAGTTTTTCCACAACGGTAGCACAAAGTAGTCCCCGTACGACATTCTCCTCCATGTTTCTTTCCACACTTAGAGCATGTTTCCGATTCTTCCGTTCTAAGCCTTTTCATAGGAGGTCCTGATTTGTCATTTCTGTGTCTTTTAAATTTAGATGACCACTTTTGCTTCGGTTCCTCCTTTGTTGGTTCAGCTTCAACAACATCATCCCAGACAATGCCGCTAATTTCTACGGCTGATTCAAAAGTTCTAGGAGCATGCGCCTTCACATGTGTTCGGACTTTAGGTGGTAGTCCTTCCACATATAACTTCAATCTGCGTTCCTCTGTGCTTACCAAATGAGGAACCAATCTTGACATTTCATTAAATTTTGACGTATATTGCCGATGATTCATACGTCCAGCTTTCAGTGTCAAAAATTCTCGCTCCACTTTATCAATTTCATTCTTTGGACAAAAGTGTTTCATAACTAACTCCTTCAATTCCTCCCATTTCAAGCCCTCCACATCAGTAGGGGTCTTTGACTGTTTGACGGTGTTCCACCAATGTAGAGCTTCTTCAGTAAATGAATGAGCTGCAAATTTCACAGCTTGGTCTTCCCGACATTCACTGATAGCGATCACCGCCTCCATAGCCGAAACCCAGTGGCAGGTGGCCACGGCATCCTTTTTACCATCAAAGGATGGTGGACTGCATCCTTTGAAGGCCTTGTAGTCACAACCCTTCAGTTTCTCTGACACAGAATCACCGTTCTTAGTTCCGGTGATCACAACTTCATCTTCTTTGGTGCTCTCCTTAGTTCCTTCAGATTTATCTTTCAGAGTATCCTTCAATGCTTTTGTAATTAAGGCTGGCAGCTTATCATCCAAAACTTTAGAGACCTCATCAGAAATAGCCTTCACTACGATAGGCTCTAGAGTAAACTCGTCTTCATCTTCCGGTTGCTCGTTGTGCTCGTGGTCGTCTTCGTAGACGGGTTCTTCATTCTCACTTCGTGGTTCTTCAGGTTCCTGTGGTTGCTTACGTGGTCTACCCCTTTTTCCAGCCATCTAACTACCTACAGGATACAACAATTGAAGTGTCAGTACAGGATCAGTTTAGCACGAAATAAGCTTTGTAAATCGTTAATGACGTTGATCAAGTGTTATTAACCATTTACCCAACTCATAAGCTCTAAACATTTCCCATCCCATCACCTCAACGTGCATGACACTAGCTACCTTCCTAACCTTGCACCTACGTCTTAACTAATACATAACGTTCAGCTCGTGGCATCAAACTACCCTTGACTGGCATTCTTATCATTATGTCCCATTTTCAGTTTAAGTCTAGTCATTAGGGATGACCAGATCTCTCAAACTATGGCTCTGATACCAACTTGAGAGGCCCCGAATCCCAGGAGTCCCCTCGTGAGAGGTCCCGAATCCCAGGAGTCCCCTCGGTTGGCAAACATCAAAACCCATAGCCCTTAAAACATACTTACTTTATTACAGCAGCGGAATTTAAGGTGATTATACAAATCTAAACAAACATTTTCACATAACCCACGTCTCTATAGTTCTATTACATAGCCAGTTATGCTAGGGTAGTCTTTAGGGTATGCCACGAGCCTTACTGCAATTCTTCCTCAATACCATTCAACCTGACATGCATGCTAAAACAAGTCAGCTTTCGCTGGTGAGTTCTAAGTTAACTTTTCATAAAAATAAAATCTTTATAGTACACAAAGCATCAGTATTCATTGTTGACCGAAGTCAACAATCTCAATCCTGCGAAACATATAACATTTCATATACATAGCATACATGACATCATAAAATCAATCACACAGTGCATAAACGTAGCCTGACAAGACTTCTTAAACTACCAACCCGAAGTTGATAACTTATACATGCACAAGATTTCCTTAACTGACGACACACAGTCGGCAGGCCTGTTCTTGCACAGGACTTCTGCCTGTTCTTGCACAGGACTTCTGCCTGTTCTTGCACAGGACTTATGCCTGTTCTTGCACAGGACTTTTTAAACAATCAACCGAAATTGACGGCTCATACCAGTACAAGACTTCTTGACATACATCATTCATACATAACATGGTTTAAAGCGTGAAACCATCATAATCATAAACGGTCTTTCGCACCGCAGTGCTCAGGTTTTGCCCAACCGCAGCCGTGACTTCATTATCACATTTCCTGCTCGACCTCGGTCGATTTTTTTTTTTCAAAAATCATTTTCCTTCTCAACCTCGGTTGAGAATTCAAACATTCTTTATACTCTCAACCGCAGCTGAGACTTAAAACAGTATTTACTTTAAAACATTATTTACTTGAAAACATTATTTACCTGACCTTAATCAGGTTAGCGTCACTTTCATACAATAACTTTACAACTTGAACATTCTTTACTTTAACATATTCTCTTATCTGACCGTAGCCAGATAAAACAATCATTTACATAAAATAACTTTATAACATGCATATCAGCCCTAAAACTTTAAAATAGTAAAAGAGGGCTCATAGAACTCACCTGATCTACGCTTCTATCGTACAATTTTGGCTCCTCAATTCTTATCTTACGTAACCGCCAATTTCCTAATAACATCAGTACCCTAATGGGATTACTTAACGTATCTTTATATTTTCAGGTATTGACTCGAGTCTTTAATTGGACAGCATGACGGCTTATGCTTTTCGGTTTTCTTAAAAATATTTGGGCAGTATTTCGGCTTATAAAACTTTATTTTAGAGTTTTAAATTGGACAGATCCTCGTCTTATAAATATATATTTTTATAAAATATTTGGGCAGCATCTCAGCATACTCCGTGTTTTACAAAAATATTGAAAATAGCCTCCACGCATAATATTAGTGAGGTTTTAAACAAACAATATCTCGACCATACTAATTAAATAATTATTTTAAAATAAGAGTATAATAGGTGGTTACCTCAAAGTAGCTCGTACCAATGCTCGCTTAACAATCTTTGAACGAAATTCTAGTAACTACCGTACCCGCTCAAGGATTTTAGGAGGGTATTTTGACAGAGTTTTGTTACTTAAGAGAAATGAATATTTGATCGTCGAACTACATCTATTTATAGATGTAAATTTCCTTCGTCATTAAGAAAGAATATATATATATATATATATATATATATATATATATATATATATATGGTCAAGTTCAACGTATTTACATTTCGACATATGTTTAATTGATTATTTTATTATTATTTTATTATTTTATTATTATTATTATTATATTATTATAATTAATTTAGCTTAAATCTTGTTTTTCACTTATAACTTTTTGCATCTGATGTTTTAAAAACTTTCGAATATGCCGTTGAAATCTACTAATTATTCTCTACATTTCTACCCAAGTTTCGTTGAAAACGGAGTAGGGTCAAAAATAATATATTTTAATATTCACGAGCTTATATCTTGTTCATACATTATCGTATAAGGGTCCGGCTTATATTAATGTGATCGTAATTACTTCAGGATTGTTCATAAAAATTTCGAACCCAAACGGTCACAGAAATTTTTACACGTTATTAATAGGCTTTATAACGTGTCCATACCTTACCAGATATTTTTATCGTTTATATCCTTTTGATCATAATTACTTTACGAACGTTTATATAAATTTTGGACATAAACGGTTACCGAAAGTTCGCACGTTTATTATTAGGTTGCTAAATTTTAGGTTGTTACAAATCTACCCTCCTTACAAGAGGTTTCGTCCTCGAAACCTGCTATGTTTTAAACAAATAAGGGTAGAGTCGTTTCATCTCATCTTCAGTCTCCCATGTAGCCTCAGATCCTTTTCGGTGCTTCCATTGAACTTTAACTTGTCTAATCGTCTTGTTACGTAATTGTTTTTCTTTCGTGTCAATAATGGCAACTGGTTCCTCTATGTAGTTTAGCTTTTCATCAACTTCAATATCATCTAACGGCACGTAAGCTACTTCATCTATTAAACATTTTCTTAAATGTGAAACGTGAAATGTCGGATGAATTCCACTCAGTTCATCTGGTAATTCTAATCGATAGGCTACCTTACCGACCCGTGCTATTATTCGAAAAGGTCCTATAAATCTCGGACTCAGCTTTCCTCTTTTCCTGAATCGAATAATTCCCTTCCACGGTGAAACTTTTAACAGTACTTGATCACCCACTTCAAACTCTATTGGTCTCCGTCTTTTATCGGCATAGGACTTTTGTCGATTCTGTGCAGCTTTCATTCGCGCTTTAACTAGTTGAAGCTTTTCAGTCAATTCAAGTACTGCAGCTTTACTTCCCACTTCTTTCTGTCCTACTCCTCCCCAACACACAGGTGTTCTACAGCGTCGCCCGTACAACGCCTCATATGGTGGCATTCCAATACTAGCATGGTAGCTGTTGTTGTACGAGAATTCCACTAGTGGTAAATGATCATCCCAACTACCACCAAAATCAATAATACAGGCTCTGAGCATATCCTCTAAAGTCTGGATAGTCCTTTCAGACTGTCCGTCGGTCTGAGGATGATACGCAGTGCTGATATTGAGTCTTGTGCCCATTGATTCATGAAACTGTTTCCAGAATCTTGAAACGAATCGCGTGTCACGATCTGACACTATAGAAACTGGAACTCCATGTCTTGTAATTATTTCTTTCACGAATAATTCAGACAGTTTCTCCGACGTATAAGTCTCACGTATAGGCAAGAAATGAGCACTTTTCGTTAACCGGTCTACAATCACCCAAATAGTATCATGACGTTTCGCTGTGAGAGGCAACTTGGTAATAAAATCCATGGTGATGTGTTCCCACTTCCATTCTGGGACTTCTAGAGGTTGCACATAACCATAGGGTTTCTGATGTTCAGCCTTTACTTGCGCACATGTCAAACATTTGTTTACGTACTGCATTACATTAAACTTCATACCTGGCCACCAATAATCCTTTCGGAGGTCTTGGTACATTTTTGTTGCACCAGGATGAATAGAGTAACGTGACTTATGTGCTTCGTCTAGAATCCTTGACCTGATGTCCCCGTTTCGTGGAACCCACATTCGACCAAATCGGATCTTAACACCAAATTCATTCTCTTCTAGATTCTTAACTTGACCAAAGATTCTTTCGAATCCAACATTTTCTTCCTTTAGTCCTTCTTTCTGTGCATCCTTGAGCTCATTCAGAAAATCTGGTGTTATCACCAAACTATACGACTTAACTCGTATAGCAGAGTGTTCGGTCTTGCGGCTTAAAGCATCAGCCACCACATTTGCTTTTCCCGGGTGGTACAAGATCTCACAGTCATAATCCTTTAGTAGCTCCAACCATCTTCTTTGTCTCATATTCAAGTCTTTCTGTTCAAAGAAGTATTTTAAGCTTTTATGATCTGTGTAGATTGTACATTTAACTCCATATAGGTAATGCCTCCAAATTTTTAAAGCAAATACCACAGCAGCCAATTCCAAATCATGTGTTGGATAATTAGCCTCGTGGGTTTTCAATTGTCTTGAGGCATACGCTATTACCTTTCCTCTTTGCATAAGTACACAACCCAAGCCCAAATAAGACGCATCTGAGTATACCACCATGTCTTCATTACCATCCGGCAGTGTTAAAATAGGAGCTTCAGTTAACCTCTTCTTTAATTCTTCAAAAGCTTGAACCTGAGTTGGACCCCAATCATATTTTACTTCTTTCCTTGTCAATTTTGTCAACGGTGTAGCAATTCTCGAAAAATCCTGAATAAATCTTCTGTAATAACCTGCTAAACCGAGAAAGCTACGTACTTCCGTTGGTGTTTTCGGAGGATTCCATTTCATTACTGCTTCTATTTTAGCTGGGTCCACCATTATGCCTTCTGGGCTAATAACATGACCTAGGAACTGCACTTCTCGTAACCAAAAGGCACATTTGGAGAACTTGGCATACAACTTTTCTCTTCTTAGCATTTCAAGTACTTCCCGAAGATGACACGCATGATCACCTTCACTCTTTGAGTATATTAAGATGTCATCAATGAACACAATCACTGATCGGTCTAGCATGGGTCTGCACACCCGATTCATCAAATCCATAAACGCTGCAGGAGCGTTAGTTAACCCAAAAGACATTACAAGAAACTCATAATGTCCATAACGTGTGCGAAACGCTGTCTTCGGAATGTCTTGTTCTCTTACCTTTAGTTGATGATACCCCGATCTGAGATCGATTTTAGAAAACCAACTTGCCCCTTGCAATTGGTCAAACAGATCATCAATTCTTGGTAACGGATACTTGTTCTTTATCGTGAGCTTATTCAATTCTCTATAATCAATGCACATTCTCATGCTTCCATCCTTTTTCTTTACAAACAACACTGGTGCACCCCAAGGTGACACACTTGGTCGTATAAAACCTTTGTCTAGAAGGTCTTGTAGTTGGGTCATTAATTCTTTCATCTCTGTTGGAGCCAGACGGTACGGTGCCCTGGCGACCGGTTGAGCTCCTGGCACCACATCAATTTGGAATTCGATTTCCCGATCAGGTGGAATTCCTGGCAAATCCTCAGGAAATACATCAGGAAAGTTACACACCACGGGTACGTCTTCCAATTCTTTTACCTTAGATTCTTTATCGATAACGTAGGCCAGATAAGCCCCACACCCTCGCCTCATAAATTCACTTGCCTTAATCATTGAAATGACTTTAGGCACATTGAACACTTTATCCCCGTAAACCGTTACTGAACTCCCATTAAGAGCCGTTAAGAAAATCATATTTCGTCGACAAACAATGTTAGCCTCATATTTGGCCAACCAATCCATGCCCAAAACTACATCAAAACCTCCTAACGTAATCAGAAACAACTTAACAGGGAATCTATGACCTTCTATATCAATGTAACAATCATCATCAATGGCCTCCGTTACTCTAGTCGATTTACCAATAGCAGTTTCTATATTAAAGGCATGTTCTATCTTTTTAACATTTGCACACAGTTTATCACAAAAAGCAATAGCCACAAAGCTCATACTTGCACCAGAATCAAATAGCACTGAAGCAGGGACATTATTAATCAAAAATGTACCTGTCACCACATCAGGGTTTTTGGCTGCCTGATCTTTAGTCATAGTAAAGGCACGAGCTTTTGCCTTTTGCTTCTCCCCTCCCTTGCCACTTTCAGGTTTGGTAGACTCAGTAGTTATTGCCTTCGGTTTAAAGCAATTCTTGCTTACGTGACCGAATTCACCACAATTGTAACACTTTGGCCTACTCGGGCAATCATAAGAGAAATGTCCAGTTTTTCCACAACGGTAGCACAAAGTAGTCCCCGTACGACATTCTCCTCCATGTTTCTTTCCACACTTAGAGCATGTTTCCGATTCTTCCGTTCTAAGCCTTTTCATAGGAGGTCCTGATTTGTCATTTCTGTGTCTTTTAAATTTAGATGACCACTTTTGCTTCGGTTCCTCCTTTGTTGGTTCAGCTTCAACAACATCATCCCAGACAATGCCGCTAATTTCTACGGCTGATTCAAAAGTTCTAGGAGCATGCGCCTTCACATGTGTTCGGACTTTAGGTGGTAGTCCTTCCACATATAACTTCAATCTGCGTTCCTCTGTGCTTACCAAATGAGGAACCAATCTTGACATTTCATTAAATTTTGACGTATATTGCCGATGATTCATACGTCCAGCTTTCAGTGTCAAAAATTCTCGCTCCACTTTATCAATTTCATTCTTTGGACAAAAGTGTTTCATAACTAACTCCTTCAATTCCTCCCATTTCAAGCCCTCCACATCAGTAGGGGTCTTTGACTGTTTGACGGTGTTCCACCAATGTAGAGCTTCTTCAGTAAATGAATGAGCTGCAAATTTCACAGCTTGGTCTTCCCGACATTCACTGATAGCGATCACCGCCTCCATAGCCGAAACCCAGTGGCAGGTGGCCACGGCATCCTTTTTACCATCAAAGGATGGTGGACTGCATCCTTTGAAGGCCTTGTAGTCACAACCCTTCAGTTTCTCTGACACAGAATCACCGTTCTTAGTTCCGGTGATCACAACTTCATCTTCTTTGGTGCTCTCCTTAGTTCCTTCAGATTTATCTTTCAGAGTATCCTTCAATGCTTTTGTAATTAAGGCTGGCAGCTTATCATCCAAAACTTTAGAGACCTCATCAGAAATAGCCTTCACTACGATAGGCTCTAGAGTAAACTCGTCTTCATCTTCCGGTTGCTCGTTGTGCTCGTGGTCGTCTTCGTAGACGGGTTCTTCATTCTCACTTCGTGGTTCTTCAGGTTCCTGTGGTTGCTTACGTGGTCTACCCCTTTTTCCAGCCATCTAACTACCTACAGGATACAACAATTGAAGTGTCAGTACAGGATCAGTTTAGCACGAAATAAGCTTTGTAAATCGTTAATGACGTTGATCAAGTGTTATTAACCATTTACCCAACTCATAAGCTCTAAACATTTCCCATCCCATCACCTCAACGTGCATGACACTAGCTACCTTCCTAACCTTGCACCTACGTCTTAACTAATACATAACGTTCAGCTCGTGGCATCAAACTACCCTTGACTGGCATTCTTATCATTATGTCCCATTTTCAGTTTAAGTCTAGTCATTAGGGATGACCAGATCTCTCAAACTATGGCTCTGATACCAACTTGAGAGGCCCCGAATCCCAGGAGTCCCCTCGTGAGAGGTCCCGAATCCCAGGAGTCCCCTCGGTTGGCAAACATCAAAACCCATAGCCCTTAAAACATACTTACTTTATTACAGCAGCGGAATTTAAGGTGATTATACAAATCTAAACAAACATTTTCACATAACCCACGTCTCTATAGTTCTATTACATAGCCAGTTATGCTAGGATAGTCTTTAGGGTATGCCACGAGCCTTACTGCAATTCTTCCTCAATACCATTCAACCTGACATGCATGCTAAAACAAGTCAGCTTTCGCTGGTGAGTTCTAAGTTAACTTTTCATAAAAATAAAATCTTTATAGTACACAAAGCATCAGTATTCATTGTTGACCGAAGTCAACAATCTCAATCCTGCGAAACATATAACATTTCATATACATAGCATACATGACATCATAAAATCAATCACACAGTGCATAAACGTAGCCTGACAAGACTTCTTAAACTACCAACCCGAAGTTGATAACTTATACATGCACAAGATTTCCTTAACTGACGACACACAGTCGGCAGGCCTGTTCTTGCACAGGACTTCTGCCTGTTCTTGCACAGGACTTCTGCCTGTTCTTGCACAGGACTTATGCCTGTTCTTGCACAGGACTTTTTAAACAATCAACCGAAATTGACGGCTCATACCAGTACAAGACTTCTTGACATACATCATTCATACATAACATGGCTTAAAGCGTGAAACCATCATAATCATAATCGGTCTTTCGCACCGCAGTGCTCAGGTTTTGCCCAACCGCAGCCGTGACTTCGTTATCACATTTCCTGCTCGACCTCGGTCGATGTTTTTTTTTTCAAAAATCATTTTCCTTCTCAACCTCGGTTGAGAATTCAAACATTCTTTATACTCTCAACCGCAGCTGAGACTTAAAACAGTATTTACTTTAAAACATTATTTACTTGAAAACATTATTTACCTGACCTTAATCAGGTTAGCGTCACTTTCATACAATAACTTTACAACTTGAACATTCTTTACTTTAACATATTCTCTTATCTGACCGTAGCCAGATAAAACAATCATTTACATAAAATAACTTTATAACATGCATATCAGCCCTAAAACTTTAAAATAGTAAAAGAGGGCTCATAGAACTCACCTGATCTACGCTTCTATCGTACAATTTTGGCTCCTCAATTCTTATCTTACGTAACCGCCAATTTCCTAATAACATCAGTACCCTAATGGGATTACTTAACGTATCTTTATATTTTCAGGTATTGACTCGAGTCTTTAATTGGACAGCATGACGGCTTATGCTTTTCGGTTTTCTTAAAAATATTTGGGCAGTATTTCGGCTTATAAAACTTTATTTTAGAGTTTTAAATTGGACAGATCCTCGTCTTATAAATATATATTTTTATAAAATATTTGGGCAGCATCTCAGCATACTCCGTGTTTTACAAAAATATTGAAAATAGCCTCCACGCATAATATTAGTGAGGTTTTAAACAAACAATATCTCGACCATACTAATTAAATAATTATTTTAAAATAAGAGTATAATAGGTGGTTACCTCAAAGTAGCTCGTACCAATGCTCGCTTAACAATCTTTGAACGAAATTCTAGTAACTACCGTACCCGCTCAAGGATTTTAGGAGGGTATTTTGACAGAGTTTTGTTACTTAAGAGAAATGAATATTTGATCGTCGAACTACATCTATTTATAGATGTAAATTTACTTCGTCATTAAGAAAGAATTATATATATATATATATATATATATATATATATATGGTCAAGTTCAACGTATTTACATTTCGACATATGTTTAATTGATTATTTTATTATTATTTTATTATTTTATTATTATTATTATTATATTATTATAATTAATTTAGCTTAAATCTTGTTTTTCACTTATAACTTTTTGCATCTGATGTTTTAAAAACTTTCGAATATGCCGTTGAAATCTACTAATTATTCTCTACATTTCTACCCAAGTTTCGTTGAAAACGGAGTAGGGTCAAAAATAATATATTTTAATATTCACGAGCTTATATCTTGTTCATACATTATCGTATAAGGGTCCGGCTTATATTAATGTGATCGTAATTACTTCAGGATTGTTCATAAAAATTTCGAACCCAAACGGTCACAGAAATTTTTACACGTTATTAATAGGCTTTATAACGTGTCCATACCTTACCAGATATTTTTATCGTTTATATCCTTTTGATCATAATTACTTTACGAACGTTTATATAAATTTTGGACATAAACGGTTACCGAAAGTTCGCACGTTTATTATTAGGTTGCTAAATTTTAGGTTGTTACAAACAGTCTATCAACAAGAGTCAGGTTTAGACTTTATCATTGGCAATAATTTTTGTCAATTATATGGCCCATTTACACAATGGCTTGATAGAATTTCTTTTCATTTAAATAATGAAATGATTTTAATAAAAAAGGTTACAAAAGCCTTTAAGTTTGGAAAACCAGGTTTTCTTGAATCTATGAAAAAAGATTAAAAAAACACAACCAATTTCTGGAACAAATATAACTAAAGAAGTTATTACAGAAGAAATCTATTTTCTTGAAATAAAGAAACATCAAATAATAGAACAACTTCTAGACAAAGTCTGTTCTGAAAACCCAATTGACCCTAAAAAGTCAAAAAAATTGGATGAAGGCATCTATTAATTTAATAGATCCAAAAACTATCATTAGGGTAAAACCCATGAAATATAGTCCACAGGATAGAGAAGAGTTTAGTAAACAAATCAAAGAACTCCTTGATTTGAAACTCATAATCCCAAGTAAGTCTCGTCATATGTCACCAGCATTTTTAGTTGAAAATGAAGCTGAAAAAAGAAGAGGTAAAAAACGAATGGTTGTAAATTACAAAGCAATCAACAATGATACTATCGGAGATAGTCATAATCTTCCTTGTATGCAAGAATTACTAACTCTTCTTAGAGGAAAAACCATTTTTTTCAGTTTCGACTGTAAAAGTGAATTTTGGCAGGTACTTCTAGACGAAGAATCTCAGTTGTTAACTGCTTTTACTTGTCCTAATGGACACTATCAATGGAGAGTAGTTCTTTTTGGACTAAAACAAGCTCCCAGTATTTTTCAAAGGCACATGCAAAATGCCTTAAGAGGAATGGAAAAATTCTGCTCCGTGTATGTAGATGATATAATTGTTTTTTCAAACTCTGAAGAAAACCATTATTTACATGTTCTTGCAGTTTTAAAAACCATTGAAAAATATGGAATTATTCTTTCAAAAAAGAAATCAAATATTTTTAAAACCAAGATTAATTTCTTAGGTTTAGAAATTAATCAAGGGACGCATTGTCCTCAAAAGCATATTTTAGAACATTTACACAAATTTCCAGATGTTCTAAAAGATAAAAAACAACTTCAAAGATTTTTAGGAGTTTTAACTTATGCTGAAAGTTATATTCCTAAACTTGCAGAAATAAGAAAATCTTTACAGGCAAAACTAAAAAAAAATTATGTATGGGAATGGAAACAATCCGATACTGATTATTTAAAAAAGATAAAGAAAAATCTAATAAGTTTTCCTAAACTTTATCTTCCTAAGGAAGATGATTTTCTTATTATTGAAACAGACGCCTCCAATGATTTTTGGGGAGGAGTTTTTAAAGCAAGGAATGCTGAAAAAGAAGAAGTATGCAAATACACTTCTGGAAGCTTTAAAAAAGCTGAAAAGAATTACCGTAGTAATGAAAAAGAATTACTAGCGGTAAAAAATACAATTTCAAAATTTTCTATTTATTTAACTTCAGTTAAATTTCTAGTTAGAACCGATAATAAAAGCTTTACCTATTTTCTTAAAACAAAAATAACTGGAGATAACAAACAAGGACGTCTTGTCAGATGACAAATGTGGTTTTCCAGATACTCATTTGATATTGAGCATCTTGAAGGACCCAAAAATGTTTTAGCTGACTGTTTGACATGTGAATTCCAGAACACGTAAGAAATGACGTATAAAAGCTCTATAAATAGAGGCTTTCATTACGATCAAGAAAAACAAAAATGCAATCTTTGAAATAAAAATTTTTTTACAAAGGGGGAGTAATGGAAGAACTAAAGGCTTTACGCCTAAAAGAAAAAATTCTTTTAGTAGAATTAAAAGCTATTCAAGAAAAAATAGCTCTCTATGACGAAAGTCTTAGAACTACTGCTAATTCAGAGCAGGAATCCGAAAGGAAAAAATCTGAATCTATTCCCTGTCAAACGGCAAAGGGTAAAGAAAAATCAAGTCTGTTGACTCCTGTTGCTTTGGAAAAAAGCAAAAATAAAGTTAATGAAGAACTACAATCATCATCTAGTCCAGTAGCAAACGGCTCTGGTAAAGACATATCAAATCCGTTAATAGCTGACAGTTTGCTTAAAACTGATAAGGTCTCTCTTAGACCTAGTTACGCTCAGATCATTGATAATCCTGAAGAAACTGAGAAGACTAACTCAAGGTTTTACGTCATCTTTGACGGAGAACACCGAGGAATTTATGAAGACTGGTCTATAGTCTCTAAATATGTCACGGGAAAACCTTTCATGTTCAAGAAGTTTGGATCCTTGCTCCAAGCTCAGCAAGAAGCCACACGATATTCAACAGAGTTTGGAAAAAAAAGAAATACCTTTAAAGATAATTATTTCTCATAAACCCTTCATTAAGAAAAAAGAAAAAATCATTGAATTCAAGAAAAATTTCTCTAAGACAACAGTAAAGTCAAAAGAAGAAATTGAAGAAGAAAAAGATTTTATATCTTTGGATGAATTTCGGATAGTCTGGTCTAAAGCCAGGGCTTTAAGTCAAGACGAGTTTGAAACAGAACATCTATACACAGAAGATAAGGTGTAACACCCCGACCAATGGCGGAATCATCGGAGCGTACACGAAGTGTAGATTGTTCAAAAGCACAAGGTTCATAATGTAAATAAAATAACCCAATTGTATTAAAAGAAATTCAATCTTTACATTCAATTTAACCTCAATCATCCATTACACTAATGAAATCTTAAATTCAAAACTAAACATAATTAAATAATAAATAAAAATAAAACTTCTAGCGATCCTTTTGTAGCGTTTCCACCTGAAACATGTTTAAATAAAAGGTCAACTATAAAGTTGGTGAGCTTCACAGGTTTAAGCACACACACCAAAATAGTTGAATAAATATTTATTAATGTTATAAGTAATATGTGTAACCAAGCAATATGAAGATACAATATTGAATTAGTAAATGAAGCAGATCAACTAATGTTAACAGAATAATGTTTGACCATGGTAAGCATCGCAATGCTTGAACTAGTAACTATCACTGCGGGCTTCCCCCGAAGGGTAAATCAAACACAGTGGAATGGCCGGTCAATAGATCTATCATAGTCACTAGGGGTGATCAATGCTAAATGTTAACTAATGTTCAATATGTATAATGTCATAAACTAGTTGCACAAAATAGTTTAAAAATTGTGATAACATGTTTCACCCCAAAATAATAAAAACATAAAAAGGGGCTATGAAGACTCACCTTTGTGTGATGAGCTAGTCATTGCTAATAAATGATAAATAGTCCAAATAGTATCCAACACGATCTAGCTTAACCTATAATTCAATCGCACATAACTAAGATAACTATGACTTTGCATGGATTTTTCATATTGTATTTATGTTCCATATGTTTATAACCAAATCCATAAGTATGATTTTATAAAAATTGTTTACAAGTCTTGTTATTGTTTAAAGTTTAAAATATCTATAAATGTTGAAAAATAATAGTAATTCTATTATATTAATACTATCAATATTATCGATAATAATAATTATATTACTAATGTTAATATTTATAAAATTAATAATAATAATAATACTAATGTTAATAATAATAATAAATTAATAATAAAAATAATAGTAATAATGATATTTTTATTAGTAATATCAATGATAATTGAAATAGTAATAATAATATTATTTGTATTAATAATAATATTAATAATAATTTTTGTTAATAACTATGATCATAAAAATAATAATGGTCATAATAACTATTATACTATTAATAATATTAGTAATAGTAATATTAATACCTTTGATAATGATAATAATAATAATTAATAATAATAATATTAACTATAATAATCATATTTAAGATAATACTAATTTATAATATTAATTAAAATAATTACACTAATAATAATAAGATGGTACTAATTATAACATCATTAATAATAATACATTTTTTTTCAAGTAAATAAGTAAATAAGTGAGTAATTAATACATAAACTAAATATAGCTTTTAATTAAAAGAAATAAATAAATTAAATAAATAAACTAAATATTATTTTTTTTATCAAATTACTAGTTTTTAAGTTTATAAAAATTTAGGTGAAATCAGAATGTAGAAATGATAAGTAATTAAAAAGTTATAAAATAAATCAACAAAAATGGCCCAAACCCGCCATAGCCGGGTCTTGAAACCCCGACCACTAGTTCGGATTTGCTTGTGTTTACCGGTTGGTCTAGGTTGCAAGTATTGACAACAGTCCACTTTAACTAAACTTAAACTGATGTTTTCGACTTTCCCCAATTCCAATTTTTAACTTACAAGCCCTAGTTCCTAAATGTATCAAATTCGATCGAATGTTAACCCGATCGTCTTTACAACCATAGGGCTTTTGTTAAGCATCAGAAACGGAACACATTGATGTATAGAATACTAACCTTTGAATACGATTGACTGGGTTTCGAGTAAGGGTTCAATTCACGACTCGGCCGGACTTTTGCGTCTTGATTTCGTGAACTAGAAAGGTTGTAAATGTTTTTCGAGTGTACAGACCTGTTCGCAGGTATGGAATGGATGAAAGATTTGATTTAATTTGATTTCTATGAGTGTTTATATAGATTCTTAGATAACCGATCGGTTGAGTATGTTTAGGCTACAAATTCGAATTTATTTTTGAATTATTCGACTGATTGGTGTTTGTTATCGGTTCCTTGATGTTCGGGATAGATTAAATATTCAAACTTGTTAAATTTCATCCTGTTATGGGGCTAGAACCGATCGGTGGGTTGTTTTTGGGTCAAAGATGGATAATGGGTATCCATGGATTTAGTTGGGTGGGGAAGAAGGTAATAGTTTGAGGTTTTGACATAAATGGTCCCTCCTTGTTTTTAATAAATGTTTATATCAAGTTTATAAAATTCCTAATTATTTTAATTAAGTTTATAAAGTTATTTAATTATTTATTGAATAAAATTTACATTTATAATTTATTAAAACATTATTATAAAAAAAAATTATAGCTTTTTGATAAATCTTTAATATTATTAATTAGTATTTTATAAAAAAAAATTTATAAATCTCTAACCTTGAAATTGTCATTATTATTTTCGTTGTATTTGAATTGTAACAAGAATAAACGTTCGAAATTAAATTTTTTTTTTTACATAATTTAAGTGGATGTTACAGTCTCCCCTCATTTTAGAAATTTCGTCCCGAAATTAAGGAGAACTATAGTGAATAAATATGGGTACTTTGCTTTTATTTGGTCTACGTGTTCTTAAGGGGACTCATGACCATGTTTTGATTCCTAATGAACTTTGGCAATCAGAATTCGACTTCACTTCAATTGTTCGACACGAAGATCCACGATCTCTACCGGTTCCTCTATAATGTTCATCGAATCATAAACGTGGATATCATTAGTAAGGATACAATTTAATTTTCGCAATGGAAAATTCTCGCGAATTTGTATGGAGTGAGCCGATTTGTTAAAACGGTCAATGATCAACCCTACGTCGTCATGACCATTTTAAGTTCGTGGGAGGTTAGTAATAGATTACGTAGTTGTGTCTTCTCGCACTCGTTAGACAATCAATGATTTATATTGTGTTGTAGGTAAGGCACTTTACCGTATAATGCTAGTGTCCTTTTTCAAAAATAATGTTCATAAGCTAGAGGGAAAACATAACGAAACTTGTAAGTCTCATTATGACTAACATTGTTTGTCGTGCTTTTGATTACATAAAATTCTGGATGACGGTATAAGTTAAGTATTTGAATTCTTAATGAGCTCCAATACTATATGATCTTCCATCACACAGTTTGTATTCTAAATGTTGAAAACGTGTTATGTTACGAGACCAAGTATTTTTTTTTTCAATGAATTCAGATATTAACATAAACTAAGTTTCAACACGTTTTCGTGATCAATACTTTGTTAAGGAATATTGTCTTAAATATGATTAAGTTCGGTCAATATTGTTGCATAATGTTCATAGTTTCTTGAGTATAATCATTATCTAAAAGGGAATAACTCTATGTTTGGAATGTTAATGTCTCATTCAAGAGTTTTCTTAGAGGTATATATAAAAAAAATGAGTTAATGATAGCTGAAAACGAGATTCGTGTGTATTGCAAGTGTTTTGTAATAATGTTGAGAATTTCTATTATTGTTTTACGTGAATGTTTATTACGATATAGTAAGCCTAAAAGAAACACGAGAAAAACATCATGTCCCCAACTTTAGTTCGTTTACTTATTGATTTCTCCTGATTTTCGTGTAGAGTATTCTACCATTTATTTACAATGTTTATGTATAGGGTATATGTAGGGCGAACCTAGACACCAACCCACCACATTGTCAATATTTGATAGTTTTCCTTAAGTCAGGTTCCATGGTGCTATTATTTCAAGTGATTAATTAATTTTTTTATCTTAAATAAATGTAGTAGAGTGATGGTACGTGAGAAATAACTTTTAGTTATTAATGCGAATGTTGTGTTGTTTGTGATCAATTGAAAGAGTGATACAATCTTCTAGTTCCATTATACCACATATAAATGGGTTTAGGAATTCAGATTGCAATAAACCAAATAAAAAGAAAACACAACTTGTGATTTGAGAATTTGTGAGTTACGTTATAGAACAACATTAGAATTTCTATTCTTAGTCACGAAATAATATCGAAAAGTTATCATCATGTATTTACATTAGATTTAAAATTTGATGTTTGAGAGATTCCCGACTAAAGACAATTAGGTTACATATTCGTCTTTCGTGTTTTCATTCTAACGATGAAACTTTCCTGGTTGTTTTGATATGAGAATAATAACTAAGATTTTTGATCGGTTTGGTGTATGATACACACCTAGTCTTAGTATACAAGAATTTATTAATTTTGACTAATAGCTTTGACTAAGGTTACCTTATTGATATGCTCAAATTTATGAATCCTAACATTGGTCAAGCTTTCGGTGCTACTCCCAAAATACTGTTGGTGCTTATATATAGGGTATACCGCAGCCAACCCACCACACCAACAATTCTTTGAAAGCATACCAATCACCTACCAATACAACACAACCTTTCTAAAGAAAATGTTTTAAATTTTAGGTCAATATGTTTGTTTATGTTTGAGTTATACTTTCAAATATTACTACAATAGTGTACCTTGTTTCGTATTTGTAGGATTCACATGTACTGCAAATTCTCGTTCCGTGTGCACCCGTAACGACAATTCACCTTGCATGTTTACCCTACTTTATGAACGTGATACATAATTGAGTTAATATCGAATGCAAATTAGTCTTGACTTATACAACCATTCCTCAATTGAATAGGTTGAAGAATTTTGTTTTGTAAAACCGAAATTGGTACGGTTGACTTTTGTACGAAGGTGATAAAAGTTTTCGTATCCATATGACTTTTGGTGTAACAAGCTTTAACCTACCAGGTTATAACAAGTCCGTCACATAATACTCAAACTTGACTAGTTCAAAATAGTAGGTGTATCGCGATTTCAAAAATTGCAATTTTTGCAATGAAATCTAATGTTTTAATGTATGTAATAATATAATGATTATGATATTATGATGCTTAAATTAGTATGATAAGTGTACATCATAACTCATAATATCATAATATGTTGTTTATGAATATGAAGTATAACATAAGACATCTAACTTAGAACTTTAGATTAAGATAATAAATATCACCGATCATAAGTTTAAATATCTTAGGATCCTATAGTTGAATAATAATTGTTATCAAACATTATAAAACTTTAGTTTAAAATGATATATGTATATATCATAATTCATAAGCATAATGTCTTTGTGTTCTTAGATTTGTTGTTCAACTATGATGCCTATAAAAAAGAAAACGTTATATGCGTGTTCCAAGAGTTCAAAAGAAAAGGGTCAGAACTAAACCTTATGACATAATGCATAGAAGGTTCAAGATGAAATTAGAGAGTTTAAATGAAAGTTCGATCACAAAGAAATACTTGGATTGTATTCCTAAAGAAATACTTTTGACATATCAAAGTGTTTAAGTCCAATTAACTTTCAGAAATACATACTTTATCCTATAGGTTCATACTCACTTCAAGGGTTCCCAGGAAAGTATAACAGGTCCATCAGTTGATTTGGATTTATACGAAATGCTTTCCTAGACAGAGCTCCCCAAAGTACAGGTATTCCCCCTTCCAGATTGTATGTGTTTCCTACTCACTAATGTGAACCTAAAGACTATTGACGAGATTCAAAGATTTAATTAGACTTGTAAGTCTGAGAGCAGTCTTTGTAGTAACGATCCTCTTGCAAGACGTAAGAAAGGGGTCAAGAAGTTTAGAACCGTAAGTCTAGTGTGCAAATGCTAAGACATCATAAACTAGGGTCAAACATTTGACCTATCAAATAAGTAGTCAAGTAGCACGTCATAGTCATATAATCAAATTTGACCTATCATGGCAACTACAAAGTTCAAACTACATATCACAGCCTAGCATGGCAACTATAGAGTTCAAATAACAATTCATGGCCTAGCATGACAACTATAGAGTTCAAATAACAATTCATGGCCTAGCATGTCAACTATGTAGTTCAGACTGAGATTTTATAACCTAATCATGGCAATTATCAAGTTCAAACTTAGAGTTCATTACCTAGTCATTTTATGGTTATAGTCCAGGTCATTATATCTAAAATAACCTAATTCTCTATAACCCAGGCTCTGATACCAATCTGTAACACCCCGACCAATGGCGGAATCATCGGAGCGTACACGAAGTGTAGATTGTTCAAAAGCACAAGGTTCATAATGTAAATAAAATAACCCAATTGTATTAAAAGAAATTCAATCTTTACATTCAATTTAACCTCAATCATCCATTACACTAATGAAGTCTTAAATTCAAAACTAAACATAATTAAATAATAAATAAAAATAAAACTTCTAGCGATCCTTTTGTAGCGTTTCCACCTGAAACATGTTTAAATAAAAGGTCAACTATAAAGTTGGTGAGCTTCACAGGTTTAAGCACACACACCAAAATAGTTGAATAAATGTTTATTAATGTTATAAGTAATATGTGTAACCAAGCAATATGAAGATACAATATTGAATTAGTAAATGAAGCAGATCAACTAATGTTAACAGAATAATGTTTGACCATGGTAAGCATCGCAATGCTTGAACTAGTAACTATCACTGCGGGCTTCCCCCGAAGGGTAAATCAAACACAGTGGAATGGCCGGTCAATAGATCTATCATAGTCACTAGGGGTGATCAATGCTAAATGTTAACTAATGTTCAATATGTATAATGTCATAAACTAGTTGCACAAAATAGTTTAAAAATTGTGATAACATGTTTCACCCCAAAATAATAAAAACATAAAAAGGGGCTATGAAGACTCACCTTTGTGTGATGAGCTAGTCATTGCTAATAAATGATAAATAGTCCAAATAGTATCCAACACGATCTAGCTTAACCTATAATTCAATCGCACATAACTAAGATAACTATGACTTTGCATGGATTTTTCATATTGTATTTATGTTCCATATGTTTATAACCAAATCCATAAGTATGATTTTATAAAAATTGTTTACAAGTCTTGTTATTGTTTAAAGTTTAAAATATCTATAAATGTTGAAAAATAATAGTAATTCTATTATATTAATACTATCAATATTATCGATAATAATAATTATATTACTAATGTTAATATTTATAAAATTAATAATAATAATAATAATACTAATGTTAATAATAATAATAAATTAATAATAAAAATAATAGTAATAATGATATTTTATTAGTAATATCAATGATAATTGAAATAGTAATAATAATATTATTTGTATTAATAATAATATTAATAATAATTTTTGTTAATAACTATGATCATAAAAATAATAATGGTCATAATAACTATTATACTATTAATAATATTAGTAATAGTAATATTAATACCTTTGATAATGATAATAATAATAATTAATAATAATAATATTAACTATAATAATCATATTTAAGATAATACTAATTTATAATATTAATTAAAATAATTACACTAATAATAATAAGATGGTACTAATTATAACATCATTAATAATAATACATTTTTTTTCAAGTAAATAAGTAAATAAGTGAGTAATTAATACATAAACTAAATATAGCTTTTAATTAAAAGAAATAAATAAATTAAATAAATAAACTAAATATTATTTTTTTTTTTATCAAATTACTAGTTTTTAAGTTTATAAAAATTTAGGTGAAATCAGAATGTAGAAATGATAAGTAATTAAAAAGTTATAAAATAAATCAACAAAAATGGCCCAAACCCGCCATAGCCGGGTCTTGAAACCCCGACCACTAGTTCGGATTTGCTTGTGTTTACCGGTTGGTCTAGGTTGCAAGTATTGACAACAGTCCACTTTAACTAAACTTAAACTGATGTTTTCGACTTTCCCCAATTCCAATTTTTAACTTACAAGCCCTAGTTCCTAAATGTATCAAATTCGATCGAATGTTAACCCGATCGTCTTTACAACCATAGGGCTTTTGTTAAGCATCAGAAACGGAACACATTGATGTATAGAATACTAACCTTTGAATACGATTGACTGGGTTTCGAGTAAGGGTTCAATTCACGACTCGGCCGGACTTTTGCGTCTTGATTTCGTGAACTAGAAAGGTTGTAAATGTTTTTCGAGTGTACAGACCTGTTCGCAGGTATGGAATGGATGAAAGATTTGATTTAATTTGATTTCTATGAGTGTTTATATAGATTCTTAGATAACCGATCGGTTGAGTATGTTTAGGCTACAAATTCGAATTTATTTTTGAATTATTCGACTGATTGGTGTTTGTTATCGGTTCCTTGATGTTCGGGATAGATTAAATATTCAAACTTGTTAAATTTCATCCTGTTATGGGGCTAGAACCGATCGGTGGGTTGTTTTTGGGTCAAAGATGGATAATGGGTATCCATGGATTTAGTTGGGTGGGGAAGAAGGTAATAGTTTGAGGTTTTGACATAAATGGTCCCTCCTTGTTTTTAATAAATGTTTATATCAAGTTTATAAAATTCCTAATTATTTTAATTAAGTTTATAAAGTTATTTAATTATTTATTGAATAAAATTTACATTTATAATTTATTAAAACATTATTATAAAAAAAAAATTATAGCTTTTTGATAAATCTTTAATATTATTAATTAGTATTTTATAAAAAAAAATTTATAAATCTCTAACCTTGAAATTGTCATTATTATTTTCGTTGTATTTGAATTGTAACAAGAATAAACGTTCGAAATTAAATTTTTTTTTTTACATAATTTAAGTGGATGTTACATAAGGCCACTAAAAGTCTTATTATCTGTTGCCCAGGATCAAGTCCTGAAATGGTCTCTCTAGCATTCTTTGCTGGATTGATTAAATTTATATATCCTTCTCCTAATTTATTGGAAATCAGTTTATTCCCTGAATGAATGAAGAAAGCTATCAAAAACTTTCGACAAAAGATTGCAGCTGCAAAAGATGCCAATATCTATATAAAGTGTACTTCTACACTACCAGACTGGTTTCAAGGAAGATCTTATCCTAGTTATCATCATCTGGAGATCGGTATTGCCAAAATAAGAACGGTTTCTCCTTCAAAAGTTATGCATGAAGAAGCCGAAAGTCCAGAAAACTGGATCAATATAAGAAGCAGAGGGTTTTTAAAAATCCTTGGTAATTTACAAAAAATAAAAAAATGATAAATTTATTAAAGTAAATCATTACTCTAATAATTGTATCATCACATGTCATTGTGGATCTCCTCTGTCTTCTTATGAAAAAAGATCTAATCACTAAACTAGAAGATAAGATTCTACTCAACAAAGTAGATATCGGTTTTGCCACTTAGAAAAGCTTATGCTCTTCTTTAGCAGAAATTATTGAAGATCATAATTGCGAAACATGTGTCATGCACTCAAAAAAATCCTCCACTAGCAAAAGCTTTTACTTTTCAGATATGGATACAAGAGAGCTGGACCCCACTTACGGATACATTGATTGAAAAAGACAAATTTTCAATAATGCTCCAACAAAGAATTCGGTCTCTTAATTGATTAGAAAAAACGTCAGCAATGACGAAATTGTATTTTGAGTTTCTCTATATAAAGAAACTCTTTCTTTTATTTTATCATCTCATCTTAGCCTATCCTAAGAAACTCTGTAACCTATTCTTATAAACATCTCTCAAAAATATGTGTGAGTAAAAATTCCCTTTATGGAATAATGTAATATATCAAGAAGTTCCTCTTTTGAGGAACCGTTTATAAATAAAATTTAGCCTTTCATTATTCATGTTTATCTCTTTAAGCAAAACCTGGAGCCCTATTTAGCTACTCCAAAAGAGTACCGTTTATACCAGAAGGGTTGTTGGGAAATGATGAGTATTGTTGGGTTGGTCACTTGCTGTCCAAGATAATTCAGAAATAATTATAAGGTTCGATTTTATTTTAAATTGTTTATTCTTGTTTACATTATTCTCTATGCTCAAATATTAATAACTCTTTGTTTAAAAAATAATTTTGAAAATATTCAAAATATTATTCCGCAATGTCTTTACTGACAAAATTCCTGGCCCTTCCATTCCTGGCCTTTATTTGGTATTCAAAATATCATGTGCTCGGTTAAAAACGAGCCGAGTCCGAGCCAAGAATTCAGGCTCGGTTCGGCTCGTGAACACCCCTACCTGCCCCTATAAAGCTTCGCCCTCGCTTGGGTCAACATTGGCCAAATAATAGGCTTTGGTGCAATAAAGTGTCGGGCTCACATCAGGGCACTGTAGGTGACGAGCTGTTCTGGGATCCTGTTATTGATGGGTTTTATTAGTTCTTTGATCCTCCTCCTTTATGGATAAAAAGTCTGACAGGGAGACTATCACAAATAGGTTAAACAAGGCTGAAATCTGAAGACTGGTATTCTCAAAATCAGATTATAAACTCAGAAAACCAAAGTTTTTATTAAATCAAATTTGAGGTACAAAATAACATAAAACCTTAACCCCTATTTATCCTAAAAACAACCTCAAAAAGTCAAAGTTCTATCCCTAAAAACATACTGAAAAAGACAAAACAATCTAATTCAAAACTAATTTAAACTAAACTCTGTAACTTAAACCCTTTACCTATTTAATAGTACAAGATTAGTCCAACAATCACCCACTAATCTTGTAATCATAATTCCTTGATCACATAAGTCTCCTGTTAACCTTATTCTTCAGCCTCTCTTGATCAAAAATGACTCTCAAAACGGCAGAGACTAGGCTTTGTTACCAATTGAAGACTGGTATTCTCAAAATCAGATTATAAACTCAGAAAACCAAAGCTTTTATTAAATCAAGTTTGAGGTACAAAATAACCTAAAACCGTAACCCCTATTATCCTAAAAAACAACCTCAATAAGTCAAAGTTGTATCACTAAAAACATGTTGAAAAAGACAAAACAATCTAATCCAAAACTAATTTAAACTAAACTCTTTTACTTAAACCCTTAAACTATTTAATACTACAAGATTAGTCCAACAAAATCAAGACATTGCTTAACAGATTGGTTTGGGGGAGTCATATATATACCTGGTTGTTCTGGTTGTTGCATTTCATCTTTGATACTTGCGGTGTTTGGGGCCTTGTCACATCTGGTACACCAAGGGTATAGCCTGGTGTGATGGTCAAAAAATTCACATAGATTTTGCTGCTATGTTTTGGAATCATGATGGAAGTACAAAGTGGTTTATGTTAGTGAGCTGGTTCATTGCAGGCATGCATGCATCGGATGGTGTTCAAGTTTGGTTGGGCAATCACAATATGTTTTATTACTACGAGCTAGTTCATTACAGGCGGCTGGGTGATGTTTGGGGCGAAGGTTTGGACCCAGGTATCGTTACGACACAAAGAGGGCTCGTCTGGTGGAGGCTACGGCAGGTGCAGCTGGGGTGTCATGTTACTAGTAGGGGGTCTCGATTGGGCTTTGGGTTGCTGGCTGTCAAAATTAGTTGCAAGTTGTATGGGGGTATTTGGGTATTAAGGAGAATTGCAATATTATGAAGTTCCTTCTTTTGAACTTTTGGTTTTGTTAATCTGGATTACAAACAAACAAACTTACCCAGTATATTCCTACTTTTTAGTAGGATCTGAGGAGATAGACATAACCTTACCCCTATCCTAGTTGGGATAGACAGACTGCTCCGAAGGAGTCCCTGACTCAAAGTTATCGTTTGAAGTAGATCATCCCAACATTTTTAACGTTATTTTTCACAAAATAAGTAAAATAACGTTAAAATTAGTCCAATTTTACTTTGCCCCCTTGGGGGCCCACACATATGTACATTATATGTGTGTACCGCAAATAGGTCGTATTTGTTAATATGGATTATTAAGGAGAATTTCTATCTTCATATCAGTTATGGGTAGAGGTGGCCAAACCGGGTTTTTTTTTGGAAAACGGTTCCAGTTCCGGTCAACAAAGTCAAGAACCGGTTCCGGTTCCAACCGGTTTTTTGCCGGTTCCGGTTCCAATTTTGGCCGGTTCAGGTTCGGGTTTGACTGGTTTAAGGGTGGAACATGTTCCGCTTTTTCCGGTTCCAATTTCTCTGAAAAACTGGAACCGTCTGTACCCACTGGTTCGGTTCCTCAGTTCCGATTCCGGTTCCGGGTACGTTGGCTACCTCTAATTATGGGCTTGAGATGTATAAATCGAGTTGGGTATTATTGTTTGTTCTATGATGGTTGTATTACTAGGTTGTCTAGATAGGTTTATTTATATTGTTTATTATTGAAACCAAGCTTTTCAGAACCAAACAGGACAGGGAACCGGAGGGTTTGCCGGCCCAAAATAGGCATGCGAACCGTATTCAAACACTGGTCGGATTGGGAACCGACTCACTGGTCGGACCGGATTTCAATTTTTTTAACTAAAATCCAAAGAATGAAACATTAAAACCAAATCTTATATTTTTTTAACATGATTATGTTTGTTTAAACATTAACTATGTTTGTTTAAATGTGTTTATAATTGTATAGTTTTTTTGTAATATATTTATATATTTATTATGTAAACTGGTTCTTAAATGTGGCTCACCCGGTCTGACCAGTAACCAGTAAGACGTTCGGTCCGGTTCTGAAAACATTGTTCAAAACGCAAGTAGTCAGTGTCTGGTTAGGTATGCCTTCTTTTTATGTATAGGTGTGATAACATGTTTAGGTCTTCGTTGCCTATTTTTTGGTTTCCCACAATGTCTTTTGAGAATATAGACACTTTTGTTGGGAGGTATGCCTCTCAAAGTTTATAAACCTCCTCAGTTAAAAAATATAAGAGTAAATTGTATTTTTAGTCCTTTATGTTTATATAAAATTTTAAAGATAGTTTTTTATGTTCAAAATAGCAAAATCAGTCATTTAAGTTTTCAAATGTTGTAAACTCGATCCTTTCTTCGTTAATTCCGTTAAGTACTAACATAATGTGAGCATAAATGTCAAAATAAAAATTTATACAAGTAATTGAGTAAATTTCACTTTTGATCCTTTATTCTGTTAGTACTTAACAAAGTTAACAGAAAAACGACCGAGTTTGCAACATTTGAAAACTTAAAGGACTGATTTTGCTATTTTGAAACATAAATGATTATCTCTTAAATTTGTGTGAACATAAAGGATCAGAAGTGCAATTTACTCAAAATATTATTTACAAACTTAAATGTTTATAGTGTTTTTAGTCTTTAAAAAATTACAAAAATGCTCGGTTATAGTTTCATGAATTCCCAAACATCATAATAATCATAAAATATTAAAACGATAAAATCATAAAATATCTCGGAACAACACCAAAAAACATGAACATCCTAAAAAAAGTATAAAACGTGCATATGTGTGAAGAGAAACACAATAAAAGCTCAGTTTTAATAACATTTTAAAAATGTCGTCTTAAAACACAGTTTAGGTCGTTATTTTTATTGTAAAAAAAATATCAATAAAAAATATTTCTTAAAACAAATGAATCATTTCTTAACATTTTTGTGGTCTTTTATGTTAACAGTTAAAGTCACTTTTAATAAATTATTAAATTAAAAAAATTGTTTTTGTTACGGTTATGACTAAAAAAAAAACCATGCAAAACTTTAAAATCACCCATATATATTAAGTGTTGCTTTTCCTGTTGCACTGCACGAGTACTATACTACTATGTACGTACGTACGTACCTATGATCTGCATCAAATAATAACCCAGATAACTGCGCTAAGATCAATCCGAATCTTTTGAGTATTTTTTTTCAAAATATTTATTTTACAGGTATAAGAGTATTTTCTTTTATGTGTTTGTACAAATTCTTTTTCGTTTGAGATCCCACATCATTGATAAAAGAACATGCAAAATAAAGATTTAGAAAAAAAAACTAAAAGATTCGGATTTATCTTGACGGAGTTGTTTGGGTTTGTAAAATAAAGAGCGTTAACAACAGATTCTTCCCTTTAACATGAATGAATTATGAGGCGAATACAATGAATGAATTATGAGATGAATGCCAATACTTATCCATCCAACTCGCTATAATAATTGCCGATGATGTCTTTAACATGATTTTATCATTTTTTTTTCCTTTTCATGCTTTAGATATTTTTTTTTATTCCAAGAAATATCTGAGTTCATTTAATTTATTAAAAAACAAAAAAAAAATGAATTTGCGGCAACGCGTCCTACCTAGCAAAGTTGAATGTTTGACGGATTAAATCTCTGAAATATATTGAACTATATTCGTTTATCATTTGTTACACACGGATGGGTTAGGTACAAGCAATAAAATCTTTTAAGGTTTTATGACTCTAGAATTTAAAAGTGGATTCGTGTAAAATTTGCTTGTTAAAAAACAGATTATGTATAAAAATATTTTTAGCAATTAATACATGTGCATAACAACAATGGTAGAAAAAGGTGACCGAGCTTGAAAAAAAGCTCGGAGGGGACCGAAGGATTTTTAGGAGGAAAACGGAGGGGGCCGATGGATTTTTAGGAGGAAAACGGAGGGGGCCGAAGGATTTTTAGGAAGAAAAAGAAGGGAACCAAAGGATTTTCCGACGAAATACTATTATATCGACCCTTTTGAGCGAAAAACAGGGGGCGAGGCCTCAATGATCCTCCGTCCCTGGTAGAAAAACAAATCGGATTTATCATCACGTGTTAGGAGGTGCATCTCATATTTTGTCCAGAAGAAGTTTAGAAAAACATATTATCCTTCTAAATTTCTAATAAATACGTGAGGTTATAGTGCTAGGGAAAAAAACAGAAAGAAGAATATAATAAGAAAGACCAATTTTTTACTGTTTTCAAAGTCTTAATTTTTTAAATGTTTGTAACATTTTATAACAAAAAATTTGGTTTTTAAAATCATCAACTATAACATTAAAAGTTTTTTTCTTGATTTAAGTATAGTGTTGATATAGTTTTTTAAAAAATCAAAGTTTGTTAATGTATTTTACAGTATTTTTATGTAGTGTTGTTTCGATGCTACAATTTCTGTACTATTTTTTTGTTATATATTTTTCATATTTTAAAGTACTATACTAAAAATAAGTACACTTTTCATAAAATCAAATACATGTTGTAAAAATGTTGTACATGTAACACAAAATTAGTAGAGTTAAAAAATAACTCTCATTTCTTATGTATCAATAATATGTGCATGTTAAAGGTACACAACATGGTTGATTTTATTATCCAATTTTCTTACAATATATATATTGCATGAACAAATTATAATTGTTTTAAAAAGTTAAAAGACTTTAAAACAATCAACAAAAAATGTTATTTACAAATTGTTCTTATTTTTTTTTACCATGTCAAATGGCAAAATTTTATTTGCTTAGTACCTTTTAAGAAAAAAAATATATTTATACTTTAAATGCACATTTTAAAAATATGCGACGATACTCAAATATGAATCATGTTTCGTTTGTTAAAAATACATTAGTATAATAAGTAAAAACCGAAATCTTATATATGTATTCTTTTTCTTGTATTTTCTGTAAAAATATGCAAAACAAAGAATTTTACATGCACAAAATTAAAACAGTAGCAAAATGAAGGACTAAATTAGTGACTGAGATCTCGGTTGCAAAACAGTCGTATAAAGAAGATAAATAGTTACTTGAGGACGTTTTTGTCACCTAGTAACAAAAACGTCCTCAAAATCTTTCATAAGATAATATGAGACTAATTCCTTTCTTAGATTCTTTGCTCTTTAGAATGAGAAATAATGTATTCAAACTCGGACAAAAAGTGATTTAGTTTGAAATAGTTTAACAATAAGAATATGAAATAATCGCTATTAAAAAAAAGTCGATCTGTGGCAACCAAATACCAGTCTTGGCTTCTGGAGGTACCACTTGCTGGATTTACAAAGTAACAATGATTTACATAGTAACAATGATTAAAAAGAAATACAAAAAACAATAGTAATTACAAACTTTAAATCATTACTATAAAAAAAATACCAATTACTTCTAAAAGTAAAGTATTTACACTAATATCATCAAATCAATATAAGTTAAACCACCCATTGAATAAAAAGTAGCCAAAGTCATGCCTCCACTTAAACCACATCTTTAAACTTTTCTTTCCTAATCTACTTGTAAACCCCTCACCTTATTGATGCCATACTAAAATAATATAGCTTACTCTCATGAGTTCTAAATTAATAAAGTTTTCATATACATGTATTCTGCCAAGGAAAAACATTTGTACTATATATCCTAAAACTTTAACAATCAATAATAATATGCATAAATAAGTAAAGCATAAGACTTTCAAGTTCTTTGGTAAAATAAAAGCATTTTACAAAATACACACACACCAAGTTATATTCCTAACCAATTCTCCACTAACAACGTCTATCCTAGGTGGCATCACCTCTTTAGGCAATTGGTACAAATTTGCAGGAGATGCGTTCACATGTTTATTATAAAACAATAATAAAATATCAATAATAATGATACTCTTGTTATTTGTAGTAAGTGATCTGGTACAATACATGTTACAAGACTAAAATAAAGTAATATAAATTATGAATTTATATATCAAACATGTTTTGATCCAATATTCGTTGGGTGCTCCAAGTAACATCTTTGACCAAAGCATTCTCCATGTTTACTCTTCAATCAAGCCTCTTTGATAATACTTATAATTTTTTGACTCTAGTTTTAATCGTTGTGTGTTTCACTTATTTTTCATTGATATAGAGCAAAACATGTTGATGATTATGGTTGGGGAACATATTCATTTTGTTTCCCTTAAAACAAATTTTGCGCCTCTTCTCAAGACGAACGCGTATGTCTCCCAAGGTGCAACAGCTGGAACAATATGTGTATTGTTTGGAGTAACCTAACACCTGAAAATGATACCTGAAACAAGAGCTAAGAGAGTCAAGAAAGATGGAAAACTTCAAAGTGTGTGGTAGATAACATGTAGTATTCTTGAAACCAAAAAACATAAAACCAATTATCTTGTATTTATATACAAGAAGGTGATTCCAAGAGTCTTGACTTAATACATACAATCAATACATGTAATTTGAAAAGTCTTGATTTAATTAAGTAATATGGAGAGTCTTGATTTAATTCATATTAAATTTGAAAGTTACTCAAATAACTTAAATTTCCAACAATCCCCCACATGAATGAAGAGCAAATCGTACACTCAAGTGTCAAGATTAAATTTTAGCGGCTGAGTATTGTAGGAGAAGTAGGTGTTTTCTTTGTAGCTGTCTGTGAAGTATAGTCTCCTAGCAGATGGTGTCCTTGAAATAAACCCCCTTTTTTACGTAGATGTTATTACAATTCACACAATACTCTTCTTGGTCTGGTTAACCCGTTATTATCATGTCCACATGGAACACTATCCTGGTTCTGCGAAAGCTTAAGGAGTTATGTGCCACAACTCTATTCAAAGCGACCACACTTCTCTCTAACATAGGTGATTTGTCCACAAATCATTAAAAACATTATAGTTACCATGATTTAAAGAGATCATAACCATATATTACGCTAAGCCTCACACAATAATGTCATTGATTTTTATAGGAATAGACTGGGAAGTATTTAAACACCATTTAATAGTTTAGGGAATATATATATAACCATATATACTAGCTTATATGTAAACATACATATTAGCTATGCCCCCATAGTGATCACCTTTTAGTTACATGATTAACTTTTCCTAATGAACTTAGATCTTGAGATCTCCAGTTAACTAGGTTAGGTTTCTCTTATGTTCCCTTTTTCCATGGGCTTTAGACTCATTCCACAACATAATCCCTAATTAGTCCTTAAGCCTTTTATATCCAAAATTATCTTTCACTTCACAAAGTCAACAACGATAATTTTTGTTGGAAAATAAGGATTGATGAGCCATAACCACTGTCCCATGTGAATAAACCCTTTTCCTTAACCACTAAACCATTGACCTTAACCACT
Source organism: Mikania micrantha (assembly GCA_009363875.1). Classification (NCBI taxonomy): domain Eukaryota; kingdom Viridiplantae; phylum Streptophyta; class Magnoliopsida; order Asterales; family Asteraceae; genus Mikania; species Mikania micrantha. Next base: position 15,480,266 of record CM018698.1, read on the forward strand.
GTAAATAATCATTGAGCCTAACCACTGAACCCTTAGCCTTACCACTTTAAATAAACCCTTAGACTAACCACTGAACCCTGAACCCCCAACTGCGGATAACCAACCCATGAACCCCTCAACCACGGATAACCAACCCCTGAGCCCCAACCACAGATACTAACCCCTGAACCCAACCATGGAGTCGCTTTGAAGAATAACCACGGATCAACAACCGCGGATCAAACACTGAAGAATACAACATCAGATGAACAAGAACAGAAGACTAAAGAGTGAAGAACCACTGAAGACTTTAGTTTATGTTTATTCAGTTGTTGTAATAAAATGCCATGTGTTGCTATGTATTTACTTTATTCGGTGCTTGTAACTTTTGTATTCTATGATTGTAATTTTCTGTTTGATGTCACTATCATGGTGACATCACCTTCTGTAATTGTCGGGTATTTAATCCCTGACATTCTCTGAATAATCAAGGATTTTGTTGAATGTTTATTCTGCTTGATGATTTCCTAAAAACCTTAGGAAAACCTTCCTTTGCAAGTAAGTCATTAAGAGCAGAATTTGAGAGGTGGACATACAATGAAATCGACACCCGAGTCTAAATCAATAATCAATAACTTGAAATGGCCTAATCCTTGCGGTTTGATTAGCTGCCTTTCCTGATCCAACAATATGTAATTAAGATAATTAGTTCTAGCATTTCCTTGACTCACTAGTCATACTTGTCCGTTTATCATTTCATAATACAATAACAAGTGATGTCAATTCGGATCTAGTTATAATACCATGTCTTTAGAATGATTCGAAACTCATTTCAAGGCTAAACAAGTTTTGACCGTGCCTTTGGTAAACTTTTTCAAATCTCTAACTAGAATTTGAATTTTACCAATTTTCATTTGTGTTCAATCAACTTGATTGATTCCATATAACCATTATGTACCTCACTTAGCATTGTGTACCTCACTTGGCCACAAATTTGTAGTATTTACTTGGAATACTAAAATCTTTATTGCTTAATATTCCACATATTTGTCTTAGGTAGAAGCAACCGCCACATTTGAATTTTATTGGATAACCATGATCCAATTAATAAAAAAGGGTTGTGAAAAGTTATCATTTTTCACAAAAGGTTGAGAAACTTCTCAAATAATATTCTTTACAAACTCTAGAGGGTTGTTTCAAAATTGGCTCCTGTCACACCCTAACCAACGTCAGAATATGTTGAAGCACGACTGTAATTGTTCAAAAGCTCATGGTGATACTTTGTAGTTTAACATATTAAACATACATTTTATAGTTGTCAAATCCCGATCAATGGCGGAATACGTCGAGGCGCGAGTTTGACTGTTCATTAGCTCATAGTGCTATTAATAAGTTTGAATAATTAAGGCATCCATTATTAACATTAAACCAGCTTTCATTCATTTCAAATACACATTACAATCATTCAAAGAAATACAATGAATAACATTACAATTCAAACTATACATTATTTAAAATTATCTAAGTCCACTTAGCTTATCCTATGTCTTCTCCATAGTCTTCATCTTATCCTGTTACATATGTAAAATAAATTTGGGTCAACTATAAGACCTAAAGCAAGTATAACTACAAGTTCAACTTAGATTCTTTGGCTCTTTCACTTTTACAAACTTAATGACATAAGTCATTAATGAAAGGATACTAGTTACAACAATTGAATATCGGCTCTTTCACTTTTGCATTTTACAATAACCAAAGTCATTGTGCAAAAGCTACTAGTTACATTGATTATCGACTCTTTCACCTTTGCAATATATAACAACCTAAGTTATATTGCAAAGGCTACTAGTTACATTGACTACATATTGTATAAGATGATACATTGAATAAAAACAAGTAGGCATACTAAGCATATAAGTCAAACAACTTAGACAAGAAGTTTGCATCTAATTTTTGATTGTTGACTCTAGAATAACATAATTTGATAAGACATATGTAACAACCCTAAATACAAAAGTAAAAGAGGGAGTATGAGTGAAACTCACTTGGAATTGTTTAGCTAATCCAAGTGATAATTGATAGAGAATGAAATCAAAGATAATGCTTAACCTAAGGTTCAAGGCATAATAATCTTAGTGTTGTTTGGAGTTCAAGTCTTGGTATCCTAGAATCTATGGCATCCTAATGGAAATCTTAACAAGATTGTCTAAGTTTGAATAGATCATTTGAATATTTATTTATTTAAATAAATATTCTTTTTTTGAATTTGAATAATACTTAAATATCCTATTTCCATACATTTTTGTTTATCAAGTGTTAAGATTTTGATCTATGAATTTTATTTATAAGAATTTTGTTAAACGAATTTATTTTCAAATGATTTATAAATTTTGATTCATTTAAATAAAAAAATGAATATTTGTTATAAAATAATTATTTACAATAATTCTATGTAAACTTTAATTGTTTAAAATAAATTAGTTTTGAAACAATATTTAAAGGATTATATGTTTTGTTTTTAAATAAAAAATTCAAAAACTTTGTTTTAGAATAAACATTTATGAATTGATAAGCAATTTATATAAAACTTACAATAATCAAATGGAAGAAAAAAAATGTTTAAATAAGATTCATAACTATTTAAATACAAAAATATGATAAAAGTATTTGAATAAGATTCACAAATATTTAAATATTTAAATAAAATGTGAGAAAAATATTTAAATATTTATATAAAAATGTGATAATGAGATTTAGAATATTTAAAGTTTAAAATAAACATTTAATTAAGAAATACAGTTAATTAGAAATATAATTAAATATTTAAATAAAAGATTATGCAAAAAAAGGAAAAAATATATATTTAAATATTAAAATAGGCTCTACAATACTTGTAATATGATTTTTAAATTATTTAAATAATAATATGATTAAACATTTAAATAAATAATATGTTTTTTTTTTTTTACTTGTGATATGGTTTTTAAATTAGTTTTTCTGATTTTTGAAATTATTTTTATCGTTTTTAATAAAAAAATGGATGAAAAGGCAACACAAAAAGAAACCGGCTGGAGCAGGCTTCGAACCCGAGACCTATCGGTCTCATTCACAGGCAATTACCAGTGGGCTATCATTCATATCAAAATTCTAATATGTTTTAAATTTATATAACATCTAAGTTTCGATTTTCCCAATTCTATTTTGAATTTATATGAACCCTAGTCTAGAATCCTCATTCAATTCGTCTTAGACGAACTCGTTTGAGAAACTAAACATGGGGATTTTGAATGATTTATCTAATAAATTTATATAACTTAGATGTTATATAAATTTAAAAAAGATTAGACTTTCGATATGAATGATAGCCCACTGGTAATTGCGCGTGAATGAGACCGATAACTTTTATTAAATGATTTATCTAATAATTTTATATAACCTTTTTAAGCTTTTTTTTTCCTGTTTTTATTACCATTATTTTATAAAGTAAATTTTATAATGTCATAATTTATGAGTAGTATAAATATTATTATTAACTTATACAATATTAATTTATTATCCTTACCTAATTACATACATGTGTGTATGTATATATATTATGGTATGTTTGATTTGTCTTTGTGTGTGTATATATATATATGTATGTGTTTATGTATATATGTATTTATATTATTCATATTATTTTATATATATCAAAAGTTTATAAAAACTTTTGATTATATATTTTTAGCTTTATGTTCTAAGGAAATTTAAGATTTAACCAAACCTATAATGACTAAGTAAATTTTTAAATTCGTAGCGAAAATCCTAGTAGTTACAATAGTTTTTTGTACATTCCTCACCAAAACATTTGTACAACACACCAACATATTTCAAATTACATTTGTTATTTATTCATGCATAACAAGGTCCAAGAAATTCCTATGTTTATCTTTACATCTTGACTTTTTTTGTTACACATGTAACCAAAATTTGATTAAATATTTGCGTAGTTGGTGAGAATCTTATACAAAGTTAGTATAGGTATACAAGTATAAAATAAGATGCAAACAAATAGTATAACTAGCATTGAATCAATAGCACATATATTAACAAGTTGCTAATATGAATATATTTGAACGATTGTGTCCAAAAAAGTATTAATACATAGCATTTAATCAAGACTAGCTAGACCTTGAATTAAAGTATCTATATCAACAAGTTTTCTAGGTGTATGTTTTATATGTGTAACATGTTAAAGCTATGGATGAAAATCCTATAGAAATTTTAAAACCTAGTATACTATTAATCAAGATATTGTATTTGAATTCATGATTTAATGCTTCGATGATTGTATTTTAACAATTATGTTTGAATGAATGATGTTTGATTTAAATGTGATTGGTTAAATATTGAAATTACAAATAGCAACATGAGCTTTTGGATAATTACACATCACACCTAGATGTATCCCGTCATAGGTTAGGGTGCGACAATACCTCTCCCTATACTCTCTTTGATATTTTTTGAAGTGTGATCAAGAGTTATCAACGATTCAACGTGATTCCCTTGCAATTATTTGATAAGTTTTTTTTTTTTATTAGTTTTCAACATTTTTTTCTTTCATTTCTTGTCCTTTAGTATAAAGCACATACATGATGAATTAAATGTATATTCATATGTGTTCTTATCATCATCTATTATTTCATAGAAATCATCATGATTTCAAGTTCACATCATATCAATTTGTGAAAAATCTTCTTGAATTTTGTGACAAAAAAACTTAAGACAAAACATCTAACACACATATTTTAATGATCAAATTATAATTTCATATAATAGAGAATAGATAATAACATAAATAAATATCTTAAAGATATAAATCAAAACTACTTGATAATAACAAGATTTACACACGGATCCAAGTCATGATTTTCATACAACAATCTAACTAGAAATTTTATAACTTTGATTAGTCATAACTCACATATTTCTTAACCAAATTGAGTGATTCTTCATTTGGATAGTTATGTGTTATCTTTTAAATCTAATTAGTCTAGTAGATTTATAAAGTTTTTTAACCTCCAATTGGTCGACACAAATAAGTGCATCTTATTTCAGAATACTAACATTATACTAAGTCATCTTTAAAAAGTCATACCTTGCTTATTTTGTAACCAAAATAAATGATTCTTTTTTTGCTTTTTTTCTCAAACATAGTTTTATATGTATTTTTTTAAACTTAATCAACTTCACTAAATTTCATGAAGGATTTGACCTTCAAACAGTAACACAAGATGAGTATGCCAAATGACTTAGTTTTTGGCGTCCTTAACTAGCGTAAAATTTTTAAGAGACTTAAAAAACATAATAAAAAATACCAATTTTACTAGTATTATGTTAATGTTTGTACATAAAACATGTAAAATCCTTTTTTTTTTTTTTTTTTCAAATAAGTACATTTGAAATATCAAAGTCTTAATGAAGGACGACATATAACCATAAAGCACTAAAACTAAGAACAAAGTTTATTTTAATTGAAAAGAGTAGTCATGTGCATAATATAACAGGCTAATATAAGATATGTCAAAACATATAAAACTGTATTATCAATGTTGAGTGCCTAAAATTAATCTATGTAGTTATATTCTATTATAACATCAGATAAGGCAAGTGCATATAAAACATGTGATTCAAGGATTCGACATTGTAACCATCACTACTCACTAGAAGGTGAGCTTCATGGCCTCATTTATTATAAGACTTTGAGACACGAAGTAACTATTTGAGTGCTTAGTTCAGTTTGGACGATTCCACAAGACACGTACACAACTAGTGTATTCATAAATTTGAACTCATGGACATGCATTAAAAACAATATTATTTTTGCGACATCCATTTATTCTTGTTGGGCTTGCAAGCTACAACCAACATACCATGGTTCAAACACTTGAGTGGATATACTCTAAGATTTGTATGATTACAGAATATTATTGTTTAGACAGTGTACAAGGGAAAATAAATCATTAGGTTTAGTTTTTTCATCATGCTTAATTACATCACTTTATACTTGTGTAAGCGTATATACATTTAGTCCTAAATGGTTTGACTTATACTTGACAACACTACTTTATGTTTATTGTATCTTAAAATTGGTAGCTCATCAATTATATAGTTGATGTTTTCAAGCATATTTTTTCAGATGTCAATAGCTCAAGTACTATGAACTTGGCAATATATGAAGTGTTGTATACTTTATTTGCTGGCTTTACTTGAAAAGACAATGTGTACTATTTTAATTGGTAATATTTTGTTTCATTGGTTTGGTCGCTTTGCTTTATTTGCAACATTAAGCACTAAACCTTGTGCATACCTTCACATATAAATCGAACGTATGTCATTACCCGTATATAATAAATTATGTTTAGTATTTCTTTTAAAACAGTGATTTGTGAGATTTGCCATATTCTTGGGTTTCTATTTTAGTGGAAATGTGACATAGACTATCTGAGGTTGTCTCATAGACCACTACAATATTCGTTGGCAGTCTCCTATGGTGTGACAACACACAAAGGTTGGGATATACGCTCAACAAGTCCCCTACAGCTTTGGCTATCGAGTTTGCAAACTTGTTTTCACTATCGTTGCTTTGTTATAATTCAAAATTGGAATTTGTTTTTGCCTTAGTTCCTCATTTTCGCAAAGCGTTCCAATGAAAATATGCATCCCCATATTAGATACTGATGACGTAGGAAGGTATCCCAGAATATTGATTAAATGATAAGACAACAAGATCGCACTACCACCTTAGCAATTAAGGTAAAACGGCAAGATAACCAAATAGTGGAGCTGTCAACCTTGGATTTTGATTCACCTGATATCGATAAAGACAAAGGTGAAAAGATGGTAGCAGGAACTCTATTTTTTATCCGAGAGATAAAGAATAGACGCCAATGCATCAGAACAACTGGTAGAGGCACAAGTCAATTTGTTGCATGAAAATAGAAAGAGGAAGGTTACACGAGTGAGATGTCCAGAAAGCATGAGGCTCTACCTACAAAAGAGGAAGGTGTTGATTCCCAAGAAGACTAAACCTCCAGGCGCCTGAGTCCAATCGCAATAACTCATTCTAAACTCTCTAACTCTTCACACTCTCTCTCAATAACTCTTTTTCCGATCGAATACTTATTCTCACGCCGGATTCCAATCGCAGGAGGCTCCCTCATGCAATAAGGCTAAGGGTGTTTGTTTTTCGTTATATAGTAGGATCGGAAGGAGTCCTTGAACGATTACTTCAACAGATATACCATTTTCTAGGACCAGCATACAATTTCCTTTACCAAACTTTTGTTTTTCGTAACATGATCATTGAACCTCAAATTCCCGTTTTAGTTTCGCACACTTTCTTTCATTTTACAATATGAGTCGATCTATTGTACACATAGACTATAGGCTTCATGCCCTGATCCATGAGGCTTATTTTATGGCCTAAAATGAACGTTTTCAGTGTCGATTTTTGTTATGTTGGGTACCATATGTAGTATTTAAAAAAGTACAAACATTGTGCATATATATAACAATCAACAAACAAATTGAAGCGCTTTCAATAAAATAACAGATTTCTCCGGGTTAATTTACGTATAATGTTTGAGAAACCAACCATAAACACTCGTAAATGATTACATAACATAAATAAAATTAAAAATAGAAAATATAAATATTAATTATGTAGAAATGTTCACAGTCGATTCTTAGATAGTATAAAAAGAAAATAAAATTAGTAAATTCGACACACACAATTAAAAAGATAAAAAGGATATTAAACAAAAGTTTCTGAATAATCAAAATATTTATAATAAAATTAAAAAATTTAACCGAAAATTTTACTCTAATCTATCTTCGTCAAAACTCAAGATGATCTCAATATATGATTGTAAGCATTAATAATGAAATAATAAATACATAAAATTATTAAATTATACTCATGCAAAATTGGTGGAAGTAATTTAAAATATTAAATATAAAAGAAAACCAAATAAACACTTAATTATGACAACGATGACATAATAGTTGTCACTCCTCGTGCACAAGTTGTTTTACAATATCTTATGGTATTTCAAGAAAAACTTTGACATGTCTGCGGAGCATCCAAGTCATACGAACAGTCATGCTGTTTATGGTACTCAATATTGGTACGAATATCTTACACTGAGTTTGTGTTGTTGTATCTTACGGATCTAAATTTTGATTCTATTTGTTTATTGTTGAAGTAACGGTTCCTGGACTCCTTCCGATCTTGCTATCTTGCACTCTCCTTGCGATCCTGCAACCACCAAAAGCCGTTAGCCTTACCGCAGGAGGGAGCCTCATGCGATTGGACTCCGGCGTGAGAATGAGTTCTTGATCGGGGAAAGTAATCAGGGGACGAGAGTATGAGTGTGAGAGTGAAGAACGAGATACCTGAAAGAACTCCCCAAGTGTTCTAGTTATACTACCTGGGCTCCAGATCCTTCAGAGTGAGCATCTTCTATTTTAGGAGGTCAGGCCTCCTGCTTTTCGGGCGTTTCCTTTGAGCATGCCTGTTCTGGCTATTCCTGCGCAAGAGTTGACTTATGTCACCTCTTTTCTTGAGGTTTGCCTCTTATCCTTTGGTCCGAAGACTTGGCTTTCATTAAATGTCCATTCACCTTTACCTTTATTGGTATACGGTAAGTTGACTTTGATTCCACTTGTTTTGCCATCGTGCCGTTTGGTTATTTGACTTAGTCTATTTTGTGGTCTTGCCATTTGGCTATGCTGCGATATTACCCTACGTCATCAGCCCCTCAGACAGACCGGTTAACTCCTGGGTTAAATGGTCTGTCTTTCTTATGATATGGTTATTTGGGATTTACTTATATTTTTCGCACGTTTCCCGAATAGAATAATAATATCTCTCCTTGGTATCCGCCCCTGCAGAGTTTCGGCGATTTGACAAGGGTGATGGGACGGTTACTTATCACTTCTCATTAAAGAAACCGTTTTCCCCCTTTTTATCTCACTTGGGCGGTTTCTTTCTCATTTTTCCGAATTCCAACTTCCTCTTTTCGCATTCTCTCTTCGTACACAGGTAATTTCTGATTTTTGTTTTTCATCATATTGCGTTATAGATGGCCGGTATGTTTGATATGGATGAGCGACTGTGTGTGTTTTCTGCTGATGATTTCAAGACATTTTGTCAGCGATTTCATGTGGGGGACAAATTTATGTCCACACTTCCTCAACCAGGGCAGAGCATAAACGATTGTCTCTTTGGTTTTGTTGCGTTGTACACGCGATTCTTCGAAATTTCTAACCTTCGACTTCCTTTGACTCGGTTTTGTTGTAATGCCCTAGAATATTATCGATTGAGTCCGTGTCAACTTGTCCCTTTTGGTGTAAGCAAAATTACCCATTTTGAAATGGCTTGTAATGCCCTCAGGATTCCTCCTACGATGGCCCTGTTTCGGAGGTTTTTTAACTTGGCAAAGAATGGTGCCTGGTTCATCATCCAACGCCGTAAAATGGATGATGAATCCCAGTGCGTGTTTGCTGTCACTCCATCTGTTAAAGATTGGAAGAACCGTTTCTTCTGGGTGTCTTCTAAAATTCTTCTTTTCGAGCCATCCTTTCGTGATCCGAAAGAACCTGTTTCGGAGACTAGTCTTCTAGATTCTACAATTAACCTAGATCATCATAGGTTGTTAGTAGCCAATAAAATCCATATGCGAGCCTTTAGTGAAGAAATGTTAGCTCTTGGTGGTTTGAGCCGCTATTGGGATAAACCAGACCGTATGCCGACTTTCACGTGGCGTGGTAGTGGTATGTGAATTTTTTCATATGAAGTTCTCCTTAGGTTATTGCAGTATTTTTATTTTATCTGAGTTATTTGCCTTCTATGGTTGTTTTTATTGTAGCCATGGGTTTGCTGGACTTGATGAAGATAGATACGAATTCAGATGTGGAAAGCTCTTCTCACCGCCTGCATGATGGGGAAGAGGATGTTCTTAGTAGTCACAAGAAAGCTTCCTACGAGGGTGGTGAGTATTCTAGCATCTTGTCTTCAGGTATGCCTACCCGTTGTGAGTTATCGAAGATTGCTACTGGGGATGTTGTTGGGACCAATTCCCCGAAAAGGAAGAAGTCAAAAGGAAAAATGAAACGCTCGCAGGATGGCGCTGGGTCTTCCATTGCTAAGCGCATTCGTTTTTCTAAGCGAAAAGCTGCTGCCCAAGAGGGGTCTCAAATGAAGAAACTCCTAGAGGTAAACTCATCATTGTCTGAATAAGAAACGGAGTCAGATCTCAAGGCTGCACCAGAGGATGTAGCTACTGATGATGTATCACAAGCAGATGTGGTTGGTGATGGTAGTGCTGAAACCACAGGGTTAGAGTCTAGTTATGCAAATGCTCCTTTTGTCCCATCCTGGAACGTGCTGAACAAAGATAGGTTTGAGGATCCTGCCGTCACTCTGAAACTTGACAAGGAATTTGCAACCCTGGGCCAACGCCTAGCCAATGGGTCTCTTAGCAATGAGGAGATGAAGGGTAATGTGGCTACGTTGCGGGCTCAATTAGGCGCCCTGTTACCGGAGGTTAACCAGCGGTGGGCTGCCGCTTCTGCTGACCAAGATAAAAATCGGACCAAGATGTCCGTCCTGAATAACAAGTTATCCCAGTTACAGCGTGACTTTCAGTCTATGGAGAAAGATAGGGAGGAGGAGAAAATTCATTCCTTGGAGGTTGAGCGCTTATACACAGAGAAGGAAATTTTTCTGAATGAGAAAATGGCTAATATCAAAGAGGATCTTGAGCGTGGTTTGGCAGTGCTAAAAGAGAGCAGGGCAAACTTTAATGAGGAGCACAAAAAGTTTGACAGTGAGAAGGATGGTCCGACCCGAACTGTAGCTGAGTTGCAAGCTCGAAACCAAAGATTGAGTGACTATAATGACTCATTGCTTGCTGATCGAGAGTGGCTCTTTTCTCAAGATATTCGACAGATTGTTAGTCGGTTGCACAACAGTCAAGAATACTTGGTGCCTTTGGCAGTAATCCAGAATGCCGCTCGTGAATATGGTGTTACCCTTGGGTTGAAATCTGGGTACAAACATGCTCCTGCCGGACATCCTTTGGAAGGACTTGCCAACTACAAACCGCATGCCAAGACACGCCTTCATGAGGCCATTGCAACGTTCGAGGGTTTGGATTTCCCTTATTTGGAAGCTATGGCGAAGTGCGTGAATGAACCCATCGTGACCTTGCAAGGTATGCAAACTGTAGTTGTAATTTGTAGTGTTTTTCTTTTGCATACGCTGTAATGTGTGAACTTTGTTGCGGGTTTGTTGCCGAAAACCTTTGATATGGTAGATCCTTTGGCAACCGCCGGTCAGGCTAGTCCTAGTACCACCAGCTTTGCGACTCCCGTGCATGTTCCTGTGGCACCTAAACCGCCTATTAACCCTTCTGGGTCTCGTGGTGCTTCTGTGGAATCGTCTAAGGCTCCCCCACCGGAAGACAAATGAAGTATTTCAGGTCTTAATGTAATTGTTGACTAAAACATTTTATTTTGTTTGATGTGTTTCTGTGTTCAGACAATGTTACTTTTGGATGCTGTTGGGTTGTTTCTTTTTTTTTTATGATGACTATCGTAGTAGTGTATGAATGCTATCACTATCATGCTAGTGATAGTGTGTTGAGATATGTTTGACTTTGTTAGTCGTATGTTTATGAAATTTGTTATGTGCACATAGTAGATGGGTAGGACATTGCCGGATCCCATGTTTCTGAGTGTTTTGCATGGGTAAGTCAAGGCTGGATCCCATGGAGCTATATTGTTTCAGTGGCTCAACCTTTACATGGGTAAGTCAAGGCTGGATCCCGTGGAGCTGATTTGTTAGGGTGCTCAGCCTTATGAATAATCGCAAGTTTGTATGAAGTTATTTGTGTATTTGTTTTGTTAGAAAATAACATTCTTGCCATGTCATATTTGTAACAGGAATTCGCACACGATATCAAAATGCTTTTAAGCAAAGATTACAAAAATGGGCTTATCCAAGTCCCATGCTTTCCTAGTCATAGCTACTTCTTTAAACGTAGAATTTTCGCAAGTTGCTTGCGTTCCAATGATGTGGAATAGATTTGCCTTGCATGTCTTCCGACTTGTAGGACCCCTTTTTATGGCACTCGACTTTGTAGGGTCCTTCCCATTTGGGACCTAGCTTTTTAGTGTGTTCCTGTCGGCTGGCTTCATTCTTTCGGAGGACAAGATCGCCAGGCCGGAAGCTGATGGGCCTGACTTTCTTGTTGTAATACCGCTCCATCGTTTGCTTTTATTTTGCCTCTTTAATTCTTACTATGTCTCTTTCTTCTTCTAGTAGATCCAAGTTGACCTGCAGTTCCTTGTCATTGTTGTCATGCGAGAATCGGTGTTATCGTGGCGATTTTACACCGATTTCCGCTGGGATCATCGCTTCTGATCCGAAGGTTAGACTGAAAGGTGTCTTACCGTGGCTTGTTTTCTCAGTTGTGCGTATTGCCCATAAAATGCTAGGCAACTCATTTAACCAGTCTTTGCCCTTTCTTTCCAATCATGCTTTTATACCTTCCACAATGCTTCGGTTTATCCTTTCCACTTGCCCATTCGATTGTGGGTGTGCCACAGAGCTAAAGATTTGTTTGACATGGAGTTCCGCACACCATGTTTTGAAAGGGTCATCGGCAAACTTCTTTCAATTGTCTATGACCACTACACCAGGTAGCCCATATCGACAAATGATGCTTTCCTAGAAAAAGTTGATGACTTGCTTTCCTGTGATGGTGGCCAAAGGCTTGACTTCTGGCCATTTTGTGAAGTAATCCACCGCCACTAGTAAAAACTTGATTCCTCCTCGGGCTGTTGGAAATGGTCCCACGATGTCCATCCCCCACTTGTAAAATGGCCAAGCAGGTGAGATGGTGATTAGATCATATTTTGGGCCTCTTTGGATGGGTGCGTGTAACTGACAACCTTCACATCTGCGGAGTTTTGCGATTGTGTCTTTGTGCATCGTAGGCCAGAAATACCCCATGTTCATCATTTTGGCCACGATTGTGCGTGGTCCTGCATGCGTCCCACATATTCCTGCATGCAATTCCCGTACGAGGAGACTGCTGTCTTCAGGGCCAAGGCAACGCAATAATGGGGCCAAATAAGACTTCCTGAACATCACCCCGTCCTCCAGTACGTATTGCGTTGCTTTTAGCCTTAGTCGCGCCGCTTCATCTTTGTCTTCTAGCAGGAGGCCTGTTAAAAGATAGTCCCGTATCCATCTTGCTTGTTCAACCGCCTCGGATTGCACCTCTTCACATTGAATTGCTCGTTCGGTTACGACTTCTACTAGAATTGTCTTGGTGAGATGGGCGAATATTACCGAGGCCAACTTACTTAGCGCATAAGCCTTTTTGTTCTGGCTTCTGGCGATTTGGCTTACTTGCCATCTTGGGATTGACTTTAGTACTCTTTTCGCTTTTGCCAGATACTTCTTCATTCGATCTCCCTTTGTCTCATAGCTGCCATTTACCTGATTTGCGACTAATAAGGAATCCACATGAGCAATATGTAACACTTGTACCTTCATTTTGACAGCGAGTTGTAATCCTGCAATGAGGGCCTCATATTCCGCTTCATTATTTGTGCTAGGGAAGTTTAAACGCAATGCATAGGTGAGCTCCACGCCTGTTGGGTCGATCAGAATCAAACCAGCACCTGATCCTTCTGCATTTGATGCCCCATCTGTGTATAACATCCATCCTCCTTCTTCTGAACTGGAGGCTATTGTGAGCACCTCATGATCTTGCTGTTTGGCCATTGTGCCTTCCATGATGAAATCAGCCAGTACCTATCCCTTGACCGCCATTCGGGGAAGGTAACTGAGGCCATGTTCCCCGAGCTCGATTGCCCATTTGGCCAATCTTCCAGAGTTTTCTGGTTTCTGCAACACTTTTCTGATAGGCAAATTGGTTAGAATATTAACATGATGGGCTTCAAAATACCTGCGCAGCCTCCTTGCCGTGTGTACAATAGCGAGCACATCCTTTTCAATTTATGGGTATCTTGTCTCGGCTTCTCTAAGAACTCTGCTGAGGAAGTATACTGGTAACTGTGCTCCAGATCGTTCTACCACCAAAACATAACTGACAGCTTCCTGGCTAATGGCGTCATAGAGGGACATTTGTTCCGACATCATCGGAGCTACCAGGGAAGGTATGCTGGCGATGCACCGTTTCATATCCTGGAATGCTTTCTGTCACACCCCGAGCCGGCGGGGTTGGATCGAAGTCCCCGTCGGGCAGAAGGTTCTCGGGGCGCGATATCGTGAGTGATAATCGTAATGATCAAATTGTTTACATAGCACAAATGTTAAGAATAACTAAAGCACAATCAAACATTAAACTAGGATTACAAAGTTAAATTACAATAGTAATGTTCAGTAATTTAAATCGGTAATCCTCACAAAAGAATCAAATGTTTTCTATCTTGTAATCTGTACAAGACATCCAAAAGTGATTCGTATGAATAACAAAATATGTGCTTCCAAAATCAACTAGGTCCTCTATCTAGGCCACCTAGCATGCAATCCAAAAGACTTAGCTTAAACCTGTTCATCACCTGAGCAAGCATGTAAGAAAAATAAAGTCAACACAATGGTTGGTGAGTTCATAAAATTTTAGTATTTGTAAAATTGCTTTTGCAAACCTTCTCGGTAAAACCTTAACCTCATTAACAACACCTGTATAACTCGGTATGCTTATATATAGGGCATACCCCTGAGTCGAGCCTACGACCCGCCCAGACGCCGTCCCACCACATACTAAGTCGCATAGGACATTGCTGTTAATGATAATTAAGCATTTTACCTACCATTCGATTCATTCTTCATCATAGCTTTAGCTTACTGTTTCAAAGTTTACAAGTCTATAGCATTCGTATGTATTAGCTTCAATATAAGTTTAACAAGCATCGTGTTTAAAAGTTTATGATATTGACCCAAAAGCATTCATGCGTCCCCTCGGTAACAACCTTAATCTCATTAACACCACATGTATCATCCAATTCGGTATGCTTATGTATAGGGCATACCCCTGAGTCGAGCCTACGACCCACCCAGATGCCGTCCCACCACATACTAAGTCGTATAGGACATTGCTATTAATGGTAATTAAGTGTCTTACCTACCATCCATTTTGTTTATAGCTTTAGCATTTTGTTAAGTTTACAACATGAGTGGAAAATGAGAAATCACTGTATGACAAGCATTGAGAGGCCATCAGTCTACTCCTCAGAATCCTGACTATGTAGAACACCCGTTTAGCAAGCACTGAGAGGCCAAACGGCATGATCTACAATAGTCATAGCTACAAGAACACCCCCTGGCAAGCACTGAGAGGCCAGTTGGTTCATTCTAAATAGCCAATAGCTTTAGCATTAAGTTTAAGTTTGTAGCATGAATGAACGTTGAGAAATCACTGTATGGCAAGCAATGAGAGGCCATCAGTCTGCTCCTCAAGTCTCAACTATGAAGAACACCCCATGGCAAGCACTGAGAGGCCAATTTGGTATGTTCTTCCATAGTTGATAGTTTTAGCATTCAAATAGTTTCACAACCAGTAAGGCAAGCACTGAGAGACCCAACCGTTGTTTTAGCATTCAAAGCATATAAGCATATAAGTGTTTAAAGTATCCGTAGTTTAAGCAATTAGTATGTATGTATGTAGCATCATCATAGAATCATAAGCTTGTAGCATCAATTTGTAGCGTTAGCATATGGTGTTAGCATGTAGCATTAGCATTTAATATTTGCATGTAGCATTAGCATCTAGTGTTAGCATATAGCATTAGCATTTAGTATAAACCCGTAGCATTAGCATTTAGCATTAACCCATAGCAGTAGCATGTATCATATACCCGTAGCATTAGCATCTAGTGTTAGCATATAACATTAGCATTTAGTATTAGCATGTAGCGTTAGCATCTAGTATTAGCATATAGCATTCGCATCTAGTATAAGTGTTCAAGCTTTAGCATCAAGTATGTAGTTTAAGCATTCAAGTTTGTAGCGTAAGCATCAAGAATAAGTGTAAAAGCATTTATAAATCATTTGTTTAAAAATGTATAACATGCTTCTCAGTCCCGAAGTAAAATAAAAATATTTAGAAAAGGGACAAATGAACTCACCTTGTGTTTGTAGTGGTTGACTAAGTAAAACAAGAATATGCGCGCTCGTTGTTTGTTCTTGTTGTGATGTTCACGATCCTGTATTGATTTCATAGTGTTTGTATACTATAAGTATAAGTCATAGTTGATGTGTATGTGTGTAAGTGTTAGCCTTAAAATTTGCTAACACTGATGAGCCTCGGTCGTCTTTCGGCCCCTTATTGCTTATTAAAGATTCTAATGACACATAGATAATGTCACATTCTTGTTCATGTGCTTTAGTTTCTTAATCAATAACAATCCTTGTAGTAGCTTGTTCAAATCCCATACATAAATTCAATTAGTTATAGTTTTATTTCATGTATTTGATTATTATGGGACGAAAGAGGGAGTGGGCCAATTATAATTAATGTGGGCCGAATAGTAGTCATGGGCCAAACTATTGGGCCGAGAAGTATAAAATTTAATTAAATGTAACATAATGTGTGGGCCAATCGGTTTGGGTTAGTATTCCACCCAAGTTGAGTTGGGCCAACTTTCCACTTGGGCCGAAAGACCAAATGGACTCACGCAACCACATGGATAATTCAAGTAGCTTGGCCCACGTAACCACAATGGTTCGGGTAGCACAATTTGAACAAAAACCGTAACCCATGGGCTAAGCAGTGGGCTGGTTGACGAGGTGGGTATTGGGCCGGATGCTATATGGGTCTAGGATCAAATGGGCCCAGTCGATGTATGGATCAATAGGTGGGCTTGTGTCGTTAAATTTATGGTGAGCCGAATCAATTGCATGGGCCGCATGGAATCTGGCCGAGTGATGATTTTGTCGAACAAGGTTTGTCGGAAACAGCTAAGTTCAGTGGGCTGTCTCAGCTCCGGTGAACCTTAAGGTTCGTCGGTTGAAGCTCTTGTGCTGCTCGGATGGTTTTCCCAGTGATGTTAGGTTCAGCTAGGTTTAAAGGTTAAGCAATAAGGTTCGTAGGTAGCTTGGTTAAGTTGCGATTAATAGATTCGTGGTTAAGGGCTTCACCCCAAGGTTCGTGGCATGAGCAAGGGTTTGGCTATCATACAGGTTCTCGGCCTATGGGTTCGCCAAGCATCAAGGGTTCGTCCACCATAGATGGGTTCGGGTGAGATTAAAGGTTCGGTGATGATGTTCGGGGGTGCATGGGTTCGCTGGGGTTCGGCCAACTTGATTCAGGTTTGTGGATCGTAAGGTTCGCCGCATGGGAGGGGTTCGGCTCAGGGATGGTTCGTGGCTTAGGGTGAGAGCTGCCAAAGATTTGGCTAAGGTCACAACACACAAGGTTCGGCCACTTCATACTCGAACCAATGGTTCAGCCAGGTGCAGCCCGCGAACCCTGCATGTTTCTCTTGTCATCAAGCTCAACCTTCGATCTAGCTTTTCCCATGGCTTGTCTGCATACAGATCTGGTCCTCGTGGTGTCAAGAAGGTACGATTTAGGGTTTTACACTAGTTAATTGGAGGTGGTGGTTCGTAAATGAGCAATTTACCCGGTTGTGTGTGTGTGTAAACCAAAACCCAAGAAAACCCTAGTTTTTCAGCCACTTTGTGGCTTATTACCTCAAAGATGGTCGGTTAAATCCTCAAAACAGCTGTACTTCTGGGTAGAGAGAGTCGAGATCTTCGTTTAGGCTCCAAGAAAACACGATTTGGCCCAAGAATGACCAAGTTATGGAGGTTTTAAGATGGGGAACTTTAGAGAGAGAGATGAACGGGATTCACTTGTAGAGAGAGAGGGTTTGTGAAGAATGAAATAAATGCCCTCATTGGTGGCTTTTATACCCCGAGGGTGTTCGGCTTCGTTTCGGTTGCTCTGTTCGTATTTTCGTAGCGGTTTCCGGATCGTTACGCGCATTTTTCGTTAATTAAATAAAAAGGTTTATTTTTAACTATTTAGAAGGTATTTATTTCTAATACTGATTTTAAATATCGTTTTATTAAATTATTTATCAAATGATATTATTTTTACGCGTTTCGAAATTTCTTTCGTAAATTTACGTATTTAATTAAAAATGGTTTCTTTTTAATTTATTTCTGATGAGTTTCAAAATTGTAAAACAGGAAATATTTTATTTCCTTAAGTTTATGATCGTTCGTATCGTTTTTTGTGTTCGTTTTCGTTTTGTCAGAACGCGTCACCATCGCGCGTATTCGTTCGAATCGTCATTTGAAGGAACACGTCGATGGTTTGGCTTTCTGATTCTTGTTCTCTACTTTTTAGTAATTATTTCAGAACATTAAACTTTCAGAATCATTCATACAGATCGTCACCTATACGAATAGCTCGTCGGTTTAGCATTCCGTAACAACAACCGTTATAATTTCGTTCTGTTTAACCTCACATACGTTTATACACAATTGCATCAAATCAAGTATCTGTGTTTCAATTCTGTGTTGTCTGATATGTTTCTGACTGTTAAACCCTAAGGTTTTAAATCAGATTTCAGACAATCGCATAATAGTTTCATGTTAAGCATTATGTATCACTAGCATAAACATAGTTTCACGTCATGTGTACCTGAGTTACTGTGCAATCTACAGTGCAACTTACTGTTCCGGTAACGATTCCGGCATAGATGTTACAGTGTCCCCTTGTTAAAGAAATTTCGTCCCGAAATTTAAAAGTTATTATCAGCAACAACTTCCTTTGTAACAAGTGGGAAAACTGTGTTTTGTTTGTTGTCCCTACGCTCCCAAGTAAACTCTGGGTCGCGTTTGGGATTTCTTATGTATGACCTCAGAGTTCTGCTAATCTTATTGTTCATAGTTGGCCTATTTTTACGACTTGCTAAATCTCTGTATGGCTATAACACCTTATTGTTCAAACTAACTGATGCTATGAGCATTAATTGTTATACAATCTTAGTGTTAGCTATGGTTTCTTACGCATGTTATGTTCATTAACCAAGGATTCTTTCATTGTTTCTATCACAATAAAAGAATTCCTAAGTTCTATGGAATACTCATGTGATTATACTAGTAGGAATAAGATAAATTTCTTATTCATACTAGTATCAAAATATAATGAAGTCTTATGAGTGAGGAGATACTACATACCAGTACCCGTCTCTGGGTCTTGGCGTGCTGCAGCGGCTCCAATCATAAATGCCCTCCCACGAGGGGCTTGAACTCCTGGTTGTACTCTTTTCAGGCAGTCCCTGGAGAAATGACCTAATTCTCCGCAGTTATAGCATCCCCGATTGTTGTTGTTATGATTGCCAGGATTTTGTGGTGGAGGAATTGCTACCGCGGCATTGTTTGTAGCTTGTGTGGCTGGAGCGCGGCATTGTTGAGTCCGGTGACCTAGTCGGCCACAGTTGTTGCATTGCCAGGACACGCCTTGTTCAAGTCTTTGAATTCTACGCACATTCGCCAGGTGTTGTCGTGCTTTTTGACCATAACTGGTTTTGCGATCCAGGTATGGTACATCACCTCTTTCAGGATTCCGGCGGCCACTAACTTCTCCACCTCTGCTGTAACGGCTTGACTTCGTTCGAGAGCCATGCCCCTCTTTTTCTGTGTGACCGGCCTGCTTCCTTCTCTGATTTTTAACTTATGTTGTGCCATAATTCTGGGGACCCCTGTCATGTCTGATGGGCTCCATGCGAAAACATCCACTTTGTTATGTAACAACTTTACCAACTGGCTTCTTCCTCCTAAGCTAAGCGTTGGACCAATATTGATCAATTGGTCCGGATGTTTTGCGTTTATGCTTAGCTTGGTTTCATTTGCTTCCTCAATTAGGTATGTTTCTTTGCCATTACAAATGGTATAAATTCCTGCCTTGGTAGGGAATTTTACCATTTCATGAGCCGTTGATACTATCGCCCCGAATGCACTGATTCCTGGCCGTCTAATGATAACATTGTATTGCGACGGTGCTCGTATTACCATGAACGTGAGTTCTTCCTTTCTTATGAATTTTCCTGTACCCATGGTGACGGTTAGAGTTAACTCACCTAGGGGGTGTACTTTTTCTCCGGCAAAGCCGATCAGTGGGGTATAAGATGTCTTTAATTCTTTCTTTGTGCTCTCCTCCAGTTGGTTGAAGCTGTGTTCATACATGATTTCGGATGCACTCCCACCATCTAGATACACCCGGTGTATGTCTATGTCTCCTACGGCTATTTTGATGACCATAGGTGATGAGTTCCACCTCTCCTGCCATACTGGCGGGAATTTGATCTTCCTCGACATCCATTCTTCATGTTCTCTTTTTTCCTTGCAATTGGCGATTTTTCTCCCGACACCATTAATATTTCTTTATTCTTCTTATCCTTGTCGTTTTGCGATTTGTCTGTGTTGCTTTTCTTTTCTTTGATGTCTTTAACTAGGTAGGCCAATTCGCCCGATTTTACAGCAGCTTCTATCCTTTTCTTCAACTGGAAGCAATAGTTGGTATGGTGCCCGGCGTCTTCGTGAAAATCACAAAACTTGTTTGAGTTTCTTTCGGTTGTCTTGAGCATAGGCTTTGGAGGTCGAAAGCCAAATTGTGCTTCTTTGGTGGCTAAAATCTCCTTTGGAGATTTTATTAATGCCGTGAATTGTACCTGTTTGCCCTTGTCTTCTTCATTGTTTCTTGAACTGTACCCAGGTTTGCCATATGGCGTGTAAGCATCATGAGACCGATAGGAAGGCCTCTTTTCAGCAAAGGAGCTATACCTGGCCGATCTGCCTTGTTGTCTGGGTGGGGATCTTTTCCATGGCTGGCTTTTCGGCCTTTTTCCCACATCCAAGGCTTTCGCTGCTTCTTTGCCCCTGACGAACGCTTCTGTTCGCTCCATTGCTTCCTCCATTGTTTTTGGTATCTTCCTGTTAAGATCTTCTATGAGTTGCCTTGGTCGAACTCCATGAATATACCCAGATACCCGCATTTGTTCCGTTGCCCCTCCTATGCTCAGACTTTCTGTCTTATACCTTTCCATGAAGGCACGGAGATCTTCATCATCTTTTTGTTTTATATTGTGGAGTTCAACCGGATCTCTGGTGTATCTTTTTTGCTGCATGAAATTAGCCAGGAATTTATTGTTAAGGTCTTCGAAAGTGTTAATACTTCCGTTTGGTAAGCTATTGAATCAGAGCCTTGCTGACCCTACAAGTGTTTGAGCGAACATGTGACACCATAAGGGCAAGCTCCATCGCTCCACCATTGCTGCTCCCGTAAACAGTTCGAGGTGGTCATCAGGATCACCGAGACCGTCATACGTTTTTACATTGGCCGGCATTTTGGTTTTGGGCGGGAATGGAAAATTAGCTATTCGTTGTGAGAATTTTGTGTGGGTGGTGGGAACATATGGCCGGGATAGCTCATCAGCTGATTCCGAGGTGTGGGCTATGTTTTCTAAGTTAAGGTTCTGTAATAAAAAGGTTCAGTGTGGTAAATGGGGACAACGAAAGGCTGGCTATTTGGTACGTGGTTAAAAGGCATAAAGGGGTACATGGGGGGTGTAGTGTTGAAGTATTGACTTGTAATCGGGTTACTACTTCCGGACAAGATAGCCAATGGGTTGGAACCAAGGTGTTGTGTGAAAATCTGGTTCCCATATGCATTCTGCTACAGGGGTAGGGTCAGGGTGTTGGAAAAAGTATGTGGCCAGGTGGTATGGGTTTGGTTCATCAGAGAGGTTGGCATTTGACCGGAAAAGGGGAGAGACGGACAGTAAGGCAGTGGTTCTATCATGAGGTTTATACCCCCAGACCCCAGCATTTTTTTTGGGTCTATAAAGCTGGTTTGATAATAAGGCCTCAGAACCGTACTGGCCAAAAGTGTGGGGTGTTTCGAATGGCAAAGTTGGCGTTGCCATTGTGGGGTCTAGAGGATGGCTAGCTATAGGAAATGATATGGGTATTTCAGTGTTTGTTGGCTGTATGGCTGGTGTTGCCGAATCTTCATCGTAAGCCAAACGGACATGCACTCCACTGCGGCGTTCCTCCCGAACGTATTCGGTAATCAGTTCTTGCAGACGGGGAATTGTGACACCCCGTAAAATCCAGGTCAGCTTTATCTTTAATTGAATGTTTATTTAATTTCTATTTGTACACGTTGCACGACGGTACGAACACTGACACAAACACGATAATTCGGTGAATTATCAAAACACGCACACACGTGTCTAAGAAAACAAGAATGTTGGTGAATGTTTAACACATCGTGTAACAGAACACTAGAAACCCCACAAAACACTCACACATTGAACTTGGAAGTTCAAACGAGGCCGAACGATAGTACGTAAGCGTGAAAACGGCGACGAACGGATCAAACAATTGAAATTGGGCCTATTGGGCTCTTCAGGAACCCGTCACGGTACTCGATGGCCCACAAAGAACCTTATGGCGGTAAGCAATGGATGGGCGGGGAATTTGAATCCCGAAATCCATCGCGGTACGCAGAGAGAATCTGGGAGCCCTCGGCGGTACGCGACGACATCCAGACGCCAAATCTTTATAAAACCAAGACCATTATGCCTATCCTACCCATTATCATCATTTTATCCGGCTTTGCACGCCATACCTCGACTCATTCTTCCCCAAAGCACCTGCAACAGCCCATTTGGAAGCCATTGATGGCCATTTGAAGCTCAAGTTTTGGGAGATTGAAGTTTGGAGTCCACATAGAAGCTTGAACACCATCGCCTTCTTCTTGTTCTTGTCCAAACCAACGAACCAGGAGGTCAAGGAGCTGCTTGAGCATTATCTCAGTGATTCAAGGAGCTTTAGAAGGTAGTATTTCATCCCTTGTAGCCTACAAACATCCTCAAACACACATGCAAGGCATTATACTCACATGCAAGCATACATCCACCACATGCACGAAATTTTCGTTGTTTGAATCTGGGTTTGCTATTAAATCTACTGTATTTGATGATCTATGAGGATATTTTAACGTTTCATGATGATATCGCACATGCTAGATTAAGAAACTTTCCATTTTAGGAAACTTTTGTATGAAAACGTGACTTATAGGATTTCGTATGACAACGTGATATGTGTTAACATGATCACGTAGGACTTAACGAGCATGCTAGAACTTTAAAAATGATATGTGTTGTGAAACATGCCATAACTGTAAACTTACTATACTTAGTAAGTTGTCCGTAGACGCGACTTGCGCGTTTTGCACATGACGAGCACTAACACGAATGTTACACGGTTCACAACCGACACACGGTTCGCCAACGGGTTGTTGACTTGACACGGTCATTCACGGTCAAACACGGTCAATGTGGACCAACATGAGCAAACACGGTCAATGTAGATCGACACGGACAAACATGAATAACCGAGGGTTGTTGAGCACAAACATGAGCACTAGCACGAACACGAAACACGGTCACGTACACAAACTCACGTATGGTATACGCTACAGGTAGCCGTTGACCGACTACTCTATGGCAAGGGAGCTTACGCTTGCATTTTCTCATAATCACTAAGGTGAGTTTACGGCCCCTCTTTACTCTTTTCAAACTTTTCAAATAGGGGAAGAATACTAGTTGAATGTGTCAAATAATGGTGTAATGTTTGACAATTATCTTTTCTGCTGCATATGTAAAACTTATTACTTTCCGCTGCAATATTACATGTTTTCCGCCGCAAACTATTTTAGTTAAACTTTTATGTCAAACATTGTATTTGAAAAGCATATAGAGTTGTTCTATATGACCATGAGCTGTGATTCTGGCCACGTCACACCCACGTGGACTGACACCACGAGTGGGAATTTGGGGGTGTGACAGACTGGAATCAGAGCCTTGGTTATAGAAAACTAGGTTTGCATGTAGTAAATTTAGACTATAGCCATTGCTCAACGTAACATCAGTGCCGGAACCACCACCGGAACATTGATCTCTACATTACATGAACAGTAAAACAGGTACGAACCATATACATTTCAGTACGTTTCATATTCATATCATCAATCATTATCATTTTGGGTTGTCATAGAACAAATTCAGAAACATTTAACAGAAACACAGTTCAGAACAATGGTGCTTGAGTCAGACAATTATCTGGCAACACAGAACCATCATGTGATTAATTGCTAGGATTTATTATGTATAAACGTGTGTGAGACTTTAAAGAACAAAACACACGAATATCGTTACGCGAATGCTAAATTGACGGGTTATTTGTATATGTGACGATCTGTACGAATATATCTGAAAGTTTAACATTCTAAATGATATTCAGTAATTAGAAAACAATATTGAAAAGTATAGTTATCGTCGTGTTCGTACGAGTGACGATTCGAACGAATACGCGCGACGACCGTACGATTCAATTTAAATAGTTAAATAAATATTTTAATTTTTAAAATAAATAGAAGATATTAGCTAATTTATTAGGAATCACAACTTAGAATAATTTTATAAATTCTATTTTTATAAATCGTATTGTTTCGTGATGAAAATCACGAGATATGGCATCTTACGCGAAATCGGGCGAAACCGAACATGCGGGTATTAGGTTGAGCATTAAATGAGACCATTAATGTCTCATTCAAGACTCAACCACCACCCCCACCATCTCCATCGTCACTCTCTCTCTATCCCTAGTCTCTCTCTCTAAAACACAACCTTCTCTCTAGAAGATCTCACTCGCTTCAAGTTGGATTCGATCAAATTTGGTGTCATTAAGATCCTCTCATCTTGAAGATTACAGAAGTACAAGTATTTCGAGTTTCTATCCACGAAATCTAAGGTACATGTTCACTTTAAATTCGGTTTTAGAGGGTTTTCTTGAAATCATATGGTTTCGTTATTATGACCGATATGAAGCACTTAGAACACTTAGACGGAAGAGTATACATGTATAGGTATTGTTAGGAATGTGATTGTAACAGATTGGAGCTGAAAACAAGAAGAAATGGTTACAGGTTCGTGACAAAGGGAGGGGCAAACCTTCGATGCAGCTGGACAGAAGGTGGCCGAACCTTCTGTCCCACGAACCTGGAATCTTTTGGCCGAACCCTCCTTGCAGACCGAACTCTCTTCAGCCGAACCTTAGGTGGTCACGAACCTAGGACTCATGAGCCTTTGCAGGACGAACCCTATTACCCAGAACCCTCATGAGACGAACCCTAGAGGCCGAACCTGCATGCATGGCGAAGCCAAGAATCCTAACCGAACTTTCATTTGCTAACCGAACCTTAGGGTGACGAACCATGGGCCAACGAACCTTTCTGTTACACGAACCATGGGCTGTTACTCATAGCCGAACCTCTTACTTAGTCGAACCTATCTGAGATCAGGCGAACCTTGTTACTATACTAGCCGAACCTTTGATAAACCTTAATAGGTTCGCTGCCCTAGGGATGTTAGAACTAGGTTGGGCACAAAAATCTTACGTTTTTCATGGCACATAGAATTGGTATACATGGGCATGCATGAGATAAAGTTTATGTGTGTGCATGGGTTAAGGTTATGTGTGTGTGCATGGAAATACACGTAAGCTATGCATGGCATAAACAAATTTAGAAGTTTCATGGGAGCATGGAGTAGGGATTGCCATATCAAGATATTTTCTAACATACAATAACCACTTAAAATGAGTTGTTAATATGAATAACTTGGACATCTATGCCATATGGTTCAAATAATTTTGATTATGATCAAGAAAGAATCAAAAGGTTGTCATTGGGCTTAAGTGGACCCAATGGAATTTGATTAAGTCCATCACATGTTAAATGTTTATCAAAATTCAAATAATAATGTTTTTATTATAAAATTGAAAGCTTGTGGATTTATTTAATTAAAGTTAGTAATTTTCTAAAATCTTGTTAAATTGAAATGTAATTTATAATTGTCATTGGTTTCTTTTAAGTTTATTAAGTTAATTGTAATGTTTTGGTTTAAAGACTGATTGTGATTTAAATTGTTGGGATTTGATTGTGAAGAGACAATATAATTGTCTGGATTTTAACAGGAAACAAAGGAGACGCTGCCCAAATTTTGTAAAATTAATTATAAGTGTTGTAACTAAACACGGGTTTGGGATCATAAAAGGGTAACTAAGATAGATTAGATCTTAGATACACTTAGTACTAAGACACTTAGTTGCACACACAATAAGACCCAACTTTAGGCACAACGACTATTACACGTACTTATTACATTCGAATTCTTATAAAATAACTCAGGAACCGAAAAAACCTAAACTACAACAAGAGCGCGCATTTTTGTTAGATCAATTACATAGCAACACAGGTGAGTTCATTGCCCCTTTTCTAACATTTTTGTTTTAAAACGCGGGGCTGAGAAGCATGCGTAAACTGTTTATTTAAATTGTTTACTTAAATGCTTTTAATTTTATATGTTTACATATATAAATGTTATCCTAGACCATGTCTAGGAAGATTTTATGCAGGTTTACTAACTGATTTACTTATAAATTAAGTGAATAATCGGGTTAAACTAAAACATTTCAACAGATCAAAACATTTCAAACGAATCAAACTAAACATTTTGACAAAACAAGTGTGTGAGTTCAAGGAATCAAACGAAACATTTTGACGAATCAAATGGGTGATTTCAATGAATCAAACGAAACATTTTGACGAAACAAGTGTGGGATTTCAATGAATCAAACGAAACAATCTTTGCAAAGACAACATTCAATGTTCTACAAATCAAGTGTTTGTTGAACAATGAATCAAGTGTACAATTGATTAATGAATCTAGTATTCTATGATCAACGAATCAAGTACATCTTGTAACAGAATCAGACGAATCAATAAATCATTTTCAAGGGAAAGCCTGGGAAATATCAAAGATAATATATGCCAAAACGAACGAACAAAAACCCTACATTTCAAGAAGTCCTAGCTAGACCGTTTGAATTGTAGGTCGTATGTTTGATGATATTTACAGGTTCCCTAACTACTAAGTACCTTGATTAACAGACTAGTTTACTCGAGTTGACCAAGGCCCAATCAATAGGACTTAGATTTTATTAAATGTTTATTTATTTATTTAATTAAACATTTATAACTGTTTATACAATTACTGTGGTTGATCATATTGTGTGATGAACTTATGAAATCAACATGGATTTCAAATGATTGTAATTACAGGAACAACAAACAGAAGAACTTATGGGATTGTGTTAAGGGTAAAAATGCTTAATTATCATTAACAACAGTGTCATATGCATATTAGTATGTGGTGGGATGGCGTCTGGGCGGGTTTGTTGGCTCGACCCAGGGGTATGCCCTATATATAAGCATACCGATATGGATATTACATGTGAAGTTAATGAGGTTAGGGTCTTTACCGAAAGAGGTTTTCAAATCATTTTCAAACACTAAACTATATGAACTCACCAACCATGTGTTGACTTTATTTTTGCATGACTTCTCAGGTGACAAACAGGTCAACTGAAGAGTTGTTTCTTTTGGACTAGGTTATAGATAGAGGACCTAGCTTTTTGGACCTGCATATTTTTGGACATCATACACAGTTATTTTGTATATCTTGTGCAGATACAAGATTGAAGATTTATGATGTTATAGTAGATTTACATTGTTAAATTATAAACTTAACTGATGTAATTTAACTTTGTAATTCTAATTTATTCTAGTAAGTTTCTCATTTATATATCATGTGCAATGTAAACAATCTGATCATTTTGATTATCACTCACGATATCGCGCCCCGGGAACCTTCCGCCCGTCGGGGAAACCCGATCCTACCCCGCCGGCTCGGGGTGTGACACTCAACATTAGACACTACACTTAGAATTGCACACTGATGTATTACCATTATTACTATTACCTGTTACTTACTGACTTGAGACTTACAGGATGGCCAACAATAATGAGGACGCTGGAAGAAACGTGGGAAGGCGCCCGGTGAGTTACGAGCTGACGGAGGAGAGCCGTTAGAGAGTTCGGGATATAGTGGTCCGAGTGGATGCAGAAACCGATAGCCAAGCCCGACAGGCTAGACACGATAGGTTTTGGGGCTGGTATCCCATGACTATCAGGGACTGGATCGAGGGAGAGAGGGTACCTCTATCCCGATTACCGAGTGACGCACCGAGCGACCATCGACTTGCATATCTAGGTGTGCCGATGGAGCGGGCCTTTGCAGCCCACGTTGCCTACTCTAGACGAGAGGCGAGGAGGGATCATGAGCTGACAGAGGAGGTTCGAGTGCTTCGTGAGAAGAACCAACGCCTCGAGGGACAGGTTGACAGTCTACAGGAGCAGATGGAAACCCTGAGGAATCAGATGGCACAGCTGGCAGGGCAACAGGGGCAGATCGTAGAGATCATTCAGGAGCATGATGGGCATATAGCCGCGACAGAAGTCGAAACTGAGGAGAATCAGGCTATGATCCAGGCCAGTAATGCCCTGCTAAATGCATGGGTCGAGCAGTTCATTGTGGAGCCACCGGACCACAGTTTGAGGTCGAGGACCTCGAAGAAGGTGATTTTGACGAAGATCTCGAGGAGGGTGGGGATGACGGACCCGCCGAGGGTGGAGAGTCGCACTCCACGATAGCTTCAGATTAGCTAGCTTATTTTATTTCTGTATTTTACTTTTGTATTACCTAGATGAGCAGGATGTGCTCATATGAACTTAGTAGTAGTACTACATTATGGAAAATCATTGTACTTCAAAGCTTCTATTAATGAAATGATATTTTGTTTTACTTATCGTACATTCTGACCGTGATTGCTTGCTAACATAACATCTAACATGACTTCTGACTAACACTCTAACATGTGGTGACTAACACTCTACCCTTTCCGTATAGCAATTCGCTATGGTTGGATGGGGAGCACATGCGCGCGCAGGCAAGAAGCCGATCGGTGCGGCAACCATCAAGATGATGGTTGACCGCAGGGTGAACAAGGCGATTGCCGAGTATGAGGCAAGTCGCCAACACAATGAAACCAATGGGACCAACAATGGTACTAACACTAGCTTAACCTGACTAACATAGTGTAGCTAACATCGTTACTGACACGCGACATTGGTTTCTGACAAACAGGATCGCATGGGAGCAACAACAAAGGGTGCTCATTTAAAACCTTTCTGAATTGCCATCCTCATACCTTCAAGGGAACAGAAGGAGCTGTAGGAATGCTCTGTTGGGTAGAAAAGGCGGAATCCGTATTCGCAATGTGAGAGTGTGCTGATGAAAACTGGGTCAAGTATGCGACCGGTACTCCGGAGGGACCGGCCCTCACATGGTGGAACACCCACGTCCAAACACAGGGTTTGGACGGTGCAAACTCTATGACCTGGGCTGATTTCACCAGACTGCTGCAAGAGGAATACTGTCCTCGCGATGAAATCCGGAAGCTAGAAGCGGGATTTTGGGTGCATAAAATGGTTGGATCTGAAATCGAGCAGTACTGCACTCGGTTTCATGAGTTATGCAAGCTGTGTCCGGCAATGGTGACGCCGGAATACAAGAAGATCGAGCAGTTCATCAGCGGACTGCCCGAATAAATACAGAGCATGGTGACTGCATCTGACCTCACCACCATTCAACCATTAATCAGACTGGCCCATAGACTAACCGATCGAGCGGTGGCTCAGGGCAAGCTACCCAAACGCGGTGAACACCTGAAGCCGCAGGAAAACCGCAAATGGAAGTGGGAACCCAGCCATCACAAGACTCATCCATCTCATCAACAACAACAAAGGTCTACGCCAACTAGAGCTTTCACTGCCACCCAACCCGATGATAAGGGGAAGGGTGTATATCAAGGGAAACACCCTTTGTGCAACCGATGCTCATACCATCACTTCGGGCAATGTGAGAAGTACCGTTGCCTAAAGTGCGGACGACATGGCCATATGGCCAAAGATTGCAGGTCTAAGCTTCCAAACCACAACAACAACAACCCCAACCACAACCTGAACAACAATAACCAGAACACTCTTAAGGGGTGTTACAAATGTGGTAAACCTGGGCACATGAGGAGGGAATGCCCACAACTGAAGAAGGCCGGCGGAGGTGCGACAAAGGGTCGAGCATTCGTGATTGGCTCGGGAGAAGCCAAAGATGACCCGAACATCGTGACCGGTACGTTCCTTTTAAATAATGTCTATGCTAGTATATTATTTGATACCGGTGCCGATAGGAGCTTTATATCTAGTGAGTTTAGTAAATTACTAGATATTACCCCAACACCACTAGATTATAAGTATATCGTAGAGTTAGCTGACGACAAACTGATCGAAACACAACACGTCTTTCGAGGATGCGTCATGGTTTTGGCGGATCACGAACTCGAAATCGACTTGATGCTGGTAACTCTCGGGAGCTTAGACGTGGTCGTTGGAATGGACCAGCTATCCGCAAACCAAGCTGAGATCGTATGCAACGAGAAGATCGTACGAGTAACATGACCAAGCGGAGAACATATCTCGATCTAAGGAGAACGACGAGGAGTACCTCTGAACATTATATCTTGCATGAAGGTGAACAAGTACATACAGAAGGGATACACTGCAATACTAGCCCTTATCACGGAACAACCGAAACAGGAGAAGAAGATCGAGGACATCGCTATAGTCCGAGATTTTCCTAAAGTGTTTCCCGAGGATCTACCTGGACTACCGCCGAAACGACAGATCGAGTTCCAGATAGACCTCACTCCCGGAGCAGCTCCAACTGCTAAAGCTCCATACAGATTAGCACCGACTGAGATGCAAGAACTGTCCAACCAGTTGCAGGAACTGTTAGACAAAGGATTTATCAGACCGAGCTTCTCACCCTAGGGAACACCGGTCTTGTTCGTAAAGAAGAAAGACGGATCATTTCGTATGTCTATCGACTACAGGGAGCTGAACAAAGTAACGATTAAGAATCGATATCCGTTACCCCGAATAGACGACCTGTTTGACCAGTTGCAAGGGTCAAACTATTATTCGAAGATCGATTTAAGATCGGGTTACCACCAACTGAGAATACAGGAAGACAATATACCTAAGACTGCCTTTAGAACCCGATACGGACACTACGAATTTCTGGTTATGCCCTTTGGACTGACCAACGCACCAGCAATATTCATGGATCTCATGAATAGAGTGTGCAAGCCCTATCTCGACAAATTCGTAATAGTGTTCATCGAAGATATCCTGATCTATTCTAAGAATCAGGAAGAACATGCTGAACATCTAAGGCTAGTTTTAGAATTACTTAAGAACGAACAATTGTACGCGAAGTTTTCCAAATGCGGCTTCTGGATTCGCGATGTCCAATTTCTTGGACATGTAGTTAATGAGAAGGGAATACATGTAGACCCAGCCAAGATTGAAGCCATCAAGAACTGGGAAGCACCCAAGACTCCAACTGAGGTGCAACAATTCCTAGGACTGGCCGGGTACTACAAAAGATTCATCGAGGGATTTTCAAAGATCGCCCAATCAGTGACATCCCTAAAACACAAAGATAATAAGTTCGACTGGGGAGAGAAACAAGAAGCTGCTTTCAACTTATTGAAGCAGAAGTTATGCACTGCACCCATTCTATCTTTGTCAGACGGATGTGATGATTTCGTGGTGTATTGCGACGCCTCGAAACAAGGACTCGGTTGCGTACTGACGCAACGTGAGAAGGTTATAGCATACGCATCACGACAACTGAAGGTGCATGAGAAGAACTACACAACTCGTGATCTTGAGTTAGGAGCC
The DNA here is from genome assembly GCA_009363875.1 of Mikania micrantha. Lineage (NCBI taxonomy): Eukaryota > Viridiplantae > Streptophyta > Magnoliopsida > Asterales > Asteraceae > Mikania > Mikania micrantha. Next base: position 15,512,107 of record CM018698.1, read on the forward strand.
GTGGTGTTTTCCTTGAAGATCTGGCGACACTACCTATACAGCACAAAATGCGCTATCTTTACCGATCATAAGAGCTTACAACGCATCTTCGACCAGAAGGAACTGAACATGAGACAGTGAAGATGGGTTGAACTCATCGATGATTACGATTGCGCTATCAAATACCATCCCGGTAAAGCAAACGTAGTGGCCGACACATTGAGCCGGAAAGAGACAACCAAATGCGTGCGTGCACAAAAACTTACCATCCATTCTGAGTTGCCACAACAGATCCGGAACGCTCAACAAGAGGCTTTGAAGGTCGAAAACCTCCCTCAGGAATCCTTGCGATGCATGGAAAAGCATATGGAGGTGAAGACCGACGGAGCATACTACTTCATGGATCGAATCTGGGTTCCACACCACAGAGGATTGAGAAGTGTGGTGATGGATGAAGTACACAAGAGCCGATACTCCGTACATCCGGGCTCTGACAAAATGTACCACGACTTGAAGACGACTTATTGGTGGCCAAACATGAAAGCTGAGATAGCCACTTACGTAAGTAAGTGTTTAACGTGCTCAAAAGTCAAGCTTGAGTACCAAAAGCTATCAGGTCTACTTCAACAACCTGAGATACCTATGTGGAAATGGGAGCAAATTTCTATGGACTTCATCACCAAACTGCCTAAAACGGCAAGTGGTTGCGATACCATCTGGGTCATAATAGACCGACTAACGAAGTTTGCAGACTTTTTACCTATCAAAGAGACTGACAGGTTGGACAAACTCACTCGGATTTATCTGAAGGAAGTGGTCACTCGACACGGAGTACCAATCTCCATCATCTCTGATCGCGACAGTCGATTTACGTCGCATTTCTGGAAGTTCTTGCACAAGGCATTGGGCACGAGATTGGATATGAGTACCGCTTACCACCAGCAGACTGATGGGCAGAGTGAGCAACCTATACAAACACTGGAAGACATGCTTCGTGCATGTGATATTGATTTTGGCAGTAGCTGGGAGACTCATCTACCGTTAGTTGAGTTCTCTTACAACAACAGCTACCACACGAGCATACAAGCTGCACCATTCGAGGCACTTTACGGACGTAAGTGTCAATCACCCATCTGCTGGGCGGAAGTCGAAGAAAGCCAACTGACTGGCCCCGAAATTGTGCACGAAACGACCGAGAAAATTGTGCAGATACGCAAACGAATGGCAGCAGCCCGAGACAGACAGAAAAGCTATACTGACAAACGACGCAAACCGTTGGAATTCCAGGTGGGAGACAGAGTGTTGCTCAAGGTCTCGCCCTGGAAGGGAGTCATTTGGTTTGGCAAACGAGGAAAGTTGAATCCTCGTTACATCGGACCTTTTGAGATCACCAAACGAATAGGCCCCGTGGCCTACGAGCTAAACCTGCCAAACGAACTAAACCTGCCAAACGAGCTGAGCAGCGTACACAACGTGTTTCACATGTCGAACCTCAAGAAGTGCTTATCCGATGAAACACTTGCTATTCCTCTTTAGGAGATACATATCGACGAACAATTGAACTTCGTTGAGGAACCGATGGAGATTATGGACCAGGAAATCAAGAAGCTCAAGCTCAGCAAAATACCGATTGTGAAAGTGCGATGGAATTCGCGACGAGGACCAGAATTCATGTAGGAGCGTGAAGACCAGATGAGACAGAAATACCCACACCTGTTCGCGGAACAGACAAACACTGGCAACGCAAGCTGAATTTCGGGACGAAATTCTTTCTAACAAGGGGATGATGTGACACCCCGTAAAATCCAGGTCAGCTTTATCTTTAATTAAATGTTTATTTAATTTCTATTTGTACACGTGGCACGACGGTACGAACACTGACACAAACACGATAATTCGGTGAATTATCATAACACGCACACACGTGTCTAAGAAAACACGAAAGTTGGTGAACGTTTAACACATCGTGTAACAGAACACTAGAAACCCCACAAAACACTCACACATTGAACTTTGAAGTTCAAACGAGGCCGAACGATAGTCCGTAAACGTGAAAACGGCGACGAACGGATCAAACAATTGAAATTGGGCCTATTGGGCTCTTCAGGGACCCTTCGCGGTACGCGATGGCCCACAAAGAGCCTCAGGCGGTACGCGATGGATGGGCTAGGGATTTGAATCCCGAAATCCATCGCGGTACGCAGAGAGAATCTGGGAGCCCTCGGCGGTACGCGACGACATCTAGACGCCAAATTTTTATAAAACCAAGACCATTATGCCTATCCTACCCATTATCATCATTTTATCCGGCTTTGCACGCCATACCTTGACTCCTTCTTCCCCAAAGCACCTGTAACAGCCCATTTGGAAGCCATTGAAGGCCATTTGAAGCTCAAATTTTGGGAGATTGAAGCTTGGAGTCTACATAGAAGCTTGAACACCATCGCCTTCTTCTTGTTCTTGTCCAAACCAACGAACCAGGAGGTCAAGGAGCTGCTTGAGCATCATCTCAGTGATTCAAGGAGCTTTAGAAGGTAGTATTTCATCCCTTGTAGCCTACAAACACCCTCAAACACACATGCAAGGCATTATACTCACATGCAAGCATACATCCACCACTTGCACGAAATTTTCGTTGTTTGAATCTGGGTTTGCTATTAAATCTACTGTATTTGATGATCTATGAGGATATTTTAATGTTTCATGATGATCCATGTGTATGTGTATGTGAAAAGTATATGATTTGATCATAAACAATTGAAAAACCCACTTGCATGTATGATCCATGGCTTGTGGGATGATTTTGAATATTCAAATGTGTTACTTGATGATATTAGAAGTATGATGCATGATTTGTTATATTTAAAATGGTTAAGAATATGGGTTTTGATGAACTTACTAAATATAGCATGTTTTTAGTTACAACAAGATTCTATGGATGAGATTAGGTACATGCATGCATGTAGATTTGCTATTGGAATGATAATGTGATGATATCTTGTACAAGTAATGAGCGGGGACATGGTTGTGGTCATTTTTAGCATTGTTACTATATATAGTAACTTTTATAGTCGAAATATGGGTAGTTGGTGATTTGAGCTAGATTGGTATGATTAAATGATATAAAATGGCATATTATGATAATATGTGATGTAAAAATGGCTTGGATATGTTTAGAATGATCATTGGGTGTAAATTGTCAAAGTTACTATTTATAGTAACTTTATTTTGTGAACTATCGATTCATTAACGTTTAGTATGTGTGGAACATGCTAAATGGCTTAATATGATTTAATATGATGCTTACATGCTAAGTTAGATGGTTTCCGATATCGCACATGCTAGATTTAGAAACTTTCCATTTTAGGAAACTTTTGTATGAAAACGTGACTTATAGGATTTCGTATGACAACGTGCTATGTGTTAACATGATCACGTAGGACTTAACGAGCATGCTAGAACTTAAAAATGATATGTGTTGTGAAACAAGCCATAACTGGAAACTTACTATACTTAGTAAGTTGTCCATAGACGCGACTTGCGCGTTTTGCACACGACGAGCACTAACACGAATGCTACACGATTCACAACCGACACACGGTTCGCTAACGGGTCGTTGACTTGACACGGTCAAACACGGTCAATGTGGACCGACATGAGCAAACACGGTCAATGTAGACTGACACGGACAAACATGAACAACCGAGGGTTGTTGAGCACGAACACGAAACACGGTCACGTACACAAACTCATGTATGGTATACGATATAGGTAGCCGGTGACCGACTACTCTACGACAAGGGAGCTTACGCTTGCATTTTCTCATAGTCACTAAGGTGAGTTTACGGCCCCTCTTTACTCTTTTCAAACTTTTCAAATAGGGGGAGAATACTTGTTGAATCGAGTCAAACAATTATGCTATTACAAACATTTTATGTGTATGTTGGTTTATTAGACAAACACTAAATGTCGCACTCGTAACAAGCCCTCACAAAGTCTTACCGTTAATGTACGAACAACGTGACAGGTTTGAATGGATCCGTTTGGGTGTGACTAACCCCGCTTGGCACAATATTGACTGGAGGTCATAACACGTGAAACTCTGACCAAACTTGCTATGTAATTATGAGACATAGCGGATGCAAGGACAAACAAGTCTAGTTCGGTAGTTACGCTTGGAGCCTAGGGCTCGAGACTAACATTTTGATAAACAACATGACACATGTTTTCTTATTATATATGTATATCAAAACCTGTGAACTCACCAACCATTGTGTTGACATTTTTTCTTAAACTTGTATTCTCAGGTAACTAGCTGCGTATGGAACAGGATGCACATTTAAGGGACGAGCATTAGGATCCTCATGCATTTCTGTTGTGTCTTTTGAAAACAATTTAAATTATTATTATGTGTCAAACAATGGTGTAATGTTTGACAATTATCTTTTCCGCTGCATATGTAAACTTATTACTTTCTGCTGCAATATTACATGTTTTCCGCTACAAACTATTTTAGTTAAACTTTTATGTCAAACATTGTATTTGAAACGCATATAGAGTTGTTCTATATGACCATGAGCTGTGATTCTGGCCACTTCACACCCACGTGGACTGACACCACGAGTGAGAATTTGGGGGTGTGGCACGAATGGAGAGGAACCGAGGACCCTCCAGGGTTACTCATTCCTTCCATGGAGTAAATCTGTAAAAACACAAGAGTTTGGTATTTTACTGGAAAAGCTGGGGACCTTGCTACTCAGCGCGTAATTTTGAGTTTCGGGCCCCACGGTGGGCGCCAATGTTGAAGTAACGGTTCCCGGACTCCTTCCGATCTTGCTATCTTGCACTCTCCTTGCGATCCTGCAACCACCAAAAGCCGTTAGCCTTACCGCATGAGGGAGCCTCCTGCGATTGGACTCCGGCGTGAGAATAAGTTCTTGATCGAGGAAAGTAATCAGGGAACGAGAGTATGAATGTGAGAGTGAAGAACGAGATACCTGAAAGAACTCCCCAAGTGTTCTATTTATACTACCTGGGCTCCAGATCCTTCAGAGTGAGCATTTTCTATTTTGGGAGGTCAGGCCTCCTGCTTTCCGGGCGTTTCCTTCGAGCATGCCTGTTCTGGCTATTCCTGTGCAAGAGTTGACTTATCACCTCTTTTCTTGAGGTTTGCCTCTTATCCTTTGGTCCGAAGACTTGGCTTTCATTAAATGTCCCTTCACCTTTACGTTTATTGGTATACGGTAAGTTAACTTTGATTCCGCTTGTTTTGCCATCGTGCCATTTGGTTATTTGACTTAGTCTATTTTGTGGTCTTGTCGTTTGGCTATGGTGCGATATTACCCTACGTCATCATTTATCTTATTCTATAATTTTCTTCTACCACCTCAAAAAATAAGTTCTGCCAAAGATCTAATATGGCTATCAATAAAGAACTTGTACCCATAATACAACCCGCCCCGAGCTTATATGGAATTTGACATCTCTAATTTCGGATTGGCATAGACTATCTAAAATGAAATAAGAGCCGTCTCAAGTTTTTAATTTGGTGGTCCAAAGTAAGGATAAAAATCTTGGCCTTTCTTTCGACTTTAAATAAAAACTCTTCTACCAATGAGACACTGCCTCAATAGTACCCTAGGATTCTTCAAAATTGGAGGTCTTGGGTTCAAAACCCTCCCACAACAAAATAGGGGTCTGAGGAGGGGTCAGGGGGTTTCCTCCTGGGGTGGTTGTGGTAGCTCATGGGAGGTCCAGGTAACTAGACCTTGGTGACATGATCTGGAAACAGTGGGTTCATACGATTGAGACATTCGCCGTTCAAAAAAAAATAAAAACTCTTCTCAAGTTTAATACAAAAAATATTGATTACCATGTAGAAACAACAAAAAGTAAACTAGAAACAAAATGTACACATTAATTAAAACTATTAAAATAATCAAAAAAAAAAATTTAACAAATAAAAAGTCGATATATTCTAAAAATTTGAGACTTTTTTAATTTTAGAAACCCTAAAATTGAGTTTTTTTTCCTAATATAGAGAGCAAGACGAGAATGAAATTGAGCTAATATTTTATTTATTTATTTTGGTAATGACATATTCAAAAATAAAGGACCAAGTAATTAGAGGCAGAAAAAAGGTTTTTGGGTGTTTACGACATTTTTCTTTTTTCCGTTGAGCTTGTTATATATTCATATATGCAAACAGTGGTGTACAAACCGGTTTTTTTTTTTTACAAACTAGTTCGGTTCCTCAAACCGGCTTGGTTTCTAATAGTGGGATAAAACCGGTTCGGCCATAAATCGGTCCGGTTTAGAAACCGGTTTTGAAGGAGTTTTACTCAAACCTTTAGGAACCGATTCGGACCAGGTTGAAACTGGTTTGGTTGAAACTGGTTTGGTTGAAACCGGTTCACAAAACCGGTTCGGTTATTTTTATTTTTTTTTACAATTTTAAACAATTACTTAAATAAACATTTAAACAATTACTTAACTCAAACATAAAACATAAAAAACTTACTAAAATATTTCATTATCTTGAAAAATAAAAAGACAAATAAACAATTCATAAATTCGTAAAAAAAATAAAAATAAACAAAACATAAAAAACTTAAAAAAAATTCATTTATTAACGTTTAATTTTCATCTGCCGAACCCGTGCTATTGATGAATGCTTCGTAATATGCTCTCGACCTCGTCTTCTGATACCTCCCTCTCATGTTCCATTTCGCCTTCAAGTATGGATATATGTTGTATCCTTTCAGCTGCATCCAAGTGATCCTTCAAGCAAATCGACATATTTACCGCCGGAGGAGTGAGTCTTGTTCTTCGTAATGAAATAACCCTGCCACTCACAGAAGATGATTACTATGGAAGAGTTGGTGAACATTGTTCTGACTCATTGCTCTAAGATGACAATGACTCCCGGTCTCTGGTCCATCCATGCTGATGCTAGAATCGCTTTTCCCCCACCCATACCTGGGTAGAGAAAGTACAACCTTTGATGCGTAATATCCTCTATTAAAGTAAGCCGATTCAGAAGCTACCGTGGAAGCTTGGACGCTTAGTAGGTCTCGGGCCATATCGAAAAGGATCGGGAATTGATCTTCCTTACCTTTCCATCATGCCAAGATACCAAAATTCATAAAATCTTGGGCACTCATACTGGACAAAAAGTCCGCCCCAATATATCTTCCAGGTTCGCTACTTGGAGTGTTGCCTCGTTGTCGTTTTGAGTTTTCATTCATTAAAGTATTATATAAATCGATGTAAGTATTTTGAGAACTACTTGAGCTTGAAGCCGCATGTAACATCAGTGCCGGAACCGTCACCGGAACAATGATCGTAACAGTGCGTGAACAGTAATCAGGTACAATTTTCATGTAATTCAGTATATTTCATATTCATATCAAACCTCAGTATCATTTCATGCTAACAAAACAGTGAATTCACAGACATTTCAGAGAAATCAATTCAGAACAATGATTCTTGAGTCAGATAATTATCTGGCAACACAGAATCATCATGTGATTTATTTGTTAGGATTTTATTATGTATAAACGTATGTGAGGCCTTACAGGACAAAACAACACGAATATCGTTACGTGAATGCTAAACCGACAGATTATTCGTATAGGTGACAATCTGTACGAATAAATCTAAAAGTTTAACGTTCTGAATGATATTCGATAATTAGAAAACAATATTGAAAAGTGTAGTTATCGTCGTATTTGATTCGAACAAATACGCGCGATGACCGCGCGATTCGATTTAAACGCTAAATAAATATTTTGTAAATAAATAATTAAAAGATATTTAGTTAATTTAATAGGAATCACAACCTAAAATAATTTTATGACTTCTATTTTAAAACCGGGTCGTTTCGTTACAAGAACGACGCGAAAACGACGTTTTTACGCGAAACCACGCGAAACCGAACGAACCCGAACGTACCCGGGTAAATCTTAGCCATTTATTATGGCATTTAATGCCATTACACCACACAACAACCAGCCACCAACCTCACCATCGTTCACCTCTTTCTCTCTCTAAACTTTCACAAGATCTCCATCTTCTCTCTTCAAGAACTCATCCAAATCACAACCATTTTTGGTGTTTTTGGTGTCTAAATCACCACAATCATTAGTAGAACACGAAAGTACAGTGGATCTGAAGTTCCATCCATCAGATTCGAGGTAAAATCATGTGTTTGTTTCGGTTTTAGGGTTTTCAAAACCCTAAGTTCGAGCCTTTCATTAACCGGTTTTTAAACCATCTCATACCATAGGAACTCCACAAAAACACCATAGAATGAAGTAGGAACAAGTGAGGCACCATTGTCTAGCCTGGAAGTTCGATTTTAGTGGGCTGTCTCTGGGTGGTTACGACGGCCGAATAACCAGCCCGCCGAATGAGGATGAATCCTCATTCGCCGAATGACTCCTCAACAACCCAATAGCCATTCGCCGAATGGCTTAAGCCATGCTCACTCCATTCGCCAACTGCCATTTTCCAACTCCTATTCGCCGAATGACCACCTCTCCCTCATTCGGCCAAATGGCAAAGGGTTCATTCGACACCCCTTATTCGACTATGACCCTTATTCGATCAGGTCATCATTCGACACTCCTTCGACAGTCATCATTCGGTCGCACCTCATTCGATTGACATCTTTTCTTTCGGCCAAATCAAATCACGAATGAGTACATAACCTATTCGCCGAATAAATCTCTCACTCGATCATCACCCTCATTCGACTTAAGACTCATTCGATTGGCCATGCACATTCGAACCATTAGTCATTCGGCCAACCATCCTTCATTCGTTAGGCTAAGCACATTTGACCAACTCTAATCGGCCAAGGCCACCTTCGACATGGCGATTTATTTGAGCCGCCATCTTTGCATGGGGCGATACATGGATGCATGGAGTTGGTGTGTGTGCATGGGGATAGCCTAAGGGTCCATTCCCATGCAATCATTTTAAATAAAATAGGGTTGCATGAATTATATTGAAATTTTTCACATAGTGATGAGCTTATATGGGAAACTCATCATGTGTGGATACATGGGCAACATAAAGGGTTCATGGAATGCATTTCAGGAGGTGAAACTTAAGAAACAAATGTAGAACTAACAAGGAATCAAGCATTTGAGATACGAATAACAATCGTTTTCTTGGAATACAATTTCAATCCAAACAAGAGTATAATATCAGTGGATGTTCAAGACATACACGGGGATCTAATGAGAATCAAAGTCAAATCCATGGGCCGGGAATGGCCCAATGGGCTTAATTTAAGTCCGTCATCAAGATTAATTACATTTTTCTTAAAATAATTATGTTTGTCATAAAAGAAATTAAATTATAAATTTTCTTAAAGTGATTAAATGACTTTCATAAATAAATGTGTAATTTAAATAAATTAAATTGAAATGTTTACTTTAAGTCTTTAAATGATTAATGTGGGATTTTGGTTATGAATGGGTAATAAGGTTAGTTTAGTTAGAGAAAACCATAGAAATACATTAGTGAATCAAGACCACGTGTAACACACATATAAAGTCCCTTCAGGTATAGAAGACTCTTGTAGTCAGGCTATACGGGCAACAACGTGAACAATCATTGAAATCAATATCAAAGTCTAAGAGAATCAAGAGATCAAGAATCAAAGGATATCCTTAAAGTCCCCGCATGTACAGAAGACCTTTGGGTCAAGCTGTAAGGGCAAAACATTAAAGTCCCCGCATGTACAGAAGACCTTTGGGTCAAGCTGTAAGGGCAAATCATTAAAATCCCGTCACGCCCAGGTATACTCCTTGTGAGTTATGCCTGGTATGGGTCACGTGTGAGAGGTTACAACTTGGACAACCACCAACAACTAAGTCTAACTGATTGAGTAAAATTACACTCAATCATCATGTCTTAGTTGCATTTAAATGTTTTATTTAATTATTTAATTAAATATTTGACATTTTACTATTATCACTGACTTTTGGAAAATCTTTTGTCTATGATCAAAATCAAGAGAATCAAAGGTAAATCAAGTTTTGGAGATCAAAATCTATTTCAGAGGTGTTAGGTAAAAATGCTTAATTATCATTAATATCAATGTCCTATGCGGATTAGTATGTGGTGGGATGGCGTCTGGGCGGGGTTGTAGCCTTGACCCAGGGTATGCCCTATATATAAGCATACCGATCTGGATGATACAGTTGATGTTAATGAGGTTAGGGTCTTTACCGAAAGAGGTTTTCAAATCATTTTCAAATCATAAAACTATATGAACTCACCAACCATGTGTTGACTTGATCTTTTTGCATGACTTCTCAGGTGACGAACAGGTCAACTAAGAAGTTATTCTTCTCGTACTAGGACTTCAGATAGAAGGCTTAGCTTTTGGACCTGCATTATTTTTGAAGACATCATTATGCAAATTATTTTGTATATCTTGTGTAAATACAAGATAGAAATATATGATGTTTATGGTAGATTTACATTGTTAAATTATAAACAATACTGATGTAATTTAACTTTGTAATTCTATTATAGTTAGCATTTCTCATTTGTATCATGTGCAATGTAAACAATCTGATCATCACGATTATCACTCACGATATCGCGCCCCGGGAACTTTCCGCCCGACGGGACAACCGATCCTATCCCGCCGGCTCGGGGTGTGACAGATTGGTATCAGAGCCATGGTTATAGAGAAATATAGGTCATTTGATTAAACGGTTTGGCCTAGACTATAACCTAGGGACCCTGCATGTAGAGAATCTAAGATTTAAGACTTTGTTGCATTATGTCTTCTGCATTCGATCATTGCACTAACCAATATTATTTTGGTTATGATCAGAATGCCGCCGCGAAGACAGACTCCCTCGTTACCACCTTTAGGCTTGGCTCCACATTCTTCGACACCATCTCCAGCCGATTCACCACCGCCACCTCCTCCACCGCCTCCACCTCCTCCTCCACTGATCACCGAGGCATCAGGTTCGGGAACAACTCCTATACTGGATCCTACCACCATCGCTTTGGTGACACTACTGAGCAGCCAGATGAATAATCAGATGAAGGCGGCGATACCGGAGATGTTCAACCTTCTCCGTAATGAGATGAACAACACTGGCAACTCATCTGGAGAAGCCAGTGGGAATACTGGTGGTACCTCACACTACTCCTACAAGTCATTCGTAGGATGTAAGCCGCCTAGCTTTAGCGGATCTGAAGGAGCCGTTGGATTAATCCAATGGATTGAAAAGATTGAAGCTACTCTGGACCTCTGCAGCTGTCCAGAGCACCATAAAGTCCGCTACTCTGCTGGAACATTCAACAAGCGGGCTCTGACCTGGTGGAATGGTCAGATCAATGCCCGAGGAAGAGAAGAAGCCATGGCCATGCCATGGGAGGATTTCAAGACACTGCTGCGAACAGAGTTCTGCCCCAAGAATGAGTTGCAGAAACTGGAGGTTGAATTATCCAACCATGTGATGAAAGGGGCTGATCATATGGGGTATACTACTCGTTACCACGAGCTAGTTGCTTTGGTACCCGACATGGTACCTACTTTGGAGAAGAGAATAGACAGATATGTGGGTGGACTTCCCGCCTGCATCCAGGGTATGGTTGTTTCAGCCAACCCTACCACTGTTGAATCTGCAGTGAGACTGTCTGGAAAACTTACTGATTTGATGGTTGCCTCTGGAGTACTGAAGAAAGAGGCTGACACCGGTAAGCGCAAGGAAGAGTCTTCAAAGAAGCCACAACATCAGCAACACCCAAAGAAGAAGCAGAAGTTCATAAAGAATTACACTGTGGCTACTCCCCTGAATCAAGTAGCAGCGGCACAACAAAATGTGCCCAAGAGACAATATACTGGCCCACATCCTTTGTGTACTAAATGCCAGTATCATCATGCTGCAAACAACCAGTGCCGTCAATGCACGGGTTGTGGAAGAAAAAGGGCACTGGGTTCAGCAGTGCAGACTGACACCAAATCTAGCAGTTAACAATGCTGCTCTAGCACTTCCTCCACCAGCTAATCAGAACAATGGTGGATGCTTCAACTGTGGCGAACAAGGCCACTTTGCAAAGAACTGCCCGAAGAAAGCACAACAAGCAGTTCAAGCTCCTCGTGGAAGAGCTTTTGTTATTGGAGCACCAGCTGCACGCCAGGACCCGAATGTGGTCACTGGTACGTTTCTCTTACATGACTTTTATGCATCTGTTCTATTTGACACTGGTGCGGATCAGAGTTTTATCTCTGCCGATTTTGCATGCCAACTAGATTCTATAGAAGAACAGTTAGATTCCCCTTACATTATAGAAGTAGCTAACGGAAAACAGATCACAGTTAGTACAGTTCACAGGAATTGCCCATTGACACTTAATGGTCATACATTTGCCATCGACTTAATACCGATGGAGTTGGGTAGTTTTGACATCATTGTTGGGATGGATTGGCTTTCCTCTAACCGAGTGGAAGTCATCTGTTCTGAGAAGTTGCTTCGAGTTCCATTACCAGATGATCGTGTATTGGAAGTCAGAGGGGATCAAGCAAAACGAAGTGTCAAAATCATTTCCTGCATAAAGGCGCGTAAGTGTTTATAGAAGAAGTGTGTAGCTTTCTTGGCTCATGTAGTGGAAAAAGAGAAAGACAAGAAGAAGATACAAGATGTACCAGTAGTGAAGGAATATCCAGAAGTATTTCCTGAAGACCTACCAGGTTTGCCTCCTGTGCGACCGGTAGAGTTCCGAATTGACTTAGTTCCTGGAGCAACTCCTGTTGCTAAATCTCCTTATCGGTTAGCACCTTCGGAGATGCAGGAATTATCGAACCAGTTACAGGAGTTACTGGATAAAGGGTTCATTAGACCGAGCTACTCACCTTGGGGAGCTCCGGTCTTGTTCGTGAAGAAGAAAGACGGATCGTTCAGAATGTGCATAGATTACAGAGAGCTGAACAAACTAACCATCAAGAATCGGTATCCATTGCCGAGGATTGATGATTTGTTTGACCAACTGCAAGGAGCTCAATACTTCTCTAAGATTGACTTGCGGTCTGGTTATCATCAGCTTAGAGTTCAAGACGAAGACATACCGAAGACAGCATTCCGAACCAGATACGGGCATTACGAATTCATGGTGATGCCTTTCGGATTGACAAACGCACCAGCGGTTTTCATGGATCTCATGAACCGAGTGTGCAAGCCGTATCTGGATCAGTTTGTTATTGTCTTTATCGATGACATACTGATTTATTCCAAGAGCAAAGCAGAACATGAACAACACCTCAGGAAAATCTTGGAACTGTTGATGGAACAGAAACTCTATGCCAAGTTCTCTAAGTGTGAATTCTGGCTAAGAGAAGTTCAGTTTCTTGGTCACGTGGTCAACAGTGCGGGAATACACGTAGATCCTGCCAAGATAGAAGCAATAAAGAACTGGGACACTCCGAAGACGCCAACGGAGATACGGTCTTTTCTGGGATTGGCGGGTTATTATAGAAGGTTCATCTCGAACTTTTCTAAGATAACTTTGCCTCTCACTAAGTTAACTCAGAAAAGTGAACCGTTTGTCTGGGAGCAGAAACAAGAAGATGCCTTCCAGATGTTGAAACAGAAATTGTGTGATGCTCCAATTCTATCTCTCCCGGAAGGATGTGATGACTTTGTTGTATACTGCGATGCCTCCCATCAGGGACTTGGTTGCGTACTGATGCAACGGGACAAAGTTATCGCTTATGCATCAAGACAGTTGAAAGTTCATGAGAAGAATTACACTACTCATGATCTTGAACTGGGAGCGGTGATCTTCGCGCTGAAGATCTGGAGACATTATTTATATGGCACTAAGTGTACCATATTCACTGATCATAAAAGTCTGCAGCACATCTTTGATCAGAAGGAGCTCAACATGCGACAACGCCGTTGGGTTGAACTTCTGAATGATTATGATTGTGTGATCAAGTACCATCCGGGAAAGGCGAATGTTGTAGCTGATGCCTTGAGCCGGAAAGAACGGGTCAAACCCCTACGCGTTAGGGCTATGGGGATGACTGTGCAGACAAGCTTACAAGACAAAATCGTTCAAGCCCAACAGGAATCAGTTGATAAGGGAAACTTGAAGAAAGAACTTGACTGCGGAGCAGAGAAACATTTAGAGACCAAGTCTGATGGAATGATCTACTACCAGGATCGTATATGGATTCCGGCGGTAGATGAATTGAGAAGACTTATCTTCGATGAGGCACACAAGACAAAATACTCTGTTCATCCAGGCGCTGATAAAATGTATCAAGACTTGCGTGGATTTTATTGGTGGCCGGGAATGAAGAAAGACATAGCCGAGTACGTCGGTCGGTGTCTGACGTGTGCGAAGGTAAAGGCGGAACACCAGAGACCGTCTGGTTTACTGGAACAGCCTGAGATTCTTCTCTGGAAGTGGGAGCAAATAGCTATGGATTTCATTACCAAGCTACCCCGCACTTCCAGTGGTCACGATACGATTTGGGTTATCATTGATCGTTTGACGAAATCTGCTCACTTTTTGCCGATGCGTGAGACTTTCACGATGGATAAACTGGCGAAATTGTACATCAATGAGATAGTGGTACGCCATGGTGTGCCATTGTCAATTATTTCTGATAGAGACAGCAGATTTACTTCAAGGTTCTGGCAATCACTACAGAAATCTCTAGGGACACAGTTAAATCTGAGTACAGCTTACCATCCACAAACGGACGGCCAAAGCGAACGTACGATTCAGACCCTAGAGGATATGTTAAGGACCTGTATTTTAGATTTCGGTGGGAATTGGGATTCTCATTTGCCACTGATTGAGTTCTCCTACAACAACAGTTACCACAGCAGTATCGGATGTGCACCATTCGAGGCTCTTTATGGTCGGAAATGTCGATCACCGAACTGTTGGACTGAAGTTGGAGATAATCGCATAACTGGGCCAGAGCTTATTCAGGAAACCACTGACAAGATAGCTCAGATTCAGAGAAGATTGCAAGCTACAAGAAGCAGACAAAAGAGCTACGCTGACAAACGGCGTAAGCCGTTGGAATTCCAAGTGGGAGACCGTGTCATGTTGAAGGTATCCCCATGGAAAGGCGTTGTACGTTTTGGAACAAAAGGCAAGCTAGCACCACGATACGTAGGACCGTTCGAAATCATCGAACGTATTGGTCCTGTGGCATATAGACTGAGATTACCAGATGAACTCAGTAATGTGCATGACGTGTTTCACGTCTCGAACTTAAAGAAATGCCTTGCTGACGAATCACTCGTCATTCCACTCGAAGAGATTCAAGTTGACGATCAGTTACATTTTGTCGAAGAACCTTTAGAGATTATGGATCGTAAGGTCAAGCAACTGAGGCGAAGCCGTATTCCGATAGTAAAGGTTCGTTGGAATTCAAGACGCGGACCCGAGTTTACTTGGGAACGTGAAGATCACATGAAGTTAAAGTATCCCCAGCTGTTTGAAGAGGAAGCTGTACCCGATAACAATTCTTAAATTTCAGGACGAAATTTCTCTAACAAGGGGAGACTGTAACATCAGTGCCGGAACCGTCACCGGAACAATGATCGTAACAGTGCGTGAACAGTAATCAGGTACAATTTTCATGTAATTCAGTATATTTCATATTCATATCAAACCTCAGTATCATTTCATGCTAACAAAACAGTGAATTCACAGACATTTCAGAGAAATCAATTCAGAACAATGATTCTTGAGTCAGATAATTATCTGGCAACACAGAATCATCATGTGATTTATTTGTTAGGATTTTATTATGTATAAACGTATGTGAGGCCTTACAGGACAAAACAACACGAATATCGTTACGTGAATGCTAAACCGACAGATTATTCGTATAGGTGACGATCTGTACGAATAAATCTAAAAGTTTAACGTTCTGAATGATATTCGATAATTAGAAAACAATATTGAAAAGTGTAGTTATCGTCGTATTTGATTCGAACAAATACGCGCGATGACCGCGCGATTCGATTTAAACGCTAAATAAATATTTTGTAAATAAATAATTAAAAGATATTTAGTTAATTTATTAGGAATCACAACCTAAAATAATTTTATGACTTCTATTTTAAAACCGGGTCGTTTCGTTACAAGAACGACGCGAAAACGACGTTTTTACGCGAAACCACGCGAAACCGAACGAACCCGAACGTACCCGGGTAAATCTTAGCCATTTATTATGGCATTTAATGCCATTACACCACACAACAACCAGCCACCAACCTCACCATCGTTCACCTCTTTCTCTCTCTAAACTTTCACAAGATCTCCATCTTCTCTCTTCAAGAACTCATCCAAATCACAACCATTTTTGGTGTTTTTGGTGTCTAAATCACCACAATCATTAGTAGAACACGAAAGTACAGTGGATCTGAAGTTCCATCCATCAGATTCGAGGTAAAATCATGTGTTTGTTTCGGTTTTAGGGTTTTCAAAACCCTAAGTTCGAGCCTTTCATTAACCGGTTTTTAAACCATCTCATACCATAGGAACTCCACAAAAACACCATAGAATGAAGTAGGAACAAGTGAGGCACCATTGTCTAGCCTGGAAGTTCGATTTTAGTGGGCTGTCTCTGGGTGGTTACGACGGCCGAATAACCAGCCCGCCGAATGAGGATGAATCCTCATTCGCCGAATGACTCCTCAACAACCCAATAGCCATTCGCCGAATGGCTTAAGCCATGCTCACTCCATTCGCCAACTGCCATTTGCCAACTCCTATTCGCCGAATGACCACCTCTCCCTCATTCGGCCAAATGGCAAAGGGTTCATTCGACACCCCTTATTCGACTATGACCCTTATTCGATCAGGTCATCATTCGACACTCCTTCGACAGTCATCATTCGGTCGCACCTCATTCGATTGACATCTTTTCTTTCGGCCAAATCAAATCACGAATGAGTACATAACCTATTTGCCGAATAAATCTCTCACTCGATCATCACCCTCATTCGACTTAAGACTCATTCGATCGGCCATGCACATTCGAACCATTAGTCATTCGGCCAACCATCCTTCATTCGTTAGGCTAAGCACATTTGACCAACTCTAATCGGCCAAGGCCACCTTCGACATGGCGATTTATTTGAGCCGCCATCTTTGCATGGGGCGATACATGGATGCATGGAGTTGGTGTGTGTGCATGGGGATAGCCTAAGGGTCCATTCCCATGCAATCATTTTAAATAAAATAGGGTTGCATGAATTATATTGAAATTTTTCACATAGTGATGAGCTTATATGGGAAACTCATCATGTGTGGATACATGGGCAACATAAAGGGTTCATGGAATGCATTTCAGGAGGTGAAACTTAAGAAACAAATGTAGAACTAACAAGGAATCAAGCATTTGAGATACGAATAACAATCGTTTTCTTGGAATACAATTTCAATCCAAACAAGAGTATAATATCAGTGGATGTTCAAGACATACACGGGGATCTAATGAGAATCAAAGTCAAATCCATGGGCCGGGAATGGCCCAATGGGCTTAATTTAAGTCCGTCATCAAGATTAATTACATTTTTCTTAAAATAATTATGTTTGTCATAAAAGAAATTAAATTATAAATTTTCTTAAAGTGATTAAATGACTTTCATAAATAAATGTGTAATTTAAATAAATTAAATTGAAATGTTTACTTTAAGTCTTTAAATGATTAATGTGGGATTTTGGTTATGAATGGGTAATAAGGTTAGTTTAGTTAGAGAAAACCATAGAAATACATTAGTGAATCTAAGACATGTAGTGCACACCGAGACCAAACCCTAGTTAGGACGATTATTATAAATACTTATCGTCTGCGAATTCTCTTAAAACAAATTCAGGAACCGAAGATACTTAGACTACAACAACGAGCGCGTATTTTGTGGTGATTCTATACAAAGCAACACAAGTGAGTTCATTGCCCCTTTTCTAACATTTTTGTTTTAAAACGCGGGGCTGAGAAGCATGCGTAAACTGTTTTATTTAAACTGTTTATTTAAATGCTTTTACTTATTATATGTTTTACATATATATGTTTTGTTGATACTCCTAGACTCCTGTCTAGGAAATTATTAAATAAGATCAAGTTATCAATTGAATTTAAGTACTCTTTTGAGTAATACCTTAAATCTAAATTCTAAATCAACCCTTAGTCCATCAAGTTCAAATTTAAGAATCTAAACTCAAAGTGAAATCAAAAGAACAAGATCAATAAATCATATTCAAGGGAATCATAACTCAGTGTGTGATCTGAGGCCCAAGAATCGTAAATCAAATCAATTATCATTCAAAATCATGGGAACTCAAAGAATCAAGAATCAAGAGACTCAAGAGATCAGAAATCATAAATGTGTGTGACTCATTGAAATAATGAAATCATTATGATCTAATGAACTCACTAATACTCAAGTCATGGTGGATGTCAGTTGTATATGGAATCAAGACCACGTGTAACACACATATAAAGTCCCTTCAGGTATAGAAGACTCTTGTAGTCAGGCTATACGGGCAACAACGTGAACAATCATTGAAATCAATATCAAAGTCTAAGAGAATCAAGAGATCAAGAATCAAAGGATATCCTTAAAGTCCCCGCATGTACAGAAGACCTTTGGGTCAAGCTGTAAGGGCAAAACATTAAAGTCCCCGCATGTACAGAAGACCTTTGGGTCAAGCTGTAAGGGCAAATCATTAAAATCCCGTCACGCCCAGGTATACTCCTTGTGAGTTATGCCTGGTATGGGTCACGTGTGAGAGGTTACAACTTGGACAACCACCAACAACTAAGTCTAACTGATTGAGTAAAATTACACTCAATCATCATGTCTTAGTTGCATTTAAATGTTTTATTTAATTATTTAATTAAATATTTGACATTTTACTATTATCACTGACTTTTGGAAAATCTTTTGTCTATGATCAAAATCAAGAGAATCAAAGGTAAATCAAGTTTTGGAGATCAAAATCTATTTCAGAGGTGTTAGGTAAAAATGCTTAATTATCATTAATATCAATGTCCTATGCGGATTAGTATGTGGTGGGATGGCGTCTGGGCGGGGTTGTAGCCTTGACCCAGGGGTATGCCCTATATATAAGCATACCGATCTGGATGATACAGTTGATGTTAATGAGGTTAGGGTCTTTACCGAAAGAGGTTTTCAAATCATTTTCAAATCATAAAACTATATGAACTCACCAACCATGTGTTGACTTGATCTTTTTGCATGACTTCTCAGGTGACGAACAGGTCAACTAAGAAGTTATTCTTCTCGTACTAGGACTTCAGATAGAAGGCTTAGCTTTTGGACCTGCATTATTTTTGAAGACATCATTATGCAAATTATTTTGTATATCTTGTGTAAATACAAGATAGAAATATATGATGTTTATGGTAGATTTACATTGTTAAATTATAAACAATACTGATGTAATTTAACTTTGTAATTCTATTATAGTTAGCATTTCTCATTTGTATCATGTGCAATGTAAACAATCTGATCATCACGATTATCACTCACGATATCGCGCCCCGGGAACTTTCCGCCCGACGGGACAACCGATCCTATCCCGCCGGCTCGGGGTGTGACACCGCACTCCTAAATGTTTCGTGTATGGTTGATGTTGAACTATATTTTGTAAGATAAACATCAAATATACTTGAGAATTGTTTGTTAAATTGTGATTTCAAAGTTTGAGCATAAAAAGGATCCTCTTCATGTAAATCCAAATCAAAAATAATATTTTCAAGCAATGTTTCAACACCCGCAACATTTAGGCAAGGGTTCAATGCGGCGACATAAGTAATAACCGGTGACATTTCTTTGAAATATTTTAAAAGCTTTTCTTTCTTTGGTAAAATCATATCTCTCAGTGGTGGTCCTCTAAACGACAATTCACTTAACTTTGAACTCATTAAAAATATTTGGTTAAGGACTACTGGACTAGTGAGATAATAAACTCCAGACAAAAAAGTTGTTGCGTTTTTAAAAACATGAAGCATGCTTTTTATTTATTCAATTGTTTCCCAACTTGAAGCACTAAATCGTTCAACCCGACCCTTAACCGCAAGAATATTATGGTATGCTATTAAACTTTCTTTTTGTCTAATAGCCTTTTCAAACATGTGTACTTATGTCCCAATTAGGACCTAAGTAAATGGAATTTGACTCTTTGCAAAAACGACGATAAGTAGTATGTTGTTTGTTTGAGCTAAAGATGTCGCAGAACATTTGTTTAAAATTCTCTTTTACATCTTCAATAGTTCGTAATTCATCTTGAACGGCCAAGTTTATGATGTGCGCAACACATCGACTATGGAAAAAAATACCTTTACAAATAGGTTTATATTTCAATGCTAGTTGTTGAACCGCAATCGTATTATTCGAGAAGTTAACAAATGAGATTGAAAATATTTTGTTTTCCAATTTAAAAGTTCTAAAAACTTTGTCTAAAATATGAAATAAATTATTACCCGTGTGAGGATAATTAAACAATTCAAAGGTAACCGTATGTTTCATTAATTTCCACGTATCCGGTTGTACCCAATGAGTCGTAACACAAATGTAAGAGTCGGGTAAACTGTGTGGAGCCGACCAAACTTCACAAGTTAAATTAACACCGATTTCTATTCTTTCAAAACCTAAAATTAGTTCATTTTTAGCTTTTTTCCACATTTTTAAACAATCTTTTTTTAAAGTAGCACGACTTACATGCATATAACGAGGTTGAAGAGTTTGTTGAATTAGCCGAGTTAGACACAAGTTGTCGAAGTGGTTAAATGACAAACTTTCTTGGATCACAAAATGCGCCATTTGCTCTCGAACCGCTTCAACGCTATATGCAAACACATTTCCTTTATTCGTCATTGAAGTTTGACCTCGTGACGCTTGGTTTTTCAAAGCTTTATAGTATTCCTGCTCGATGTGGTTCTTCAAAGTGCTTTTAGCATCGTGTTTAAATAAAGTACCACAAAACTTGCATCGCGCTTTGTTCAGGCCGCTCGACATAACACATAAATCAAAGTTGCACCAAATTTCTGGGTTCCTCTTTGTAGAAATAACTTCAACAACTTGAAGGGCGGAAGATGCACCACAACCAACCTAGGAGTTACCACTTGATGAAGCAATTTGAGAGGAACGTTTAGAGAAGTTAAAGATGAGAGAGCGTTTTTTGTTTTTGCAAGTGTAGAGAGCGTTTTTGCAAGTGTATAGAGCATTTTTGAACGATTTTGAGTTGTGTGATTAAAGAAAAACAATCAATACCTATTTATACTAATTATTGGGGGACTAAAATGCAAAAAAATGGGAAAAACGGTAAAAAAAACGGATATATTTGGGAAAAAAAGGGTAACTTTTCGTCCCACTTGATATAGCTGTTAGAACCGGTTTTGAAACCGGTTTGGTGAATCGGTTCGGGCTGGTTCGGTTTACAACGTTCACATCCAAACCGGTATGGGAACCGACGGATAGGGTCGGTTTGGAACCGGTTTCGGCTAAAGCGGTTTTGGGAACGGGTTCGGGTCGGTTTGGGAACCGGTTTAGAAGACCATCTCTATCTGCAAAGTAGGAAAAACCAGATATATTTATAAATAGAGTGTATTTTTTATGCTTTCTCTAAATTCGGTTGCAAGATCACTCGAAAAAGTTGTCTCAATTTCAGTTGCTAATAGCTTCGGACACAAAATCAATGATTTATCGTTTAGAATGTAAACCGAGTACAAATCAATCGCAAAACAGCGTTCTTTAAACTCTATCGTAAAAACTTTTGGTACCCAAACTGATTACAAAAAAGAAATAGTCGAAATTTTGTCAATAATTTGTTAACAAAACGGCTTGAGTCGGATTGAGTGGTCGTGTACTTTCCGGACGATGACGTCTTTGTCTGTTTAGATGCATATAATTAAATATGAACAAAAGTTGATTGGTTTTAGTTGGTGATTGAAACGACTAGCTTAACACACTTTAGTTTACTTAAAGTAAATTTATTAATAAATTATGTATTACAGTTAGTTATTTGTAAAATGAGATATATTGAAGTTACAATAGAATTTCACATTAATATCCTTAAATTCATCATTTACTTTGGTTTTAAATACATATGAATAAGTGAATTAGTATACTAAGAAACAAATACTTGAATTGAAAATAAATTCATATTATCAAATTTTTAAATATGTGATTACCTGTACATTGACCAGATCATAAAATCTAGCATCATGCAAGCACCATAAAAAATATATATAATAATGAGAGAAATAAAATGCCAATCAACTTATCAAGAACTTGAAGTAGTTGAGATCATTTATTATTCTGATATTTATGATTTGGACTAAAATCCGAGTTGGTGCTGTAGATATTCTCCGGAGATATTGTGTTCAAGTCTCTAGAGAATCAATTGCTTTTGAAATACTTACAGGTCATAACCTAAAAGACGGATAGTATTCTCGTAAGAAGTAGGATTTGCCTAAAAATTGCAAGCGTAAAAAGATCTCGAGACATTCATTCATGTCTTATTATTGTTAAAAAAAAAGAAAGAAAAAGGCAAAATGTTTGTAAAAATATTTCAAATGAAAATAATGGCTTTAGCAATTGGTGGTTGTGGTAGCTGTGTCTATTATTATGAATAGACGAGCATAAATTCACCTAACTTTATTTTTTTTAAATTGCACATTAAAAACACGTGGGTCAGAAATATTATGTATCTTTACTGCATGTAACACTGTAAAACGAGGATGACGCGTTGCCACGTCGGATCCCCGAGTACAATTAAGTTAACTCCATATGTATCTATCTATCTATACGTTATCCACACCTCACCTTTCTGTTCTATAAGTAAGTAAGCTTTTCAACACATTTAGATACACCTATCACTCCCACTACTCCAATTATCAACACCATTAAACCATAATTTGTGCTGCATCAATGGCGAAACAGGCTGTTAATGGCGAAAACCCGACGACAACGGGGACGGACAACGCGATCTTCAGCTCATCAGCTTCATCTCAGCAGCTGCCTTTTCTGTCTCTCAATCACATCTCTTTCATCTGCAGATCTGTTCGTGCATCCGTCAAGTTTTACAGCGATGTTCTAGGGTTTGTTCTCATCAGACGTCCTTCTTCCTTTGATTTTGAAGGGGCTTGGTGAGCATCTCAGTTTTTAGTTTTGATTTCTGGGATTGGGTTATAGATCTAAGTTGTTGATGATTTGGTTTGATTTGATTTGATTTGATTTGAAACTGCAGGTTGTTTAACCATGGGATTGGGATCCATTTGTTAGAAATGGAGTCAACTCCATCAAAGAAAGCTGTGATCAATCCAAAAGACAACCACATTTCGTTTCAATGCACAGATATGGATCTGATAATCAAGAAACTGGAAGAAATGGGGATCAAGTACGTGACAGCGGTTGTGAAAGAAGGAGGTGTTGAGGTGAACCAGCTGTTCTTCCATGATCCAGATGGATACATGATCGAGATCTGCAACTGTCATGTTCTTCCTGTTCTTCCCATCGCCTCATGCCCTCTTAAGAAGAACAACCAAGTTGAATCTTCTATCTACGGTATGATTTAAATTAAATTAAAATCTGTGTTAAATCGATCGATCACAAAGAAACACTTGGGATTATGAGATATCTGTTCATATAATTAAGAAAACAATTAGATATTTAGATCAATCACAAACACTTGAGATTACGAGATATTTTTGATGAATAGATTCAACATATAGAGAACATTAAATAACATAATATACCGATTGAAAGATTTGATTTGATTTATGATGAAATTGACATTAAGAAGACATAAAGATACTATTTATACCTTTATGTAATAGTAATATTTTCAATAATTATTAATAAATTTATAGTAAATTACCCTTTTGACCCCTATGACTTATATATTCTAACAACAAACCCATAAGATTTAAATAACTAACGGATTTGAATCCTGTGATTTAATTTGTTGTTTTCATCAAATACCTTTCAACATTTTTAGTTATAGATGAGTAACAAAACTCTTAATCGTTTAAACAACAAGAGTTTAGCTTTTATAAAATCTTGTTTTTAATTTGAATAGGTTAAAACCTTAAACTATAGTGCCAAAAATCATAATTTACTCATAAATTTTTAATTACATTAACTTACACAAGGGCATAGTGAATTAAAATTTAATAATTAAACTAACTTACAAAAGAAGTCATTTTTATTTAAAAAAAAAAAGAAGAAGAACTCCAACAATTTGTTCATATAACAAAAACATAATTTCTGCCACATATGATATTGATTTGAGGATGTTAATGCAAATGCAGATAAAACAAGATCCAAGAATTACTTTTGTGGAGAAGATGAGGTTTTGATGATGGACAACCTGTTGATAGACATGATGGGTATCTCTATTTAGGATTGTATTATTGTGAGTTTCAATTGATGCTTATTTAGTCTACCATAGCTTTAGCTTATGATGGATTTTCAATCTTTTGTGTATGTAATCTTATATATATTTAAAATGTGTAGTCGTTATGAAGAGTACATCACTATTCATACAGCTATTCACTTAATGTATACGATTGATTTCATGAATAATACAAATTTTATTGGTTGCGCCTCAATGATTTGGTGTTAGGGCATGCAACCGGAAGACCTGGGTTCGAGGTTTTACCACCTCAATTTTTGATTTTTTGTTTCGGTTCCGATTAAGAACTCAAACCTGTACTTGATCATCTATGATTAGGGTATTCATCGAGTCAAATAACGATTTATTTGGTTTATTCGGATCAGATTATTTAGATTTGAAAATTTTTAAAACTACGAAACTGTTACATACGATCTGAATTAGAAATATGCTAATCCGGTTTGAATAATCCAAATAAAATTATTTAACTTTGAATGCATATGTAATTTTCCACCCTTAAATATTATATACTATGTTAATATCTCGTGTATTACTTAATATGAATAATAAACAATAAATATTTGAAGAAATAAAATATGATACAAATATACGATTAATTTTTTTGTAGTTTAATATTTGAAGAGTGAAACCTATGGATAAAGAGTGAAGTACTAACAAAGCATAGATACCATATCAATAATTTACCCTTTCTTTTAAAAGTTATTTTTGAAATTTTATATTTTATAATAATTTGGTTATTAAATTTATTTAAAAGGCTGTTTTTCTTAAAAAAAATAATATTAATTTATTTCATGTATTAAATGATCTGTTTTTAATTTAAATATATATTTAAAATTTAATATTTTTATATAATATGATATGTATTTAATAATTAAAGAAAGATGTGGGTGATTATTGCAAAAATGTTAAGAATAATGACATACGAATCATTTTATTTTTATTTATAATTAAAAAAATGTATATATTAAACATCAACGTTAAGGAGAACAACATTAAATTATTATATTAAATTGTTTTATTGTATCAAAATTATTTTGTTTTATAACAACTAAATTGTTTAACTGTATTATATATATATATATATATATATATATATATTGAATTGTTTTTATATGTATTAAATGATTATATGAAATTTGTTTAACTAATCACATAATGCGAAATGCTATTTTACTTATTTTTATGTTTTATCTTTTTTTTTTTGAACAGGGATGAAACTTTATTAATCTTAAAACAAAACCCCCAACCAAGCAAGTTGCTTGTGGGTATAAATACCAACTTTACATATTTGCTAAAATTACACCAAGTTTTCTATTCTACTCCTTTCACCTTTTCCCTATTAGTGATCCATAAAAAGCTCAGAATTTTTGTTTCTTTGATGATTTGATGAATCTCCGGATTAGTTCATGTTGGTTTAGGCCTTTGACTACACACACTCAAAACACACAATGTTACGCACTAGAATTTTTGCTGCTAAAGTTTTCTTACATCTTAATTCATTACTCCAAACGTAACATAAATAGACATGATGAAACATGCAAATGTGAAACAAGGAATAAACTACCACATAACCTACACCATGACTTCACTACCAAGACTTGTTCAACATTAAAAAACTAATCTGCATAATCTAATTTAAACACATGCTAAATACTAAAACCCGTAACATAACCCATTCTTGACCCGTAATCCTACCGATCAAGATTAATCCAACAGTTCCTTTGAACAACCAGTTGTTTCGAGCTCACCAACTACATTATGAAGTTATCAAGAGTATGGCCTTTATTATTTTGATTTGCTTAGTCTTGCTGAACTGAGTGGCAGGTATGGTGAGTATCTCCCCAATTTCTAAATGATTAAAGCTTGGTAGTTTACACCATAAAGCCACCTGACTCCATACCTCCTTTGCCAATAAACATTCCTGAATATGTGCCCCACATTTTCTACCCCTGCTAGCTACAGATGGTGCACTGTAATGAAGCAATGGCAATTCTCCTATTTGATAAAGCTTCCAACGTTGGTAATTTATCTAATAAGAGTCTCCATGAAAAGAAGTTAACCTAACCTTCTTAGGTATTAACTTATTTTCACCCAAAACCCAATCATAGATGTAGATTTTATTTTCCAGAATTATTCTTGCAACTTTAGAGGAGAAAGTACATTGGGCCTCATTAACTCCCTGAATCACCTCTCCCAAATTTATCGAACACCTTTTCAATAGAAACAATATTCTTCCATACTAATCTAATTCACGACTTTAAGGCATATCATTTACATTTATTGGAGTGTGATGAATAGATAAGATTACCTTTTTTTTTAAAACGGCGACTTTCTAAATGTTTGGAAGGTATCACACCCCTCCCAACGGAGAGGCCCACACCCTACTCTGGCCAATGTATTGTCTTAACCGGGCCCACTAGGCGTCAGAGTTTGGCTTGGCGTTTGACCGGGAAAAACCCCACAGCCCGAGCTAAGTGATCCAATACCATAGCCCGAGCTAACATGCTTTCCCATGTAATCCAACAAATTTTCTTGCAACTACTTGATTCCCCACCATAAAAATCTCCTCCTAATCCTTTCCAATGAATTAATAACATGAATTGGGGCTTTAACCTGGGAAGTCCTCGATCTTATGTTTTATCTATTTATTTACTTTTCTTTTGTATTTGTTTAATGTTTTGATGTTAGTTTGTTTTGAAAATATTTTCTTTATCGTTATACGCATGTTTATGTTTCATGGGTCTTACGTTGGATAATTGGTCATTTTTATAATATGATATTCTTTAAAATTTTACGTTAAAGTGACATGCATGCATTCGTGGTTTTTTATCCGTGGTTTGATATTTAGACTCGTATATATACAATTTAACATTTAAGATGATTTATGTTTTTTTAGTACTTGTTATCATGATAGAATTCCACTGCAACAGTGGGCATATATTATAGTTATATTAAATTATCAATCTAATTGTCATACCACATAAAAAAAGGTCCTAATATTCATACACCACCCCCATCATCTATACACCATATTCAGGTCAAATCAATCACATCATACTCACATAACTTTTACTTATATATATTTTTTAAATATTTTTTAATATTAAAAAATTCAAAAAGTATTACTATTGGTACACCGGTGTACCAATATCTCAACCCTAATTAATATAATAGACTATAGTGTAATAGGAAATTAGATTAGGACGCAGATAGAAAACCTCATTAATAAATATTAAATCCAAATATGTGTAAACCATTTTTATATATAATAAATAATACTTTAAAGTAATATTTTATATTTTACTAAAAATAGAAAGAAATTTTAAGATAAATTATCTAAATAAACCTATAAAAATCAATAAAAAATTTAAAGGTAATATTTTAATTTTTAATGAAAAACATCATTTTTAAACACGAGTGTTATTAACACCAACGATCTTTTTTTTGACAAAATCGACCAAATGTTGATTCATGTTTATTCGCTTATGAAGGAAAACAAACATGAACATATTGAACTTCTCTTCAAATAAGTTGTTGACCATTATTTTTCTATTATTTTTTATTATCGTCTTTTATTAACTTATAAGTAATATTTAAATTACATTTTTGTTTAATATCAATGTTATTTATATAAAAGCTAGTGTATAGCATTCTATTCTATAACTGAGAACAAACAAAATTTTAATAGGTTTAAAAGAATATTCATGCACAACATTTAAAGATATTGATAGAAAAACAAAAACTCAGATATTAAAAATAAAATAAAAAAGATGAAGTGTTGATATAAAATATTCACACAATATAATATTTCAATAATAATTATAAAATATTATTAATGTTTTATTATTTGTGTAATATTTAATTAGTAATTAAAAGTTTTTAATAAATCATGGTGTTAATTAATGAAAAAAGTGTGTTAATTAGTGAATAAGTGAATCTATATATATATATATATATATATATATATATACTAGTTGTGAGCCCGCGCGATGCAGCGGCAACGTCTATATATAATGCGGTATCCGTTTTTTGTTAATTTATCAATGGTTTTGTGATAAAGATGGCGATCTTGTTAGATTTCTTTTTTCTAGCATCAATGTGGTCTATTTATGCCATTAGTTGTACATATTTCGATTAAGGAAATCATATATCCATGTATTCTAAATAAAACACAATATTTGATTTAACTAAGAGCATAAATTTGCACAAAAACGTGTCATACATATGATTGCCACAACCAGGTCTGAGGCTTGTGTATAAGGTCAAAATGTACAATTTCATAAATGCCAAAATGGGTTGCGTCGGCCAGAAACACTAAAATATTGGGAGTGTTTGGTGTTATTGTGAAGATGGTTTATATTAAGGTCCCCTTCAAGTTCATGCAAGGACTTGTTGGTTCACCTTTGCTTGTCTCTCCATTTCCTCGTTTCATTTCTGCTTCAACAAAATTATAATTTTGTTTATTTCAACTTCATATGCACATATTTACATTGATGTTTAAAATAATTACAAACAAAAAATTGGTGGTGTGAGATATGGGAAAATTCTCAAGTTGGGTAATGGTCTATCTGCTCTAATAGGGTTTAAACAGATTGACTCAAAATACTTTGTCCACCTATAAAAGAGCTTGAGCAGATAATTACTGCATTTAATAATAATAAATATAATTTAACCTTGTGGGATTCTTAGTTGCCTCTGAAGTTGTAGCCTTTGAAGTGTCCTCATTACCAAAAACATGAAACATATGGATGAATTACTATAAAAAAGTTAGTATAACATTAAACGCATCCCAATTATTTATCAAGTGATTTTTTAAAAGAATGAAAACAAACAAAAGAAAGAAAGAAAGTGCAATCACATCTCCACTCATACAACATTCAAATCTGTCAAAGATTACATCATTTTCATATAGGTCATACAGCTGAATGAATTACAAAGAATAAGAGATTCATTTAAAAATTTGATTAATTTGTGCTAAAAAAAGTGGTATAAAAGATTAATGAAAAAAATGTACTTGTTTGATTAATAGGTGCTCCTCCATATACAACAACCACCTTGATAGCTGTTTGATAAGCAAATTTTCGAGCTTCCACATGTATCTTCGTCCAACATAACATCATTAGCCTTAAACAAACATATAAACGTTATATACATATAAAAAATTAATCAACAAACGCCGTGCAACCGAAGGGAAACTACAAATCAGTAAAATCAACAAGAAAAAAGCAAGGCATAGAATACATCCATGTAAAGGTCCCTATGCCATTTGGCAAGTATTTAAGCAAGATATCTTCTGAATGACATATGACTTTAATTCAGCATCATGCAAAACATTTTATGCTTCAAATGGTGGAAAACTGAAGCCAGTATCTATCAAAAAATGCCATACTGTTGATTTAATCAAACAAAAAATGCCATACTGTTGATTTCATCAATTTTTGGTTGATCTAAATCTTAAAAAACCAAACAAAAAACAGCTACAACATGTCGAGAAAAAGCATAAGCATATCAATCATTAAGCAAACTGATCTAGTCGGTACTAACCTCAGTTTTTTCCTATTTTATATAATTAAACAATGGAATTTTTAGAATGATAACATTTGTATCATCTGAATTTTTCAATAAAGATTTCCATTTGGATCAGAATAACAATCTCATTTGTTAACCTAACACTTGATTATTCAAGAAGCACCGAATGCAATATCCATTTGTAACCTGTCAGATCTATAAATAAAACATGATAGCAAGTAAACATGATATAGACGTATTTAAGAATTAGGGTTCAATAATGAATAAAGTTGAAGAACTAAAAAAAAATTAGAGTTCAATAAAAAAATAAAATTAACCACCTCTGCAACCAAACTATCCAACAAAAACCTAAAAAAAATTTAATAATCATCCTAGCGTTTGTAATATACCAGATTTAACAAGATTGAACATATTTAATATAATGAAACTTTTATGAAGCATCTTACTTAATTTGCCACTATACAACAATAATCATCAATTTTTAGCATGATTTCAAGTACAAGGTGGCATCTTGGAGATGCTCTTGCTTGTCTGGCAAGTGCTTCATCTCCGCCATGTGTTATTGCAACTAAATCATCATTCAATTGTCATCCCCTCTCATTGGATCCTAATTTAATACATGACTTGTTTAAAAAAACTATTAATAAAACTTGAATTTTAGAACATAGGGCACATAATGAGTACAATTTGTCATAAAAATTGAAATGGTTGACTAAGCAAAAAGTATTTTAAAAAATATACCTGAACAATTTGTTTTCCCAGCGTTTAGCAAATACCCACCTGCATCTATTGTTGCTGACGGAAATCCAATCATTTTA
This sequence comes from Mikania micrantha, assembly GCA_009363875.1. Lineage (NCBI taxonomy): Eukaryota > Viridiplantae > Streptophyta > Magnoliopsida > Asterales > Asteraceae > Mikania > Mikania micrantha. Next base: position 15,542,886 of record CM018698.1, read on the forward strand.
GTTGTTTTCGATTTTTGAATAACCCTATTGGAAGTATAAATAGAAAGATGGAAATGAGTTGAATTCGTCACCTTTTGCATTTGTGTTGGTATCATTTTAATTCCATGCTCTAAACACGCCTGGCATATTATCTAATCCTTGTAACGCTTGGAAAAATATATGTCGTTCACCCTAAGAATATATATGTAAATACAAAAGGAATTAGAAGAGCATATGCTTACATTCATCATACAAATATTTTAGGTGTTAATTTTGCTAATTTGTCAAACCCTCCAAGTTGAGGGAGGGCATCAATAGATATGATCAAACTTACTTGAGTCTACAGATGAGGAGTGATGCATTTGTCTTCTTCTTAAAATCATTTGAGCCAAATTCAATTGCTAAAAGATCCTTATAAAGGCCATTTTTCTCATCTTTGATTTCAAAAAGACACCATAAGTTTCTGTAAAAGAAGGCTCTTGATCACCTCCTGTTAAATCCAAGGACATCAAATTGGAGAACGCCTCTGTATCCATGGTGTTTGCTTTTAGTTAACTTAATCTCAAAAATATTTATCTCAAAAATATTCCAATCAAATATTTTAACACATTTTCAGAACTTTTGTTGCATTCCCTTTCAGCTTCCAAAATTCTATCAGAAGAAGATGAATTTGAAAAATTTTCTTGTTCCCGTTCTTGGTCCAATCAAATATTTTAACACATTTCCTGCTTTTTCTTCTTTCCACCAAATTCAAGAAGCATTGTCACAACCTAGAGGAAGCATTGTTGTGCATACCTTAAGTTTGAAAAGAATAGCGAGCAAAACGTCAAAAAGGAATCTACAAAAAAAAATTCATATACATTATTCATAACATATACATAGTTGATAAATATAAACAAAGATACAAAATGAAAGAATAAAAAAGAAAGAAAAAAGATAGGCTCAAATACATCAACTTAACATAACACTGAAGAAAACGTCAAACATTATGGTTGTATGGAGCTTGCCTGGCCAAGATATAACATGTATCTTCTATATTTTACAAGATCTAAAAATTTAAAAGCAGGTCAATATTTAGAGAAACTATATTTATAAAAAAACCAAGTAGTAATTAGTTGTTCGTGGTGAGATAGTATCATCATCCTTTGGATCTAGGAATCTGCATTGTGTATGAATTTCTACAACATGGGTATAAATGAAGCAATCAAAATTATAAATTAGGGTTCAAAGATATACTACACATGGAACCTAAACCAGGAAACAAACGCCCATCCACAATTAGAGTGCTCTACACTCGGTGTATATTTCTTGTCCAAAGAAACTAATAATCATGCTTTACTCCTACATGAAAGAAGTGATAATATTACCCCAACTATTATTAACTCTGAAGGCATTACAAGGATGGTATCAAAAAAGAATATGTTAATAGACAAAGTGGGAAACAAAACCAACCACAACAGTAGTAGAATATAATGCAAGCCATTACAAATGACAATTGCTACATGTCCTAGCTGTCCACTGACAAAGTGGGAAATTAAACCAACCACAACAGTTGTTTAGGTACAATGTTTTGAAAACCGGACCGGCCGGTCGAACCGGTTAGGGGTTTTGGGCAGTTTTGGGTGAACCGGCCGGTCGAACCGGCGAACAGGTGGTCGGACCGGAAAACCAGCGATCGGGTCGGTGGTTGAACCGGTTTTTAAAATTTTTTATTTTATAATACGAAACAACAAGAAGAAAATTACATCACATTAACAATCCATTATTTTAGAGCAGTTATAGTTGGACCAACAAAACAAATCAAAATGCTATCAAAGCCCAAGTTATGTTTTTTTTCTTTCAAAACTACACAATTAAACAGGAAAAGTTGAATAGAGATAGTTTATCAAAGTTAAAGATGCACAATAGAACAAACAATTGATAAAATAGAGGATGATGCTCATGTTCACTGCCAAAAAGACATAACAATTCTTTATACGCATATGATTACCAAATCCAAAAGAAGGGTCAACTTTTGGTCATCAAAATCCCTTACTTCAATTTTTCAAAGCATTCGAAAGAGAATATGCATAACCCTACATACAAACTCAAAAACGAAAATAGAAAGCTATATTACCTTGAAAACTCGTTGTTGCAGAAGATTAGAGAGAAGATGAGCGGAAGAGTTGCAGAGAGAAGTGCCCAAAGCAGATAACATGCCTGCAAAACACAAAAATAAACTACTTTCATTTTTCAATGGAGGGAATTAAACCTAGAGCTTGAAGCAACATCGATTCTAGGACGAATCAGTGATAGATGGAGTGCTGGAACCCGGATCTGTAGAAAAATTAGAAAGAGATAGGTTTCAGATGACATTTTGAATTTTGAAAGAGGAGAGTCATTCGACGGGATTGAATGGAGCGTCTCATTCGAAGGGATTTAAATTTTGAAACACGATCCAGGAGCCAAATTTCAAGATGAATGTGATGTGCTTTATGAGTTGTACCAAAAGCTTGAATGTATGTACAGTTCTTAAAATTAAGATATTGCACTTTCTCTCTCATATATGCATTATAAATAGTATATAGATATTGATTGTAAAATATGATGATATAAAGTATGGTGTAAATAGCAACACTCGAATGATCATAGATATCTAAAAGTATTACTAATTAAGCAACAACAACCAAAATTTAATAATTACTAAAAATTAATTTAAAACTTGATATTTAACAAGTTTTGTTATCCAATCTTTATATAATTGATGATGTATAATATTTAGTAAGGCTCTTATATAACAACATGGGTTAATTGTTTAATTAACCTAACATTAACTATTTATTAATTTTATATGTTTAAATCTTGTGAATATCTAGCAAAATAAAATGAAGTGTTTTAGGCAATGGAAAGTATGTTAAGTGATGATATAAAAAAACTATTAAGAGTTTGATTTTTATATCACGTCAAAACTTTATAAAGATTGAACAAAACCTACATAATATTAAAATTATAGAGTTCGTAATGAAAATTTCATATAGAGTTCGTGATAAAAGATTTGATTTTAATATGCAACTTATGCTTCTGACAATAATGCATAATATTTGTTCTCGAAAGTGTACTATGATACGCGCCACAATGCGTGGAAGGAAGAAATCTAGTTTTCATTATTTCAAAGCTTGCTAAATAATAATTTTTAGATATATCAATGATTATTTATTTAATTTAAATAAAAGGTTGTCAATTTATTTATTTATATATAATAATATATAAATTAATGCTTTAATAATAAATTAGATATGTAATAAATAATAAATGATTATGTTAGTTTAACGATAGTAATTAGTTAACGATACGTTGGTGTATTTAGTTAGTAGAATTTGTGTAACTAGACTTGCACAAAAAGAAATAGTAAAATCTCACTATTATGAAACGGATTCTAACCTATCGATATCCTCTTAACTTCACTTATTAAAGATCTTGGGTTTAAGTCTTTTTAAGAGCGATTTACTTTTATATGAAAATGTATATTGCTTTTAAAAATATTAGCACAAAGTTGTTTTGAGACACTTTTAATTCATTACATTTGGGAAACAAAAATAAAATCCCATTACTAGTAGAATCAAAAAGTGTGTTGGACTTTTAGACCAAAAAAGAAGCCGATATGCTTAATATAACCTTCAAAACTATGGTTGTTAAAAGATTTTGACTTGATTAGTTTGTCAATTTGAAATAACATATCTCACAATTTTTTTTGGGTATAGATATTGGTACACCGGTGTATGGATAACAACACTTTTTGAATTTTTTAATATTAAAAAATATTAAAAAAATATGTATAAGTAAAAATTATGTGAGTATGATGTGATTGATTTGATTTGAGTATGGTGTATAAGGCCACAAGGAGTCGTCCCAAAACTCCCCACTTTTCCCCGTTGCCACATCAGCGCCACATCAGCTTTCCTCACTTTTCCCCACTTTTCCCCACTTTTCCCCATTTTGCACGGTGTCGTCCCACTTTTCCCCATTTTCAAATCTTATTTTTATTTAATTATTTAACAATAAATAAATAATAATAATTAAATAGATTCATTAAAAATAAAATATAAAATTACATTAAAATTTAAAAAGATATTACATTAAATTAAAAAGATATTACATTAAATGAAAATACTAATTATTCGGGTTATTGGCGTGATATTGTTGCGATAAATGCTCCAAATGCTCGATAAGGTCGGCTCGAAGATTTTCGTGCGTTGTTCTTGATCGTAGCTGATAAAGAATGTCTTCTCCAGGCTGTTCATCGCTAGGAGGGTCCTCTATGTGTTCTGGTGATATTGCTGACCCATTCCATTTTAAAATCATATTGTGTAGAATGATACAAGCATACATAATTTTTCGTAAACTTCGTGGATGCATTTGCTTTGCGGGACGATGCAATATATTCCACCTTCCCTTCAAAACACCGAAAGCTCTTTCAACATCTTTTCGTGCAGCTTCTTGTGCTCTCTTGAATCGACGACGTTTTAAATCATTTTCGGGAGGATGCTGCAACGATTTCACTATAGTTGCCCAACTAGGATAAATCCCATCACCAAGATAATATCCAAGCTTGTATTCGACGCCGTTAACCATAAACGGGCACTTTGGGGCTGATCCATCAAGTATGTTGCTGAAAACATACGAACGATCAAGAACGTTGAGGTCATTGTTGGAGCCAGGAGGTCCAAAGAAAGCATGCCAAAACCAAGTGTCTTGTGATGCCACCGCTTCAAGCATCACTGTCGGAACCTTGTAATCACCCCGTGTGTATTGTCCGCGCCATTCAATCGGACAATTCTTCCAAACCCAATGCGTACAATCTATACTTCCCAACATCCTCGGGAATTTGTGTCTTTCAGAATGCGCTTGGTATAGCAACTGAACATCATTGTAAGTGGGTTTTCGAAGAAATTCTTTTGCATACAAAGAAATAACACCGTCACAAAAATGATCGAGGCTTTCACGCGACGTTCTTTCAGACATTTGTAAATACTCATCAAGAGCATCTGGAGCGTTACTGTAAGCTAATTGTCGTATCGCGGATGTGCACTTTTGAAGTGCAGTAAAACTTTGATGACCTCTTGCATCAAACGATGTTTGAAAGTATTGATAATTCATTTCAATATCGTCTACGATACGCAAAAATAAATCTCTAGGCATACGAAATCTTCTTTCAAATAATTCGTTGGTGAATGTTGGGTTGGTTTCGGTGTTAAAATAATGATCGACAAGCCTCTTGTGTGATTCGGCACGATCGTCCCGACATATATACCTTTTAAACAAATTGTAACATATATATTATAAAACACATAATAAAAAAAATATAAAAAAACAACTATACTAAAAAAATTGTGTATACCTTCTCGAAGAGGATGCGGTGGATGCAAACTCGTTTAAACTGGTGGCGACGATGGTTGAAAAAACTGAAAGTTTCGTTGTTTGATATTGATCTCCTCTTCTTCTGAACTTGACGATTTACTTTCAAATGTGGGAAGCTCCAATGTAAACGGATCCATTGTTTTAAACTTTATAAAATTTGAGTGTAGAATGAAAGAATAAAATGATAAAGAGTGTGAGTTGTGATTGTTTTGGAGTTGTTTAAATAGAAAAAAAATTAGATTTTTTTTAAACCCACAACGGTCCTCCCAACGGTCCAATACCCACTTTCCCCACTTCGGCTTGAAACGGTGCCATCTTCCCGATTCACCCCACCCCACTTCCGGGGGGGTGGTGTTCCCGGTCGGCCCCAAATTTCCCCGCCTCTCCCCGCCTCTCTCCCGGCTCCCACTCCGACCTTTCTAAAAGATGTGGGTGGTGTATGAATATTAGGACCCATTAATTAAGTTTACTAACTTTATTATTCTTTAATTCAGTCAAAATATTTAACCTATAATTATAAGGCTGACAACATTAATTAATTTGATTTGAGTTATTACTGAATAATTAATACGAGTATCAATAAGACCATGGGGTTTGTTTCACGGTTCACCCACTCCACATATGCGTCACGTAGGCACTCACCACAACCACCCACTCCACCAAAAGTGGTGGAAATGCCCCTTTGTCCAACCACTCCACGTCATTCTTTTTTTAAATTAAAAAAGTAGATATAATTAATCATAAATTAAAAAAATTACATAAAATTATAAATGAAAATTACAAATTAATAAAAAAAATTACATAAAATTATAAATAAAAATTACAAATTAATAAAAAAAATTACATAAAGTTAATTATCTCTATATTTATTTCGAATTTTTTCCTTCTCCTGCTCGGCAATTTCACGGTCGACCCCGGTTAAGTGGCCGGTGTTGGTGAATAGAAGTTGTAACTCTACCAACCGTTGACTTTTCCGTTTTAATTCGTTAAAGTCACCGATTCGTTGAGATAAGTTTTCTATTCCTTGGTTATAATTCGGGGTCGTTTGAGATGAAAAGCCCCGTCTTGCCCTTGCTCGGTCGGCCTTTGCACGATCTCTCCCAATCGGACGGGTCAAATCTTCTATCTTGTCGTCGTCTTCTTCTTCATTGAGCTCGTTTAGATTTATTTGAACTCGAACATCCGACGTGCGGTCGATAACAGTTTGAATCAAAAAAAGGATTCATTGGAGAAGAGTTAAAGAACCAATTCGGAGGTGGTGTGTTCGGGTTTCGGTTAGGTGGAGTGTTTGGGTTGTAGTATTGGTTTGGTGTTTGGTTGGGATCCATGGAAAGTATTTTTTTTGTTAAGAAAATTGAATTAATTTGAAATGGGAAGAGTGGAAAATTTTTTGTGTTGAATGAATTTGAAATGTGGTGTTTAAATATGTAATTCTTTTTTTAATTGGTTGCCAAACGGTCGAAATTTTCATACGCCCGTTGCCCCACTCACGTCGGGCCACCCACGCCCACTCTCTTGGCACATCCCGTGATCTAATTGTCATGTAATTGACAATTTTATAAAAGAAAAAAAAATTCTCGTAATTGATTAATTGTAAAATTGGTTTTCTTTTTGCCGTTTGAAAGAAATTAAAATAGGTTATTTACGTAAAAATAAAATATACAAATAAATAAAAAGGGAAAATATTTTTAACGAAAATGCTAATTAACATTATTTAAAATGGGTGTTTTTTTTACAAAGCGTGTTTTTATGAGATTTATTTACTAAAAAAATGTTTTTTTTTTAAATATTCAACAAAATGCTGTAATAACTTTAAAATCTAAGAAACATTTATACTTTGTTTGTGGCATCACTCTTGATCATATCAGACAAAAAATGAGTGTTTATGAAAATTTACAATTAGTAAATAAAAAATTGACTTAAAATATATTGGAATAAGAAAATCTATTTAACTAAACTATGTTTTTTTTTAAACTTTTATATCCATGAACAAAAAAACTAAAAAATAATAACTCAACAAGCAACTAAAACAACAAGATTTAAAAAATTTTCATTTTTACTAATTAACACGAGTAGTGAAATAGTAACAAACTTTTTAGTATTGACATTTTTCATTCAACTAACATATTCTGATATCTTTTAGATAATTTTTTATAAATCTACAAATTCAAGATGTATTTTAGTTTAAAACTTACTGAAATTATAATGTTAAAAAGAAATAAATAATACTTTTAAAATTACCTATAATTACAACTAATGAGGTGTCATACTCTTTTTAAATTACGTATACTTAATTTATACATAAATACACCTTTGTTGAAGAATTATATAACAATAATTCTTTGTGAATTAACTTTTATAACAACACTCATTTGGTAAAAACATTGTAAGTTTAGTTAGTATTAAATTTATATTAAAGATTGATAGCATTTCGTGAAAATGTGGTAATTAAAGCTTAGGTAAAATTAAATAAAGATTGCATTTATTGACAAACAATGTCAGCATTTAAGTAGTTTTAATTTTACATTCTAAGTAAATGTCAATGTTAACCTTTTTTAATTTTGTTTAGCAAACATGAGTCAAGTCAAATACTGGAAATCTGTTTTGGATGTTTTTGAATCCAGATTATCAAAATGGAAAGCACGTGTGTTGTCAATGGTAGGATCACATTGATTAAGCAGTCCTTGATTCACTTCCTATCTATTATTTCTCGTTATATCGTGCACCAGAAAGCGTGATCGACAAACTGGAGATCATTCGCATATTGTTTCTTTGGGGCGCTTCTCCTGGCACATCGAAAATCAATTGGGTTAGCTGGTCAAAAGTTACAGCTCCCAAAATATTGGGTGGTTTGGGCTTGGGTTCATTAAAAATTTCAAATATGAGCATGCTAACACGATGGTGGTGGAGATTCAAAACAGAAAAAGGTGACTCTGAAGGAATGTCATATGGGCTTTACATCACAACTCGAGATCTTGGTCATTAATACCAGCTAAACTTTCAATGTCTGGAATGTGGAAACAAATATATAAGGTGGAATGTGATCTAAAGAAATTTCATATTGACATATCGCAGTTGCTTGTTGGAATGGTTGGCAGAGGGGATCAGATTCGATTTTGGCTAGACTATTGGGTTGGAGACGCAACATTAGCAAACCGATTTCCAACACTCTTTCAACTTGAATGTTGGAAACATTGTCTCATATCTGATAGATACAATCTTATTAATGGAAGAGTAGTATGGTCTTGGAGTTGTAGAAGACAAGTAATTGACCCTAGTGAAGTTACTGAGATAAGAAATCTAATTGACTTACTTGTTATGGTTCAATTTTCAACGCCCCATTTGCGGTGCACACATATAATGTATATAACATATAATGTATATATGTGTGGGCCCTCAAGGGGCCAAAGTAAAATTGCACTAATTTTAACATTATTTTACTTATTTTGTGAAAATAACGTTAAAAATGTTGGGATGATCAACTTCAAACGATAACTTTGAGCCGGGGATTCCTTCGGAGCAGCCTCTCTATCCCAATTGGGATAGGGGTAAGGTTTGTATCTATCCTTCCCCCCCAGACCCTACTGAAAAGTGGGAATATACTGGGTATGTTTGTTTGTTTGTTTGTTATGGTCCAATTTTCAGATACAAATGATATCTGGAAATGGAAGGGGGTAATTTTGATCATTTTACAGTCAAAAGTGTTAAAGAATTATGCAATAACACATGAGGTCACCATGTGGAGTTTAATTTCCCATGAAACGATTGGGTACCCAAAAAGTTAATCTTTTTGGTTGGAAAGCAGAAATGGGCAGGATCCCAACAACAACAACATTGTTAAAAAGAAACATTCGTCTCAAAGGCACGATCTACAAATTATGTAGTGGCGAAGATGGAACGGTTGATCACTTATTTATCTCGTGTCCGGTGGCAAATTACATATGGAATCGGGTAAGCAGCTGGTGTAAAATAAGCCTGATCTTTGCTTTCCCTTTTCGTGACCTGGTGGAACTTCATAAAACAATAAGAGTAGACAAGAGAAGGAAGAAGATTGTGCAAGGAATTATATTGGTAGCATGCATGTGTATTTGGAAGACAAGAAATAAAGTTCAATTTCAACATGTACAAGTAACAAAAGAAAAGATTATGAAGGATATAATAGCGCTTGGTTTCCTTTGGATAAAAAATCGATCCAAAGAACATAATTTGAACTGGATTTTATGGTGTTCTTTTGATGTATGCTAAATTGTAATTGTGGTGTTACCTTCTATTGTTTTCCTTTTCAGGGTTCTAGATTCTTCCTAGCTCTTTCTAATAAAATTGTTGGCTGTTAAAAAAAATAATTTTGTTTAGCGATAATTGTTATTAAATGAAAGTAATTAGGGATGTTCATCGGTTCGGTTAACGGCTTGTATGGTTCGGTTTATTCGGTTTTCAAAAATTTTTCTCCCTAACCGTTAACCGAACCAAATTCGGGAAATGATTATCCGAACCGAATTCAACCGAACAAACCGATTAAAAACCAAATAAACCGGTTAAAAACCGAATAAACCGGACCGAATAAACCGAATTCAACATTATATTATTGATAAAAATAATAAATTTAATTATGAACTTGGTTCAATCGGTTAACCAGATAAACCGAACAAACCGAATTCAAAAAAAATCTAAAACCGTTAACTGAATCGAAAACCGAATTCGGATACAGTTAGGAACCGAACCGAAAACCGAATTCAGAATTCGGTTCGGTTTGTTTCGGTTACGAATACGGTTTGGTTTGTTTCGGTTACGAATACGATTCGGTTATCGCTTTTAAACGGTTTTCGATTATCCTGAACAGTCCTAAAAGTAATACGTGGATAGGGGTGTAAACGAGCTGAGCCGATCCCGAGCTCATTAGGCTCGAGCTCGGCTCGTTTAGATAAACTCGGGCTCGAGCTCGAGCTCGGCTCGTTAAGGGCTTTATTTACTAGGCTCGAGCTCGGCTCGGCTCGGCTTGTTTAGATTTTATTTATTTACTTTAATTACTAATTTACTTATATTTATAATTATATTTTCTAAATTTAACATAAAATATTTAATTTAAATATATTTATCATAATTTTATATATAAAAATAATTAGTTTTATAAATAAACACTTAATATAATAAATAAAAATTATATATTCAGAAAGCTCGTTAAGGCTCGCGAGCCGGCTCGAGCTTGATATGTAAAGCTCGAGCTCGGGCTGGATAACTAAACGAGCCATATTTTTGGGCTCGGGCTCGGGCTCGTTAAGGCTCGGCACGTTTGAGCTTTTTACCGATCCGATCCCGAGTATTTCACGAGTTGTCTTGGTTCGTTTACACCCCTATACGTGGATATGCTGCAAGTTGTTGGTGCTTTAAGATATTTTGTACAGAAAAATCTATTCATTGCCATTTATTGTGTTATAATTGCTACGGTTCAACACATGCATTAAAGTTGGCAGCTCCGTACCAAACATTAAACAAATACGATTCGGAATATGAAAACATATATGAAAGTTATCTTCTTCGGTACTTAATACAAAAATAAATAAAAACATATGTCACTACTTTTTACTGTATTCATTGGCGGAGGGTTTAGGGGGCCCGGGGTGCCTCGGCTTCTGCCAATTTTCCGGCCATAAGTCTTGATATAGTAGTTTTCGGTCGAAAAATTTTATAGGTATTAAGCCCGGCCCCTTTGGTTTTTCTTCATAAAATTCCTTCGGCCTCCTTGGATTTTAAAAATTAATAAAGTTGAACTAATATTGTAAGTTTTAACATTACCTTTAATGATTCAGAGTATTGGTTGTTATCTTGTTCATTAGTCAATCTTGAGTTTAAATCTTGTTTCGAGTCTTAAAAATTAAAATATGACTTAACTATTGAACATTACATATTTCAATAATCGCCTTTGCAAAGAAAATTGTTGAGAAGTTTGATTCGGAGTGTATAATCAACGAGTTCAAAGAGCTTAAAGGTCGTAGCATTGAATTGTGATTCTTCTTCCGGGTACTTACATTTTAGTTTTAAACATTTTATGTCTTGTTTAATACAAAAATATATATACTTTTGAGTGGAACAAATATTTTATATTTTAAATTGTTTGATCCGACCCGAATAATCATGTGTCGACCTGAATTTTAGCCCCGAAACATAGCGATAAGGAAAAAAATTTTGCCCCATGACTTTCGGCCCCTCGCATAAAGTTTTCAAACTCCGCCATTGACTATATTTACTATAATTTTCGGCATATCTATACAATTAAATGTATTTTTTATTAAATAATAATATTAATTTTTAATTATACTTTTATGTATTTTGTAAATTAAAAAAGTTTTCACAAGACATTAAAAATATTTAATTATAAAAATTATATTTATTCAAAAACCTAATCAATAGAAAATATGAAATATTCAAATATAGTTTTTTTAAACGAAATTTAGAAAAAAAAAACAAACCAAACTTTGTTAAATTTATGTTTGTACAGTTTATTTCAGTTTGGAAAATTAGAAAAATACGAAAAGATTTTGTTTCTTCAATAACAAAAATACAAAATACAAAAAAAATACAAAAGGGTTAATCTCATTAGCACAAATGAGCCATTCTTATAAAAAGATTGTGTTTGGATGCCTATCTTAACCAAAAAATGTCAAAAATACAAAAGGGTTAATCTCATTGGCACAAATGAGCCATTCTTATAACTCAAACACACGAATGAACAAGCGAATGTCTCATTTGCACGAATGAACACATAGATATTTCATTCGCACGAATGATATCAGCGAATGGGTAAGTAGTATAAAGATGAGCCATTCACACATGTGACTCATTCCTCTTTTTTTCATTTGATTATTGTGTGATAAAGTCATTCACCTATATCACTCTCTGTCGATTTCTCGTCATTACCATTGTTTATTATGATCAATTCTTGTCTACTAATCTACGTTTACATTTACAGGTGATTAGGATCGATTTGGACTGAATCCTTGACAAATTGTGACCAAAAACTAGGATTTAAGGTTTAAGGTTAATCAGACTAAAATAGTAATTAAAACTAATGAAAACGTTAACAAACTATAATCCAACTTGTTCCAAAACTTTAATCGTAGTGTCTGAATCCTTTAAAATTGGTTTTGTGGTCTAATTTGTTGTTTTGATGTTAAAGGGTTTTATAATCGTCTGTCATACGAATGGACCCATTTGTGATACTCACTCGTAGGAATGAATCCATTCTTGATATCGATTTACACGAATGAGACTTATTCGTATCAATGAAACATTCATGGGACTGTCAAATTTGCACGAATGAGTTCATTATGATGCCTCAGTTGCACGAATGAACATTCTTTTCAATATTTTGGTTAAATTTGGTGTTTATGTTAATATGATATGACAAGTTTATGGTTTTTGAATACATAATGATTCTCAAAGCATCGCATGAGAACAACATTTATGCTAACCTTGATTCTACTACTAGGAATGTTATAGGGGTTTGTTGACATTATCACATTCCTGTGGAGATTTTGCATTGCCACAACGATTATTTTCAGTTGTACTCCATAACTTTCGCATCATAGGTCATTCTGTACTTCCGTCGATATAGACCGCACCATCACCCTCACATTATTTGAGGAGTGGTCGGAGGACACGAAGTCACCATCTCTACTGAGCACAATAGGAAAGTGTGCAGATTCAAGGACTTGCCGGAGCACTCATTACATTGGACAAGTTGCAAGTACGAGGGTGATCTTAGCTCTTGCGTCCTCAACAAGGCGAACCTCTGCCCTTAGTTCAAGTATTTCTACCATGTCATTACATTGCCTTAACTCAAGGCATGGTGGTTTCGATGATCTTAGAAAGACCCTCATGTCACCATTTGTTGCTTAGGTCCTTAACCTTTCCTTCAACTTCTTAAAGATGGTCTTTACACACATGTGGGAGGATGTCGCATTTAGACAAGAAGTACCTTATCTGTCTGAGGTTCCTCCCGATGATCTGTGATGCATAAATACCTGAATTTCCAAAGATTAGCACAAATATTATTAGACTGGAGCACATGATGGATACCACACTCAACTAAGCGCTATCCAACAAATAAAATGATGCCAAGCCCCCGACTCGTTGCCTTTTCAGCCACCTCATCAATTAAGACTATGTTGCACCAACCAGGATTAAGTGGAGGCACAAGGAATCAGATTCGAATGTTGAGGACATCATTTTTCCTCTGAGGGATGATAATGACGATGATATTGATGATCAAGTTGGCCCATATACCACCACTCCGGCCACTGCATCCAGTATCATAGAGATTAGTGAGCCTATTAGTGTTTTGGCGAATAAGGAGCTTTTACCGCTCAATCCAAAGGACGTCAACCTGGATGACATTACATTCAATGGTGATTATGATGCAAAGACATAGATGATGAGTTTATCACCACCACTACGGGCCCAAGACTCGTGGACCTGGAGAGGAATGGAGAAAGCCTTAGAAGCTTCATTGATCAGCGACATTGAGTCATTCAGATTCGTACTTGTTAGAAGGAAAAAATCTGAGTCCATTGCAACAACTACAGTCATACATGCTACAGTCACTCAGATTTTTTCCTTGTGAATGTCTGGGACTGTCACTATACTTCTTATAGTTTTTGCATCCTAGACCTCATTCATGCCTGCCCATGTCATCACAGCTGCTACAAACGGTCTTTCCTCAACACGATCAAAGAGTTCCATTCCAAATTTCTCAATTTGCTAAACTACTTAGAGATATGAACAGTTTGGTTAATAGGCTGATGGCGAGGATCCATTAGCAAGATCTAGCCATTGCACAACTAACTAAGAGAAACATTAAGCATGATGCTCTGCTACTTCAATTGGCTGAGAGGAACACAGAGCTTGAATCAAGACTGTAGAAAGCTGCCAAGGAACATCAACAACTCTCCCTCACAGACAAATCTCTTAAGGAGAAGATACTTTGCTTGGAGTCAGACAAAAAGAAGTTATCTGATGCACAGGAAGGTCTCAAAGATCCCAATTCCAATACTTGAGGGCAAGGTAGTTGATACTGACTCCGAGGATTCGAGTGATGACAAGGAAGATAAGGATGATGAGGATAGAGTTGACTATGATGGGGCTGATAGTTAGGATGGTGGTGATGACGATGATGAAGATGCGGATGCTGTTACAGGAGCATATGGATCTATAGAGCAATTTGCCCAATCTGGGCAGAGACGCAAGAGAAAGCAAGACGAGCATAATACAACTCCTGAGTCAACCACCGAGACATCTTGGAAAACTGAAATTTTAGATGCAGTGCCTATGAGCCATTTGAATGCCAAGCTGACAATGATTCTCAATGCTCAAGGCATCATCTAGCATTCAGCAAGATATGGAAAAGAGGAAGGGGAGATCATACACTGCCTGACCAAGGCACAAATAGCCGAGTTGTTCATCTTGAATCCCAAAGAAATTTTTTTTGATGATACTGCTCACCCTGCTTTTGATCTCCCCACGCCTTAAGACGTCGGTGATATTGATGAAGTCATTTTGGTGGATTTGGATGTTGCTCAATCAACAACTTGTACATCTACTGATGCAGACCTGCCTACATTTGCTGATCTTTTTCAGCAACATGCAGTAGAATAGCTGAATTGGAAGATTGATGAAAAGGCCATTGTAACATCACTTCTTTTCAGGTAAATGTTATTGCAAGAATTTAATTATTGATAGAACGCATTATGCTATTAAGATTATTTAACTTTGCATGATGACATAAACTCCGGATTTCATTATTGAGAACACATAATTGTAACGCATGAACTACCAGGAAATTTAGGTATGATATAACTAGGATATGCCTGGAGTGGTTATTGTAGTTTCCACATGTATGACATATTTTAGTTAAATGATTTTGGTAATGGTCTGAGATTCTATCACTAAATATAGGCAAAGACACATGTCATGGTTTATCGAAGTGGTGGTTGGCTGGCGGTTGAATAGGTTGCGACCGACTTTTACGTATGACCTATCCATAAACTTACTTCGGTTTATCATGGATGTGTCGGTGATATGATTTAGTGAGGATAATTCTTGGATGTTGGAATTGAATAAGTGAATTGACATAATAAAGATTTTCTACTTGGATGTTGGAATTGAATAAGTGAATTGACATAATAAAGATTTTCTAAATTGTTAAACGTTGGTGAGAACACAAAAACATCAATATAAAACATGAATGTTATTTCAGAAAGGTTAGCCTAATAACGTGTTCACGTGGGTGACTGTTCACACAAATACATCTGTTAGGATTAACAATTCAGAAAAGATATTCCATAAATTTATAAATCAAGTTGGAATACGATACGAGCGTTGTATTTGTAAAGGTGACGATCTCTACGAATCTAAAAGTAAGTTACGCGTTCCAACGAGATAACCAAAATAAATATTTTACGACATTTAAAATAATAAAAAGGAATTAAAAACGTTTATTAGGAATTACCACTTTAGAAAGATTTAAAATAAACTGTATTATAAACCATTTTACGTTTTAAAGTTACTTTATACAAAACTTGACAAGATAATACGATTAAACGTAAACAAAAAGAACCCGAGCACACGCGAGTTAAACCCGGACTATAAAAGCCCATTTTCTTCTCCTTCATTTGGCAGCCCTGAACTCTCTCTCTCTCTCTCTACATTTTCGACACACACACTCTCTCTAGTTTTCTCTCTAGAGAACTTAATCGTTTCTCAACCATTTTCGAGATTATTGCATCAAAACGCTTCTCCATCAACCTAGAACTCGAAAGTACAAGGATTTCGAGCTTTACATCACTTTTTCAAGGTATATCTATGTGTTTTATTTCGGGTTTTAGCTTCAAACAACACCCGGTCTTATCACCACTTTCATACATGTTTTTAACTAAACTAAACCTTAAACTAGTAATTTATGAGCGATTAACAAACCTGCAACAAAAGCTTGAAAGGGTGGCTGAAGGTTGAAGATGATGGTGACCGTAGATACCACCTCATCGATACTCCTTCATCGATATTAATCGATCGATATTAGCAATATCGAAGGGCAACCTTTGAACCTATCATCCACTGTCGATATTATGAACCCGTCGAGACTGCTAATCTCGACCAAACAACCATCAACTTAACCATCATCGATATTAATCTTTTGAAACTAACCCATTGATACTAACCATCGAATCTAACAGTATCGGTGATTCTATGGTTGGTCGAACGTGATAAATTCGATGGGAAGCTCATCGAGATTATTAAAATCGATGGTGACCTCGTCTAGATTATTAAGTTTGATAATGGTCTTGTCAGATTATTCATATCGATGGTGGATCTACCAATACTAACCACAACTATATATATAACAATCGATATTAACTTGCTGAACTTATAGTATCGATGGACACTTGATCACAATATCGATGGGTGCAATAACAAATAACATTGAAAAATTTACAAACTAAACTAAAACACGCATGCATGATTTCATGCATGCACGCGTTCAAAGATACCACCTTTGTATAGATTTTTCTAAGTAAATGGTTATTCTAAACTCATTTCTTTAACAACTAGTATCATGGGATTTATACACTTATCGAAAACATACATGCATGATCTCATGCATGCATGTGTTCAAAATATTCACCACCTTTCTCAATATCTAAGTTGAATTTAATTTAATGTTAAAACTATTTAAACTCACAAGGACCTCAAACTCTAAGGAACATAATCATTATATATTTGAGATTTGGATAATTCACCACAACTTAAACTAAACCATATGGATAATGATGTAATTTCCAAATATGACATAAACTCAATGGATACGACATATTGATAACACGTGTATTTATGAACACAAAACACATGAAATATAGGTTGTTAAACAATTGTTGATTTCACATCAGTGAGCGCGCATTCTGCAACACACAAACGATAAATTTCATCTGTGAGTTCTCATAATCCCCTTTTTACTCTTTCTATTTTTAAATTTGGGGGGTGAAACATGTACAACTTAAACTCTTATACTTTTACATAACACTTGTGAAAACTTGGATGACATTGATGTATTGCCACTAGATTTGCATTGATATGAACCACTGTTGATTGAGTTGACTTCGATCCTCCGCAGTGATTAGGGTAAACTCTGATGCACCAAGAGCCACTGTTGATTGAGTTGACTTCAGTCCTCCACAGTGATTCTTTATGTTGTTGATTGAGTTGACTTTGGTCCTCCGCAGTGATTCCTTCTACTATTGATTGAGTTGACTTCGGTCCTCAACGGTGATTATATGCTAAACTCATTATTGTGGTTATTGCTTTATTTGATTGAACTTACTTGGAATATTTATTGATCTGCTTGTTAGTGAATTTACAGGATATGTTCATCTTTGCAGGTTCACATGTGTTTACTTAAACTTTTATATTATTTTTGGGTGTGTTAAACTTATGATTACTCACCAACTACGTCTGCAGTTGAGACTTGATTTTTACATGTTTCAGGGAATGAGGAGAAATAGGGAAGATAGCTCTACACTTTTGGACAACATCACATAGGATCTTGGACTTAGCTAATTTAACTGATTCCACTAAAGATTAGGATTTAGTTAACTTAGCTACATCTTTTGTGTGCTTTGTTGTAACTGTTTCATGATAAACATGATTTTTGTGTAATTAATTTAAATACTTGAAATGTGATGATACGTTTTAGTTGCCCACGAGATTTTGAACAATATGCACATTCCTCGTGGCATCCCGATGATTTAACCGTCGGTCGGGGTGTTACAGCACAGACAAGGAAGCATCTGTGGTTGATTTACAACAATAGAAGGAGAATGGCAGACATACTAGATGGAGCTGATGAAGAGAAATATTACCTATCCCTCAATTCCGCACACCAAAGTTTATCGGACCATATGATTTCAATCCAAAAGTCTAATATTGAGTTGGGAATATTTCGATGATCTTAGATGGTACACAGTCAAAAGAGAGCAGGGAATCCATTATTTTAGATATCCACATGACTTCAAGACATTGCCAAATTGTGAAGTTAATCAACTTGCACGTCTGAAGTTATTGTTCAACGATTCTTCTGGAATGTCTTCATGATTCCAGAGACAACTCCAGTTCGAATACAAGAAGAATTGGTTAAAATTCTAGCCACAACAACCTGAGAGATACTATATGCCAAATATCGACCAACAAAACTAATAGCATATAGTGATTCCAAAATGGTTTTCGCCGAGAGTGATGGATAAGATTCCTTTGAGGCTGTGGTAGTTCTATGTCAAGACGATAAGTGGGACTCCATACGTATCTTCGACCTGATGTGTCTGACTGACCTATCAGAGGAAGTTGTGAAGACTATGTATGTATAGTTTCTTGATCTTCTTCGAGGTTGAAGACTAGAGAAGGCGCTACAGTTCATGAGAGCCATTCGGATACGCTTTGCATTCGACGTCAATGCCGTATTTGACTGGAAGGCTTAGACATAGTAGTTTTTGAAGACTGATCCTGATAAAGTTAAGAATTAGGTCTAAGGGGGAATACACAGATACACATTTAGTCCTTAGTTTGTTATTATGGTGTATTTTGATGTAGAAAGCCTTTGTGATCAATGAATACGATGTTTTATCTATTGTTTTACTGATATTGAATGTTTAAGTTTGTTATGTATTCAATGTTTAACCATTTGTATGAACGAGCCAAAAGAACGAGTCATTAGCAGGACTCAATCGTATGAATGGCCTCACTCACAGAATGAGCTAATAGCATGACTCATTCGTACAAATGGCCATAGACTATATAAACTGACACACTGAATTTGTGACACCCGGCAATTTCAGGTAAATTGCGACTCTTACATTCTTTACATTTCACATTCATACTTGTTGCATTTCATTTAATTACGTTTGATTAGATGAATTGAACATAAGCAACTACGAAACGATAATTCGAGGAACTATCGAATCGTACATTGGTTTTGGAAACCAAGTGTGGCAAACACAAACACTAACGCAAAACAATAATTCGGGGAATAATTGAATTGTGCATCACACGTTGATTAGGATTAATCAAGCGTGCAAACACTTCGTAAGACACGAACACAAACTATCAAAGATAATTCGAGAAATTATCGAAAAACACACACGAGTCTCACGAATGTTGGTGATCAATCAAACTTATGTGCTACTTTGTGTTTATGGGCTTAAACATGCATTAGATATTAGGATAAACGTTGGGAATCGAACACGAGCGAAATCGAATCATCGAAATAGAAAAACATGAAAATGGACCCATCGCGGTACGCGAGGATCCTATGGCGAAAGGCTTCGCGGCACGAGAAGAAAACCGGGCGTCGAGACTCCCGAATCCCATCGCGGTACGCGATAAACATTTTTGATCGGCCTTCCCGGTACGCGAAGGCCATGCAGATCAAAATTTTTATAAAACTCTACCCCATTCATTTCTCTTCTATTTCTTTCATTTTCTCCGACTTTCTTCATCACATCTCGACCAAATCCCTTTGAACCCAGCACGCAAGTAACATCCATGAAACTCTTTCTTGCAACCTTGGAGTGATTTGAAGCCATTGAAGTTCAAAGGGAGTTCTTGGAGGCCATCAACACGCGAAAGAAACATCTCCAGCCACTTCCAGGGCTTGCTACACCTGCTACAACTCGAATCCTAGCTTCTAAGGTAGTTTTACTTGTTTATTAGTTGTTAGATCGTACATGCAAGGGTTAAAAACCCACATGCAAGTGTCTTTGAGCACATGCAACTCCACGTGGCTATTATGCACGAATTTGTTGGTGATTTTGTATGATATTGTTGTAGATATACTGATTTGATAGTTTAGAAATATTAGATTTGAGTTTTGGTTGAGTTATGATTGATTTGGTGATGATTTAGGCAAACTTTCCATAAAAGGAAAGTTT
The DNA here is from genome assembly GCA_009363875.1 of Mikania micrantha. Classification (NCBI taxonomy): domain Eukaryota; kingdom Viridiplantae; phylum Streptophyta; class Magnoliopsida; order Asterales; family Asteraceae; genus Mikania; species Mikania micrantha. The sequence goes on from CM018698.1 coordinate 15,563,231, forward strand.
TATGTGCAAGTTTTGGATTTGTGATGATCTAGACATGTTAGACATGTCTAGATGTTGTCAAGTGTATATTGGAGTGTTTAGACACACATTTGGATGTATGATTTGGTCAAAAACTTGGTTTTGTATAAACTTTCTATAAATGGTAACTTTTAAGAATCAAAAGAGGGCTTTTGATGTTTTAATATGTTTTGATGAAGGGTGATCATTGAAATATGTTTAAGAACGATTTCTAAACATAGTGGAAACCTTGAATTTGTGAAAACGAGTTTTTAAACGGATACTTTCCAAATAAGGAAACTTTATTTGGGCAAAACGGCATAAATGGTGATTTATGCGCAAACAACATGTTTTAAGGGTTTAAACGTGTTTTATAAACATATTAACGGTATTAACTTTATGAAATGGGATTTTACAACCACACTTTCCTAAATTGGAAACTTTCTAAAAATGGTAACTTGTGCGATTAGGGTCATAGGATGCATTTGATGCCTTATGTGCATTAAGGCACATAAACACAACAATCGTGTCACCAACAATTCGTCGAGTCTCACTAGTCAACACGCACGCACTCGGTTGAGCACACCGACACTTGGAGTTGTATGGGATACCACATACCACAAAACACATACTCACACCTATATGGTTATAGGTGCTTACTAGCAGGTGCTAGCTTTCGCAGACGCGAACCCACAATCACACCGGAACTGCTTAACAGGTGAGTTCACGACCCCTTATTTCTTTTCTCCCTTTGGGGGAGAAAACAATGCATGCTAAACTGTTTTATGAACAACAACTCATTTTATTTGCATATGGACATGCTTTATCACTATATGTAAATGTGTGGACCACATCACAACTAAAAGTCCTCGCGATACTCCACGGATCGTTAGTAGCGCGTAGCGCCTAGCGTCGTAATTTTGAATAGTACTATTTGGGCCTGACAAGCCCCATCCATCGCGCCTGGGAGGCCAACCTAAATGGAGGTCTGAATGGGTGCAATATTGACCAACACTTTGCCATTGTCTTGTGATGGACATGGCGGGAGGCACAACTGTCAGCTTCGGTACGACCCTGCATATAATATAACTGTATTGACTAGCTATCAATCGATACTACATTGTAATGATATGTAGATAACAACTCTTACTTTAAACATTGGATGTTTACTGCTTATGATAAACCTGTGCTCTCACCAACCTTTGTGTTGACCCTTTTTACTCGCATGTTTTCTCAGGTAACTAAGGCACACACTCAGGGATAGGATGCTAAGCTGGAGTCTCATGCATCTACATAGTGCTCTAGGCTTGAGAACATTTTCATTTGTTCTGTTGTGTATTGTTAAAAAAATTTAAATCGCTTCCGCACTATTAAACATATGTTGTTTTGAAAACTTTTAAGTAACGCTTCCGTAACTTTTCAACCATATCTGTTTGATATTATCAACTTTACTTCCGCAACTCTGATTTTACGAAACTATTTTATCCAAGTTATTGGATGTACGTATGCAACCAGGCATGTAGGTCTCGCAACCGTGTGATCGGAGACTGCGATCCTGCAAGATCCGCCAGCCTTCACGACCCCGTTCGGCATGGGAGGGCCGGGGTGCGACAGATATGTGACACCTTAGGCAAATCCAACATCGGCTGCGGACAGGAGAGATCCTTGGTTCATATGTAATAACCCGCCTCTTATACCAACAATGCGTTTTGGGGCTTAATGGTGGTGGATGAGAGGAGAACTCCACAGTTAAGCGTGCTCAGGTGACAGCAATCCAGGATGGGTGACCCCCTAGGAAGCTTTCACCCGGGCGACCAAAAGCAAAGCCGTGAGCTATAATTTGGCAAAGCGGACAATATTGCTGGTAAAACGAGGCGGGGTGTTACAGAATGGTATCAGAGCCACTCCTGTGTCGTTCAGGATGTGGGGCAAACCTCATCCAGGGCGATGAGTCCCGGGGGGTGTCTGGAGGACAGCTTAGGCAGATCCTACATGCCAGAGAGGCTAGCGGGGCAAACCTCATCGAGGACGATGAGTCCCAAGGGGGGGTTTATATGACACCTTAGGCAAATCCCACATCGGCCGTGGATAGGAGAGATCCTTGGTTCATATGTAATAACTCGCCTCTTATACCAACAACGCGTTTTGGGGCTTAATAGTAGTGGATGAGAGGAGAACTCCACAATTAAGCGTGCTCAGGTGACAGCAATCCAGGATGGGTGACCCCCTGATCATACATATAAAACCTGATCATTTCACTTCCACATTAGGGAACATAGATTTACTTCAATTTTAAATAACCAAACATAACAAAAATCTAATGTTTTCAACATATCTTCAATTTTTAACATTCGATTGCTACCAGCTTGGTTTCCACTAAATGTGTTTTATAATCTATTTCCGGACCAATGTTTTCAACATATCTTCAATTTTTAACATCCGATTGCTCATAGCTTCTTTCTCTTCCTTATGTTTTTCCTTTTCAGCCTCCAACTCCGCAATAATTCCATTTAATCTTTCTTTTTCTTCTTCTTTTTCCTTCAGAATTCCCTTGACAATCTCATTCAATTTTTCATTCTACAAAACCAATAAAAAATTATAATGGGTCAAGTTTCGTTTAACTTACAAATAAAATTCATAATGGGTCAAGTTCTGTTTTACTTACAAATAAAATTCATAATGGGTCAAGTTCATTGTGTGAGGGTGATGTTGGTAATGACGTTGGTTTAGATCTAATTTGACTACTTAAGTTACAAAACTAACTAAATAATAAAACCTAATCATTGTTTCATATGGAATAAAACTCTAACTTATTGTTAAAATGAACATACCTTAGGGTTCTGTCTACCATGTGCGTTCGAGTCATTAACACAACTTAATCCATACACTTTTCTTTTATTCTTGCTACCGGCAGCTCGTGACCACAAAACTTCATCAAATTTGGGATGGTTGCCATGTTCATCCCCATACTTCTCCACAAGATATCCATCATATTTAACCTCTTAAAATAAGCACATAATTACATTATTTAAATTTCATTGCCTCCTTAATGTGTTGCTTCAATAACTTATTATAACATATTGTATGGATTTAGTAACAAAGTCAACTTACCCAAGTCTCCTTTGCGCTCTCGTCAACCCATTCAAGATTCTCTTCTTCGATGTTCTCTTTGGGATCAACATCTGAAACATGCGAACTACTAGAACTTAGATCTTTATCCAATGGCCTACTTCCTTTCCTGCAATGTGACTGCTTCCACGTCTCATGAGGTTGCAGTTCACGTCCGAGTATCTTTGCCTAATATAAATAGAATTTCAAAAGAGAGACTAATGGAAAATGACATCAACCAAACAAGCCAAACTTGCAAACATCTGAATGAGAAGCACATATACGCAGTTTTTTTTTCATAAATTTCCCATCTCATAATCATATGAGCACTATTAGTTAAACCAGGTTCACAACATCCACTAGACTTGGGGCAATTGCATATGAATTTTTTGTGACAATTCTCAATTTCCAGGTTAGAACCATAACTCGAAAATAAAGAGAACGAGTGTAAGCGAAATCACCAAACGAGGCTCCGATTTCAAGATAAACTTAGTTGATTATAGCATTAAATAAGAGATCATATATTTTGAAACTTTTAGGTCCTGAAATTCTAACCATCGGAAAGGTCTCGAAAAATTGTGAACGTAGCCGAAAACCGCACGTAAAACGGAGTTCGTATGCTTAAGTTATCGTGAAAACAAGAAACCCGTCAGATCGCATTCGAACACGCGACGTCGCACCTTATGTCAATACGTGGCAGACATGCCACCCACTACACCCGGGCGTACCACCCCTAACCAAACGTTGGCTCTCGGCTATGCGCCCAGACCCAGATTTCTCCTATTAATACCAGGCCACCAGATTTGGATTCTGGTTACAAAACTTTACCTTCCAGCTTTCAAATCCCGACCCTACACCTCCAAATACCCACATTTAACCCCTCCAATCATCTAGTGTTCAACACGAGAAACTTTTGTGAGGTAAAAATCTCGTTTCATATGATTTCAATTTGTTATGATGCTTGCTTTAGATCTTATTATTATTATATAATAGGATTATCACTAATTTTTGGGAAACAAACAATTGTAAGTAGGGAATCTGCCCAATTGTTTTCAGGAAACTTAAGAAATATAAGTCGAGGTTCTGCCCGACTTAAAACTGAAAACCTCACTTTTATAAACAGAGACTTTGTCAAATACAAGCATACGAAACCTTAGCCTTATAAGCAGTTGTAATACCCAATTGTCTAAAACTATTGGTATTGCAAATACTAATTTGATTAATTTGGGAATGTCCTGATTAATCCAACGAGTCGCAGTTGCCACACGTTGTGCTATATTAAGTTAAGGAAATTGATTAAACATTTGAGATAAGATTGATGACTAGAGTTTTAATGTCCTTGACATTGAACGTCAAGGAAAGTTCTGAGAGTCAGATTAAGCTTAAGTAACTCATAGAGCTCTAATGACATATAGGTTTAGAGTTCAAGAACTATTGATACGAACGTTGTGCATTGTTATTGATTTGAATCAACTCAGGTGAGTTCACGAACTCCTTTTATGTATTTTGGCTTTTGAAACTCGGGGAATGAGAAATCACAAAAACTCATTTGAAACATCTTGATTATTGTGAAGCTTTGAAACGCTTTTGATACATTTGTGAAACATGAAACCTGATTAGATCAGGTGGAACTCTGAAACGCTTTCGATACATTTTGTGAAACATGAAACCTGATTTGCATCATGTGAAATGCTGAAACGCTTTTGAAACATTTTGTAAATCATGAAAACGGAAGCTTTGTAAAATATTTGGTTGAAACAAGTGACAGTGGGGAGAAACACATGACCGAACTTGTTATTATTTCATGGGTTACACATTTGTCGCTAAGTCGCATATTCTGTAACCGTTTACCGTGGGGGCATGATTATTGATAATAGATTCTATTTGTGATTGACAATCCACGCCCGTGGTTCGTAGCTAAAACCACGACCAGATGTCGAGCGGGCGCTCAATAAGGCTAAAACACATAATGTCTTGCGACAAGGATATTGGGAAGCGAAAAACACTGAACTTGTCAGCTCGGTTACGGGAGCCCAGGAGTTATAATTGGACAGTTGGTCGGGAACTAAACATGACATTTCTGGAAGGAACATTGTTCACACTAGATACCAATGTTTTACACCTAGTTTGGTATATAAATATTATTTAACTCTTTTTATGCTAACATTTGAATCGTTTGGGACACATTACATACATTTTTGACAAATAAACTTGTGAACTCACTAGCGATATGCTGATTGTTTAATATCATGTTTTCTCATATGCATAATGATACAGGGGGTGGAGCTGGGAGCTCAATCTTTGGAGACATATAGTAGAGTCTATAAGAGATAGACTCAACAATGTGATACATAACATAGTATTAGAGGTGGCAATTGTTACCCATGTCAAAGGAAATGGGTTGGTTTGGATAAACAATTGTAGTATAATGGGTTGAAATGGGTCACATGATAATATAGGATGGGTTGAGATGGGTAGCACTTGAACACAATGTGGGTCAAGACGGGTAACCAAAAAATATGTAAATGCAATGGAGTCAAACATTTAAGAATGATTAAATACATATTTGATGAGAAAATCACTAAAAATTATCCAAATGGACTATTTGTTTACTTATAACACATCTAAAGTTAAATTAAATTGATGTTTTTTAACAACAATCCATTTAGACCCGAACTTATTTTACTTAAAACCCGTTCTGACCCGCACCCATCCTGACCCGAACCCGTTCTGACCCGTTACCCAACCCGACTCAACCCGCCCATTTTGCCAGGCATACATAGTATATATGTGTAATAACATTGTATATATGTGGGAAACTCAGTTAAATCTGTTATTATATTAGACTTGTGGCTGATGTAGTTGTAACATTGCACTGTAATATACAAACATACGTGTCTTTTGTTGTAAACGATGACTATGAAACATTAAAAGTCACATGGTACGCTTCCGCAACGATAAGGGTGTGACAGATTGGCATCAGAGCCATTGATTTATAGCGAATTAGGTTGCATGACTAAGACCTAATATATAGCCATATGACTCTAAAATGAAACATTAGTGTTGCATGTTCAGAAACATGCCGAGAGGACGACCGAGGCGAAATCCGCAGGAATGTCCGCAAGTAAATCCGCAAGAAAACCCGCATGGCAATCCTGAAACTGAGCAACCTGCTATCTCGGTAGAGATGGACCAGCTCATAAATAAATGAGTGGCTGATGCTATGGCCACCTATAAAATTCTACAGCGCACAGGAGAGGGAGGATCTGGTGCTATTGGCAATAATACAAGAGGCTGCAGTGGAGCTGTAGGTGTTAATGGTGCAATAGGAGGCAGCGCGGCTGTCGAAAACACTGGATCTGCACCAAAGGTATGTTCTTACTAGGATTTCTTGAACTGCCAACCTCTTAGCTTTAATGGAACTGATTGAGTCATCGCACTTATCCGATGGTGCGAAAAGATGGTAACGGTATTCCATGTCAGTAATTGTCCTTAGGAATGCTGAGTCAAGTATGCCACTTGTACTCTAAATGGAGTAGCTCTTACATGGTGGAACAATCATGTTCAAGGTTTAGGCATTGAAGAAACCTACCAGATTCCCTGGTTAACACTAAAACAAATGATGATGGATGAATATTGCCCATGAAGCGAGATCCAGAAAATGAAAGAAGAATTCTATAACTTGAAGTTGCAAGGGGGTGGCATTGCCAGCTATACTACTAGATTTCATGAGCTGGCACAACTTTGCCCAACGATGGTCACTCCTGAGTATAAGCGAATAGAGTAGTATCTGAATGGGCTTCCTCCAAGTATTGAATACATGGTGGCTTCTTCTAAGCCAGATACCATTCAAACTGCAATTCGTTTGACTCAACGCCTGATTGATCAGGCAGTTCGTCTTAGAACCTTGGGAACAAAGTTACCTGAGGAAAATCAAAACATTAGTATCAAACAAAAATGGAATAGTAATCCCCCAAATCAACCACAAAAGAAACCGAATCAGGTTAGAGTCAACACCGCTATGACAACAGGTAAGAAATCTTATATGGAAAACTTCCCAAGTGTGAAAGATGTGGATTCCATCATGAGGGTAAATGTAGGTCTTTCATGTGTAACATATGTGGAAGACAGGGACATCTAGCAAGGAGCTGTCGAGCCCCTGTACCTACATCGGTGACAGATGGCAACAGGGAAAATAGGAGTTGTTTTGAATGTGGAGTAGTATGTCATCTTAGGAGGAACTGCCCAAAACTAGCAAATCAAGGTGGCAACATTGCTCGTGGCAGGGCCTTTGTTATTGCAGCCGGAGACGCCAAACGAGATCCAAATCTCGTGACGGGTACGTTCTTTGTCAATAATCATTGTGCTTCTGTCCTATTTGATACGGGGGCAGATAAGAGTCAACTAAATTTAACCCGTTAATTGGACCTAATGCAACTGCACTACATGATAGATACACAATAGAATTAGCCAATGTAAAATTTATAGAAACTAGTGAGATAATTCATGTGTGCACGTTACATATAGGAGATTGTGTTTTTGATATAGACCTTTTATCGGTGAAACTAGGACGTTTCGATGTGGTTGTCGGTATGGACTGTTTGTCCAAAAATCACGTAGAAATTGTATGCTGTCAGAAGGTGATCCGCATTCCACTCCCAAGAGGGGAGACTCTCTCAATTCATGGTGAAAAGAGCGAAAAGGCTTTACAAATCATCTCCTGTATGAAAGCCCCCAAGTACCTACGCAAGGGATGTCAAGCAATATTAGCACACGTCATGGAAAGGAAGTCAAAAGAGAAGCGACTAGAAGATATAACGATTGTAAGAAAGTATCCAAAGGTATTCCCTGAGGATTTACCTGGACTACCACCTAACAGGCAAGTCGAATTTTGAATTGACTTGGTGTCTGGCGCAACACCAATAGCTTGATCACCATACATATTAGCCCCATCAGAGATGCAGGAGCTATCTAATCAACTACAAGAGTTACTGGACAAAGGTTTCATAAGACCAAGCTTCTCACCGTGGGGAGCACCCGTCTTGTTCGTAAAGAAGAAAGATGGAACCTTTAGAATGTGAATTGATTACCAAGAGTTGAACAAGTTGACAGTCAAGAATCAGTATCCGTTACCAAGAATAGATGATCTATTCGATCAGCTGCAAGGTTCTAGTATCTATTCAAAGATCGACCTGCGTTTAGGATACCATCAACTAAGGGTCAAAGATGAGGACTTTCCAATAACTGCCTTTAGAACTCATTATGGCCATTATGAGTTTTTGGTTATGCCGTTTGGATTAACGAATGCCCCGACAGTTTTCATGGACCTTATCAATAGGGTATGTAAGCCATACTTGGACAAATTTGTCATTGTATTCATCGATGATATATTTATTTATTCCAAAACCAAAGAAGATCATGAGCAACACCTAAGGCTTATTTTGGAGTTACTAAGGAACGAAAAGTTGTATGCCAAGTTTTCCAATTGTGAATTTTGGATGAGAGAAGTACAATTCCTTAGGCATGTAATTAATCAAAAAGGTATACATGTTGAGCCTGCCAAGATTGAGGCTATCAAGAATTGGAATGCACCCAAGACTCCAACTGAAGTACGTCAATTTATCGGCTTAGAAGGATATTATAGAAGATTCATTGAAGGTTTCTCCAAGATAGCCTTACAACTAACTACATTGACACAAAAGGATAAGAAATTTGAATGGAGCAAAAACCAGGAGGCATCATTTTAATTGTTGAAGCAAAAACTATGTAGTGCATCTATTTTATCACTACCTGAAGGAACGAAGGATTTCGTAGCGTACTGCGATGCATCACATCAAGGCTTGGGTTGTGTGCTAATGCAGAAAGACAAAGTCATTGCATACGCGTCCCGACAACTCAAAACTCATGAAAAGAACTACACTACGCTTGATTTGGAACTATGAGCTGTAGTGTTCGCACTCAAAATCTGGGGACACTACCTTTATGGTACCAAGTGTACTATTTATACTGACCATAAAAGTCTCCAGCATATCTTCGATCAAAAAGACTTGAATATGAGACAATGCCGCTGGGTTGAATTACTCAATGATTATGATTGCAATATTCGCTATCATCCTGTTATGGTAAATGTTGTTGCAGATGCTTTGAGCTACAAAGAGCGAACCAAGACATTACGAGTGTGATCTTTGGGAATGACTATTCAAACAAGCCTTACTGTATAAATTCGAAATGCTCAAATTGACGCCCTTAAGGAAGAGAACTTGTAAAATGAATTCTTACGAGGCTTGGATAAGCAATTTGAGGTTAAGAGTGACGAAACTTTTTAATTTGGAAATAGAGTCTGTGTACCAAATTTTGGGAACCTAAGGAGTTTAGTAATGGATGAAGCTCACAATTCTCGATACTCTGTGCACCTTGGTTCTGATAAAATGTATCATGACCTCAAGGAGCTATATTGGTGGCCTAACATGAAGGCTGATATCGCTCTTTACTTTAGAAAATGTCTAACATTCTCTAGGGTTAAAGCCGAGTATCAAAAACCATCAGGGTTGTTGCAACAACTAGAGATTCCACAATTGAAGCGGGATCGCATTACAATGGACTTTGTCATGAAACTACCCAAAAATTCTAGCTGCTATGACACTATCTGGGTAATAGTCGATCGACTCACAAAGTCTGCACATTTCTTGTCTAGGAAAGAAACTGATAAGATAGAAAAACTCACGAGGCTTTACATCAAAGAAGTAGTTTCCTGACATGGGATTCCAACCTCTGTCATCTCAGATAGAGACAGCAAATTCGCCTCACGAGTATGGCAAACCGTACATGATGCATTGGGTACTCGTTTGGATATGAGTGCAGCATATCATCCTCAAACGGACAATCAGAGTGAAAGGACTATCCAAACTCTGTAATACATGCTTCGAGCTTGTGTGATTTGGAAACAGTTGGGATACACATCTGCCTTTGATCGAATTCTCATACAACAATAGTTATAACACAAGCATCAAGGCAACACCATTTGAAGCGTTGTACGGTCGTAAATGCCGATCACCTATATGTTGGACCGAGTTTGGTGAAATTCAACCCACAGGCCCATAAATAATTCAGGAAATGACAGATAAAATCTTCAAAATTCAAGACAGATTACGAGCCGCACAAGATCGCTAGAAGAGCTACGCTGATGTGAGACGCAAACCATTGACTTTCCAAGTTGGAGACCGCTTCATGTTGAAGGTATCACATTGGAAAGGAGTTGTAAGGTTCGGAAAACGTGGAAAATTGAACCCTTGATACATAGGGCCGTTTGAAATCATTACAAAGGTTGGAACCGTTGCGTACAAACTTAAACTACCACCGAAACTCAGTGGGGTGAATGACACATTTTATGTATCGAATCTCAAGAAATGTTTTCATACGAAACACTTGTGATACCGTTAGAAGAAATTCAAATTGACGATCAATTACAATTCATAGAGGAACCGGTGGAAATCATGGATTCGGAAGTGAAATGGCTGAAACAAAGTTGCATTCCAAAGTAAACGTCTGTTGAACTCAAGGTGAGGACTAAAATTTACCTAGGAACGCGAAGATCAGATGAAACTCAAATACCCCCAATTGTTTGATGACACATCAGTATTAAGAAGCACAAACTGAATTTCGGGACGAAATTCCATCAACGGGAGCAGACTGTGACAATTCGAAATTTCCAGGTTAGAATCATAACTCGGAAATAAAGAGAATGAGTGTAAGCAAAATCACGAAACAAGGCTCCGATTTCAAGATACACTGAGTCGAATATAACGTTAAATAAGAGATCATATAGTTTGAACTTTTCAGGTCATGAAATTATATACATTAGAAAGGTCTCCAAAATTCGTGAACGTAGCCGAAAACCGCACGTAAAACGGAGTTTGTATGCTCAAGTTATTGCGAAAACAAGAAACCAGTCAGATCACATTCGAACATGCCATGTGGCACCACGTGTCAATACGTGGCAAACATTCAACCCACTAAGCCCAGGCGTACCGCCCCGAACCAAATGTTGCGGTTAGGCTTTGCGCCCCATACCCAGATTTCGCCTATAAATGCCAGGCCACTAGATATCGATTCTCGTTATAAAAATTTACCTTCTAGATTTCAAATCCTGACCCTACACTCCAAATACCCACATTTAACCCCTCCAATCATCTAGTGTTCAACGCGAGAAACTTCTGTAAGGTAAAAATCTCGTTTCATATAATTTCAATTTGTTATGATGCTTGTTTTAGATCTTATTATTATTATATAATAGGATTATCACTCATTTTTGGGAAACAAACAATTGTAAGCAGAGATTCTGCCCAATTATTTTCATGAAACTTAAGAAATATAAGTCGAGGTTCTGCCCGACTTAAAACCTGAAAGCCTCACTTTTATAAACAGATACTCTGTCCAAAACAAGTGTACGAAACCTCAGCCTTATAAGCCGTTGTAATACCCAGCTATCTAAAACTAGTGGTATTGCAAATACTAATTTGATTAATCTGGGAATGTCCTGATTAATCCAACAAGTCACAGTTGTCACACGTTGTGCTATATTAAGTTAAGGAAATTGATTAAACATTTGAGATAAGATTGATGACTTGAGTTGTAGTGTCCTTGACATTGAACATCAAGGAAAGTTTTGGGAGTCAGATTAAGCTTAAGTAACTCATAGAACTCTAATGACATATAGGTTTAGAGTTTAAGAACTAGTGATACGAACGTAGTGCATTGTTATTGATTTGAATAAACTCAGGTGAGTTCACGAACCACTTTTCTGTATTTTGGCTTTTGAAACATAGGGAACGAAAAAACATAAAAACTCATTCGAAACATCTTGATTATTGTGAAGCTTTGAAACGCTTTTGATACATTTGTGAAACATGAAACCTGATTTGATCATGTGGAACACTGAAACGCTTTCGATACATTTTGTGAAACATGAAATGTGATTTGCATCATGTGAAACGCTGAAACACTTTTGAAACATTTTGTAAATATGGAAACGAAAGCATTGTAAAAACATTGGTTGAAACACGTTACAGTGGGGAGAAATACATGACCGAACTTGTCATTATTTCACGGGTTATACATTTGTCGCTAAGTCCCCTATTTTGTAACCGTTAACCATGGGGGCGTGATTATTGAGAATAGATTCTATTTGTGATTGACAATCTACGCCCGTGGTTCATAGCTAAAACGACGACCAGATGTTGAGCGGGCGCTCAATAAGGCTATAATACACATTGTCTTGCGACAAGGACATTGGGAAGGGGCAAACACTGAACTCGTCAGCTCGGTTACGGGAGCCCAGGAGTTATAATTGGACAATTGGTTGGGAACTAAACACGACATTGTTGGAAGGAACAATGTTCGCACTGGATACCAATGTTTTACACCCAGTTTGGGATATAAATATTATTTTACTCTTTTTATGCAAACATTTGAATCGTTTGGGATGCATTACAGACACTTTTTGACAAATAACTTGTGAACTAACCAACGATATGCTGATTGTTTAAAATCATGTTTTTTCAGATGCATAATGATACAGAGGGTGGAGTTGGAAGCTCAATCTTTGGAGACACATAGTAGAGTCTATGAGAGATAGACTGAACAATGTGATAAATAGCATAATATATATATGTGTGAAACTCAGTTAAAACTATTTTTACATGAGACTTGTGGCTGATGTAGTTGTAACATTACATTGTAATATAGAAACATATGTGTCTTTTGTTGTAAACGATAACTATAAAACCTTGAAAGTCACACGATATGCTTCCGCAACGATAAGGGTGTGACATTTTCAGTGAAGACATCATATACTAGAATGTTGAAAATCTCTCCATTACAACAACTCAACATCAAATTCAAGAGTCAAAGTTCTTATTTATCACGAAATCACCACGCAACAAAATTAGGAAATAAAAGTAGTGTTTAGTAGTAGGTACCTGAGAACGATCGTCTACCACGGCTTCCTCCAATCGATCGTTTACCACGGCTTCCTCCAATTAATCGATAACCACGACGCAAACAAAAATCACCATGGTTTAAACTGAAATCACCATGACACACTACAATCGGTGCAAATGAAATCAACAATGGCTGCAAATAGAAATCGCCACATATGATTGCAAAGGATTCACAACGGCTTGACTACGACTTCACGATTTGCAGTAGATTTTGTTGACAACGAGCAATTTTCTTTTCTAGGTTAAAACGGTGGGTGTCCCCATTTTTTATTGAACACGCTCGATCGATCCCTGCTTAATTATATATGTTTATTTTTTTTGCCACCGTTGTATTGGTGGCAAATTATGATATAATTTTTTACCTATCAATTTGCCACTGAAAGTTAAAAGTTGTTAAAATTTCTCACCATTTAGCTACCCTATCATATTAAATACTTATAATTTGCATTTGATGAGAAATCAGTAGCAAAATTTGCTACCGTTTATTTTGGTGATAATTTTTGGTGACAATTGCCTAGTATTGTAGTAGTGTGATGCCAGATTAACGGACCAACTCAATGGTTTTAACGTTATTTTCACAAAAATAAAGTAAAATAACATTAAAAGTAATGCAACTTTATTTTTAACCCTTAAGGGCTGACACATATGTACATTAGATACGCGAACTGAGAAAGTGACATATTATTCGTATTTTAAGGTTATATAGTAGAAATATATATATATATATATATATATATATATATATATATATATATATATATATATATATATAGGGAAGTGTTCAAATAATAACACACTTTTAAAGCAATAACTCATATAACTTTGCCAAGATGATGCCGAGCAAAACTTACAACGATGATATCTCTTAAACGGTGATGAATTTTCGCAAACTCATAAAAGAACATAGTATTCTAAATGTGTTACAATGATGTCCAAAAAAAAATTCAAGATTCGCCTTCATCTTGTCAAAGTTATCTGGGTTATTGCTTTAAGAGTGAGTTATTATTTGATCCCAATCCTATGTATATATATATATATATATTAGTATTTTTAAGGTTATATATTAGTATTTTAAGGTCATATAATATAATTTTTATGATATGAATAGTATAAATATATACAGTATAAATATATATTAGTATTTTACGGTTATGTAAGCATGATCAATGTATTCGGTTGTCACGTTCAATAAAATATGATTCATTTGTGTTCTTAGTACTTTTAAACACATTGCAAATCAAATGGTTACAAAACTAATTTATTGATTCCATCTCTCATTAGTTTCATTCTATTGTTGGATCTCAATTCAAAGCTTGATTTCCAAATCCTTATGGTTTAGACCACATATGTAATTTCTTAAAATTAGATACCATGAATGTAAAATTAAATATAACATAGGAATCAACTGTGTTATAAACACTTTATTCGATTTTTTAATTTCTCTAACGATTAAAGAGAGATACAATTTCTATGAATGCCAACTAAAAATAATTTGGTTGCTTAACACTTTATAACAAGAACTCTAGTGTGTAATATAATTTATTTTAAATGAAATCGTCTCTTTTTATAGAAGTTTGTTACATAAATCTATGGCTAGATATTATTTACATCAAAAACATGACATGTGGTCCTATGATTTTTATCCTATGATTGTTTTATACTATAGTCGATGATAATTGTACAGTTCTATTATTATTCGTACGTATTTTTTAAATATATTTTAACGTGTTGTAGGAGAAACATTTTCACACCTACTTATAAAGCAAACAAAAATTTATCAACAACATGATTCATGTGGGTGGGGGCATATACAAAATGATCGGGGCCACATTCTACCAACCCCACTAAGATATAATTTTATTTTAAATATTAAATTAAATTAAAATTTTTTATAATTTAGTTTTAACAAAATAAAAAATAATAACTATTTATTTTTATTTATTTATTTATATTTTTGAACAACCAACTAATCAACTGCCGGGTACTCCGTACGTGGCCCCTAATGGCTAAAGGATGCCCAAGCTGGCCACTAGTACAGACGGACGGAGCCCCTAGCCCACTAGCCACCAATTTCCTTGGAAAACCCGATCCAAGCACCGTCCAAAGGCACGACGGTGGAAGACTAGTAAAACCGGGTGGGATCAAAAATCGAACCCATTACATGTGTCTCCTATCACTTCCCCCATGCCTCTATCTTACTACTATGACAAGACATCATTGGTATTTTTATTTATATTTGTCATTTATTTTAATTTATTATCAATTTCATTCCATTACCGGCAATTAGATGAAATTGTAAAGCACTAATTGTTCAAGGAGTGAGTTTGAGGGCTACTATTAATTGAAGATTGTTAACAAAATGAGTTGAGCGAGAGCAATTCAATGTTTGATGTTTCCATCTTAATATCAATTTTCAAGATTTAAATTAAGTGATAAAGATTTGATTTTAGGATTTACTGATTAACTTTTTAAGATTAAGTTTCATATGATAAAACACATAGATACACGTTAGAGATATTTAGAAAACAGAAAAACAAAGTCTCTAGTGAGTATAGGAAGACAACATGACATGACTCTAAAACGTCATGTTGAGGTGTAAACATCAAGACAAGAATCTAAAACCATCATGTTTAAATACCATGCCCAATGGTAAAACACAATGCCTAGTTATAAAACATCATTACCAAAATCTAAAACACCATGTCAAGGTGTAACATCATGTCCAAATGTAATATATCATAAACAATCTAAAACGGTTACATGTTACAAAGGTCACAAATCTATAACATTTTCTAGAAAACACATTATTTAAGTACTTTTATACAAAACAATCTTTTTAATAAATGTAGCAAAGACTACGTTCATTTTAAAGACAAAAATGTTTAATGTTATTTTATACATTGCTTTTAAGTAAAAAAAATAACATATAAAAACTAAAAAACCTTTAAGTATGATTTTCTTTACTTCTCCATAACCTCTATCAATATATATAAATTGTATATTGTATATATTATATATATACATATACAAATCAAGCACAATGATATTAATATTTTACATTGAATATATGATTTACATTTTTTATTGGTTTCTGATGGTTATTTTTTGAAATAGAGTATGGTGACCCGACCCAACTGCATAGGAGGAAACCCATAACTAAGAAACCCTCTTTCTCAATGCAGAACATTATTTGCTTTAAGCGAGACTTGAAATCAAGATCTTTAATAAGAGAAGTCAAGGGATAAACACTTGAGTTAGTTGAGAGCTAATTGTATAGTTGGTCCTTGTATTATAATTTTGCATCAAAGATCCTTAACTTTGAAAAAGTACGTTAATGTTAAACATCTTTAAAAAGATCTAAATACCCTTACCTAAAAGACAAACATTATTATCTCATTCATTGTCTTCTTGACAACAAGTCAACAACCATCATCTCATTCTCATCTCTAATTCTTTTTCGACAGCCATTGCCCTCACCTAGAGTTTCCATCCTGCTATTTTCATTCATCTAATCTATGAAGCTATCAATATCCAAGGAAAATTCAAAATTTCTTTAGATCATGCATTTGACATGTCGCACTATCATATGTCTTTGCAACCATAACACTAGCATCGAACATCTCAAACCATACTCTCACATTGTTCGCTTAGGATCTTAAATCTCTATTGCGTACTTCTAGCCCGATCTTTGGTGAACTCCTCTTTAATACACATTTATCTCTTGTTCGAACCCTATGTTCTTTAAATCAATGTTCAAATAACATGTTGCATATATGTCATCAACAGATTTTAGCTCCATTATATTTAACATAATATCAAATCTTATCTTATATTATCTTATCTTATCTTACTATTATAATAAACAAACATTTTTCTGACACTTGTCAACTTTCTAGACTATCATTGCAACATGTCATTTTTTCATTATTTTACTTAATTCTCTTTCCTATTAAATATTTATAATCTCTTTCATATTAAATAATAATAATCTTATTAATACTAGTGACAAATAATATTAATTATCTTTCTCATATATTGAAATAGTTTAAAAAAATTAAAAACAATTCTTTTATTAGAAAACACACTTAAAAAAGTTAACAAAATATAAATTTAATAAAAACAAATTTCTTCGAAAATTAAATTAATTAAAAAAATAAAATATACTATAAACTAGAGTTTTTAAACAATGCTATTTTTATAAGCAAATGACGTTTTATTAATTTATTTGAAACGAGACTTATAAAAATTGATAGGAAAAATTACGCTTTTGGTCATTTATTTTTTGTTATTTTCAAATTGGTTCTTTAACATTAATAACTACATAAAATATACCTTACATTTTTTTAAAAAGTTAGGTATTGACAAAATAAAAAAAAAGTTTTTAACGTTAATAAGTTTAATGATATCTATTATTATAAATCAAGAAAATTATTTATCATTTATTTGGTTATTGAAGCTTTTAATTATTTCTTTTATTAGTTAAAGTATTCATTAATAAGTAAATTAATTATTTTATATCAAAATATCATTTTGTAATTTCTAAATTTTTATTAATTAACAATTTAATATTTTCGATTTAATCCGTGTAATATAGAGCGTAAGTAATAACCTAGTATGTAATCAAATTCCATAGTGGTGTCTGATTCCAAGAGAGTGACATGTGGAAAAGGTTAAGGGTGATGGAGTTTCGTCTTTTTTGCTGAGGGTATTTGGGTCTTCTGAGAGACACTTAGGCCACACGGAGTGGCTTCGGGAAGGAGGCGGGGGAGGGCTTCCCCGGATTGGGAAGAAGTGGGAACACCGTCCCCCCGGTTTTGGGGTGGGGTAAATCGGGTAGCTTTCACCGAATCTCGCCGAATGGGAAGGATGTGGGTTTCGACCGTTGGAGATGGAATTGGACCGTTGGAATGTTTAAAAAAAAAAAAACTAATTTTTATTCTATTTAAACAACTCCAAAACAATCACAACTCACACTCTTTATCATTTTATTCTTTCATTCTTCGCTCAAATTTTATAAAGTTTAAAACAATGGATCCATTTACGTTGGAGCTTCCCACATTTGAAAGTAAATCGTCAAGTTCAGAAGAAGAGGAGATCAATATCAAAAAACGAAACTTTGAGTTTTTGTCAACCATCGTCGCCACGAGTTTAAACGAGTCTGCATCCACCGCATCCTCTTCGAGAAGGTATACACAATTTATTTAGTATAGTTGTTTTTTTATATTTTTTTATCATGTGTTTTACAATATATATGTTACAATTTGTTTAAAAGGTATATATGTCGGGACGATCGTGCCGAATCACACAAGAGGCTTGTCGATCATTATTTTAACACCGAAACCAACCCAACATTCACCAACGAATTATTTGAAAGAAGATTTCGTATGCCTAGAGATTTATTTTTGCGTATCGTAGACGATATTGAAATGAATTATCAATACTTTCAAACATCGTTTGATGCAAGAGGTCATCAAAGTTTTACTGCACTTCAAAAGTGCACGTCCGCGATACGACAATTAGCTTACGGTAACGCTCCAGATTCTCTTGATGAGTATTTACAAATGTCTGAAAGAACGTCGCGTGAAAGCCTCGATCATTTTTGTGACGGTGTTATTTCTTTGTATGCAAAAGAATTTCTTCGAAAACCCACTTATAATGATGTTCAGTTGCTATACCAAGCGCATTCTGAAATACACAAATTCCCGGGGATGTTGGGAAGTATAGATTGTACGCATTGGGTTTGGAAGAATTGTCCGATTGAATGGCGCGGACAATACACACGGGGTGATTACAAGGTTCCGACGGTGATGCTTGAAGCGGTGGCATCACAAGACACTTGGTTTTGGCATGCTTTCTTTGGACCTCCCGGCTCCAACAATGACCTCAACGTTTTTGATCGTTCGTATGTTTTCAGCAACATACTTGATGGATCAGCCCCAAAGTGCCCGTTTATGGTTAACGGCGTCGAATACAAGCTTGGATATTATCTTGGTGATGAGATTTATCCTAGTTGGGCAACTATAGTGAAATCGTTGCAGCATCCACCCGAAAATGATTTAAAACGTCGTCGATTCAAGAGAGCACAAGAAGCTGCACGAAAAGATGTTGAAAGAGCTTTCGGTGTTTTGAAGTGAAGGTGGAATATATTGCATCGTCCCGCAAAGCAAATGCATCCACGAAGTTTACGAAAAATTATGTATGCTTGTATCATTATACACAATATGATTTTAAAATGGAATGTGTCAGCAATATCATCAGAACACATAGAGGACCATCCTAGCGATGAACAGCCTGAAGAAGACATTCTTTATCAGCTACGATCAAGAACAACGCACGAAAATCTTCGAGCCGACCTTATCGAGCATTTGGAGCATTTATCGCAACAATATCACGCCAATAACCCGAATAATTAATATTTTCATTTAATGTAATATCTTTTTAATTTATTGTAATATCTTTTTAAATTTTAATGTAATTTTATATTTTATTTTTAATGAATCTATTTAATTATTATTATTTATTTATTGTTAAAATAATTAAATAAAAATAAGATTTGAAAATGGGGAAAAGTGAGACGACACCGTGCAAAATGGGGAAAAGTGGGGAAAAGTGGGGAAAAGTGAGGAAAGCTGATGTGGCAACGGTGAAAAGTGGGGAGTTGTGGGAGGACTCCTAGTCCCCTTATCGACAAACATTAATGACCATCCACTGTAGCGACCATAAAGTTGCATTTTTTTTGCAAATAGTTAAATACCATGAGTCTAAAATTATATGACACAAGAATTAACATTGTTAGTACCTTTTTAGTTCATGTTGGGATTACATTTAAAACTAACTTATTAATTTATTGGCTTTATGAAAAGTCAATAATTTAAAAAAAATATTTGGTAATGTCAAAAAGAACTTTTTTTTAACTTTTTGAGTAAGGTTAGAAAGTTGTTTTAAAAAGCTATAATTTGTAATTTTTATAATGATTTTTTAGTTTTTAATGGAATAAGCTATAAACTAATCCAAACACTTTTTTAAAACTAATCCAAACAACTTATTGAATTTTTGATTATTCACATATCAAAAACTAATCCAAACACTTTTTTAAAAACTTTATTTTAAAAAAGCTCATAAGTTAATAAGTATTTTTAAAACAAAGTCCTTTAAACTTAAACAAACAATCCCAAATATGCCCTTAGTTGATATTTGGTTGTTTGACACTTATAACAAGAACACTTGTTTGGAATGGATTTCAATTTAAAATGAAATTACCTCTTTTTATAGAAGTCTCGTACATAAATCTATGGCTATATGTCATTTACATCAACAATTGATTTCGAAAATAAAAAATAAATAAATAAAATTTGGATCAACAAAAATATGACATGTAACCCTATAATTGTTATTTCGTGTAGACATCAATGATAATTATGTAGTTATATAACTATTTCTACTTTTATAATATTGGTTAGCGTGTTCGGGTAGAATTGTTTTCACACCTATTTATATATCAAACAAAAATTTATCAACAATCCTGATTCATGTGGGATACCAACACAATGATGAGGGCCACACTCTACCAACTCCAATTTTTTACAATACTAAACAAAAATATAAATTATTTTTAATAATTTAGTTACAAAAAAATAAAAAGTTAAAATAACTACTAATTTTTGTATATGTTATCATCAATTTCAATTCCATTCTTGGCAATTAAATGCAAGTGTAAAGCATAGATTGTAAAGCATAGATTGCTCAAGGAGTGTGTTTGACCGAGGGTTGTAATCGAGTCGAGCCGAGGCAGGCCTGGCTCCGGCTCGGCTCGTGGAATTTCGAGCCGAGCCCGAGCGGAACCGAAATTTCTTTCGAGCCAAAAATAAGAAAAATCCATTTGTGAAATTTTAAACACCAAAAAATAGGGTGAAAGCGGTAGAAAGCCTTGTAAGGGCCACCTAATAACACCAAAATAAGGAAAATCTATTGGTAAAATTTTAAACACCCAAAAATAGGGTGAAAGTGATGGAAAGTTTTGTAAGGACCACCTGGTAACACCAAAATAAGCAAAATCTATTGGTAAAAATTTAAAACGCCCAAAAATAGGATGAAAGGGTGAAAAGCCTTGTAAGGACCTCCCAGTAATACCAAAATAAGGAAAATCCTTGGTCAAATTTTAAACACTCAAAAATAGGGAGAAGGGGGTGGAAAACCTTTGTAAAGGCCCCCCTTTTTTTCTAAATACCTTTATAAGAATTTCCTTAATATGTAAAAAAAATGTTTAAGGAAAGAGAAACCTATGCAAGAACTTCAAGGTTAGAACTTTTCTCGAGAAGAAAGAGAAGCCCGTTACAGGACCTTCAACGTTAACATTCTTTAAAAAAATATAATAATAAATAATAATGAAGAAGAAAGCATTTACACATGCTTTCATGATTTCCTTCTTACATAAAGATGATGAACCTTACATAGGGTTTAATGATTTCCTCCTTACATAAAGACGATGATCCTTACATAGGTAAATGTTTTTCTCCTCGAATAAAGAGTGTATGGACCTCTATACTCATCATTTCCCTTTAAGAAAACAATAAGTTTTTGTTTTCCTCCTTCATATTCCTAAAGAAAATTGATATTTAGAAGCTTCCAAGACAACATCTATAAAATCCCTGTTCAAGAGTTCCAGTTTAAAACTTTTTTGGAAAAAAAAACAGAGAGAGAATAAGCACATGAACAATTCTCAAAATCTAAACCTTGTTCAAGAAGCAACGGGAGCCCTGCTCAAAAATTAAAATCTAAAAGCTCATCTAGGGAAAACACCAAATGCCTCGCAGCTCAACTTCGTTACCAAATAATAAAATAATAGAAACGCAAAAGAACTTTCAAGGAGACAAAATATCCTTTTGGCATCTTTCACGCTTAACATTTCTTCTTAAGAGGCTCGAATCTAAAAATTTCTATTCGAATACGTTATAACCCCACA
The DNA here is from genome assembly GCA_009363875.1 of Mikania micrantha. NCBI lineage: Eukaryota > Viridiplantae > Streptophyta > Magnoliopsida > Asterales > Asteraceae > Mikania > Mikania micrantha. The sequence goes on from CM018698.1 coordinate 15,585,296, forward strand.
CATGAGTTTTAGGAAGCCCCATACAAAATCTTCGAAAGGTTTTATTCATGAGTTATAAAACCTAAACCTTCCCCAAAAAAGGAGAAATCCATACGCAAATGCTATGATCCAAAGTTTCCTAGAGACAAAAGATGAGCACTTTACACATGGTTTAGAAAAGGCGCCGATTAAATAGGCTCCCACATGGCACAAAACAACTCTCTATATGTATTTTCACATCAAACATGAATGGACTCTATTCTGGGCCTAAGTGAACTTTTTCATTAAATAAGGAGATGATTGTCAGGATGGTCGGGCTAAAGGACGTTCTAATAATCATCAATTCCCTATTTACAACACAACAAAACTGTTATCAGTCTAATTGTTTTCCCATTTGAAAAAAGACATCATAGAGCTTAAGCCTTATGTTCATGAATACTTGTGCTTACGAAGGATCAACATGATGCCAAGGTAAACGTTGTGCAAAAACAAATTGGTCGGAGCTCCGTTAATGAATAAGGACGAACAAATCAAGAAATTCCAAGTCTTACTTATGAGATACAACGAAGCATGATCATGATTATAATAAGATAATCCTTACCCTTCACAGGTTCAATATCACTAAGGCATGTTAGCAACATTGAACGGGGGGCTAGGCTTATGCCCTTCTGGAACGATTGTATTTTGAGGCGAACACAATAAGTGGCAACACATCCAAAACACTTTTACAAATCAGGAAAACGCTGCAAGAGTATGGGTTGTTAGCCACTTCGTTATATTTATCGAGGACAACACATACCTACCAACACTCATCGCAAGCATAGGATTTATCATTTACCAAGAATAACCACACATGTTGTTTATATTATTCAAGTTAAAAGCGACCACCTTTTGAAGAAACAAGCTCTGTCAGAGGGCTCAATCAAACTAAAGGACTCCGTTAAACAAAAAAGTTCAATATATACCTCACACAATAAACTCAATAGTACAGTTCAAGAGACTATTTATTGCTCTAATTGAACGACAGATCTGAATTGTGACTAGATGCCTATGTTCTACATGTTGGGAAACCTTAATTTTCACAAACTAGATAAATTCCATGCTGATTATTAATGGACAAGCAATCCCAAGAACCATATATCTACAAGATGGAATTGTGATCACAAGATTCAAGTACGTATAAAATAACTCTTGGTGTATCAAAGTCCTTTTATCAGTCATAGTAAAACCTCCTCATAACAAGCATGAAGATAGTTGCTAATGGATTCATTCTAATAAGATGATCACAATCAAGGAACAAACTCACTATATGCTATTCTCATAGAATTTGAGGAACCATCGAATCTTGGCAACTATATGAATTAACCCCTATGGTGGATGCGAGAAACTACTGATGAACCATCGTATCACCCACTTAATATTGAAGCATAAGAGGAAAGATGTGGTCATAAAGATCATATATCATTTAATGTTAAACATTGTTGTTCAAAACACTAAACGAGAAAACACATTAAGGATATGGACTGGATAAGTCTAGCAAAACATAGTCTGAACTATATTATACTAGACTAGGGAACATGTTGGGCTAACCCCTTGAATGGGAAATCCCAATTTTAGCAAGACTGTTGGGATAAAAGATAATATTAATAAAAGCCCAAAACCCCCTTATAAATAAGGGGGATCCTCACCTAAAGGGAAATGGATTGGGATAGAAAATGAACTCCACCAAATGAGAGGATTTTCTCTGTAGGGAGTTAGCACTCCCTAGAATAAATACTTTCGTAACGTCCTTACACTCACTAAAAAACTCCGTTTAACTAACCCTTTCTTACATTAACCGAATAACTACATCTTATTACTTTGGGGCCCACATTAAAGTAAATATAAAGGTGTAGGTTTTTCATCTTTTTTAATTAACATAATTCATGTAGGGTCCACTTACATTAATAAAAAAAAAGAAAAAACCTATACCTTTAGATTATTTTAATGTGAGCCCCAAAGTAATAAGCTGCAAATACTTGAAGTTTAGAAGTTGAAAACCTTGAAGAGACATATATTGGGCTAGGAGATGAGTTACAGGACCCATATTATACAAAAATTGTGCTTCTCAACCAGACAAAGCTAAGTATGAAGTCTAATTGGGCGTAAGTTACGGTCAAGGGGCGAAACTTATGTTGTGGGCATTTTCACCATAGCTGGTACCGTAAACCAGAGAAGCGTATGTTAGAGTTTTGGGAGTAAGTTACTCCTGATGGGGCGTAAGTTACGGCGGAGGCACACGGAAACACCGAATTTTGCGATTTTTGGGGTATTTAAGGTCCAGATCAACCCTAGTCGCATATCACAACTTGGGGGAGAACTTTTGGATGAACTTTGAGCATTTTGGAGCATTTTAAAGACCCAAACCATCAATCCAAACATCAAGATCAAGATTCCATCATAAAATTTACCGTGAAACTTGAAGATTCAACCATTGAAATGTCCAGCTATGCTTTTCGTGATCATATCCCGGTGAATGGTTAAGTTTGATAACTAGGTTCTCTTTTGATTTGTTAAACATTGTATTGGGTTTGTTTTTATAGATTTACAAGTTCAATATTGCTTGATTGTGAAACGATAACGATTTCCGGCTTATTTTACAACTTTGAATTCAATGTCATTAGTTGCTTTTTCTATTGTCAAGTTTAATGTTATTGGTTTAATTTTAAAGTATTCTAGAAATCCTACATTTTGTGAAACAAGTAATTAACTTAGTCAACAACATCGGTCCACTTATTGGTTGTGAACAAAGTCATTGACTTGGTTCCAAATCATAATTGTTTAATAATCTAAGCATGAATCATGTCTATGTGATTTCCATTTAACAAAACAAGATATACCTAGTTGTTTTACTAACTTGAAATCCGAAGAGATCACATTTTTCATACATTGTTACAATTCTTTTATTTATGTTTTAGTTTACTTAAGGTTTTTTTACATAAAACCCAAAATCCAACATTCAAGTTTATTTTCATAAGTGTGTTTAATTAGTTAATTTAGTTGTCTTTGAAAGTAGTTTCCACTTGACTCCTTATGGATTGATACCCGACTTCCCTATCTAATTGGGTAGTAGGACTTGAGTTTATAACTCGTACTTTTGATTAGTACTTCAACATCGAATAAATTTTGGCCCGTTGCCGGGGAGTCATGCGCAAATTACTTTTAATTACCATTTTTTTGTTTATCGGATTTACGCAGTTTATGTTAGTGTGCAGGTAATTCGAGGATTGCATGTATACTAGGTTTTATGGAAGATATTCACCATTGAATTTTGACTCATAAATTCAACATACAGCTCGAAGAAACCGAGTACTTCACCGAAAGGAACTTACATATTCAATTGTTCAACAGCTATCAGTAATGGAACACCCGAACAACAATCCACCACCTAAGCCAACTATTGCTCAACCACAAAACCAATTTCACCATAAACCTCGCTTCAACCCTCCTCCTAATGATGACCGAAATACTAATAATTATGCCTGGCAAAATGGGCGGGTTGGGTAACAGGTCAGAACGGTTCGGTTCAGGATGGGTGCGGGGGTCAGAATGGGTTTTAAGCAGAATAAGTTCGGGTCTAAATGGATTGTTGTTAAAAAACATCAATTTAATTTAACTTTAGATGTGTTATAAGTAAACAAATAGTCCATTTGGATAATTTTTAGTGATTTATCATCAAATATGTATTTAATCATTCTTAAATGTTTGAATCCATTGCATTTACATACTTTATTGGTTACCCATCTTGACCCGCTTTGTGTTCAAGTGCTACCCATCTCAACCCATCCAATATTATAATGTTACCCATTTCAACCCATTATACTACAATTGTTTACCCAAACCAACCCATTTCCTTTAACATGGGTAACAATTGCCACCTCTACTAATAATCAAGAGGATATAACCACTATGAAAGGAGGAAGTCACCATGGGACAATAGGAAGTGGCATATATAGAGTCAACAACTGGGATGATGGATGGAGGGGATGGATTATAATCCTCAGAACATCAATGCTGCTTATGAGAATCCATATGGTTATCAACCACCACAACCACAAATACATAACCCTAACCCAAAAAATCCACAACCATTCAATCAAGGGGGTTATAGCTTCCAGCAACAACCACAACATGAATATCAACCTCAGCAAGAATTCAATAAGCCACCTAGACCTCAGAGTCATAATTATGGGCCTGGAATTTCTATGCCACCACCTCCTCCAAACATGGGAGTTACAATGAATTGTAATCATGGTATGACACATATACAAGGTACAATAATGCACTTTCGCCCAACTTTGACTACTAACACTTCACCAGTAGTGACACCAGTTAAGCATGTAGATCATTGGAAGTTAGGTCAACCATGCTATCATCTTTGCCTACATTCCATGGAAGCGCTACGGAAGAACCTTGCATTTACAAGATTTTGAACAATTTTGCCAAGTCATAAGAGGACAAGGTTTCTCATCTGATGAAGTCAAGCTTATCATGTTCCCTTTCAGTCTGAAGGATAGGGCTTAGGAATGGTTCTTTACCTTACTGGCAGCTAGTATTTAAACTTGGGCTGAAATGCTACAACAATTTCTTAGTAAATTCTACAATATGAAGAAGTCAACCGAAGCCCGAGCTGCTATTAGGAACTTTAAGCAAAAGGGAGGAGAATTATTTTATGAAGCCTTCACTTGTTTTAAGAATATGTTGAGGAAATGCCCACACCATGGTATCAACATATGGGAGTTATTAGTTGCATTTTATGATGAATGTCATCTGAATACATTCGGGATATCAACTCCCAAAATAATGGTACATTCTTATACAACCATGTGTAGGTAGATTGAGATATGCTTGAGCTTATGAGCATCACATCAAAGAGGTTAGAGCAATTTAACATGAGATCAAAGCATGAGACTATAAATGGTGCATCTACACAGTTAAGTGATGAGCAATTGGAGGTGATGGCACAAAATATGGCAGGGTTTGCTGGTCTCGGGAAAGATACTAATCAATATGAGAAAGTGTTTAAAGTATGTGGTGGATGTAGAATGATAACGGTTTCCGGTATATTTAAAAACTTTGAATTCAATGTCATTACTTGCTTTCCTCTATTGTCAAGTTTAATGTTATTGGTTTAATTTAAAGTATTCTAGAAATCCTACATTTTGTGAAATAAGTAATTAACTGAGTCAACAATATCAGTCTAGTTATCGGTTGTCAACAAAGTCATTGACTTGATTCCAAATCATAATTGTTCAATAATCTAAGCATGAATCATGTCTATGAGATTTCCTATTAACAAATCAAGATATACCTAGTTGTTTAGTAACTTGAAATTCAGAGAGATCACCTTTTTCATACATTGTTACAACTCTTTAATTTACATTTTAGTTTACTAAAGTTTGTTTTACATAAAACCCAAAATCCAACATTAAAGTTTATTTTCTTAAGTGCTTTTAATTAGTTAATTTAGTTGTCTTTGAAAGTATTTTCACTTGACTCCTCGTGGATCGATACCCGACTTTCGTGTCAAATTAGGTAGTAGGACTTGAGTTTATTACTCGTATTTTTGATTAGTACTTCGACATCGATTAGACGGTTCCATTGTTAACCCAAATAACTCTCACAAGATCAACCCAAATCTTTGATTTTTTAATGACTTTTATTATACATGTACAAGACTATGTTCTTTTTTGTGTATGAACTAATTCACGAGCGTAGGAAAAATTTCACTATCATAAAGTTTTGAAAAATTTTAAAAAGTTACTAAAAAATGTCAAAACTTTACACTAGTGAAATTTCACATACGCTCATTAATTAGCTCATACACATAAAACAAAATAGTCTTCTATAATAAAGGTCATGAAAAAAAACCAAAGATTTTGGTTGATCTTGTGAGAGTTATTTGGGTTACCACAATTAAGGAGGGTTATTATTTGTTCATATATGTATATATAAACATTTTTTAAAAAATCTCTAGAAAATATAGAAAGACAACATGGCATGATGCTTGGCTTAAGGGAAAAAAAACTTTGTACAACCTCAAAAACACACGCTTAAATACCATGAACATCTTCATTAGAAGAATCGAAAAACATCATGTTTAAAAACAATGCAAAATGGTAGATGTCACTCCCCGAGCCGGCGGGGTTGGATCGAAGTCCCCGTCAGGCGGAAGGTTCTCGGAGCGCGATATCGTGAATGATAATCGTGATGATCAGATTGTTTACATAGCATCAATGTTAAGAATAATTAAGCACAATAAAACATTAACTAGGATTACCAAGTTAAATTACAAATATCAAGGTTTGGTAAGTTAACTAAGTAAACCTATCTAAAAAAATCAAATATATCTATCTTGTATTTGTACAAGATATCAAAAAGAGATTCGTATTGATCTCAAAATATGTGCTTCTTCAAAAGTCAACTAGGATCTATGTCTGTTCATCCTAGTATGCAATCCTGAATCTTAGCTTAATCCTGTGCGTCACCTGAGAAAGCATGTAATAAAACAAAGTCAACACAAATGTTGGTGAGTTCATGTAGTTTTTATGTAAAAATAGTTTGTAAAATCTTTTGAATGACAACCTTAACCTCACCATTAACCACATATACCATCTGATTCAGTATGTTTATATATAGGGCATATGTAGCGGACAAGCCCCAGCCACCGTCCCACCACATACTGAACCACATGATATATTGTTCCTGATGATAATTAAGCGTCTCATCCTACCTGTTTGATTCCCAAAATGTTTGATTCCAAATGTTCGATTCTTTGAATTAGATTACCCTGTAATTGTTTACCTTGATTCCCTGAATGACAACCTTAACCTCACTAATAACCACCTATGCTATTCAACCAAGTATGCTTATATATAGGGCATATGTAGGGGACAAGCCCCAGCCACCGTCCCACCACATACCGGGCTGCTTAACATATTGTTGTTAATGATAATTAAGCATTTCATCCCACTACTCTGATCTCATGACATATGATTCTTAGCGTTTGTTTCCCTGCCAATGTTTACTTTGTTTCCCTCGAAATGACAACCTTAACCTCACTAACAACCACCTATGTTATCCAACCAAGTATGCTTATATATAGGGCATATGTAGGGGACAAGCCCCAGCCACCGTCGCACCACATACCGGGCTGCTTAACATATTGTTATTAATGATAATTAAGCATTTCATTCCACACTATTGATTCCACAACGAATAAGTAACATGTTTAATAGGCACCATTATGGACAGCTGAAAACCCTAAGGAGTTCAGTATCCATCCATAATGATCCTATTTATGACTCGTGACATGTTTTGATAGAGAAACCTTCAAGTTAACACAAAGTCAACTAGAAGAACTCAATCATTCTAGCCACTTTTCATAACCATGGATGAATCAAGAAGAACACTGAATGACTAGTAGGGGTTGACACACAGGTCAACACGCGGCGGCCAATCAGTCTGCTTACATGACTCTGACAAAGAAGAACAAATGATGACTAGTAGGGGTTGACACACAGGTCAACACGCGGCGGCCAACAGTCTGTCTTACAATGTCCAAAAGTTTATGCATACAAGTCTAAAGCATTCACATTGTTTCACTGATGACTAGTAGGGGTTGACACCAAGGTCAACACGCGGCGGCCAATCAGTCTTTTGTTTAAGCATCCAATGTTTCAGGCATTCAAGTGTTCAAGCATCCAAATGAATCAAGCATTCCAAGTGTTCATGTATCCCAAGTATATCGTGCATTCAAGTATTCAAGTATCCCAAATGTGTCAAGCATTCACGCATCTTCAAGTATCTCAAAGTATAACAAGTATTCACGTGTTTTCAAGTATTTCAAGTGTAGTAAGCCTCCAAGTGTTTCAAGCATCTCACGTATATAAGTATTTCTAAGTATATATGTTTCAAGTTAAGTTTATACAAATCATTATAAGTATAAAGTAATTTAATACCTTACTAAAGGTGTAGAACATTAACTTTCTGAAATAATTGTATAAAGCATTAGTGTTTAGTCTCAGTATTTTCAAAGCCCTAAGATTTTGTATATAGTTAAACATAGAGTTTATAAGTTAAACCTCAATTGTATAGTTTAAGCATATAGCTTAATCATATGAATTTAGCTCAAAGTTTAAGTATTAAGTTTATATCATAAACGTTTAGCATAAGGTTTAGGCTTTAAATCTATATTGTAAGCCTCAAGTATATAGTTTAAACTTCTCGTTTATAGTATAAGTATCAAGTTTATAGCTTCTCAAGTATACTAGTTTCCAGTTTGATCACAAAGTGTTTGTATAATGTAGATAAGTATAAAGTAAATAACATTTGCGATTTACACTATAGCCTCAGTCTTTGGTTTCCCACCCAAGCATTTCAATATCATGCATTAATATAAGCATTGTAAATATGTGTAAAAGCATTTAATAAACATTTCAATAATTGTTTAACAAGCTTCTCAGTCCCGAAGTAAAACAAATAAGTTTGAAAAGGGACAAATGAACTCACCTGGTGTTTGAAGTGGTTGACTAAGTTAAACAAGAATGCACGCGCTCTTTGTTGTGTTTGTAGTAGTATTCACGTTCCTGTATTGATTTCATGTTGTTTGTAGTTTATAAGTATAAGTTGTAACGATTTATGTGTGTGTAGGTGTTAGTGTTAGCCCTAAAGTTGGCTAACACTGTGAGTCTCAGTCTTTATTCGGCCCCATTTCTTTGTTAAAGATTTTAGTGAATCATAGTCCAATTAGGTTAGTGTTAACTTTCTTAATCATTCGCATTACCCCTGTATTAACTAGGAGTTACATAACACTTATGTATGTTAACCTCAACAAGTTAGTTTAGGTATTTCGCCTTCCATTTATTGTATATGGGCCAAATAGGGATGTTGGGCCAAGGGTTTAATGATGTGTTAGTTAATTGGGCTAACCACACGATATTGGGCCAACTGTTTGACCAAAGTTGGATTGGGCCGCATGGGATAAAAGTGGGTCGGTTAGTATGTGTTGGGCCGGTTGAGTCCATGATGGACTAAGCAATTTAATATGGGCCGAAGTTCTGAGCTATGGTTTTCTGTTTGGGCCGATGAAGGGTATTGGGCCGTGGGTTTGTTTCCATTGGGCCGATTAAAATGTGAAGGTGACACCAACATAGTGGGTCAATTAACCTTGCATGGATTTCGCTCAGGACCTCCGGTTTCACAGGTTCGCTCGACCCTGGTTTTCAGCCCAAGGTTCGTCCGTATTGTAGAGGTTTGTCCATGGTTTGATTGCTATAAGGTTCGGCTGTGGTGCAAGTACAACAAGGTAAGGGTTCGGCTGGTTGCGCATGTAGGGTTCGCCGGGGTTCGTTGCCTTGGGAGGGTTCGTAGCCAACATCCACAGGGTTCGGCCATTGCTAAGATTAACAACGAACCTTGTGGTTCGTCTATGAGGACACAGGTTCGCGAGAGAAAGAAGGTTCGGTTATCACTATGGTTCGCTAGGGTTCGTGGCTCAAGGCTGGTTCGCCTAGTCCTAAAGGTTCGGCCAAGACTCGCTTGCTAACAGGTTCGGCCAGTGGAGCCACGCGAACCCTGTTCATCGGCCGTTCTCCAAGCTCCTTGTTATGAGGAAATGACCTTCTGATGGTCATGGTGTGCTAGATGGTCTCATTGGTCATGCGTTCATGGTCGAAAGGTGGTTTAACCGGATTTTTAAGGTGGCGATCGACATTGGGTTTAGAAAACCCTATTTTTCAGTTTATTATATGGTTCATACCTCGAATTCGACTGGGACACCTCGTAGATCAGTTGTACTCCCGTGTAGAGGATGACGAAAGCTTCGCGTGGGCACCAAGAACACTCAAATCCGTTGAGAAACGAAGGAGATACGATCGTTTGAAGTCTTGAAGTTCTAGTGAGAGAAAGAAAACAGGAGAGACTTTTAGAGAGAGAGAGAAATCATGGAAAATGAAAGAAGTGCCATCTTTTGGTGTTTAAATACCCCGAGTGTATCCGGGTTCGTTTTGGTTGCTCGGTTCCGGTTTTCGTCGCGTTTCCGGTTCGTAACGCGCGTGTTTGCGTAATTTAAATAAAATGGTTTTAACTTAAATTATTTTAAAGGTTTTAATTCCTAATAAATACTAAATATTAAATTTTCTTAAATTATTTGTTGCAATTCCTCATTTTTACGCGTTTCGTTATTTGTTCGCGTATTTAGTTTTACGCGCCTGAAATTAAAATAGTTTCCTTTTAATTTATTTCTGATGAGTTTCAAAATTGTAAAACAGTAAATATTTTATTTCCTTATATTTATTATCGTTCGAATCGTCTTCGTTTCGTTTCGTTTCGTCAGAAAACGTCACTTACGCGCGTTTTCGTACAGAGCGCTAACTGTACGAACACGATCGTATGTTTCACTTTCTGATTTTTGTTTTCTACTTTTCAGTCATCATTTCTGATTGTTAAACCCTCAGATTTATTCGTACAGATCGTCACCTATACGAATAGTTCGTCGGTTTAGCATTCTGTAACAACAACTGTTAAAGTTTGGTTCTGGTTATCCTCACTTACGTTTGAACCTAATAACACAAAATCAAGCATGTTTGCATCTGTTCATGATTGTCTGATGTGTTTCTGACTGTTTAAACCATGAGGTTTAAATCAGGATTCAGAAACATCGTGTAATAGTTTATGTTTAGCATCGAATGTTAATAGCTTCTAAGTATTTCTCCTAGTTTGTACCTGAGTTACTGTACAAGTTACTGTACAGATTACTGTTCCGGTAACGATTCCGGCACAGATGTTACAGTAGAAGACTTTGTCTGATTGTAGAACACCATGACATAAATAAAAAATATATATATAATATATCATGTCGAAGTGTAACATTGTGTCCAATAGTAAAACACAATAAACAATCTAAAACTATAATACGTTACCACTACAACAAAAGTAGGATATAGAGACGACCTCAACAGCGACGACTAAAGTCATTTCTAATTTTTGACCTACAGCGACAACAATTCGTCTCAATAGGGCTATACCGAAAAATTTCCCGTTTGTTATACAGCGACGAAATGTTGTCGCAATAGTTGTTGCCGGGAATGATGGTAATTTTTCGTGGTTGGGCGAAATTCTATAGGGACGATATGTCAACACAATAGCTTAAATTTTTTATACTTTTTCTTCAATTATAAATAATGATAATAAACTAATAATAATAACATAAATATTTCAAAAAATCGGTAGCCACGGCAAGTCGTCGCTATATATATAATCATTTTTAATGGCCGAAAACTCCTTTAAATAGAACGACATAATTTTGTATCCTTCCTATAGCAAAGACTTGTCATCGCTATAAGGGTAGTTCTAGGGTTTTCGTCAAGAACTCCTTCATTTTTGCGTAGATCGTCTTCTTTCGTTTTAAGGGGCGATTTTTGGGGCATTTCTTCGTTTTGGGGAGATTTTAAGGTAATCTTTTTGATATGATTAATTTGGAATGCTGCTTTAACTTTTATACGTTTTTTTTGTAATTTTTGTTATTTTTTGATATTTTTTGAAGATTAGTTCGTATGTATATGTTGGTTCTATGTGTGATGATTGGTTCGTATTTGTTATATTTGTATGTATGTTCATGTTTGTATGTGTATGTGTATGTTTATATTTGTATGTGATTTGTATATATATATATATATATATATCTGTGTGTTTGTATGTGTATGTCTATATATGTGGATGTTTGTATAGGTATGTGATTTGGTATGAATGTATGTATGTATGTGTGTTGTATGTGTATGTGTATGCTTGTATATGTATGTATTTTTTACGTATGTGAGTTTGTATGTGTATGTTTGTATATGTTTATCTACACTTGTAATGTGTATGTGTATGTTGATGTGTACATGTTTGTGTATGGTTTTGTACGTTGGTAGTGTTTTATTGATTCACACTTGTAATATTTATTTGCATGTGTTTGTGTACATTTTATACATATGTTAATGTAAAATTGTAATGTTAAGTTGATTCACTTGTAATATTTATTTGTATGTGTATGTGTATGTGTACATGTTTGTATATGTTTATACACTTGTAATGTTCACTTGATTTACACTTGTGATGTTTGTTTGTATATTTATGTAATTTTATTTGTATGTCTATGTGTATGTGTACTTGATTGTGTTTGTGTATGTAATTTTTATTTGGATATATATGTTTATGTGAACTTCTAATGTTCCCTTGATTTACACTTATGTTTACGTATATATTTATTTCACTTTATCGTATTTTATTGTAAATTAGGACATTTTTATTGTTGAGGATAATTTCATATTCAATGTATTTAAAAGGCATGTAACATGACTTTCTAACTTTTATATATGTGTATTTCATGTAATGGCTCCATTTGTAAAGATGCATGCTATATGTATATGAATTATATGAAATTTATGTAAGAAAAGTATATGTTTTAGCTTTCAAATCTCGATTATAGGTCTATGCATGCTATGTTTATGTATGATATAATGCATGTAAATAGCTTATGTCATTTATGTATGATTCTTTTCTATATACATGTATGTTTAGTTATGAATAGCTCATTAGAACATACCCATCCAACATTTATCTAATAGAGATAAATGTTGGATTGTCCCTATTTTGTGTGACAATTACGTTTGATGGTTACATCATTAATGACTGAAAGCAATATCGTCATGCTTGAAATCCACGTTAATTTAGCAATTTTGATTATTACGAGTTGAAAGTATGCGATAAATCATGAACGTGGGCGAAAACCTGCGAAACGGAGTTTCAGATTCTTCGGAATCGTAAAATGAAGAAAAAATTCAAAAATATTGCAATCTGAGAGTCCGTGCGGTACGCCTAGCCCCACTTTGCCACTCTAGGCGGTACGCGCGGAATCAAAATATCTGAGGCCTCCGTAATCCCTCGCGGTACGCCTAGCCCCAACTTGTTTAGCTAGGCGGTATGCGAGGCATGTGGCGGTTGAAAGGATGAGATTTCAACATCAGATTTCATGCAAGCATAATTTTCTTCCTTCTCGAACTTTAGCACCACCATACATGCACCAGATCATCTTTTTAGCATCCAAACTCCATCTTGAAGCCTGCCAAACGTCCAGATCACGCCAAGGATCGAATCTACAAGTCCTTATCATCATTTCTATATGAGAAATCTGTTCGATTAGGTAACGATTCATTTCATCCTACTAGTAAGATAATGGTTTGATTAGATCTTGTTTTTGAACGTAATGCAATAGTTAGGATTGTTAATTATTGCCTAGATGATGGCTAGGACTGGTTATAAACGCAAAACTTAGTATGTTAACGGATAAATCCTTGTTTTGATCCGTTGTAATGCCCGGTTATCATGAAACTATATCTATGATTATAATAGTTTAAACCATTTGATTGTAACAATGCTTCTGTTAAATATTTATGAACTTTGTTTCTGTTCAAGATCACTGTTCCGGTACGGCTCCGGCACTGATGTTACACACACAAAACCTTAAACCCTAAAATCTGGAAACTGGTTTATATAGGGGTTGTAGCTCATTCGGGCGAATGGAGCCATTCGCCCTCTCATTCGGCCGAATGGACCCCTTTACATTTCATCCAATCGCAGATGCTCCTGCGAACGACTCAGTTTCCAGTTTAACAACATACAAACACATACAAGTGATTACAAATAAGCAAATACAAATCTAATCTATTCGAACAGCAGCGGACACCCAAAATATGCACCAACAAATACAAAGAAAGCACAACGATATTTCATCGTCAGCAAAACTCAAATTTATCAACAAGGAAGTTGATATAACTAGGGCATGCAGCTCTTCCAATCTACGATCTTAAATTTGCAATTTGTTATACAACGAGGGTTATGACCCACGCTTCGCGGCAGGACGGGCCGATTTTTAGCAAGATTTCCAGTGATGACAAAACCCAAACCGGAACCGGTCAAAAACCAGTTGGAACCGGTCAAATTTACAAATTGAACCCGAATACACCGAAAAAACCTTGTGTATTTTTATTCGGGTTATTTGGATGTAAATATAAAAATAGTTCGGGTTATTCGGATGTAAAAATCAAGCTGCACATCATAGTTAACCCAACAGAAAACATAGATAGACCTGATTTTGACTAATATTCGTATTAAAGTTATTAAAAAGACATTAACCTAAATTATATAAAAAGGTTATATTTTAGATTATATTAAATGTAAGAAAAGAAAATACCAGCTCCTCAACATATGTTTAATTAGTCGCCAGCAAGTGGATATATTTTATTACATGTTAGTTTCTATTTTAGATGGTGCCAAAAAAATTAAAGGAAAAAAAACCATGTAGAGGATTCGAACCTTGAACTTCTGAAAGAAAATAAAAGGTTTTTACCATCTCCTCTAACTCACAATATGTTTAAAAGCCAAGAAACAAATAATATATATTAGCTTACAAGTGGGGTTGTTCGTAGTTTGAGCCACCGACATTGTCATTTAAGATATAGATAATGATTTGTTTTTTATTCTTTTACATCGTATTATAGAACGGACCCTATAGATGTGATATTTTTCAAGAAATCAGACAAATTTTGTCATGGAAGATGACTCCCATGTGTTCATGGATATGATTTAAATGTTGATAAATGGTACATTTGCATATTTACTTATAATACAAGTTAAAATTTTAATTTGTTAAAACAACATTAAAATAAAATATGTATGTGTTACACATATTTTATATGATAACATTTTTACATTGTGTAAAATTAAAACAAAATAAGGAAAAAATACATATAACTTTTTTTATTTTATTTTTTTTATTTTATTATAACAACATATATTAATGCCTAAAAAAAGAAAAGAAAAGAAAAAGAAAAAAGATTAAATGTGACCTAATTTTCAGGAGTTTTCTCAAATCAATTTGGATTTTCAATTGAATTCTCCTTTTTATTGCCACATAATTTTTTTAACAACAAATATTTCCGCCATTGTCCATTATGGTATTAGAACCCCAACCTATTTTGAAAAGGAACACCTTAACACATGTTGATACCATTGGGACAAATGCCCTTTGGTTATTGCCACACATATAGTTGCATGATTTGATTACAAGTAGACATTGGTAAGCTATTATTTTTTACGCTAGCATTAATCTTAGTTTTATAAACCACTTTGAGTTATTTGGTAATAGCTTGAAGGGATAAGAGTGTGAGGGTGGTTCTTTCATGTTGAAGTTGCATCCGAGCACCTGGTATTTTTTCTTGACAACTTAGCATGTCTTAATAGCAATGTTTTTAAAACCGGATTGGACATCGAATCGGTTAGTTTATCCGTTCGTTGGATGGACCGATTCAACCGAGTGAATCGGATATAAGAACCGAATGTCGTTATAGATAATATAATACCCAAACAATTAGCGCGTCCCCATGTGCATCCTAGCTTGTGATCCATCAATTACCTGAGAATACATGTGAAAACGTGTCAACTATAAAGTTGGTGAGTTCATAGGTTTAGAGAGTAATAAAAACAGTAGACGGACATATACTGGGTATGCTAAGTTGTTTGCTGGATCCACGATCCGTGAGTGTGTCAGTTCATCTTACCGAAACTCGACTGTTTCCGTTGCCTCTCCGGGTCATCGCTGAACCCAGCGTCAACATCGACATTACGCTCGTTATGACTTCCAGTCAAAGTTGTTGCCGAGCGGGGCTAGTCAAACCCAGTAGTACTACGTAATAACGAATCGTTTGTTACACAACTAATGGTAAGGATATGTGAGGACTTGTTGCGATAATAGTTACACTTAAAATAGTTTTGCATCATAACATCTAAAAAAGTGCATAGTATTCTCACCCCAATAGTTTATCAAAACAGTCGAAAGTAAAAGCAGGGCTGCAAACTCATCTGAGTTTAGCAGTGTGTTCGTTATGAGAACGGAGTAGTGCGCTTGCTAGTGATTACCTATATCACATAGGTGTCATGAGATTGTGTTCACATTCGTTTGGGTTTCACAGGACCATATTCGTGTTCAAACAACTCCAAGTTGTTATGTGGGTCTCATTGACCGTATTTGACCTAACGACCCGTTGGTGACGTGTTTAGTTCAAATGATCATGTAACGTGCGATTTAGTGTCGTGTGATGTGTATGAGCACCAAATTTGCATCCTTGCGATAACTTACTATTTATAGTAAGTTTCTATTTTAGGAAAGTTACCATATTAAGCAAACCATACAAACTTTCCGATTATTCTAATATGCATAGTTAACCTATATGAACATGTTATCACATAGCACATAGTCACACTTAGTCGATTAAGCATGTTTCGCATTTAAAAGTTACTATTTTTAGTATGTTGCAAAAATAAGCACTTTTCACCAAGTCTATCAATCAAACTCACCACAATATCAATATCCTAGTCTCAAATAACCATTTGATCATACTTGGTATAACTAACGCATTGCCATTTACCGATTTCGTAAAATAAAGTTACTATTTATAGAAACTTGTAACAAATACTCATATTTCAATCATTCTAAGGAATCAAAACACCTAATATCATCGTGTTAAGGCCAAATAATCATGTTAAACACACTACAACATCAAGCTCGTCATTCTTTTGCCATTTGTAACTAAAAAAGTTTTTACTTTTAGAAATAATGGTGTAAATCACCTCATTCATCAATTCTAGCATAACACCATATCAAAAATAATCATATTAACTTGAATCATCATCTTAAAACACATGTAGGTTCTTATTTCATCAAAAATCACCATCTCATATCATTAAAGTTTCTAAATATAGAAATAAGCTTCAAATCGACATTTTGATCATTATAATCACAATAGACCTTGTACATAATCCCAAACATCATCAATAATCATATATTCATATCCAAAAACATTCGAATCCACTTACATCATACATGCATGCGGTTCAAGAGTCTCATTTTATATCAACATCATTAAATGACCCTTATATTCAATCAAAATCACCATGGACCATATCTAAATCATCAAATCATTCATAAAATTATATAATCTCATATTCAAAAGGCAAGAATTTCGTACATATGTCATGGCTAGTATTGCATGTGAGCATCCATGGTTGCATGTGGGTTTTTATGAGTTATATGTGTGTTTTGAAGTTGAGAGTGTATGAGTGCTTCAAATACTACCTCAAAAGCTTCCTAAGGACTGGGTTGAGGTTGTAGCAGGTCTCCAAGACTCCAGAGGTGGCTGTGAATAGCTCAAAGCTTGATTGAGAAGAAGAGGTGGTGATCTTGAAGCTTCCTCAAGGCTTAAATCTCCAAAAATGGCTTCCAAATGGGTTTGAGATGCTTTCCAGGAGCTCCAATGGTGTATAACCGAGCTAATGATCGCCATGTAGCTTCTGGGTTCGAGTATGATGAGTGTAGAGTGGCTTGTAATGATTTGGTCTTGGTTAAATAAAGATTTTGCCTGTTGTGTGCCGTTGAGTACCGCCGAGACTGAAAAAAATGTCTCTCGACGTACCGTAATGAATATAGTATTCGTTTGATTCTCGAAACACGCCGCGTACCACGATGGTAGAAGTTGATCGGTCGTCACGTACCGCGACGACTTTCGGAGAATTCAAATTTCCCAGCCATGGCTTCGCGTACTGCTAAGGCCCAACCAGAGGCCCTTAGCTTACCGCAATGGGTCCTGGAAGAGCCCAATAAGCCCAATTTTGTTGTTTCGAACCGATTTTCGCGTATTTCACGATTACGTCCACGTGAACCCTTTTTTGGTATAGCTTTTGCCATATTTTATCATCTCATAAATTTGAGGCATGTGCTTCGTTTGTTGAAATAAGGACAAATGGTTTGATTCGAGATTTTCTAAGAATCGACTTAGCAAAGTCACCTATTTCATATACCGGAAAAAGGAACGATCTGCCGGGTTCAGGATTTATCTCTGACATTTCTCGACATATTAGCATTTTTCCACCTCCTTTAGGTTCCTAGGACCTATGTGTTGTGAAATTGGACTGTGGTTTGTTTAATTCACCAACGTTGGTTATTCAAGACACGTGCGAGCGTTTTACGATAATTCCTCGAATTATCTGTGTGTTTGGGCTGTTGTGCCACATGTCACACTAAATATTAATAATTATAGTGCCATGTATGTAATAATAATACACAATATTATTAAAATAAAGTAAATACTGACATGGAATTTACGAGGTGTCACATGTTGTGATAAAAGTCTAGGGTGGGAGGGTGAAATGGGCTAATTGGATGGGCTTGATATGTCGGGATTAGTGGGTGGAATCCATTGTCTGCATCATCTCGTAAGTTTGGGTCCGACTCTATGAATTAGAATATTGGTCTCAGTAATTTAAAGCTTAGTTTATTCAGATCCTCGATAAGGTATAATTGAGATGTGCAGCTAGATGGTAATTTGGACAAGGCTTTAACTGCAGCCAGTAAGTAGCTTCATCAAAGGAATCTTGCTTCAGTGGTTCGGGTATGGTGATTCGTCCATAATAGAATCTTCGTCATGTAGAGGGCTAAGGGGGAGACGTGTTAGTTGCCTCTAGCCCGTGGACTACTTCGTATCGCTGACACTCATCATCCAACATTGGTGTATATACCTATGTTTAGAGGTGTTCATTTTTCATTTTCCAAATTGGATTCGAAAAACTTGAAATTCGATTCGACTTTAATTTGAAAATCATCAATTCGAAATACAGTTTGAATTTTCACATTCTAATTCATTTCGATTGTAAGCCTGATACTGAATTTCGAATCGATTTTCAAATTTGTGTTTTTCAATTTGATTCGATTAGAAATTCAAATTTTAAATATCTACACATGTATATATTTTTATTATATGTATAATTAGTTTAATATATATAAAAACTAAACCTCATAGTAGATCGATTTATTTAAGGTTTTAATTATTTTATGTTTTGATGTTTAAAATTAGCATTAACTAGTATTATACCAGTTGCGCGTTGTGGCGAGAACTTGTTTAACGACAACTTTTTCTAGAGGCATATATGGGTGGGTATAATATTCAATTCAAAATGTTTGTGTTTGGAGTTATTTAGATGACCAAAAAAGTTGGCTAAGAATAGTATAATTTTCAAGTTGTGTTGTACTCGTATTGCAAAAGCTTACTTGATTTCTTCTATTGATATGCGTGATATTGATATTGCCTCTTTTTGGTCTGTGTGATTGGGTAAACTGTATGTAATAGGTTTTTGCTTAAGACAAAGGAATTATGCGTAGTATATAAGCACTTAGAATAGGATGACACAACTATGAGAGTTGCTAACATACCCCTTGTATGAAAATGTTGCTTATCAAGACCAATCGCTAGTGCCCCTTGCCTCCATTACCCGATCTGATAAAAGAATACTTATAAAAATATATGTATAACTTGGTGAGGGCACATCAAGAAGAAAAACTCCTACATGCAATTTAATGTAAAAAATATATATGTATACCTTTGCCAAGGGCTAATCAAGAAGCACAACTCCCACATCCAATTTAGTGTAAAATCTCTAAAAAATAGGGAAATTGGGTTAAGCAGTGTCACACCCCCAAATTCCCACGTGCAGTGCCAGGCCGCATGGGTGTGACATGGCCAGAATCACAGCTTTCAGTCATATAGAATGACTATATATGCTTTTGAATATACTCACGTTTTATTAAAAACCAGACCAATACATGCAGCGGAATAATAATTTGTTTCAGCAGCAGAAATAAAATGCTAATGCAGCGGAAATAGAAATAAGTTGGACACTACATTGTTTATAACATAAATTAAAAAGGGTTTATTCAAAAGACACGATATGAATGCAAGCTTAGTCCCGTGCTCGTTTGCCTTAAGTGTGTCATTATCCATAAGCAGCTAGTTACCTAAGAATACATGTTAAGAAAAAGTGTCAACACATAGGTTGGTGAGTTCACAGGTTTTGATATAGATACATAAATAATAAAATGTTTGTCACTTGTCATGTTGTTTATCATATGTTAGTTTCGAGCCCTAGGCTCCAAGTGTCTTGTTGTTTACATGCGTCCCGACCTCCAATCAGTATTGGCGCCGCGTGGGGTTTGTCACACACAATACTACTATCTAAACTCACCTTGTTGTGAATATACATTTACGGTAAGACTATGCGAGGACTTTGTTACGATACAACACTTAATGTTTGTCTAATAAACCAACATACACAAATGTTTGTACAAATAGTAATGTTTGACTCAACAACATGTATTCTCCCCCTATTTTGGAAGCTTGTAAAAGAGTTTGAAAGAGGAGACGTAAACTCACCTTAGTAATCATCGAAGAACACTTAAACTCCATTTTTCTTCAGGTGACTCATTCACCGGTTACCTATATCGTACGGCTTATGTAATTTTTTGTTCGTGATCGTGTTTTGTGCTCAACAACCCTTGGTTTTTATGTTTGTCCATGTTTGCTCGTGTTTGACCGTGTCAAGGTCAACGACCCGTTGGTGAACCGTACGTTGGTTATACATCGTGTAATATTAATTATCGTTCACCTAGTGCGTAAAACACACAAGCCACATTTATGGACAACTTACTATCTATAGTAAGTTTCCATTTTTAGTAAGTTTACAACAAATTACATTTTAATGGTTCTAGCATGCTTGTTATTTCTAAGTGATCATGTTAACACTTAGCACGTTGTTACATACGATCAAATAAGCACATAAACCATTTTTATTCATTAAGGTTTCCTAAAATGGAAAGTTTCTATATTTGACATGTTTAATAGCAAAAGTCATACAGCAACATCATCTATCATCCTCGTAATGCAACTTCAAGTCAATTATCATTGTTAATACCAACCTAGTAGCTTTTTCTATATAAATCCCCAATTAAAGTTACTATTATTAGTAAGTTGTAAATAAAACCCATTTTACAACAATTAAACCATACAAGTTCGTTCATACCATCATTATTGCCTTTAATCAATCTTAATATAACCTAGAATCACCATACATTAATGTTGTTCATTATAAAAGTTTCTATTTATAGAAACATCTAACAAAACACTTATTTCACCAAATCTAATAAATCAATATATCAAAATCCATCATTTTAAACATATATAAACATACAAAAGTACATGCATGTTTATATTACATCATTTAGTAGGCTTTGCACAAATAAAGTTACTGTTTATAGTAACCATGCTCAAAATAACCTAAAATGACCATTTCATCTCAGGATTTTTAATACAAATATCTCCAACATCACAAATAACACACACACACACGCACACACACACACATATATATATATATATATTCAAATCATCATGGATTATGGTGGATCATACATCATGCCATTAAAAGTCATCATCACTAACCAAAATAACAAGTATCAACAAAATGACTCTAATACTCCCGATAGATAATCATCACAACTCGCATAGATCATTTAGATGATAAAACCCAGGTGTGCAAAAGTAAAGTTCCATGCATGTATAGATTAAGTGATTGCATGTGGGTGTATGACCTTGCGTGTGTGTTTTTAAGTGTGAAGAGTGCACATTAGCCATGGGATTACCTTCTAAAGCTCCAAGAATGCTGAGATGGTGATGGAGCAGGCTCTAGATTCTCTGGATAGTGGTGTTTGACAGGAACAATCTAGTGATGATGGTGAACAAGCTCCACAAATCTTCCCTTCAAACTTCCTATGAGTTCCCAAGCTTCAATCTTCAATGGAGGGTGCTTCAATGGCTTCCAAGAGGCTAATCAGGGTGTTTTGGGGAAGATAATATCGACAGATATCGTGTAACGCCGGAGGAAATGAGTGGAAGGGGTATAGTAGCCATGATTGTCTTGGTTTTATAAAGATTTGGCGTCCGGCCGCTTCGCGTACCGCCAAGACTGCCCCCAAGAGGTCTTGCCATACCGCGATGTTTTTCAGGATTCAAATCCCCCGCCTATCCTTTGCGTACCCTAAGGCCACTCCAGGGTCCCCAGTATACAGCAGGAATTCCGGTTGAGCCTAATTAGCCCAATTTCGATCGTTTGGTTCGTTTTTCGTCGTTTTCTCGACTATTGTTCGTCGTTTGTCGTTATTTAAACCATTTAGTTCCACGTTTGAGCCTTTGTTATCTTATTAATATTTTCATAAACGTTTTGTTTAACGTTCACCAATGCTCGTGAATTTCTGACACGTGTGTGCGTGTTTCGATAATTCACTTAATTATCGTGTTTGCGTCAGTGTTTGTTCTATCGTGCCACATGTCACACTAAATTAAAATAATTCTACTGCCACATATGCAAATGTTAATTAAATAAATATTTAATTAAAGGAAAAGCTGACCTGTAAATTACGGGGTGTCACATCATCCCCCTGTTAAAAAGAATTTCGTCCTGAAATTCAGTTTGCGTTGTCAGGGTTTGTCGGTTCAGCGAACAGGTGTGGATACTTCTTTGTCATCTGGTCTTCACGCTCCCACGTGATTTCCGGTCCTCGTCATGAATTCCATCTCACTTTCACAATCGATATTCGGCTAAGCTTTAGTTTCTTGATTTCTCGGTCCATAATCTCCACCGGTTCGTCAACGAAATGCAATTGTCTGTCTACCAGAATTTCCTCGAGAGTAATCGTAAGTGTCTCGTCAGACAGGCACTTCTTGAGGTTTGATACGTGAAACACATTGTGCACACTACTTAGCTCGTTTAGTAGGTTCAGTTCATGGGCTACGGGGCCTACTCGTTTGACAATCTCAAAGGGTCCGATGTAACGAGGATTTAACTTCCCTCGTTTCCCAAATCAGATGACTCCCTTCCAGGGCAAGACCTTGAGTAACACTATGTCTCCCACCTGGAATTCCAAAGGATCGCGCCTTTTATCAGCGTAGCCTTTCTGTCTGTCTCGAGCTGCTGCCATTCGGTTGCGTATCTGCACGATCTTCCCAGTTGTCTCGTGCACGAGTTCAAGACCAGTCAGTTCGCTTTCACCAACTTCTGCCCAACAAATGGGTGATCGGCACTTACGTCCATAGAGTGTCTCGAATGGAGCAACTTGAATGCTCGTGTGATAGTTGTTGTTATACGGGAACTCAACTAACGGTAGGTGAGTCTCCCAGCTGCTGCCAAAGTCGATAACACATGCCCGAAGCGTGTCCTCCAATGTCTATATTGTTCGTTCGATCTGCCCATCAGTATGCGGGTGAGAAGCAGTAATCATGTCCAATCTTGTGCCCAATGCCTTATGCAAGAATATCCAGAAATGCGAAGTGAATCCGCTGTCGCGGTTAGAAATGATCGAGATTGGCACTCCGTGTCGAGTAACCACTTCCTTTAGATAAATTCGAGTCAATTTATCTAGTTTGTCAGTTTCCTTGATGGGTAGGAAGTGCGCAGAATTCGTTAGTCGGTCTACGATTACCCATATGGTATCGCAACCACTTGTCGTCTTTGGCTGTTTGGTGATGAAGTCCATGGAAATCTGCTCCCATTTCCACATTGGTATCTCTGGTTACTGAAGCAGAACTGATGGCTTCTGGTACTCAACTTTGACATTTGAGCACGTTAAACACCTACTTACGTAAGTCGCAATCTCTACTTTCATGTTCGGCCACCCATAGGTCGTCTTCAGATCGTGGTACATTTTGTCAGAGCCCAGATGTACTGAATACCGGCTTTTGTGAGCTTCATCCATCACTACGCTTCTCAATCCTCCGTAGTTTGGAATCCCGATCCAATCCATGACGTAGTATGCTTCGTCAGTCTTCACCTCTAACTGTTTATCCATGCAGCGCAATGATTCTTGAGTGAGGTTCTCGAATTTCAGAGCTTCCTGTTGAGCGTTTCGGATCTGTTGTGACAGCTCAAAATGGATCGTGAGTTGTAGCGCATGCACGCGTTTGGTTGTTTCTTTCCGGCTTAGCGCGTCAGCTACTACGTTAGCCTTGCCAGGATGATACTTGATGGCGCAGTCATAATAGTCAATGGGTTCAACCCATCTTCGTTGCCTCATGTTCAGCTCCTTTTGGTCGAGGATGTGTTGTAGGCTCTTGTGATCGGTAAAGATGGTACATTTCGTGCCGTATAAGTAGTGTCGCCAAATCTTCAAGCCAAACGCCACAGCTCCCAACTCTAGGTCATGTGTGGTGTAATTCTTCTAGTCCACCTTTCGTTGTCGTGATGCGTATGCTATGACCTTCTCGCGTTGCGTCAACACACAACCGAGTCCTTGTTTTGAATCGTCACAGTATACCACGAAGGCGTCACATCCTTCTGGCAGGAATAGGATTGGTGCACTGCGTAATTTCAGCTTTAACAAGGTGAAAGCAGACTCTTTTATTTCTCCCCAATCGAAATTCTTGTCTTTGTGTGTCAAGGGAGTCATTTACTAAGTGATCTTCGAAAATCCCATGATAAATCGTCGGTAGTACCCTGCCAATCCTAGGAATTGTCGTACCTCAGTCGGAGTCTTCGGTGCTTCTTAGTTCTTTATGGCCTCGATCTTGGATGGGTCTGCGTGTATTCCCTTCTCGTTAACCACGTGTCCAAGGAATTGGACTTCGCGAATCCAAAAGTCACATTTGGAAAGCTTCGCGTATAGTTGCTCGTTCTTCAATAATTCCAAGGCACGCCTTAGGTGTTCAGCATGTTCCTCCTGATTCTTAGAGTAGATCAGGATGTCGTCAATGAAAACTATGATGAATTTATCAAGGTAAGGTTTGCACACACGGTTCATGAGATCCATGAATACAGTCGGTGCACTGGTCAGCCCGAAGGGCATGACCAAAAAATCATAGTGTCCGTATCGGGTCCTAAAGGATGTCTTAGGAATGTCTTCTTCTTGTATCCTCAGTTTACGGTAGTCCGATCACAAATCGATCTTTGAATAGTAGCTTGACCCTTGCAGTTGATCAAACAAATAGTTTATTCCGGGCAACGGGTATCGATTCTTGATCGTCGCCTTGTTCAGCTCCCTGTAGTCGATACACATACAAAATGATCTGTCCTTCTTCTTCACAAATAAGACCGGTGCTCCCCAAGGTGAGAAGCTCGGTCTAATGAATCATTTGTCTAACAGCTCCTACAACTGGTTAGACAACTCTTGCATTTCTATCTGTGCCAGACGGTATGGAGTTAGCAATCGGTGCAGCTCCTGGGGTGAGGTCTATCTGGAACTCCATTTGTCGTTTCAGTGGTAGTCCAAGTAAATCCTCGGGAAAGACTTCAGGAAGTCGCGGACTACAACAATGTCCTCGATCTTCCTCTCTGTCTTCGGTTGCTCAGTGATAAGGGCCAGTATCGCGGTGTATCCTTTCTGCAGGTGCTTGTTCGCCTTCATGCAAGACATAATGTTCAGCGGTATTCCCCGCCTTTCCCCCTGAATCGAGATATGTTCTCTCCTTGGCAACTTAACTCGTACGATCTTCTTGTTGCACATGATCTCAGCTTGGTTTGCGAATAGCTAGTCCATTCCAACGACCACATCGAAGCTCCCGAGAGTTACCGGCACCAGATCGATTTCGAGTTCTTGATCCACCAAAACTATGACGCATCCTTGAAAGATGTGTTTTGTCTCTATCAGTTTTCCGTTGGCTAACTCTACAGTATACTTATAGTATAGTGGTGTTGGGACAATATCAAGCAGTTTGCTAAATTCGCTAGATATAAAACTCCTATCGGCATCGGTATCAAATAATATTCTTGCATAGACATTATTTAAAAGAAACGTACCGGTAACGATGTTTGGATTGTCCTTGGCTTCCCCCAAGCCAATCACAAATGCACGAACCTTTGTCGCGCCTCCTCCCGTCTTCTTCATTTGCGGGCACTCCCTCCGCATATGCTCCGGCTTCCTGCATTCATAACACCCCTTGAGAGTTTTCTGGTTGTTGTGGTTCTGGTTGGGCTTGTTATTGTTGTTGATCTTCTTGGTTTTATAGTCCTTGGCCATATGCCCATGTCGTCCGCACTTCAGACAACGGTATCTTTCGTATTGTCCAAAGTGATAGTATGAGAATCGATTGCATAGTGGGTACTTCCCCTCATAAACGCCCTTCCCTTTGTTATCGGTTTGGGTAGCTGTGAATGCTCGTGTTGGTGCAGATCTTTGCTGGGGTTGGTGTGAGGAATGAGATTGATGGTGGCTGGGCTCCCACTTATGCTTGTTGTCTTAGGGTTTCAGATGTTTACCCCTCTTGGGTAGCTTCCCTATGCTACTGCTTGATCTGTAAACTTATGAGCTAGCCTGATGGTGGGTTGGATCAGAGCTGGGTCAGATGTTGTGACCATGCTTTGAATTTGTTCACGCAATTCGCTGATAAACTACTCGATCTTCTTGTATCAGGGGGTCACCACTCATGGGCACAGTCGGCACAGCTCGTGAAATCGAGTCACATACATCTCGATTTCTGATCCCACCATTTTGTGGACCCAAAACTCTTCCTCCAGTTTCTTGATCTCGTTACGCGGACAATAATCCTCCTGGAGCATCCGAGTGAATTCCTACTAAGTGATAGAGTTTGCCGCCTCCAGCTCGAGTTTCTGGACATGGGAATTCCACCAGGTGAGGGACGGTCCCTCCAGCGTCCTGGTAGCGTATTTTACCCGGTTCTCTTCTGAACAGTCGCTCATTGAGAAGACAGACTCGGTCTTCTCAATCCAGCGGAGCAGTCCCACCGCTCCTTCGGTGCTCTTGAATGTGTACGGGTGGTAGCCTAAGAAGGTTTTAAAAGAACATCCCTTATTGCTGCTGCCGTGGGATCATGTTCGTCAGCAGTCAATGTCATGCGTTAGTGGTCGCGTTCGCTACACTAAGTTAGTCGAATTTAAGTTACTGTTTGTACCGTTGTTAGTGCCACTCGTCTTGCTCTGCAGTCGATTGGCCTCGTATTTAGCTATGGCCTTGCTGACCCTCCGCTCTACCATCGCTCGGATGGCTGCTAATCCAATTGGTCGTTTGTGTGAGCGGACGTATGTTCCTCTCCCGGCCATTGTTAGCGTCTATATAAGATAGATAATGTGTTAGCCATGAGTTGTGTTAGATATTTAGTTAGCATGCAACATAATTATAATACACAGGTGTTAGATCCAAAATATCTTTCATTAATAATAACCTTTTGAATACAATCATGAGTTCAAAATCATGCTACTAATTGCAATAGTTCATATGAGCACAACCCGCTCATCTATGTTTAAAATTACTACTAGAACAGAAAATAAATAAACTGAAATAAACTAACTACTCGGATGCGATCGTGGAGTGCTAGTCCCCACTAGCAGCAGGTCCATCATCCTGCTCCTCAAAGGGCTCCTCCTCCAGGTCCTCATCCTCCTCCTCGAACTGCTGCTCCTCCTCAGGCTCGGGCTCTTCAATGAATTGTTTTGACCATGCTTTCACCATCGCATCATTTGCATGAATATGAGCAGTGTTCTCCTCGGATACAATTTCGACCGCTCCAAGTCGAGCTCCGTGCTCCTGTATCACCATGGTAACGGCATCTCAATGCTCCTCCAGGAGTCCCATCCTGGCATGTATCTCGGCCACCTCGGCCTCCAACTCCTCTTGTCTCCGAATAGCACGCCGGGTCATCCCGACCAAGCTGTCGTGCATCCTATCAGTGTATGCTAGCTCCTCGCGCAGTTACTCAACCTGCTCTCGGAGGTGTCGTTGCTCTGCCAAGAGAGCTCCGACCTCTCCATGAAGCTCGTACAAATGTCGGGTCTCTCGATCCAACCTAGAGACATGGGCCGCAAAAGCCCGCTCTAATGGTACACCCAGTGCTGGTAAACGGTGATCACTAGGTGTGTCACCAAGCAACCTAGGAGGTGGCACTCGCTCCACCTCGATCAAGTGCCGGATAGTCATGGGTGAATACGTCACTCGTGACATATTTCCCACAATTATAGTGTGTCAAGAATCAAAAAGCAAGGGGGTTCACCAATATCGAGATTTCAGTAATCATAACCCACCACTATCTCGGCTATAATAATTGGACACCAAAGTTGTTTGTCATGTGTAGTTTTTCGTTTGCAATAATATGTAATCAGACAAGATGTAAAAGAGGAAATTATTGATAGGCTATGGGGCCCAATGTGTACCCGCATCAATAATCGTCCTTTTAACGACCGTCTGTTTGTTAGGTTGCCGTTTACGCGGTAACGTTTGTTTGCTTTTATAGGCTATAAAAGCCAGAGTTTGTATTGAGGTTTCTCAGATCAAGCGATACTCAAATCTGAAATTCCTTAAGATAAGAAGTTTGAGTCTTAGTTTGTTTAAAGATTTCCAGAAAATCCATCAGTTGTAACATAAATCAAGGTATTTTGTAAAATATTGTGTTTTAATATATTTGTGTTTAATTAATTATTTTTGCTTCCGTATATGCGTAAAATACCAACTTGGTATCAGAGCTCTGTTACTTTGATGGAGCTCTAAACAATTAATTCCATATCTGGTGAAGGTTTGATCATACTAACATATCTGTTAAGCATTTGAAAATCTAAAAGAAAAATCTTTGAAAGTTAAAAACAAAGTTTCAAGAATCATTTTTGAAAAAGGGGTAGCCAAGGGCATGTTGAGGAGAAGGACTCCGTGTATTGCTGGCAACTACCATGATTAAAAAGAAATTCTTAAAAATAATGTTTTTAATTAAAAGGATTAATCGGACTAGTTTTCACAAAACTAAAATCTTTAGTTAGTAGTTAATTATTTGAAGAGCCAATATCCTCAGCCTGAAAAGGTTGTAGCGCATAGTATTGGAGGGCCTCAGGTTTTTAACGAATTCTTAAGGAACAAATTAAAGAAATTATTGAGTTGGGAAAACCAAAAGACGGTTGATCGGAGATCCTGTTGAGGTTTACCTATGTGATAATTAATTTAATGAGTTCTGAAAGATTTGAAAAATCTATTACAGATTGGTATGAGAAAACCCGATCCAAAGATTTGGAATATTTAAATCTTGAAGTACCAAAACCAAAGCATTTTGTTATTGAAAAATCAAAAGAAAATCTACATTTTAAGTTTGATTGTTTTCATAAAAATTCAAAAATCAATCACGAACCAGAGTCTAGTAATAGTCAAGGAAATTTCTTAGTAGACTTGTGTCTAAGAAATACTAATAACATAGACGTAATATTTGATAGGGTGGGCCTTTTGTCTAGAGTAAGCCTAAAACATTTCCATACCCTGAAAGAAACCTTGAGTGAGATTCAAGAAAAATCAGAAAAATTCCAAAGAGAGATTAGTGAGGAACTCAGAAAAATTGAAAATCAGTTATTGGCACACGAGCCATTAACAAAGAGGCAAGTAAAGGAGCTAGTAATAGAAATTGCCCAGCAACCAAAACTAGTGGAAGCTGAAGTTCTGAAACTCACAGGAGAGCTAAAATCTCAAGTCAGAAAAGTTGAAGAATTAATCCAGGAAGTGAAATCATACTTGATTTCATGAATTGGAACATAACTGCTCAATCAGAAAGTTATAAACAGACAATAGAGGCGGTTGAATCAATTGAAACACCGGCAGTTGGATTCTCAAAAGCATCAGGAATGGGCACTACAACACAACAGACAGGGATTACGATAAAGCAAAACAACTTTATCATTCAAGCAGTCATAAGTCTGTTAGAAGAACTCAAGACGGTCAAAGAAGACATTAAAGAATTAAGACAGGAGACTCGAAAAGGAAAGGCAGTTGCAGAAAACGAGCAGTTTCTTGAAGAACTCAATAAGAAGTTGGAAAAGCTGTCAATTGGTGGTGAAAAGTTACACAAACCAAAAGGACCGTATTACGTTTTTAAAGATCCTTACAGGATTCTTAAAGAAGAACGAGAAAAACAAAAGACAAAATGAGCAGAAGAGGGGAAAGGTTGGCTTTCGGTGAAAACCGAAACACAGAAACATTGGCTAATCAAGAAGACCAGATAAGGGACTACAGAAGATTACAAAGGTTACGAAATAATGTACAAAGATGGGTGCCAACAGGAAGATTTAATAGAACAATTGAAAGCCAGATAGACCCTGAAGCCGAACTCAGAATATCACAAGCAAGACGTGCAAGTTTAGTCCCAGCTGAAACCTTGTACGATGAAGGATCAAGGTCCACTAGACATCGAGTCTATCAACACTACAGTGAAGAAAGAATTCTAGTCACTGCAGAAGGTCAGCAAGAAGATATAGGATTCGTTAATGAACAATCCTACAATGAATTAATTAGAAGTGGCATGCAGCATGTGCATCTAGGACTCATGATGATAAGAGTCCATGCTCTACACAGAAGAGATGCTGGTACACAAGTTCTCCTAGTACTCAGAGACACCAGATGGGCTGACGACAGATCTATCCTAGGAACCATGGAGGTTGATATGACCAGAGGAACACAACTGGTCTATTTAGCTCCTGATATAATGATGTCTATACATGACTTCTACAATCATGTGCAAGTATCCATTCAAACAAGGGGATACGAAGATTTTACTGGTGAGTCGAATCTACTAATAACAAGGGTGTTAGTGGGCAGATTAACAAACACAAGTTATGCCGGATTAAAATATAATATACAAAGGGTTGCTGAACATTTAGCAACCAATGGAATTCAAGCCGTACCAGGAGAATCAAGATCAGTCACTGAATTACAAGGCCAAAGATGGATGCTAAAACCATCAAAGAAGAAAGTGACAAAGGTTCCATCACGGGTAAGCACAGGATCCAGACTAGATGGATCTTTATCCCTAAGATTTGGAGGATATAAAGCAGTAAGAGAAACTGGAGAATCAATTAGACAAGCTAATCAAAATGGTGAAGATGAAGAATCAATGATAACAGAAATGGCAGCAGTTGCAATTCTTGAAAGATTCATTGATTTTGATCTTTTAAGAAGCTTGCACTTCATGAAGCCCTCGTTACCAGTTGAAATTCGAGAAGAAATTTACAAAAGAGTTGGTGTTGAAACAAGAGATCCCTTAATAGGTGCTGCTATAGATGATTGGGAAGATGAGGAATTAAAAGAGAGATGGAACAACAAAAAGAAGAACCACAAGAAGAAAGGAAATTGGGATACAGTTGGCCAATCTTCAGGAAAATATGATTACTATGTAAACTATGATTATGAAGAAACAAGTCAAAAAGAAGAGATTGTAGCACCCGAGGCCAGCGGGAACGGATCGTGTTTTCTCGTCGGGCGGAAGGTTCCTGGGGCGCGATATCATGAGTGATAATCAAATGATCAGATTGTTTACATAGCACATAATAAATAAATGAGAAATGCTAACACATCCATGACATAGAATTACAAGATTAAATTACAATGTATCGTTTATAATTTAATCTAGTAAATCTACCAAAAAGAATCAATATAACTATATCTTGTATATGTACAAGATATACAAAAGATGATTCATGTTCTTGTTATCCCAAAAGTATGCAATCACAAAAGTAGCTAGGTCTTCTAAAAGTCCACTAGCTATGTTCGTGCATAATAGTAGTTACACCTGAGAAACATGTATTTAAACAAAGTCAACACTAGGTTGGTGAGTTCATAAGTAAGTTAATGTAAAACCTTGATTCATTCACATGCACATTCACATTGATAAATATGTTACTTGTATGATTGTCTATTTCACTTGTTCACACAATGGCATCTCAATAGTTATATTTACAAGTATTATATCATCCTAGTAGTGATGCTTACATATAGGGCATATGTAAGGGAACTAAGCCCTAGCCAACATCCCACCACATCACCACTAGAACTCTACACTACTTGCAGTACAACTATTGATTTCCATTCTCAATTCTCATGTTTATCTCATCTTTGATCATCTGTGTTCTCATGTACAGAATAATATAATGATAGCATTGTAGTTATCAAACCGAAGTATTGATAACCAATATATGTGTTAAGGATATTAGATTTTCAATATGTTCCCTTGTATTATTCTATATTGTGGGGTTAATGTAACATCCCAAATTTTTCTAAGATACAAGTTGTTTGAATTCTACGTACGTGTAACGGATAAGTAACTTGTGGGAAAATGGACGAAAAATGACCAAAACGGGGGCTTAGAAATCGTGTACTCGAAATAAGGTAGATTTCGAGTACACCCGGTTCGAGTACACCAAATTCGGGTACACGAGATTTCGTGTACACACGATATCGAGTACAGGGACACGCCTATAAATAGTAGTGCCTTGGGATATGTGCGAACCTTTGGTTGGAAGCACGGTCCCTCTCGAGTACACGAAGTTTAAGTCCAAGAATTTCAAGAATCAAACTTTGATCGACCAAACGAAGTAGGAAACGCACGGGATTCTGCCAGGAGGATCAGCTACCTTCAAGTAAGTGATTCATGTATAGAAAGCTGGATTTTTATACAAAAGTTAGGATGGTTAAACAAAGGGTGAACTTATGCATAAAGCTCACACCTTTATGCATAAAGTTCATAACTTTGAGGTTCCAATACGTTGGTAACAACATAAGGAACCTAGAACTAGCTCCCCAAGGCCTTAGATGAATTTCTGAGATGTTTAATGACGAAATGATGAGTACACGAAGCTATACACTAAGGGTACTCGAAATCATACTTAGAATTTCGTATACATGAGTATTTCGAGTACATGGGTAGTTCGAGTACAGGGCCATTTCGTGTACATGAGTATTTCGAGTACATGGGTATTTCGAATACATTGGCTATTTCGTGTACATGGAATTTCGAGTACATGGGTATTTCGAATACAATGGCTATTTCGTGTACATGGAATTTCGTGTACAGGGCATTTCGTGAACAAGGGATGTTTCGAGTACATGGCAATTCGTGTACATGGGAACTTAACGAATTTCAAGGGTTTCGAACACTTAGCTAAGTTTCGAGAACTTGGATTCAGAAAGGGGGACTAGTAGGCTATGAGGACTTAGAATAATTTCTAAGTCTAAGTATGTGATGTGATGGTATGTGATGATATGATGTAACTGATATAGGTCCTTAAGGCCCTAGCTAAGGAGTTCGGCTAAGGTTAACAGGAGTCTACTATCAGGTGAGTTCTAGACGCCCTATTTTATGCTTAATGTTTTGGGCTGACATACATGCTTATTGTTATGTCTATGATGACATGTGCCTATGATGATAATGAATGAATGATGTTATGCCCTGACCATGTATGCATGTTAAGGTGATAGTATGATTATTGCATGAAAGTATGCTAAGAATGATGAATGCATGATAGTAAGTTATGATGATAAACTGAATGATAACATGCTATGATGATAAATAGGGATGTATGTTATGATGAAATCCTAGATACGCTATGATGGAAGTATGATGTTATGATGATTACATGCTAGCAAAATGTGTTTATGTTGCCATGATGAATGATATGATGACGTGCGACTAGCATGACATGTGCATGGTACTAGGATGTTATGACGACATGATACTAGCATACCCTGTATGAGAAATCCTATGTTATTAGGATAATGATACGATGTTATGATGAATGATGATATGGTGCTAGTGTATCATGTCATGATGAATGATGGTTGCTCCAGTACTTGTTACTGGGTAAGTATGGTTGCTCCAGTATTTGTACTGGGTAAGTATGGTTGCTCCCGTACTCGTTACGGGGTAAGTATGATGTTGCTCCCGTACTCGTTACGGGGTAAGTATGATGTTGCTCCCGTACTCGTTACGGGGTAAGTATGATGTTGCTCCCGTACTCGTTACGGGGTAAGTATGATGTTGCTCCCGTACTCGTTACGGGGTAAGTATGACGTTGCTCCCATATTCATATGGGGTAAGTATGGTTATGGTTGCTCCAGTACTTGCTACTGGGTAAGTATGGGTCTGCAGAACGCTTCGGCGGGACAGACCAACGGTTATGGAGCCTTGTGCCGGCATAAGCCCACTGTTCGCATGGTAACAGTGGAACGTATGATGATGATGATGTAAGGATGTTATGTGCTAATGTTATGGACTATGTGTATGAAATGATGTATATGTTATGTATGTTTAATGTTGTTTTATGAAAACTAGAACTCACCAGCGTAAGCTGACTTGATTTAGCATGTATGTCAGGGTGAAGGTATGATAAGAGAAGGCATGGAGCTCGGGCATAGAGTCATACGATCCGGTGGTTTTGGCAATCCGATGTGATTTTGATACAGACATGTTATTGATTTCTGTTTATCAGACTATGTTTACATTTCCGCTGCATGATTATGAAAGTTTTTAGTTTAAGAGCTATGTGTTACGATGAAAACCAACCTCTGTGAGGTGCCCGGTTTCGGGGCCTCACAAGTTGGTATCAGAGCCATAGTTTGAGAGATCTTGGCATCCCAAATGCCAAGACTTAAACTGAGAATGGGATTAAAGGATGCGGATTGCCAACCACGGATGACGGATGCCACGAGCTGAATGTTTATGTATGAGTTAAGGGTTAGATGTAATGTTATGTAAGTAGTGAGTGTCATGCACATTGAAGAGATGGGATGGGAAACGTTTAGAGCCTATGAGTTGGGTAAATGGTTAATAACACTTGATCAACGTCGTTAACGATTTACAAAACTTATTCTGTGCTAAACTGATTCCTATGCTGACTCATCAATTGTTGCATTATGTAGAAAGTTAAGATGGCCGGACAAAAGGGTAGACCGCGAAAGAAACCACAGGTAGCTGAAGAACCACATGTCGAGGCTGAAGAACCCGTCAACGAAGACGACCACGAGCACAACGAGCAACCTGAGAATGAAGACGAGTTCACTCTAGAGCCTATCGTGGTGAAGGCTATTTCTGATGAGGTCTGCAAGATCATGGATGAAAAGATGCCAGCAATGATTGCTAAGGCACTGAAGGATGCTCTAAAAGACAAGTCTGAAGGAACTAAAGAAAGCACCAAAGAAGATGAGGTGGTGATCATCGAGACGAAGAGCGGCGACTCTATGACAGGGAAACTGAAGGGCTGTGACTACAAGTCCTTCAAGGGATGCAACCCACCGACCTTCGATGGTAAGAAGGATGCTGTGACCACCTGCCACTGGGTATCCGCGATGGAGGCTGTTATCTCCATCAGTGAATGCCGAGTCGATCAAGCTGTTAAGTTTGCAGCTCACTCCTTTGTCGAGGAGGCACTTCACTGGTGGAACACCATTAAGCAATCCAAGACTACTGAGGATATGGAAAAGATGACTTGGGAGGATCTCAAGGAACTGGTCACTAAGCAGTTCTGTCCCAAGAATGAGTTGGATAAGGTTGAAAGGGAGTTTCTGGTGCTGAAGGCGGGAAGTCTGAACCACAGGCAGTACACCTCACGATTCAATGAGATGGCAAGACTTGTTCCTCATTTGGTTTCTACCGAGGAGCGCAGGGTGAAGTTGTACATGGAGGGTTTGCCTCCCAAGGTTCGGATACATGTGAAGGCGAATGCTCCCAAGACTTATGACTCCACTGTGGAGCTCAGTGGCATAGTTTGGGATGATGTTATGTCAGCCGAGTCAGCCAAAGAAGAAGCAAAGGTGAAAGAGTCCTCCGGGACTAAGAGGGGTCGAACAGACCAACGAAAGTTCTCAAGCAAGAAGGCTAGGCGAGAGGAGATGGGCCGATGCAACAAGTGTGGGAAAAGCCACACGGGACAGTGCCTGGTGGGCACTAATTTATGTTTCAGGTGTGGAAAGACGGGGCACTTTTCTAGCAGTTGCCCGAATGCTACTCGATGCTTCAACTGCAATGGATTAGGACATATGTCCAAGGATTGCAAGCTACCACGGGCCGATGCTTCGGGCTCGGGTAAGAAAGAGGAGAAAGGAAAGGAGAAGCAGAAGGCTAAAGCACGAGCCTTTACGATGACGAAGGATGATGCGATTGTGGACCCAGACGTGGTCACAGGTACCTTTTCTATCAACAATATTCCTGCTTCTGTATTGTTTGATTCTGGTGCCAGTATGAGTTTTGTGTCTTCTACTTTCTGTGATGGGTTATCTGGGAAGGTTAAGAAGATAGATCGGGTATTTGATGTAGAGACGGCTATTGGTAAGATGACCAGGGTGACTGAGGCTATTGATGACTGTTATGTTGAGATAGAAGGTCATAGGTTCCCTGTCCGATTGTTTCTTATTACCTTAGGGGGATTCGATGTGGTTTTGGGTATGGACTGGTTAGCCAAATATGAGGCTAACATTGTATGTCGACGAAAGATGATATGTTTACGTGCGATGGATGGGAGTTCCGTGACGGTTTATGGTGATAAAGCGATGTATGCGCCAAAGATCATTTCGATGATCCAGGCTGATGATATGATGCGGCGAGGGTGTGTAGCCTACTTGGCCTATGCGATTGAGGAACGTACGGATACGAGGACGATTGATGATGTTCCCGTGGTGTGTAACTTCCCCGATGTATTCCCTGAGGAATTGCCTGGATTACCACCCGAACGGGAAATTGAGTTCCAGATCGACTTAGTGCCGGGGGCACAACCTGTTGCCAAAGCACCTTACCGTTTAGCTCCAACAGAGATGAAGGAAATGATGACCCAGCTACAAGAACTCCTTGATAAAGGTTTTATACGACCGAGTGTCTCTCCGTGGGGAGCACCGGTGCTGTTCGTTAAGAAGAAGGATGGAAGTATGCGTATGTGTATTGACTACAGGGAACTGAATAAGTTGACCGTAAAGAACAGGTATCCTCTACCTAGAATTGATGACTTGTTCGATCAATTGCAAGGTGCAAGCTGGTTCTCGAAGATAGATCTCCGATCCGGTTACCATCAGTTGAAAGTTCGAGAGCAGGATATTCCAAAGACTGCTTTCCGTACGCGTTATGGACATTACGAGTTTCTCGTTATGTCGTTTGGATTGACGAATGCTCCTGCAGCATTTATGGATTTGATGAACAGGGTATGTCGACCGATGCTGGACCGATCGGTGATAGTGTTTATTGACGATATTTTGATTTATTCAAAGAACGAGGGAGACCATGCTTGCCACGTACGCGAGGTATTGGAAATCCTGAGGAAAGAGGAACTTTATGCTAAGTTCTCCAAATGCGCTTTCTGGCTACGAGAGGTACAGTTTCTGGGTCACGTGGTGAACCCAGAAGGCATTATGGTAGATCCAGCTAAAGTTGAAACGATTATGAAATGGAGTCCTCCAAAGTCACCGACAGAAGTACGCAGTTTTCTTGGTTTGGCTGGCTACTATCGGAGATTTATTCAAGACTTCTCCAAGATAACGACGCCACTGACGAAGCTCACAAAGAAAGACGTAAAGTATGAATGGGGTCCAAACCAAGAACAGGCGTTTTCAGTGCTGAAGGAGAAACTTACCCAAGCTCCTGTTCTAGCACTGCCGGATGGGAATGATGATCTTGTTGTGTATGCCGATGCGTCACGACAAGGGTTGGGATGTGTACTAATGCAAAGGGGAAGGGTGATAGCTTATGCTTCGCGCCAGCTAAAGATTCATGAGGCTAACTACCCGACCCACGATCTTGAACTCGCTGCAGTGGTGTTTGCATTGAAAATATGGAGACACTACTTGTATGGAGTACGGAGTACCATCTATACCGACCACAAGAGCTTGAAGTATTTCTTCGAGCAAAAGGATTTGAATATGAGGCAGAGACGATGGCTTGAGCTGTTAAAAGATTATGACTGTGATATTCTATATCACCCGGGAAAGGCCAATGTGGTGGCAGATGCTCTGAGTCGCAAGACTGATCATCCTGCCATACGAGTAAAATCGTATAGTTTGGTGATAACGCCAGACTTTCTGAACGAGCTCAAACAGGCGCAACAGGAGGGATTGAAAGAAGAGAATGTGGGTTTTGAACGCGTCTTCGGACAAGTCAAGAACTTGGAAGACAATGATCATGGGATAAAGCTACGATTCGGTCGAATGTGGGTGCCCAGAAATGGGGACATTCGAGCGAGGATTTTAGATGAAGCCCACAAGTCACGATACTCGGTACACCCCGGTGCAACGAAGATGTATCAAGATCTCCGACAGGATTATTGGTGGCCGGGCATGAAGTTTAATGTGATGCAGTATGTGAACAGGTGCCTTACTTGTGCGCAAGTGAAGGCTGAACATCAGAAGCCCTACGGATATGTGCAACCTCTGGAGGTACCGGAATGGAAATGGGAACACATCACCATGGATTTCATTACCAAGCTACCAAAGACAGCTAAGCGACATGATACCATTTGGGTGATTGTGGACCGACTGACGAAGAGTGCACACTTTCTTCCTATCAGGGAAACGTATACGTCCGAAAGGTTGTCTGAGTTGTTCGTAAAGGAGATTGTGGCCAGACATGGAGTTCCTGTCTCCATTGTGTCAGATCGAGATACGAGGTTTACTTCCAGATTCTGGAAGCAGTTTCATGATGCTATGGGAACGAGGTTAAATATCAGTACCGCCTATCACCCTCAGACTGATGGACAGTCAGAAAGGACTATCCAAACGTTGGAGGATATGCTTAGGGCGTGCATTATCGATTTTGGAGGAAGCTGGGATGACCACTTGACCTTGGTGGAGTTTTCATATAACAACAGCTATCACTCCAGTATCGGAATGCCCCCATATGAGGCGTTGTACGGACGACGATGTAGAACCCCGGTATGCTGGGGTGAAGTTGGACAGAAAGAAATGGGAAACAAGGCTGCTGTGATTGATATGGCAGAAAAGCTACGGGTGATAAAAGCACGTATGAAGGCTGCACAAGATCGCCAAAAGTCCTACGCTGACAAGCGCCGGAGATCGATCGAGTTTGATGTTGGCGATCGAGTGTTGCTGAAAGTATCACCATGGAAGGGAATCATTCGATTCAGAAAGCGAGGCAAGTTGAGTCCGAGGTACATTGGACCATTTCCGATAAAGGCAAGGGTAGGGAAGGTCGCGTATCGACTGGACCTACCAGAGAAGCTGAACGGGATTCATCCTACCTTTCACGTGTCGCATCTTAGGAAATGCTTGACAGACGAGCAGGCGCATGTTCCTTTAGATGACATTGAGGTAGATAATCGACTGAACTACATTGAAGAACCAGTCGCCATTGTGGATACGAAGGAAAAGCAGTTAAGGAATAAAACGGTTCGTCAAGTAAGAGTTCAGTGGAAGCATCGGAA
The DNA here is from genome assembly GCA_009363875.1 of Mikania micrantha. Taxonomy (NCBI): domain Eukaryota; kingdom Viridiplantae; phylum Streptophyta; class Magnoliopsida; order Asterales; family Asteraceae; genus Mikania; species Mikania micrantha. The sequence continues at coordinate 15,624,401 of CM018698.1, forward strand.
AGGTTCAGACACGACGTGGGAATTGGAAGACGAGATGAGGGAGTTGTATCCTCATTTGTTCGATGTGTAACAAGGCAGGTTTCGGGACGAAACCTATTGTAAGGAGGGGAGACTTGTAACATCCCAAATTTTTCTAAGATACAAGTTGTTTGAATTCTACGTACGTGTAACGGATAAGTAACTTGTGGGAAAATGGACGAAAAATGACCAAAACGGGGGCTTAGAAATCGTGTACTCGAAATAAGGTAGATTTCGAGTACACCCGGTTCGAGTACACCAAATTCGGGTACACGAGATTTCGTGTACACACGATATCGAGTACAGGGACACGCCTATAAATAGTAGTGCCTTGGGATATGTGCGAACCTTTGGTTGGAAGCACGGTCCCTCTCGAGTACACGAAGTTTAAGTCCAAGAATTTCAAGAATCAAACTTTGATCGACCAAACGAAGTAGGAAACGCACGGGATTCTGCCAGGAGGATCAGCTACCTTCAAGTAAGTGATTCATGTATAGAAAGCTGGATTTTTATACAAAAGTTAGGATGGTTAAACAAAGGGTGAACTTATGCATAAAGCTCACACCTTTATGCATAAAGTTCATAACTTTGAGGTTCCAATACGTTGGTAACAACATAAGGAACCTAGAACTAGCTCCCCAAGGCCTTAGATGAATTTCTGAGATGTTTAATGACGAAATGATGAGTACACGAAGCTATACACTAAGGGTACTCGAAATCATACTTAGAATTTCGTATACATGAGTATTTCGAGTACATGGGTAGTTCGAGTACAGGGCCATTTCGTGTACATGAGTATTTCGAGTACATGGGTATTTCGAATACATTGGCTATTTCGTGTACATGGAATTTCGAGTACATGGGTATTTCGAATACAATGGCTATTTCGTGTACATGGAATTTCGTGTACAGGGCATTTCGTGAACAAGGGATGTTTCGAGTACATGGCAATTCGTGTACATGGGAACTTAACGAATTTCAAGGGTTTCGAACACTTAGCTAAGTTTCGAGAACTTGGATTCAGAAAGGGGGACTAGTAGGCTATGAGGACTTAGAATAATTTCTAAGTCTAAGTATGTGATGTGATGGTATGTGATGATATGATGTAACTGATATAGGTCCTTAAGGCCCTAGCTAAGGAGTTCGGCTAAGGTTAACAGGAGTCTACTATCAGGTGAGTTCTAGACGCCCTATTTTATGCTTAATGTTTTGGGCTGACATACATGCTTATTGTTATGTCTATGATGACATGTGCCTATGATGATAATGAATGAATGATGTTATGCCCTGACCATGTATGCATGTTAAGGTGATAGTATGATTATTGCATGAAAGTATGCTAAGAATGATGAATGCATGATAGTAAGTTATGATGATAAACTGAATGATAACATGCTATGATGATAAATAGGGATGTATGTTATGATGAAATCCTAGATACGCTATGATGGAAGTATGATGTTATGATGATTACATGCTAGCAAAATGTGTTTATGTTGCCATGATGAATGATATGATGACGTGCGACTAGCATGACATGTGCATGGTACTAGGATGTTATGACGACATGATACTAGCATACCCTGTATGAGAAATCCTATGTTATTAGGATAATGATACGATGTTATGATGAATGATGATATGGTGCTAGTGTATCATGTCATGATGAATGATGGTTGCTCCAGTACTTGTTACTGGGTAAGTATGGTTGCTCCAGTATTTGTACTGGGTAAGTATGGTTGCTCCCGTACTCGTTACGGGGTAAGTATGATGTTGCTCCCGTACTCGTTACGGGGTAAGTATGATGTTGCTCCCGTACTCGTTACGGGGTAAGTATGATGTTGCTCCCGTACTCGTTACGGGGTAAGTATGATGTTGCTCCCGTACTCGTTACGGGGTAAGTATGACGTTGCTCCCATATTCATATGGGGTAAGTATGGTTATGGTTGCTCCAGTACTTGCTACTGGGTAAGTATGGGTCTGCAGAACGCTTCGGCGGGACAGACCAACGGTTATGGAGCCTTGTGCCGGCATAAGCCCACTGTTCGCATGGTAACAGTGGAACGTATGATGATGATGATGTAAGGATGTTATGTGCTAATGTTATGGACTATGTGTATGAAATGATGTATATGTTATGTATGTTTAATGTTGTTTTATGAAAACTAGAACTCACCAGCGTAAGCTGACTTGATTTAGCATGTATGTCAGGGTGAAGGTATGATAAGAGAAGGCATGGAGCTCGGGCATAGAGTCATACGATCCGGTGGTTTTGGCAATCCGATGTGATTTTGATACAGACATGTTATTGATTTCTGTTTATCAGACTATGTTTACATTTCCGCTGCATGATTATGAAAGTTTTTAGTTTAAGAGCTATGTGTTACGATGAAAACCAACCTCTGTGAGGTGCCCGGTTTCGGGGCCTCACAGTTAACTGTTGTTTCACTTTTAAATATTAAAAGTGTTAGTTAACTGGTTGTAATGTAATCTCAATGCAACATATAGAGACCAAAAGGAGTCCATTGTGATCCTCACGTAATCAGATTACAATGCACCCGATTTACCTCTATCCCGCCGTGTGATCCCAAAGTCTCAATGTGGGATTGTTCTCATGTGATTAACAAAGTTGAATAAGAACTTGTCTTATTACATCATGTTAATTTTGTGTGAATGATAAGCATACTCATGAAGTTACGTTATCATGATCATCATTCACTGTAATCCATATGATCCCAAAGCCTCAATGTGGGATTGTTCTCATGTGATTAACAAAGTTGAATAAGAACTTGTCTTATTACATTATGTTAATCATATGTGAATGATAAGAATCCTCATGAAGTGACGTTATCATGATCATCATTCACTGAAATCCATATGTTCACCATGTAATCCTTAAGCCGTAGTAAGAACATGTCTTAGTACCCTTAAGTGACGCAGGTGGTAGATACCCAATGCGATCATACTATCACATAGTATGTTTTTAAGGTGTAGATCGAGTGTTATAAGTGATTTACTTATCACACTACATCAATTATAATATGAAATGATATTAAGAAGATATTTTATCTTCTAATCATTTATGTGTTGTGAAGTGTCACCATGTTCCACTGTAGTAGTTCTCATTGTTTGTTTGTGTATGAATTGTCTCACTGTTTACTCATGTAGAATAACTAAGTATTATAAGATATAATCTTACAACTATGTTATTCAAATGTATTGTTGATTATGAGATTTACTTTATCATAATCATCTGAGTTTCCCTGTTATCTCATGATCATACAAGCATGCATACAATGATATATGATAATAAACAATTTAATATCAATTAATCAAAGAATTAACAATATGTAAGCAAAACTTTTAAATAATTAAAAGTAAAGCATGTTTCTCAGCCCCGAAAGTTAAAATCAGAAAAGATTAAAGTAAAAGGGCATATGAACTCACCTTGTTGTTGTAGGGTTGACTTAGCTTAAAAGAAAGAATACACGCGCTCTTTGTTGTTCTTGCGGTTGGTTTCACGATCCTGTATTAATTTCATGTGATGGTAATCTTATAAGTATCGATTGTATGTGTTTGAGCCCGTGCAGGTGTTATTCCTAACTTTGTTTGTCACCTCTTGATCTCGATCCCCATTCGGCCCAATTAAATTTAAACATACCTTATTGACACTAGTTAGTTTAATTTACAAGTAGTGTAGAATTGTAGGTTATGATCAAGGACTTGATCCCCATTGTTTCTCCTTGTCTCTAACTCGATTCCTTTGAAATAAAATGAAATTACAAATCCCATTTCTTTTAAATGACACCCTTAATTATTTGATTCTTGAATTTAGGTTATCTTGAAACTCATTGGGCCGAATGTGAGTCGTGTGTGGTCGTAATTCACGTGGGCCTAAATTAAACAACATGGGCCGAAAGGTTTAACTGGGCTTGATATACATAGTGTTTTGGGCCAGCTGGATTATGTGTTGCTAGGCCAAACGACCTGCATGCTGGGCCTAATAACTTGAGTGGGCCAAGAAATGACATTGGCCTTATATATATGTTGTTGGGCCGACTATGTACACACATGGGCCAAGGCAGAATGAAATCAGGCCGGCGAATGGTACTGGATCTATGTGGTCACAACTAGCTGGAAAATGTGTACCCAGTCAAGTCCCCAGCGAACCTATGGTTTACACGACCAAGGTTCGTGAGTCAAGGGAGCTAGGGTTCGTGGCTCCTTCAGAAGGGTTCAGCTAAAGTGGAACAACAGGTTCGGTCCTATGTTTCACAATGAAGGTTCGTGTGAGCATGGAGGTTCGTTGGCCATCTCAAAGGCTCGTGCATCCACTGGTTCGGCAGGCCTTGGGTTCGCAGAGGGTTCGGTGGTTGTAGAAAGGTTCGTGGCTAGCTGGAATCTGCCATGATGGTCGCAGGGTTCGGCGAAGAACCACGTGGGTTCGGCCCTCGTGGGTTCGGCCAGAAAACCCGGGTACATTCAACCACGGTTCGGTTGGTCTACTCCCATGCGAATCCTGCAACTCATCATCTTCAACTCCATCGTTGCTAGCCTACACATGCGTCTAAAAGAGGTGTGCTTCGAAATGGGTAGGTTAGAACCGGTTATGTATGTGTGCAACAAAAACCAAATTGAAAACCCTATTTTCAGTGGTTCTTCTTCGATCATTACCTCGGTTTTCGTTGGTTAATCTCTTAGATTTGTTGTACTTTCATGTAGAGCTCGTCAAGGGCTTCGTGTGGGCGCAAGAATCACCCAAATCGGTCAAGAAACGAAGAAGTTATGGAAGCTTGAAGGTGGTTGGTGGTGGTGAATGGTCTTGGCCGGAAATTGAGAGGGAAAGAGGGTGTGGATGTAAAAATGAGAAAAACACTCTCATTTAACATATTTATATCACGTGTGGTGTCCGGGTTCGTTTCGGTTGCTCGGTTCGCGTTTACGTCGCGTATCCGGATTTTTACGCATAATTTAAATATAATGAATAAAAGAAGATTGTTTAAATTATTTTGATGAGTTTCAAAATTGTAAAATGTTAAATATTTTATTTTATTAAATTTATTATTGTTTCGTGTCGTGTTTCGTTTTCGTTTCGTCGAATCGCGTCACCATCGCGCGTATTCGTTCGAATCGTCATTCGAACGAACACGACGATGGTTTTGTTTTCCGACTTTTGTTTTCTACTTTCCAGTCATCATTTCAGAACGTTAAACTCACAGATATGTTTGTGTGAATCGTCACCCACGCAAACACACTGTCAGTTTGTTATTCTGAAACGACACTGTGTTATTGTTTGAATTGTGTTTCCTCACTGTCGGACTCAACTAAACACCTTGTTTTCACATAGTTTTCACATTGAATTGTCGGCCATCTGATTCCTATCATCTATGGAAATCAGATCGCAACCGATTTGTATCTGTTAACTGTTTGAACACTGTTGTTTCTCATGATCTGTTGTGTTAATTGTACTTAAGTTTTCACTTAAATACACACAACTAAAGTTTCAAATGTACGTTGTACTTACTGTATGTAAGTTTACACAAAAATACGTACAACGATTTCTTGCATTCATGATTCTATTAATACAATACTGTTCACAATCGCATATGTACACATAGTTACTGTTTACAAGTACACATACCGTACGGACTTGCCGGCCGGTCAGGTACTAGTTGTCACAGTCTCCCCTTGTTAAAGAAATTTCGTCACGAAATTTAAGCATAAAAGTCGGGCTTTACTTCTCGAACAAGTGAGGATACTTGGCTTTCATGTTGTCCTCGTGCTCCCAAGTAAATTCTGGTCCACGCTTGGAGTTCCATCGAACCTTTACAATAGGGATACGGCTACGTTTCAGTTTCTTAACTTCACGTTCCATAATCTCTACAGGTTCTTCAATGAAGTGTAGTTGCTTATCAACTTGTATTTCTTCCAATGGTATGATCAATGATTCGTCTGCTAAGCACCTTTTGAGATTTGATACATGAAACACATCGTGTACTCCACTAAGTTCATCAGGGAGTCTGAGTCTGTATGCCACAGGACCTATGCGTTGAGTAATCTCAAACGGTCCGACATACCTAGGTGCTAGTTTGCCCTTAGCCCCAAACCGAACTACGCCTTTCCATGGGGACACTTTCAACATGACTCGGTCACCCACATCGAATTCCAAAGGCTTGCGCCGTTTGTCTGCGTAACTCTTTTGGCGACTACGTGTTGCTTGTAATCGTTGTTGTATCTGGGCAATCTTATCAGTAGTCTCCTGAATAAGTTCAGGCCCAGTTATTCTGTTGTCTCCAACTTCGGTCCAACAAATTGGAGACCGACATTTTCTATCATAAAGTGCCTCAAAAGGAGCACATCCAATGCTGCTGTGGTAGCTATTGTGGTAGGAGAACTCAATGAGTGGTAGATGAGTATCCCAACTTCCACCGAAGTCTAGGATGCATGTTCTCAACATATCCTCTAGGGTTTGAATGGTGCGCTCGCTTTGTCCATCCGTTTGTGGATGATACGTGATGCTCAAGTTAACACTTGTCCCTAAGGATTGTTGCAATGATTGCCAGAACCGCGAAGTAAATCGGCTGTCCCGGTCAGAAATAATAGACAATGGCACCCCGTACCTAACTACTATTTCATCAATGTATATCCTCGCTAGTTTCTCCATCTTGTACGTCTCTCTGATCGGCAACAAATGTGCGGACTTGGTCAATCGATCAATGATGACCCAAATAGAATCATATCCGCTGGAAGTGTGGGGCAGCTTGGTAATGAAATCCATAGCTATTTGTTCCCACTTCCATTGTGGTATCTCCGGTTGTTCCAGCAAACCCGAAGGTTTCTGGTGTTCTGCTTTGACCTTGGCACACGTGATGCATTTGCCAACATAAGTGGCAACATCTTTCTTCATACCTGGCCACCAATAAAATGATCTCAGATCTTGGTACATCTTATCAGCACCAGGATGAACTGAGTAACGTGACTTGTGTGCCTCGTCAAGAATGAGTGTTCGAAGTTCATCCACTGCTGGAATCCAAACATGATCCAAATAGTAGATAACTCTATCTTGTTTTGTCTTGAAATGTTTCTCGGCTCCACAATCGAGCTCGCGTTTTAGATTGTCTCTTGCCACTGCCTCTTGTTGTGCTTGTAGAATGTGATCTCTCAAATTTGTCTGCACTGTCATTCCCATTGCGAGAACGCGCAAGGGTTTGACCCTTCCTTACGGCTCAAAGCATCTGCAACAACATTTGCCTTGCCCGGATGGTATTTGATCACACAATCGTAATCGTTCAGGAGCTCAACCCAACGTCTCTGTCTCATGTTAAGCTCCTTCTGATCAAATATGTGTTGTAAGCTCTTGTGATCTGTGAAGATAGTGCATTTGGTACCATAAAGGTAGTGTCTCCAAATCTTTAAGGCAAATACAACAGCTCCCAGTTCAAGATCGTGTGTTGTGTAATTATTCTCATGTATCTTCAGCTGTCGGAGGCATAAGCAATAACTTTGTCTCGTTGCATCAAAACACATCCGAGTCCCTAATAGGAAGCATCACAGTAAACTACAAAGTCATCATTGCCTTCTGGGAGTGTTAAGATTAGAGCATTGCACAATCTTTGTTTCAGTGTCTAGAATGCCTCTTCTTGTTTCTGAGTCCACACAAAAGGTTCAGACTTCTGTGTGAGCTTGGTGAGAGGCAAGGCTATCTTAGAAAAATTCGAAATGAACCTCCTGTAATAACCTGCCAATCCCAAGAATGATCGGATCTCTGTCGGTGTTGTAGGCACATCCCAGTTCTTGATTGCTTCAATCTTGGGAGGATCCACGTGAATACCATCACTGTTAATCACGTGACCCAAGAACTGAACTTCTCTTAACCAAAATTCACACTTGGAGAATTTGGCATAGAGTCGTTCTTCTTTCAGAAGTTCCAAAACTGTCTTGAGGTGTTGCTCATGTTCTTTCTCGTTCTTTGAATAAATCAGTATATCATCAATAAAAACGATGACAAACTGATCTAGATACGGTTTGCACACCCGGTTCATCAAATCCATGAACACAGCTGGTGCGTTCGTCAATCTGAATGGCATCACCATGAACTCGTAATGACCATATCGGGTACGAAAAGCCGTCTTTGGTATGTCATCCTCTTAAATCCGAAGCTGATGATAGCCTGATCTCAGGTCTATCTTTGAAAAGTACTGTGCTCCCTGTAATTGATCAAACAAATCATCAATCCTCGGTAACGGGTACCGATTCTAGATGGTGAGTTTGTTGAGCTCTCTGTAATCAATGCACATCCTGAAGGTTCCATCCTTTTTCTTAACAAAAAGAACCGGAGCTCCCCATGGGGAAAAGCTCGGTCGGATGAATCCCTTATCGAGTAGCTCTTGTAATTGATTGGACAACTCCTGCATCTCAGAGGGTGCAAGTCTATAAGGAGACTTAGCTACAGGAGTCGCTCCCGGAATCAAATCGATTCGGAACTGCACTGATCTCTCTGGTGGCAGTCCCGGTAAATCATCCGGAAACACGTTTGCATAGTCTCTCACAACTGGTACATCTTGAATCTTGATCGACTTCTTGTTTTTCTCGATCACGTGAGCTAGGAATGCAACGCATTGTTTTCGGAGGTACTTGCGAGCCTTCATGCACGATATTATCTTGACACTATGTTTCGCTTGGTCTCCACGAATCTCCAAAATCTCGTTGTTCTCCACTGGTATGCGTAGTAGTTTATCGGAACAGATGAACTCAACTTGGTTAAGAGATAGCCAATCCATTCCGATGATGATGTCGAAACTGCCCAACTCCATCGGTATCAAATCGATGGAAAATGTGTGATCGCCAAGTGTAAGTGGGCAATTCCTAAATACTGTGTCTACTGTGATATGCTTGCCGTTTGCTATTTCAATAGTGTAAGGGGAGTCTAACAATTCCTTAACATAATCAAGATGGCATGCAAAGTCGGATGAGATAAAACTCTGATCCGCACCAGTCTCAAATAATATGGATGCATAGAAGTCAGATAAGAGAAATGTACCCGTAATAACATTTGGGTCCTGTCGTGCATCAGTAGCTCCTATCTGGAAAGCTCGTCCCCTTGCTGCTTGAGCCCTTGGTTGAGCTTTCTTGGGACAATCCCTAGAATAGTGTCCCGGTTCACCACAAGTGAAGCAGGACCTGTTATCAGCAGCGGCAGCAGTAACTGCATTGTTGTTTCTGTTCTGAACCCTCGGGCTCCTGCAGTAGTTTACTGTGTGACCAAATCTTCCACAGTTAGTGCAGTGTCTGCACAGAACATTTGGCAAATGATGAAACTGGCATGAGTTGCACAAAGGTGCAGTGCCAGTGTATGGCTTCTTGATCTGCAGTGGTGGTGGCTGATTGTGCATAGGGGCTTGAGTAGTGGCAGCAAAGTTTCTGGCCATCTTTTGTCTCTTAGCCGGACGTCTGTCCGACTTCTTTGAAGTTCCAGCCTTGGCTGTTTCAGCCTCTTTCTTGAAATGACCAGAAGCAACCATCATATATGTCAGAGATGCTGACAGAGTAACAGCCAATTCCATGGTAGTGGGGTGGGCAGAAATCACATGCCCCCGAATGCTGGGCGGTAATCCACCGATGTACCGCTCTATCCTCTTCTCTAGTGTCGGCACCACATCAGGTGCCAAAGTGGCCAACCCATGAAATCTTGTGGTGTAGGCCAGATGCCCACCACCAATCATCTCCAGGTTGAGCAGTTCAGTTTCAACCTTTTTCAGTTCGTTTCTTGGGCAAAACTCTGCCCTCAACATCGCCTTGAAGTCATTCTAAGGCATAGCCTGGGCCTCATCCCGGCCTCTGACTGAAACCTGAGCGTTCCACCAAGTCAACGCTCTCTTGTGAAAGGATCCCGCAGCATACTTGACTCTGTTCTGTTCAGGACAGCCACTGATGTCAAGGGTGGTTTCCATCTTCTCAATCCATTGGATTAATCCAACGGCACCCTCACTGCCACTAAAGCTAGGTGGCTTGCAACCCACAAAGTTCTTGTAGGCATAGTCTTGATTTTGCCTGGTGTTACCACTGCCCTCTCCAGATGAGTTGGCAACGTTATTGCTGCTGTTGTAGTTGATCCGGTTCATCATCTCTAGGATCACATCCCTCAGCTGGCTAGTCAGAAGAGTGGCCAATGCCACAGTAGCAGGATCCAGTTGATAAACCGGTGGTGGTGTAGGTGGAGGTGGATGTGTAGGAGAATTAGCAGGCGAAGGTGTCGAAGAGTGCGGAGCTAAATCCTGTGGTGGCAGTGGTAGTAAAGCTGGTGTTGTCTTCTCGGCAGCATTCTGATCATAACCGAAAAGAAATCGGTTAGTGCAGTGATCAGAAGCAGAAAAGACATATGCAATTAGAATCCTATGTCACTTGATCTCTATATGAGGGTCCCTAGGTTATAGTCTAGGCTAAACCGTTTAAGTAATATGACCTATATTTCTCTATAACCATCGCTCTGATACCAATCTGTCACACCCAGGCTGGCGGGAACAGATCGTGTTTTCCCGTCGGGCGGAAGGTTCCAGGGGCGCGATATCATGAGTGATAATCAAATGATCAGATTGTTTACATACTACATGATAAATAAATGAGAAATGCTAACACATCCATGACATAGAATTACAAGATTAAATTACAATGTATCGTTTATAATTTAATCTAGTAAATCTACCAAAAATAATCAATATAACTATATCCTGTATACGTACAAGATATACAAAAGATGATTCATGTTCTTGTTATCCCAAAAGTATGCAATCACAAAAGTAGCTAGGTCTTCTAAAAGTCCACTAGCTATGTCCGTGCATAATAGTAGTTACACCTGTTCATCACCTGAGAAACATGTATTTAAACAAAGTCAACACTAGGTTGGTGAGTTCATATGTAAGTTAATGTAAAACCTTGATTCATTCACATGCACATTCACAACGATAAATATGTTACTTGTATGATTGTCTATTTCACTTGTTCACACAATGGCATCTCAATAGTTATATTTACAAGTAATATATCATCCTAGTAGTGATGCTTATATATAGGGCATATGTAAGGGAACTAAGCCCTAGCCAACATCCCACCACATCACCACTAGAACTCTACACTACTTGCAGTACAACTATTGATTTCCATTCTCAATTCTCATGTTTATCTCATCTTTGATCATCTGTTTCTCATGTATAGAATAATATAATGATAGCATTGTAGTTATCAAACCGAAGTATTGATAACCAATATATGTGTTAAGGATATTAGATTTTCAATCTGTTCCCTTGTATTATTCTATATTGTGGGTTAACTGTTGTTTCACTTTTAAATATTAAAAGTGTTAGTTAACTGGTTGTAATGTAATCTCAATGCAACGTATAGAGACCAAAAGGAGTCCATTGTGCTCCTCACGTAATCAGATCACAATGCACCCGATTTACCTCTATCCCGCCGTGTGATCCCAAAGTCTCAATGTGGGATTGTTCTCATGTGATTAACAAAGTTGAATAAGAACTTGTCTTATTACATCATGTTAATTTTGTGTGAATGATAAGCATACTCATGAAGTTACGTTATCATGATCATCATTCACTGTAATCCATATGATCCCAAAGCCTCAATGTGGGATTGTTCTCATGTGATTAACAAAGTTGAATAAGAACTTGTCTTATTACATTATGTTAATCATATGTGAATGATAAGAATCCTCATGAAATTACATTATCATGATCAACATTCACTGAAATCCATATGTTCACCATGTAATCCTTAAGTCGTAGTAAGAACATGTCTTAGTACCCTTAAGTGACGCAGGTGGTGGATACCCAATGCGATCATACTATCACATAGTATGTTTTTAAGGTGTAGATCGAGTGTTATAAGTGATTTACTTATCACACTACATCAATTATAATGTGAAATGATATTAAGAAGATATTTTATCTTCTAATCATTTATGTGTTGTGAAGTGTCACCATGTTCCACTGTAGTAGTTCTCATTGTTTGTTTGTGTATGAATTGTCTCACTGTTTACTCATGTAGAATAACTAAGTATTATAAGATATAATCTTACAACTATGTTATTCAAATGTATTGTTGATTATGAGATTTACTTTATCATAATCATCTGAGTTTCCCTGTTATCTCATGATCATACAAGCATGCATACAATGATATATGATAATAAACAATTTAATATCAATTAATCAAAGTATTAACAATATGTAAGCAAAACTTTTAAATAATTAAAAGTAAAGCATGTTTCTCAGCTCCGAAAGTTAAAATCAGAAAAGATTAAAATAAAATGGGCATATGAACTCACCTTGTTTTTGTAGGGTTGACTTAGCTTAAAAGAAAGAATACACGCGCTCTTTGTTGTTCTTGCGGTTGGCTTCACGATCCTGTATTAATTTCATGTGATGGTAATCTTATAAGTATCGATTGTATGTGTTTGTGCGCGTGCAGGTGTTATTCCTAACTTTGTTTGTCACCTCTTGATCTCGATCCCCATTCGGCCCAATTAAATTTAAACATACCTTATTGACACTAGTTAGTTTAATTTACAAGTAGTGTAGAGTTGTAGGTTATGATCAAGGACTTGATCCCCATTGTTTCTCCTTATCTCTAACTCGATTCCTTTGAAATAAAATGAAATTACAAATCCCATTTCTTTTAAATGACACCCTTAATTATTTGATTCTTGAATTTAGGTTATCTTGAAACTCATTGGGCCGAATGTGAGTCGTGTGGGTCGTAATTCGCGTGGGCCTAAATTAAACAACATGGGCCGAAAGGTTTAACTAGGCTTGATATACATAGTGTTTTGGGCCAGCTGGATTATGTGTTGCTGGGCCAAATGACCTGCATGCTGGGCCTAATAATTTGTGTGGGCAAGAAATGACATTGGCCTTATATATATGTTGTTGGGCCGACTATGTACACGCATGGGCCAAGGCGGAACGAAATCAGGCCGGTGAATGGTACTGGATCTATGTGGTCACAACTGGCTGGAAAATGTGTACCCAGTCAAGTCCCCAGCAAACCTATGGTTTACACGACCAAGGTTCGTGAGTCAAGGGAGCTAGGGTTCGTGGCTCCTTGAGAAGGGTTCGGCTAAAGTGGAACAACAGGTTCGGTCCTGTGTTTCACAATGAAGGTTCGTGTGAGCATGGAGGTTCGTTGGCCATCTCAAAGGCTCGTGCATCCACTGGTTCGGCAGGCCTTGGGTTCGCAGAGGGTTCGGTGGTTGTAGAAAAGTTCGTGGCTAGCTGGAATCTGCCATGATGGTCGCAGGGTTCGGCCAAGAACCACGTGGGTTCGGCCCTCGTGGGTTCGGCCAGAAAACCCCGGGTACATTCAACCACGGTTCGGTTGGTCTACTCCCATGCGAATCCTGCAACTCATCATCTTCAACTCCATCGTTGCTAGCCTACACATGCGTCTAAAAGAGGTGTGCTTCGAAATGGGTAGGTTAGAACCGGTTATGTGTGTGTGCAACAAAAACCAAATTGAAAACCCTATTTTCAGTGGTTCTTCTTCGATCATTACCTCGGTTTTCGTTGGTTAATCTCTTAGATTTGTTGTACTTTCATGTAGAGCTCGTCAAGGGCTTCGTGTGGGCGCAAGAATCACCCAAATCGGTCAAGAAACGAAGAAGTTATGGAAGCTTGAAGGTGGTTTGTGGTGGTGAATGGTCTTGGCCGGAAATTGAGAGAGAGAAAGAGGGTGTGGATGTAAAAATGAGAAAAACACTCTCATTTAACATATTTATATCACGTGTGGTGTCCGGGTTCGTTTCGGTTGCTCGGTTCGCGTTTACGTCGCGTATCCGGATTTTTACGCATAATTTAAATATAATGAATAAAAGAAGATTGTTTAAATTATTTTGATGAGTTTCAAAATTGTAAAATGTTAAATATTTTATTTTATTAAATTTATTATTGTTTCGTGTCGTGTTTCGTTTTCGTTTCGTCGAATCGCGTCACCATCGCGCGTATTCGTTCGAATCGTCATTCGAACGAACACGACGATGGTTTTGTTTTCCGACTTTTGTTTTCTACTTTCCAGTCATCATTTCAGAACGTTAAACTCACAGATATGTTTGTGTGAATCGTCACCCACGCAAACACACTGTCAGTTTGTTATTCTGAAACGACACTGTGTTATTGTTTGAATTGTGTTTCCTCACTGTCGGACTCAACTAAACACCTTGTTTTCACATAGTTTTCACATTGAATTGTCGGCCATCTGATTCCTGTCATCTATGGATATCAGATCGCAACCGATTTGTTTCTGTTAACTGTTTGAACACTGTTGTTTCTCATGATCTGTTGTGTTAATTGTACTTAAGTTTTCACTTAAATACACACAACTAAAGTTTCAAATGTACGTTGTACTTACTGTATCTAAGTTTACACAAAAATACGTACAACGATTTCTTGCATTCATGATTCTGTTAATACAATATTGTTCACAATCGCATATTTACACATAGTTACTGTTTCCAAGTACACATACCGGACGGACTTGCCGGCCGGTCAGGTACTAGTTGTCACATAGAGCAATAGCTATAGTCTAAGTTTACTACATGCAAACCTTGTTCTCTATAACCAAGGCTCTGATACCAGTCTGTCACACACCCAAATTCCCACATGTGGTGTCAGACCGCATGGGTGTGACGTGACCAAAATCACAGCTCCCAGTCTTATGGAACGACTCTATATGCTTTTGACGTTTTATAAAAAACCAGATCAATACATGCAGCGGAATAATAATTTGTTTAAGCAGCGAAAATAAAAAGTTAATGAAGAGGAAATAGAAATAAGTAGGACACTACATTGTTTAATACATAACATAAATTAAAAGGTGTTTTTTCAAAAGACACGATATGAATGCAAGCTTGGTCACGTGCTCGTTTGCCCTAAGTGCATCCTTATCCATAAGTAGCTAGTTACCTGAGAATACATGTTAATAAAAAGTTTCAACACATAGGTTGGTGAGTTCACAGGTTTTGATATAGATACATAAGTAATAAAATGTTTGTCACGTGCCATGTTGCTTATCATATGTTATTTCCGAGCCCTAGGCTCCAAGTGTTAGTTGAGTCTCTACCGAACTAGACTTGTTTGCTCTTACCTCCGCCATGTCTAACGTAAAAACAATGGCGTGATGGGTCGAGATTACACGCGTCCCGACCTCCAGTCAGTATTGGCGTCACGTGGGGTTCGTCACACCCAATAGTACTATCTAAACTCACCTCGTTGTGAATATACATTAACGGTAAGACTGTTTGAGGACTTTGTTACGATACAACACTTAATGTTTGTCTAATAAACCAGCATACACAAATGTTTGTACAAATAGTAATGTTTGACTCAACATGTATTCTCCCCATATTTTGAAAGCTTGTAAAAGAGTTTGAAAGAGAGGGGTCGTAAACTCACCTTAGTGATCATCGAAGAATGCGTAAGCTCCGGTTTTCTTCAGGTGACTCGTTCACTGGTTACCTATATCGTACGGCTTACGTAAGTTTGTGTTCGTGATCGTGTTTCGTGCTAGTGCTCGTGTTTGTGCTCAACAATCCTTGGTTGTTATGTTTGCCCGTGTTTGACCAAGTTTGACCGTGTCATGGTCAACGACCCGTTGGTGAACCGTGCGTTGGTTATACATCGTGTAATACTAATTATCGTTCACCTAGTGCGCAAAATACACACGTCACATTTATGGACAACTTAGTATCTATAGTAAGTTTCCATTTTTAGTAAGTTCACAACAAATTACATTTTAATGGTTCTAGCATGCTTGTTATTCCTAAGTGATCATGTTAACACTTAGCACGTTGTTACATACGATCAAATACGCACATAAACCATTTTTATTCATTAAAATTTCCTAAAATGGAAAGTTTCTATATTTGACATGTTTAATAGCAAAAATCATAGAACATCATTTATCATCCTTGTAATGCAATTTCAAGTCAATTATCATTGTTAATACCAACCTAGTAGCTTTTTCTATATAAATCCCCAATTAAAGTTACTATTATTAGTAAGTTGTAAATAAAACCCATTTTACAACAATCAAACTGTTGGATCAGGTTATGTATCAAACACAACACTTATCACAAGTAATCTTCTACAAAGTTGATAGTTGCGGAAGTTCTATCAACTTAGTTTGTAAAACAGTTTGAAACAAAATACAAATGGCAATTATAAAATCAAGGTCAAAGTATATTGCATTCAATTGTTGAGATTACAATACAATGCTCAAGCATACACCCGTATATTGCTAACTAACAAGTGAACTATTTATACTAAGACCTACATCTGTATCCTCGTAGGGATACAAAGCTGGAGAAAATACTAGAAACAAACTATACTAAATGAATTAATGTAAAGGTATCTCTATAGTTCTGACTATCATGAGAATGTCTTCTGTGTTGGTCTTTAAAGGAAAAATTAGCTCTGATTATTTCTACAAGTATATGGAATCTTTGTCAGAATAAAGTCTTCAGAAGTCTATGCACAAGGAAGCTGCTGAGCATGTTATCGGAAGCTTTCGGTTATCGGAAGCTTTTGGTCTTCGGAAGCTCTTGGTCATCAGAAGCTTTTGAAGTTGTAATTTATTTAAGTGTTGAGCTTCTGATAGTTGAGGAGGTCTTCGGAAGCTTTTCTTGTATAAGCCTTCGGTAGGAAGGAGTTAACCTTTGGAAGCAATGTTTCTTCCGAGGGTTAATTTCTTCCTTCTGAAGGTTGTTTGTCTGTACAAGGTTCAAGATTTGTGGAAATATATACAAGGACTTAGAAAGTTTTGGAGAGCACCAGCCTTTATGATTTTACACAAACCATACAAGTTTGTTCATACCATCATTATTGTCTTTAATCAATCTTAATATAACCTAGAATCACCATACATGCATGTTGTTCATTATAAAAGTTTCTATTTATAGAAACATCTAACAAAACACTTATTTCACCAAATCTAATAAATCAATATATCAAAATCCATCATTTTAAACATATATCAACATACAAAAGTACATGCATCTTTATATTACATCATTTAGTAGGTTTTGCACAAATAAAGTTACTGTTTATAGTAACCATGCTCAAAATAACCTAAAATGACCATTTCATCTCATGATTTTTAATACAAATATCTCAAAATCACAAATAACACATATATAAATATATATTCAAATCATCGTGGATTATGGTGGATCATACATCATGCCATTAAAAGTCATCATCACTAACCAAAATAACAAGTATCAACAAAATGACTCTAATACTCCCAATAGATCATCATCACAACTCACATAGATCATTTAGATGATAAAACCCAGGTGTGCAAAAGTAAAGTTCCATGCATGTATAGATTAAGTGATTGCATGTAGGTGTATGACCTTGCGTGTGTGTTTTTAAGTGTGAAGAGTGCACATTAGCCATGGGATTACCTTCTAAAGCTCCAAGAATGCTGAGATGGTGATGGAGCAGGCTCTAGATTCTCTGGATAGTGGTGTTTGACAGGAACAATCTAGTGATGATGGTGAACAAGCTCCACAAATCTTCCCTTCAAACTTCCTATGAGTTCCCAAGCTTCAATCTTCAATGGATGGTGCTTCAATGGCTTCCAAGAGCTAATCAGGGTGTTTTGGGGAAGATAAGATCGACTGATATCGTGTAACGCCGGAGGAAATGAGGGGAAGGGGTATAGTAGCCATGATTGTCTTGGTTTTATAAAGATTTGGCGTCTGGCCGCTTCGCGTACCGCCAAGACTGCCCCCATAGGGTCTTGGCGTACCGCGATGGTTTTCGGGATTCAAATCCCCCGCCCATCCTTCGCGTACCGCCAAGGCCCACTCCGGGGTCCCCAGCGTACCGCGAAGGATTCCGGTTGAGCCTAATTTGGCCAATTTCGATCGTTTGGTTCGTTTTTCGTCGTTTTCTTGACTATTGTTCGTCATTTATCGTTGTTTGAACCATTTAGTTCAATGTTCGAGCATTTGTGATCTTATTAATGTTTTCATACACGTTTTGTTTAACGTTCACCAACGTTCGTGAATTTCTGACACGTGTGTGCGTGTTTCGATAATTCACCGAATTATCGTGTTTGCGTATGTGTTTGTTCTATCGTGTAACGTGTCACACTAAATAAAACTAACCCTAATGCCACGTATGCAAATGTTAATTAAATAAACATTTAATTAAAAGAAAAGCTGACCTAGAAATTACGGGTTGTCACACGCAAGTTGAATCGTGAGATTGGAGTAAAGAACATAAATAAATATGAAACCTTTACTAAAAATTTAGTTTGTAAATAATTATAGTATGAAACCCACACTTAAGGTTAGCTGAAATCAAGGAATATGAAACCCACACGGAAAACATCACTTGAAATTGGTAGTTGAGCAGCCACACGATCAAAAGTAATAAAATATGTAGAGTCAATTCTAGAGAAGTTGTAATATTAACTAAACAACCAATTGGTATAATGTATTACCAATTGCGTAGGAAGTGATGAAATAATTGTGATGATCAGTCGGGTCATTAGCTGGTCAAATTTGGGAAGCAAATCAAAAATTCTGCTTCAGCTGTATTCACCAATTTCTACAAATATAAACAAAAATTTAATCAAAGAACTGATTGAAGTAAATTTAATTTAAATCTATATCAATAACAAACTACTTAAAAAAAAAGCAAATGATTTATCAAACCTTTACAAGGCTTACCTCCTCATCTATGAGTTAGGTCCATGACAATAAATTTAGTTCCTTACCTACCCAAGTTAGATGAGCAACCATTGTGATTGGAGGTGATTCCTCACCTGTGGCAGGTTCACCTGCACGAAAATGTAATTGTTTAAGATTTATTAAATCAACCAAAAAACTGAATTTGATTCGCATTAATAGATAAAAAGCTATTGAGTTATAAGTTAAGCATGTAATGTACATTTTCTCCTGTATACAACTAAGCCAAAAGCTGACATCTCTCTTAATTGAGCATCTGGTGTCTGCAACATCTCAATTAGTGGTCCAACAACTAGGGCTGTAAACGAACCTAACGTTCAGCGAACAGTTCGTGAACTGTTCGGTGGGAAGTTCGTTTATGTTCGTTCGTTTAATAAATGAACGAGAACATGAACAAAGGTCGTGTTCGTTCATTTGTGTTCGTGAACGTTCGGTAACAAGTTCGTTTACGTTCGTTTATGTTCGGTTAAGTTTATATATTGTATTTATTCATTAAATGTGTTGTATATTTTTAATTTTTAGCTTAATACCATAATATTTAAGTTACTTTTAGTTTAATACTATAATATTTTAATTTATATATTTACAGATGATTATCTCTAATGCTTGAGATTAAGAATGTTGATTTTTATTTTTAAACAATATGTGTTCGTTAGCGTTTGTGAACAAGCTAAATTCCTTAATGAACGAACACGAACAAGAATTTTCGTTCGGTTAGCGTTCGTGAACCGTTCGTGAACAAGTTAAAAGTTAAACGAACAAACTCGAACAAGGGCTCGTTCGTGTTCGTTTGGTTCGTTTACAGCCCTACGGCAACAACACCTCTTTGAACTATGTGAACCTGCATAAATAATCATAAGGGATGGTAATAGACATCTAATGATCATGTAGATAATAAAAATATTACATGATTTAACATTTCTATCAACCTTGCAATCTGTATCAGCAATAGCAAACTGTCCAAGCAATAAGCACTTCACGTTGGCTCTTGGAACAACTTGAGTTGTTGATAAAAAGAAAAGATATTAAAAAAGGCTAAAAAAATATTTAATTTATGTTAATAAACCCAAATATTATTGAGTAAATAGAATATCATCCTATGTATGTTTAATTGAAAGGTGAAAGTAACATTTACTAAAGCCGAGAATCAAGAGTACAAAATAGAAGTGACTTACAGTAGCTGAAGCTGTTTAAGCGTCGATGCCGAAAATGGGATGTCGTCGCTTAACATACGGAATGATAAATCCCTAAAAAAAATGATTTAATCAAAATAATAATCATAAAATGTGTCAAAAATTATAAAAACAGATCCTATAATCGACAAAAAAAAAAAACAAAAACAAATATGAGTTATTTTAATGATGCTTACAAGTTCTTAAGGGCACTAAAATCACCAACTATTTCCATGCAGATCTTTGTTTAAGCATGAACCAAATTAATCCAGATTATATATAATTTTTAATTCAAGAATTAGGAAAAAAATCAATTGATTCCATATTTAGCTCAAGAGTATCAAGGGGTAGAATCTGTACATGGAGAGTAAACCTTTAAGATCTCCAATACTTGTTGACAACTCTCCATCAAGATTCAAATCTCAAAGATTACTGAAACCAAAAAGTCAATATTTTGACCCAAAAAATTCTTAATCTTGTTCATGAAAGTTCAACTTAATTGAGTTTGGGTAGCATAACACTCAATAGTCTGAAGCAGATGAATTAGTCCAGTCGTAGAGCACATTATTCACATCTTTAAATGACTTATTAATATCCAACAATATCTCTCCTTCACAATTAAAAAATTCAAGATTAAATTAATCAATATATAAATTCAAAGCACATGTGTCAAGTGAACATAGAGTTTTAAGATCACAACTTAAGTAACCTTACATAATACAAATCAAAGAGAATAGTATTATAATAGGGATGTAAATGCTTGCATACCTTAGTTAAAAAAATGTCTGAAATCAAGAAACATGGTAAGAAACAAAACCCTTTTTTTCCTAAATCAAAAAATGGTTGTAATGTTGTACAACATGCAGTAATAATTGTAAAATAACACACTCACCATCATCACAATTTACCAAAAGCCAGCAGCTTGATGAAACCAGAAGAAACAAAGATAGACACATCACTGTAACCTCCACCACTGGGCGGTGCAGCGATTTCCATCTCCTTCGTGACCGTAAGCATACATTGTTTTGGGGTTCAGGTCCCAACCTTTAATACCTGAATCGCTGGTCCCGTATCCACCTCCGCCGCCACCGCACCTCCGTAACGGCCACCACCGCTGCCTCCGTATCCACCGCGAGTTCCACCGTAACCTCCAGCAGCGGGTGATGGAGCACATCGGTTTCCTGGAGTAAATATTGTTTCTTACTTTTGGATGAAGGAAAAGGTCGAGGTATGGCTCCATGTTGTAGTTAGTAAATATATCTGGCAACAGTGGCCAAAATTTAGAAAAGCAAAAGACTCCTATTCATTAGGCGGTCTTCTTTAAATATATATGTAATTTTATAAATAAAACTTTAGACAAATTATTTATATAAATTGAAATCGAATCAACTAGAATTCGTTTCGAATTTGAATTTTGAATGCAAATAGAATCAAATTTTGATTTTGATATTGAAGTGGCTTATTCGAATTTATTTCGAATTCGAATCGAATACGAACCCTACTCAAAAACTCAAAATTCAAAATTATTTGATTTTGTCACACCCCCCACCCCTCGTCACCTCGTGTCTGGTCTGACGTCACTGAATCGGTTGCGGAAGCATAGTGGTGATGTCTCTGAGGTGAGGGGTGACTTACTTGAACCAATATCATAAGCACACAGATTAACTTAAAGTAAATACTTTACCAGGGTGTCGCAATCACAACCACATTACAACTATATTTATTTAATTACAATACTATTATTAAAGTGCAAATAACTCAAAAGTGCATCCTCACCCGGTGGTCACTGTTTCCCTGCAAAAAGGGTTTAATTTGAAACGTCAGCACAAAGCTGGTGAGATCGACAGTTCAATTTAAAACAATATGATATGATAAGCACGTTCTCAAAAGTTCAGTTCTGGATAACCATGGGACCTGTATCTAGTTCCTTTCGGACGTCTAGTTCAGTTCTCAAGATATTACCCGTCGGTACATATCTTAGTGCCTCATTATCTTAATGTCTATCACACCATTAAGAAGTTCAGGAAACAGATAACAAACATTCACACAAGGGGAGATGCAATCCTCCCAGCGAATGGGGTGTCAACCAATAGTACTATCAATGTTTTCTGCTCGGCCACACATGGGTTCACTAGATACAGTTCAAAAATGAGGACTTTCAGTTCCATGATAGGGTTCAGTCTACAGGCAAAATCCCATGAAATCCCACAAAAGTCTAATGAAATCACACAGATATCATTGAATCATATCATATATTCAGTCAACAGTTTGCAGTGTTACCCCGATGTTTATAAAAGATTAAAAATAAAAAGGTGTTGTACGAAACACACCTGATGATAATATGGTAGCAGTGTATCACCAAACTGATAGTACAGAGATGATTCTGCATTTAGTTATCTTTAATAAGTTATTTATGTTCTAGTTTACTGATTAGATCCTTCTGAACGTTCAATGTCAAAGACATTGCTTAGTAAATCATCAACTCGATATTAATTATATAATTAATTAATTTAATGTCATATCATACAATGTATGATAATGTAGGAACCTACATTGCATTAGATTCCTAACACAAAGCTGATGACACTCTAGATTAATCAGAATAATCTCTGATTAATCAGATAGTTAATGTTGTTGATTGTAATGCTAAAACAGTTTCTAGATAATTTAATGGCTTAGAAATGATTAATCCTTATTATTGATTACCCAAATATCATGAAATATCACAATGTAGCATTAGAATAGGTTAAATAACCAGATTTAACATACTAATCTGACTGTTATCACAAACATCAGATAATCATTCCAATGAGTATGTTAATGATTATGATTAGTTTGAAATACTTGGATTTAACCTTTGCATTTCAAAGATTAATCAAACTAATCACCTACATTGTTATAATCAAATGGTTTAAACCATTATAATCATGGGTATGATTTCATGCAAACCGGGCATCACAACGGATCAAAACAAGGATTTAACCGTTAGAACTTCGTGTTCTTCGTTTATAATCAATCCTAGCCATCATCTAGGCAATAATCAACAATCCTAACTATGTCATTACGTTCAAAATCAAGATCTAATCAATCAAAATCAAACTAGAAAGTTTAAACGGATCATTACCTAATCAGACGGATTTCTGACTTTAAAACCACGATCAGAACTTGTTATGATGATCCCTGGTGCGATCCTTGCGTTCAGAAAGCTTGAAAATTGAGTTTGGATGGTGGTTTATGTGTGTGTTTTCGCCTGGAAACGAAGCAGAAGCAAGAAGAAGAAAATATATTATTTCTTCATGCAATCTGATAAAGATAAGCAACTTATTCCACCGCCACATCCGTCGCGTACCGCGACCAGAAGCCCAAAAAGGCTTCGCGTACCGCAAAGAAATCCGGAGAAATCTTAGATATTTTCCAAGCATCGCGTACCGCGGAGAACCCTCAAGCCCACCTCCGCGTACCGCGATGAGTCCAATCGACCAACACTTAGTGATTTTTCTTCGTTTTTCGATTCCGGACAATCCAGGGCTCCGTTTTGAACACAGTTTTCACCCACGTTCATCATTTCTCACCTACTATCAACCTGTAATAATTACAATTATTAAATCAACATGGATTTCTATAACGATCAAATGTGCTCACATCATTGATGACGTAAATTCTCGTATGCAACTGTCACAGTCTCCTCCTGTTATAGAAATTTCGTCCCGAAATTTAGTGAAGACTTACATTATGACAGTCGTTTATGAGAATAGATGTGGGTACTTTGCTTTCATTTGATCTTCACGTTCCCACGTATATTCGGGTCCATGTTGCGAGTTCCACCGCACTTTAACAATTGGTATGCGGCTACGTTTTAACACTTTCGTTTCTCGATCCATTACCTCTACTGGTTCTTCTCTGAACAGAAGTTTTTCATCAATATGAATCTCTTCGAGAGGTACGATCAATGATTCATCAGTTAAACATTTCTTCAGATTAGATACATGAAAGACATCGTGAATGTTACTGAGTTCAAGAGGTAATTCAAGTCTGTAGGCTACTGGTCCAATTCGTTCAAGAATTTTAAACGGCCCTACAAATCTTGGCGAAAGTTTACCTCTCTTTCCGAATCTGAAAATGCCTTTCCAAGGTGATACTTTCAACATTACTCGATCACCTACTTGAAATTCGAGTGGTCTACGGCGATTATCAGCATAACTCTTTTGACGATCGCGAGCAGTTTTGATTCGTTCCTGAATGAGTGCGATCTTATCTGTTGTTTCCTGAATGAGTTCTGGGCCTATGATTTGACTTTCACCTACCTCTGACCAACAGATAGGTGATCTACACTTGCGTCCATAAAGTGCTTCGAATGGAGCGCATTGAATACTAGTATGGTAGCTGTTATTGTATGAGAATTCAACAAGTGGAAGATGAATATCCCAGCTACCTCCAAAATCAATCACACAACTTCTAAGCATATCCTCAAGAGTTTGATTTGTTCGTTCAGTCTGCCCGTCAGTTTGTGGATGATAAGCTGTGCTCATATTGATTTGCGTGCCCAGAGCATTCTGAAGAGTTTGCCAAAATCGTGACATAAATCGACTATCTCTGTCAGAAATGATAGAGATCGGTACTCCATGTCGAGATACAATCTCATTAACATAAAGTTTAGCGAGTCGATCCATAGAATAATCTTCTCGGATGGGTAAGAAATGCGCAGATTTAGTAAGGCGATCAACGATAACCCATATAGAGTCATGATTACGTGATGTTCTGGGTAATTTAGTAATGAAATCCATAGAGATCTGATCCCATTTCCACATGGGAATCTCAGGTTGTTGCAATAACCCAGAAGGTCGTTGATGTTCAGCCTTAACTTTGAGACATGTTAGACATCGGTCCACGTATTCAGCTATTTGTTTTTCTTCATTCCAGGCCACCAGTAAAAGTCTTTAAGATCTTTATACATTTTATCAGCACCTGGATGAATAGAATACCTGGATTTGTGCGCCTCATCCAAGATAATTGTTCGAGATTTACCGAATAGAGGAACCCACATTCGGTCTTTGAAATACAATAGTTCATCGTCTTTTGTATCAAGTTTCTTATCTAATCCTCTCAGTCCCTCAGCAGAATAGTTCGTTGCTTGTAAAGCTTGTTGCTGAGCGTCTTTGATTTGAGGAATTAGACTGGTTTGAATAGTCATACCTAACGCTTTCACACGTAAAGGCTTGACTCGTTCCTTGCGACTTAAAGCATCAGCTACAACATTTGCTTTGCCTGGGTGATAACGAATCTCACAGTCGTAATCGTTCAACAGTTCAACCCATCGCCTCTGTCGCATGTTCAACATTTTCTGATCTAGAATGTGTTGGAGACTTTTGTGATCAGTGTATATAATACACCTAGTTCCGTACAAATAGTGTCTCCAAATCTTGAGTGCAAACACTACCGCACCAAGTTCTAGATCATGAGTGGTATAGTTCTTCTCATGTACTTTCAGTTGTCGAGAAGCGTAAGCAATTACTTTGTCGTTCTGCATTAAAACACACCCAAGACCTTGACAAGAAGCATCACAATACACTGTGAAGTTATCAATACCTTCCGGTAGTGCCAAGATAGGTGCGTTGCAGAGTTTGTGTTTCAACAGTTGGAACGCCTCCTCCTGTTGAGAATTCCATACAAACGGTTGATTTTTCTGTGTCAATGTAGTCAGTGGTTCACCGCCTGAATCTTACTGGGATCCACTTGAATACCGTTTTGATTTACTACATGACCAAGAAATTGAACTTCTCGTAACCAGAACTCACACTTGGAGAACTTGGCATATAATTTTTTTCACGTGCCAAAAGTTCTAGAATTAATTTCAAGTGCTGAGCATGTTCTTGTTGATTTCGAGAATAAATAAGAATATCATCAATAAACACAATCACAAATTTATCCAGATAAGGTCTACATACTCGATTCATCAGATCCATGAAAACTGCTGGTGCATTTGTTAAACCAAACGGCATTACTAGAAATTCGTAATGTCCGTATCGAGTTCTGAAAGCAGTTTTAGGAATGTCATCATCATGAATACGTAACTGATGATATCCAGATCTTAAATCAATTTTTGAAAAATAAGTAGCACCTTGTAGTTGATCAAACAGATCATCGATACGAGGTAGTGGATAACGGTTCTTGATTGTCAGTTTATTGAGTTCCCTGTAGTCAATACACATTCTGAATGAACCATCCTTCTTTTTCACAAAAAGAATAGGTGCTCCCCAGGGTGAGAAACTAGGTCTGATAAAACCTTTGTCTAACAGTTCTTGCAATTGACCTGAAAGTTCTTGCATTTCGGATGGTGCAAGCCGATACGGGGCTTTAGCAACAGGTGCTGCACCTGGAATCAAGTCGATTCGAAATTCAACTTGTCTCACTGGGGGTAATCCTGATATGTTCTCAGGAAAAACTTCAGAAAAATCCTTGACTACTGGGATATCTGTGATTTGTTTAGATAAAGAATTGTGCTCAGTCACATGTGCTAGGAAAGCATAACAACCTTTCCTTAAGAACTTCTGAGCTCGCATACAAGATATGATACCAAGTTTTCTACTTGCTCATTCTCCTTGAACTATCAGTGTATTACCGTTAGGTAATGGAATGCGGATCACCTTGTTTTGACAGACAACTTCCGCTTGGTTATTAGAAAGCCAGGCCATACCAACAACAACATCAAAGCTCCCAAGCTCAATAGGAAGTAAATCAATTTTGAAAAGATGATCATTTAGATTCAAGGAACATCCTTGAATAACACTGTTAGTTTTGATCAACTTGCCGTTAGCAAGTTCAATAACATAAGGAGTTTCTAGATCTACCGTAGGCAATGAAATTAATGATGCAAATTCAGGAGAGATAAAGCTCTTATCCGCTCCTGTGTCAAACAAAACTGATGCGTATAGATTATTAAGAAGAAACGTACCAGTAACAATATTTACATCATGTCTCGCCTCGGTCGCACCAATCTGAAAAGCTCTTCCCCTAGCTTCAGTTCCCGGATTGGTGTTATTGTTCGGACAGTTTCTTATGAGATGATCGGGACTTCCACATTTGTAACATGACCGGTTGGTTTGAGTGGTTTGTCGTGGTGCTTGATTTGGTGTCTGAGCAGGAAAGTTGCAATATTTAGCATAATGTCCAACTCGATTACAGTTCAGACAAACAGGACATGGTCCCGTGTGATGTAGTGGACACTTATTGCATTTGGGCGCCTGCCCAGTATAAGTTTTCCTCTCAGGAACATTTGCACCATAGTTTTTCACAGTTGGCTTGCTCTGGGTGATCTCAGCCGGAGCCTTCGCCTTAGTTTTGCCAAACCACTTTCGTTTGGTACCTTTTGACACATTCGAGGTACCGACATCACTACGACTATGAACCGTCTGAGGTTTCAAAGACAGAGTACCACTCCTTACCGCCTCATTGGTAAGCTTAGTGGTCAAAAGAATGGTATGTTTCAGAGTTGTAGGTTCAGCAGCAGTCACCATTCCTCGTATCTGAGGAATCAGACCCTTAATGTACTTCTCGATTAAAGCGGCTTCCGTAGGAAACATATCAGGAAGCAAACAAGTAAGTTCATGAAAACGATCGGTGTAAGCAAGACAGTCAGCACCGATCATCGAGTGATTCCAGAATTCTTCCTGGAGTTTTTGAATTTCAGTGATGGGACAGTACTCTGATCTAATCAGAGTTTTGAAATCGTTCCAGCCCATCGAGTCAACTGTGGCTGAACCCAAAGTCTTGGCCTGGGTATTCCACCAGGTCAAAGCAGAATCTTTCAAAGAACAGGCAGCATAAGACACCTTATGCTCCTCCAAACACTGACTGATTTTGAGCTTAGTTTCCATTTCCTCAATCCACCTTATTAGACCAGCCGCTCCTTCTTTGCCAGTAAAAGTAGGAGGGTTACAGGAAGCAAAATACTTGTAAGTACATCCCTGTCGAGGTGGATCAGGAACAATAGTAGTTGTACCGGTAGTGGTATGAGTTTCAACGTGACCACCAGTAGCATTATGTTCAACATGATCGTGTTCCCCACTAGAACCTGCAGTGATATGTGGTTGGTGTTGTGTCAGAACACCACAAGCAGATAGTTGTTCACGCACAATGCGAGCTATCATAGCCTCACTTGTTTCAGATCCGCTTGTACCAGCAGGTGGAACAATGCCTGCTCCAGGGTTCACTGGTGGAGTAGTATGCGTTTCCAAGTTCCCAGGTGGAACTACGTTCGCTTCCGGATTAACATGCGGATCCGGATTTGAGTCAACAGTCAAAGGTGGAATTTGATTCGGTTCAGGGTTTGTAATGTTCTGAGTAGCTCTCTTAGCTGGTCGACCTCGTTTAGGAGCCATTATTCTGCTTACAAGCAGACAAAACTCAGGTCAGTTCAAGAACATTAAAGATATAACCCGTTCTATCACATAAATACAATCCCATTCAGTTACACTGAAAAGTTGTATTAAAAGGTGATTATAAGAATACAGTATAACTACATAAATTCAGTCCAGACATGTTCACATTACACACAGATCACACAATTGTTCGTAGTTATACTTAGTCCTGTTATTTCAAAAACATGTTAGAGTCTTACCCAGCTCATTGCATTGCAACACATGTTTTTAAAGATATGTTCATACAGGACTAGGACATGTTCTCAGACAAGTTCTCTAATATGTTCTCAGTTCATACATTAAGTTCTCATACAGACTATAGATATGTTCTCGTACAGTATGGCTCTCGTACTGTACTTTAGTTCCAGACACATTCACAATTCAGGCACGTTCTCAATTTAGACATGTTCTCGTACAGTATGGCTCTCGTACTGTACTTAAGTTACAGACACATTCACAATTAGATACGTTCACAATTCAGACATGTTCTCGTACAGTATGGCTCTCGTACTGTACTTAAGTTACAGACACATTCACAATTAGATACGTTCACAATTCAGACATGTTCTCGTACAGTATGGCTCTCGTACTGTACTTAAGTTACAGACATATTTGCGTACAGTATTGCTCCGTACTGTATTCCAGCAAAATATATATTTTAGTTCAATATATTCGCATACAGTATTGTTCCCGTACTGTATTTCAGCGAAATATATATATTAGTTCAATATATTCGCATACAGTATTGTTCCCGTACTGTATTTCAGCGAAATATATATATTAGTTTGACATGTTCTCATATTAATTCGTTCGCATACTGTTATGTTTTCACACAGAATTGTTTATAGTTCACACACAAAGTTCATTGTACAAACAGATATACAAAAACACCCATATATTACAGTACCATAGTTTTATACATACCAAGTTTCGATACAACCAAAAGTCATAATACTCTAAACCAACAACATCATACACTACATCTCACAACTCAGGATCTGTCCATACCAAAATATCCCGCTCTCACAACTACTGATCACACTATATCACATCATATGTACAATAAAGTCACAACTGTTCCGCCTCCAATCAACCCTCACCGCAGAAAATACCATAATCCGTCCAACACCATGGCTATAATGACCAACCCTATAGCCACACATAATAACCTAGCCTCTAAGCTCATACCCTCTAGCACTCCCATCATCACTCCTCTCATCACTATCACTCGCTGCCAAAATGCAGCTATCATCCCCTGAATCACGGTTCTCCTCATCCTCTCCTCGATCATAGCCCGCCAAACTTGCGAGCCAGCATCCAGTGCATTCATCTGTTCCATCAACAACAGATGAGATGAGAGTATCTCGAACACAGTGGTACGTGTATCTTCCCCAATAGCACGAGACTCCTGTAACTCTAGTCGAGTCCCCTGAAGATCTAAGGTCACCTGGCGAAGCTGTGCCCTAAACTCCGCCTGCTGTGAGGACTCTCCTACCTCATGTACAGCGTGAAACTCATCCCTGAAAGCCAACTGCTTCCGGGGAGGTAATCCTGTGGTCTTGCGGGCCTGACCCCGCATACGTCGCAACCCGTCCCAAACGGGTACCCTAGGAGGTGATATACTCTGCATCCGATCCGCAACGGGATCAACCGGAGGTAAGTGAGGTGGACTAGGTATAATAGGAAGTGCTGGTGGTGGTGGTGTAACTGGTCTAGGCTCTAATGGTGAATGTGGTAATGCTGGTTGTGCCTGTGGCACTACAGATGGCGCCCGTGAGGCTGCAGTCGATGCCTCTGAAGGATCTGAATCCGGTGCTGAGCTAGAGCTCGGAGTATCATCCCTCATCACATGTGGGACTCGCTGATGAACATACTGTTCTCCTTGATCAGCCATCATTAGTACAATAAAAAAAATTTCTAATCAGTATCATGACATAAATATTAAATAACAATATTTAATGTGAACATGATATGATGCTTTCTCCTATCTCAGAGCAACTATTCGTCTTTATAGTTATTAAGGTTCTGCTTGAATTAAAATAAACTAGAATGCACACGTGTTGCAAATTACAGTTGTGCTGGCCAGTCAAAACTGTAGTTTGTACCACCTGATTATTCTGGCTTAGTTCAAAACAAGTTTTGTTCAATTGTTATGTTCGGTGCTCTCTGTGTTACTATACGAGCCTATGGTTATAGTCTAGGTCTCTAAGTCAACCTAATTCTCTATAACCTGTGGCTCTGATACCACCCTGTCACACCCCCACCCCTCGTCACCTCGTGTCTGGTCTGACGTCACTGAATCGGTTGCGGAAGCATAGTGGTGATGTCTCTGAGGTGAGGGGTGACTTACTTGAACCAATATCATAAGCACACAGATTAACTTAAAGTAAATACTTTACCAGGGTGTCGCAATCACAACCACATTACAACTATATTTATTTAATTACAATACTATTATTAAAGTGCAAATAACTCAAAGGGTTTAATTTGAAACGTCAGCACAAAGCTGGTGAGATCGACAGTTCAATTTAAAACAATATGATATGATAAGCACGTTCTCAAAAGTTCAGTTCTGGATAACCATGGGACCTGTATCTAGTTCCTTTCGGACGTCTAGTTCAGTTCTCAAGATATTACCCGTCGGTACATATCTTAGTGCCTCATTATCTTAATGTCTATCACACCATTAAGAAGTTCAGGAAACAGATAACAAACATTCACACAAGGGGAGATGCAATCCTCCCAGCGAATGGGGTGTCAACCAATAGTACTATCAATGTTTTCTGCTCGGCCACACATGGGTTCACTAGATACAGTTCAAAAATGAGGATTTTCAGTTCCATGATAGGGTTCAGTCTACAGGCAAAATCCCATGAAATCCCACAAAAGTCTAATGAAATCACACAGATATCATTGAATCGTATCATATATTCAGTCAACAGTTTGCAGTGTTACCCCGATGTTTATAAAAGATTAAAAATAAAAAGGGGTTGTACGAAACACACCTGATGATAATATGGTAGCAGTGTATCACCAAACTGATAGTACAGAGATGATTCTGCATTTAGTTATCTTTAATAAGTTATTTATGTTCTAGTTTACTGATTAGATCCTTCTGAACGTTTAATGTCAAAGACATTGCTTAGTAAATCATCAACTCGATATTAATTATATAATTAATTAATTTAATGTCATATCATACAATGTATGATAATGTAGGAACCTACATTGCATTAGATTCCTAACACAAAGCTGATGACACTCTAGATTAATCAGAATAATCTCTGATTAATCAGATAGTTAATGTTGTTGATTGTAATGCTAAAACAGTTTCTAGATAATTTAATGGCTTAGAAATGATTAATCCTTATTATTGATTACCCAAATATCATGAAATATCACAATGTAGCATTAGAATAGGTTAAATAACCAGATTTAACATACTAATCTGACTGTTATCACAAACATCAGATAATCATTCCAATGAGTATGTTAATGATTATGATTAGTTTGAAATACTTGGATTTAACCTTTGCATTTCAAAGATTAATCAAACTAATCACCTACATTGTTATAATCAAATGGTTTAAACCATTATAATCATGGGTATGATTTCATGCAAACCGGGCATCACAACGGATCAAAACAAGGATTTAACCGTTAGAACTTCGTGTTCTTCGTTTATAATCAATCCTAGCCATCATCTAGGCAATAATCAACAATCCTAACTATGTCATTACGTTCAAAATCAAGATCTAATCAATCAAAATCAAACTAGAAAGTTTAAACGGATCATTACCTAATCAGACGGATTTCTGACTTTAAAACCACGATCAGAACTTGTTATGATGATCCCTGGTGCGATCCTTGCGTTCAGAAAGCTTGAAAATTGAGTTTGGATGGTGGTTTATGTGTGTGTTTTCGCCTGGAAACGAAGCAGAAGCAAGAAGAAGAAAATATATTATTTCTTCATGCAATCTGATAAAGATAAGCAACTTATTCCACCGCCACATCCGTCGCGTACCGCGACCAGAAGCCCAAAAAGGCTTCGCGTACCGCAAAGAAATCCGGAGAAATCTTAGATATTTTCCAAGCATCGCGTACCGCGGAGAACCCTCAAGCCCACCTCCGCGTACCGCAATGAGTCCAATCGACCAACACTTAGTGATTTTTCTTCGTTTTTCGATTCCGGACAATCCAGGGCTCCGTTTTGAACACAGTTTTCACCCACGTTCATCATTTCTCACCTACTATCAACCTGTAATAATTACAATTATTAAATCAACATGGATTTCTATAACGATCAAATGTGCTCACATCATTGATGACGTAAATTCTCGTATGCAACTGTCACAGATTTGATATATTCGAGTTATTCGAAATTCAATTAGTTGAACACTCCTGCTTATGTTGGGCTTAGAGTGGAGCTATATTGGGCTTAGAGTGGAGCTATATCTAAAGTCAAGTGGACTTTTAGGAGATACATTTATCGAATAGTCAACCGAATATGAAGACATCCAAAATTGAAAATGTTAGCAACAATTTATATGTGGTATTTGAACTTCAATATGATGGACTCTTAGGTTAAAGTCTAGGTCATTTACTTAAAATGACATAATTCTCTATAATTTATGTTCTGATATCAATCTGTCACAATCAAACCAGAGCGATAAACCTCTAAGCTGAATAACTTT
Source organism: Mikania micrantha (assembly GCA_009363875.1). Taxonomy (NCBI): domain Eukaryota; kingdom Viridiplantae; phylum Streptophyta; class Magnoliopsida; order Asterales; family Asteraceae; genus Mikania; species Mikania micrantha. Next base: position 15,657,465 of record CM018698.1, read on the forward strand.
AGGAGTGATGAAATTGTTCATAACACACGAAAATGTGAAAATTACTAAATGCAACCATACAAATATTAAGCATTGTTTTAGATTTGAAATTCAAAATAACAATCAATGTTCTAATATCTTCTAACTATCTAGGTCTCTTCCGTTGGAACCTAGGTTATGCCTTTGTTGGGGCGCCTATAATTCTCATTTCCTGAAAAAAAAATGTTAAATTGTGTTGACTAGAAAGCTGATGAGTTCCTAAGTTTTGACACATAATAATTAATGTAACAAGTGTTCATTCAAATATATGTATACATAAGCACTTTAAAAAAAACATACAAGTGTTTATGATATTGATTGACTAATTAAAATCAGTGGCCTACCACCTTTGATACTGTTCATTCAATAGGGTGTAGGGTGAAGGGTTTCTAGCCTAATGGTTACCCCTTTGACTTCTCTATGGGAGGTCTTGGGTTCGAATCCGGGCTGAGACATATTTGCTGAATCAAGGTCAGGGGGTTTACCCAGTTGTGGGGTTCCTCCTGGGGTGGGCTCGGACATACGCCCTAGAGCGTCAAATCCGAGGGGACGGTTGAAATCCCGTCTTGGGTGTCGTTGTACCAAACCGTTAAAAAAAAAAGGTTAATAGGGTTTTAGGTGAACTGCATGATTATTGGGTTTCATGTTTTTGCTTTTTGATATCTTGTATTTGAAATCATTAATTGCTCTAATCTAGATTGACTCCTTTGTTTTATTGTTTCATTATGATTGCTAAGATTGACCAAGTGAAACTATCTTGGAGTCTTTAAACGTTCTTTGTTTGGAGACACTCACCATATGATCCATTCTATACTCAGGTGAGTTTTACAAAACCCATAGGTTCCTTTCGTAGCGCTACCGGGCCTTGCTTTTAACTTTGGCATTCCTTAATGTTTTCATAGAGAGTTTTATCATTAGATCAAATATCATCATGTTTATCATTCCAAACACTTGTTTAACCAATCTTTAGGACTCTGAGATTAGGTAGTACTTTTCATATGTAGTTCCCAAGTCATCTTAGTTGTGTTGGGGTGTCTTTAGTTTACTTACTCTTTAGTTTACAAACCATTTTCTTTCCAAAATCACTTATAATCAATCTTTCTTCTTTCAAGAGTCGCATCATTTTCTGTAATGATTTCGTATTAGATTTTGTGTCCTTGCAATACTTGTTTTTGCCTTTGATATAGTACATATACAGGTACACTTGCCTATAAAGAATAATTTCATTTATATTGTTTATATTTATATACCAGACCCTACTTTTAAGTAGGATTTCACTGGGTATGTTTGTTTGTTATATTTTAACTCGATTGTGTCTGACCCATTATTTGTATACATACCTTTCAACACATCATACATGCATCACTGCTTCCATCCCTGATGACCTACATGGTGTAGTTAGTAGCAGTTAACAACGAAATTTGGTGTGAAACCAAACAAAACCTTCCAAGACTCCATAGGTGATGGCAAATATCACATCAGGTTAAATTGAAAATACTTTGGCATGTTTAGACCCGATTTCGATACCAAATGTTTTTGCTACTAAATAAACTGCTCTATACTTTGCAGACCCACAAGTACATGATAAAACACTAGTCCATGGCTTTTGCTACCATTTATACATCATCTTGACGAAATTAATAAACATATACCTAATTTCTGCTACCATTTACATATTTGTGGTTAAAAGTCCTAACATACTGCATAGACATCATAAATTAAACAAGTGATCATTGTGGCCAAATATTGAATTATTAAACTGCCTGGTATTCAAGTCATTTCCATCAAGAGCTGAACCGAATCGATCAAGCCACTGAGTGGGACTAGGATTGTCAGTTTCTTCAACCCATTGCGAAGTCATATCAATGTCTTCTAGTTGTATCGGGTCAATTTCCATTGACTTTGACCTTTTGGAACTTGCGAGTTTTAGATTGTAATGTACGTAGGCAATATCGTTCAATGTTTCCTTGTTGATCTTGTTCCTTTTGTCAGAGTGGATTTGTTGAAATGTACTCCAATGTCGCTCGAATGGGGAGGTGCTGCAAACCTGACTCAGTATCCTCATGGCAACTCGTTGTAAAGTTGGAGCAGAGTCCCCATATTGTTCCCACCAGATTCCTTAAATATATACAAGGGAAATTGTGAGATTTAAATGAGAAAATGCTGATATATCCAATCTACAGTGGTTATATAATTTAGAGTTTAGACATTAACTTTTACTTTGAGTCACAAGATTTGGGAGTTCATAAAATTGGAAGATAATTCATATTCTTAAAATCCAATTAATTTTTTCATGATGAAGACTGATTCATACAAATATTCCATGACTTGCAAAGATTGATGAGGAAATGTATATAATGAAAAGGTAAAATGTCACAGAAATGCAATCAAGTTTGTCAATTGTTTAATTAAATCACTAAAATTTTGTTTGTTTCTCTAAACTCTAAAGTAAATAAACTTAATTTACTATTCCAATAATGTGTAATTACCAAGTCATCATGTAACTATTTTTTCCCTTAATTTTTTATTGTTGTTTTCTAATCTTATTTTTTAGAATAAAAACATAGGGAAAACAAATACAATTTGTGAATAAATAATGTGTTTTTCATTTTTATTATTACACAATAAAATATAATTTTAAAAATAAAAAAATATTTTTTTTAAACTTAAAACTCATTATTTATCAATTCTAGAATATAAAGGTATTAATTTTTTCAGACAAAAATCCATGTCATTTTTTAATTAAAAAATCCATGTCATTCTTTATATTTTTCACATCATATTAAAGATAAAAAATATTTAAAATAACCTTATACATCATCATTAGTAACCTAATACCCTGGTAATTACATAGTATCAGAACAGCAAATGAACCTTTGATGACTTTAAAAATACACAAGAAACTTTCAGTGATTTAGTTGGAATAGTTGAGAAACATGGTTAAATTGTAATATGATTAACCTAAAAAAGAACATCTGGCATGCTTCAACAATATACATTCATTCAAAATCACTTGTTTTAGCCAAGGCTTTTATTTACTCCCTGAAAACAATTAACTATTAAAAACGTTAACTCAAAGAACATATAGAAGAACAAACAAACCATCTCCGTTAATTATTTTGACAAAAAAATAACTAAAACATCAAGAATAAAAATGCAGATTGCCATATGGGAACCTAAACCAACTTAACTTAAACAAATCAAACAGGTAGTATAAAAAGTAGCTTAATAGGTTACACTCTGAAAGTAGACTAAGTGCTTTTACGATGCAATAAACCACCAAAATCATTCCATTTAAAGTACTAGAAATGCAAAAAATGTATTACTTGTGATCATATCTCGCACAATAACTATTTATAGAAATGGCCAAAAAATTTTTGGGTTAACCCAATCTACAACAAATAAGGAACTGGTTGTTCATTTTGCCAACTTTAGATGACATCAAAGAGTTTCAATCAAACTAGTTTATTAAAATAAAAGAAAAGGTGTCACTAAAACATACCAGGAGAAACAGCATCAATAGCTTCTTTGGCAAGATTGCAGCCAAACATCCCAGTGGCCCGAGTAAACAACAATATTTGATTGGTGATATCTCGTCTTAGTTCAGGAGTAGGGAGGAGCTTCTCTAAAACCCTGAAAAAGTCTTCTTTTATGGATCCAAGAAACTTAATCTCTGGATTATACTGAATACTTGGATTCAAGAATGCAGCTGCTGAATGTAAGGGTGAATGAAGGTGGCTCTGCCATTTCTGATCCACAATATCAAAGAAAATCTTGCATTTAATATCATCCATGATATAATATGTCCTAATTGACTCCTTAGCTTTAGTCATCAACTCATAGATCGACCCAACTGCAGGTTTTCCACCCGAAACCTCCCTCATCACCTTTAAAAAAGGGTCGGAAACCGCAACACATTCTTCCACCGCCCTCCAAAACTCGTTATCATCAAGTATGCTAATGCATGTCATGCTCTGTGGTTTATTTGAGTAAGAAGGGTTATTGGTGAACTCAGGGCTGTTAAACATGTGTTTCAGTCTTGACCGGTGCTTCAAGATCGATTGCAATGATAAGAAGTGGGAAACGTATTTTGTGATACCAGTTTTGATGATTTCCTCACCTACTGTGAACTTCTTCATCATATCAAAAAGTGATGAGTTGTTATATATGAACTTTGAAATCACTTGTGCTTGCAAGATGCATCGATTCACCCAATCTATCTTTGAAAATTCCTTCAAAATCACATTTAAACACTGGGAAGCACAAGGGGATACAAAGATAGTTCCATATGTTTGTAAAATGTGATTCACTATACTTGTGCAATTAAGTGTGTTATCCAAGATAATCTGCACAATATTTTCAGGGCCAAAATCCTGAATTACAGAATCAAACAAATCAGCAAGAAATTTTGTGTTCTTAAAATAAGAAGACGCATCAACGGATTTGTAGAAAAACATGCTTGACGGTGATGAGATTAAGAAGTTAATCAAAGCTCTTGATTTGTTGTCGGTCCATGTTTCCACAATTATTGTGCAACCTGTTGTTGACCATTCTTTCTCGATTTCTTTGGACTGTATGTTGACTTCAGACTTTATAATCTCTAACCAGTTCGTTTTCAGATTTTCAGGTGTGGGCCCGTTAAACCCTTTACCACATTTGGCAATTGAATCAATCATTAATTGGTAAGACGAAGATCTGGCAACACTGAAGTCCAATCTGTTCTCAAAAAAGAAAAGAGCTATACTTCTTTCTGCATTTTCTTGGTCACTTACATGAGAAGGCATGTTTTGGCTAATATTAGGGAATATTTTGGTAATAGGAGATGGTGTTTCTAGGATTACTAGACTTCTGTTTGGATGATTATTAACAGGTGATCTGGGTTCTTCTCGTTTTCGCTTTTTTGTTAATGGAACTTCTGTACTGTCATCTTTTGATGCTAAAATGCCAAGAACTTTATCAGTGACATCATCCCTAACTTTACTGCATGGATTTACACCTTTACTTGGAAGTCGAGATAGATGATGTTTCAATCTACTTATGCCACCATTCAGAATTCTAAGACAGAATTTGCATTTAACCTTATTACCATCAAGTTTCTCAGCATATTCCCAACAAACATCTTTCTCCCGAACCACTGTCAAGAATAAGTAAGTTTACTTTATGACAATTCTCAAGCATTTCATGGCATAAGAATTGTAAACATCACAACAACCAGTGTGACATGGAATGATTAGCGAAAAATCATCATTGGATTGTATAATACAAGATATTTAGCATTGAATCTACACACAAGTCTAACTAGAATGTCTTTCAATATGTAAATATACTTCGGATTCTGTTATTTTAATTTTAGCTCAACAAAAAGATAGGGACTTACTTATGTAGAAGAAATACCTTGCATTCCACACAGCTGGCAATAGGAAAACAAGAAAGTTGTCATAATTAGTAATTAGTAAGCAATCCCCAAATTGAGTGAAGAAATATACCAACCAAAATGCATGCAATTACTACAATCATTGGTTATTTGGTCACCATGGGAATCTTGACACTGACACTGTAACAACCGGTTATATATGGATAGAAGAGTATTAGACGTTTTAACTTAAAAGGTTTATAACATTTATTCCACAAGGGTAGAAATTTAAGAAGTTTGAACACATTAAGGCTCAAGTTACATGAAACTAATCACTTCTATCATATAATTGTCATAAAAATCAACTCTTTGAACACATTAAGGCTCGAATTACAGGAAACTAATAACTTCTATCATATAATTGTCATCCTTGCAGCAAATTGCATGTCATATATAAGCAGAAAGAGATTGAGAACAAACTCAATTCTTTTATCCAACTAAAATTTTACACTCGTCTGCTAATCAGTTTGTATTAGTTAATTAGCAACCAAATGAGTGTCAGGGCCACTTTTTAAAGCAGTTTATACACTAGAAGCTTTAAAGGTGTTAAAAACAAAGTTCGGTTATTTGTGGGTAAAATAAACTTCTTTAAGCTGCTTATTCCAAACTGCTAATCTCAAAAAGGAATGAGGACCAGGTCTTTAAAAAACAATTTCATCATATTCAGTATATCCAACCATTAGCAAAACTAAGATAGGGTCTGATCAATGTAAGATAGAGACAGCCTTACATCTACCAAAGTAAAGAGCTTGCTTCCAAAGAGACACCGGCTCGTTAAAACCAAAACCAATTGTGTATAATTACTTGTAGGCACACCTAATTTTTTTCTGAACAATTTTTTCCATCTTTTTTGTCTACCTATAGGACTTGAACAATCATCCTATTTTTGAAGAGAATACCTTAACATCACTTATTTTATTTTAAGTCATCACCTACATGATTACCCACATAACTCCTTCAAAATAAACTGCCTCCAAAAGATATAACCCAAAATGAGAAATTGTAAATGGGTTTCACTCAAGAGGATGTCACCACTGAACAACCCGATTTTCAAACCCTTCTCAATATACTATTTAGTAAAATATTATTAATCTAGAAGTATATAATACAAAAGAATATAACCGGATCATTCGATCTTAAATAAATTCACAAATATTAGCTAAAGGGTTCCGAGCTTATTCAGCTTCAAGCTCAGAAGGCTAAAGGAATTGAAAACCTGATCAATTTTAACCATACGCATCAGTAAATCCATAAATTACTTGCATACGAGTTTTTTTTATTCCTAAAACTAAAAATTTAGGGTTCTAGATTTCAATTTCGTAATTGAACATGACGAGGCAACTATTTGTTTAATAGAAAACGGGAGAGAAAATAGCGAGAATTAGAAAATGGCTTACAGAGATGAGAGAACTGAAATTGAGTTCGCAGATTCGAGGAATTGTATCGGTTGACGGATTTTCTCGCGATATTTTAAAGCGAAGAGAAGAATTAGGTCATTTTTGTTCTTCTCTTCTTTAAAATAAGTTTTAACGTTTCGGATATGTTTTTGTATGTGCGATGACAGCCGATATATCGTGGGTTTCTGGTTTATGGTCTCAAGGAATCGCGATGGATATTTAGAATGAAAGGGACACTTTTTTTAATTAACTTCTTTATATTTTTATTGTCTTAAATTATTATTTTTTGTTAATTAAACTTGAAAATTTTGAATCATTACGTAAAATTTAAGTGATCTTAACGAATACAATTGAGATAGGTTTTACGAGTTATTCAAGAAGTTAAGTTATAGATCCCTAACCTTTTTATTTCTTTAAATGGTTTTCGGGGCTACTATTTATGCTAAAATGGTCTTTTGATCTTAAATCCAGAGAACATATACATGCATTAAAAACTCTATAATTTTTATTCTTTTGATGTGAAAAGTAAAAAAAAAAATATAAGTTAAAGTGGAACTCTAGTTGAAAAATCAGATAAACAACACGTGACGCAGGTGACCAAATTTATTAGAACTAGCAAAGGTTTACTGATACGAGTGAGTAAATGGTCACTCACATCACCATCCCACTCACTATGAGTGAACTATCCTCTAGAAGATAGTTCAAAAAACCACTAATGTGAGGGTACACAAATATATGAATTACCATGTGCATTCTACCATCAGTGAGTTAATGGTTATTTGCATCACTGGTAATGTGAGTGAACTTTGCTTCTAGAAATCAATCAAGTAACTATTGATGTGACTGAGTTAGTAGTCGCTCGCATCACCATCATTCAGTGGCGGAGCTTGATCGAAACTTCAGGGGGAGCGAAATATTTTTTTTTCAGGGGGGGCGAAATAAAGGTTTTTAAAAAATTATACACTACGTATCGAAAAATATACACTACTGTACGAAAAAAACAGGGGGCGAGCCCCTGCCATCATTACTAGTGAATTTTTTTCATGTATACTAGCTAAGGGCCTCCTAATACGAGTGAATAATGAGTTATTTTATAGATAGCAGATAAGGATCTCCTGATATGAGTTAGTAACCATCACTATGAGTGAGCAAGTTCATGTGGACCAACTAAGAGTTCTTAGAAATGAGTTAATAACCATCTCTACAAGTGAACCACTTCATAAAAACAAGTTAAGGGTTTCCTAATGCGAGAGAATAACTATTGATATGAGAGAAAATTTCATGGAAACCCTTCCAAAAGTCTCATGATGTGAGCGAATTTTAACTTATGTGAATCGAAAATTTATTCACATGCTCTGACCCATACATGGATAGAATTCTAAGGTTAACCAATTTAGCACTTGATCAATTTACTGGTGAACAGACTTATAAAATTTATGAATATGCAAGCTAATGAAATTTAAAAGAGATTGATAAAGCTAACGATTATAAAGTAGGTTTACAGGGAAAACTAAATTAATAAACCCCAATATATGTATTGTGAAGGTTGTTTTGTAAACATTGTATGAATAGAAATTTCATTTGTCGATTTATTGGTTTACACTTTTGTAAACCTACCAATATGAAGGTATGGATTATTGTTGCTTTCATGATTTACATTTGTATATGTAAACCAACTAATATGAATGTATGGATTGCATCAATATAGAAAAAAGTGTCATATGTAAAGGCATGAAACACCCATATTGCATTTATGCAAATCTACTAGTATGGAAGCATGGACTGCCCTAGTATACTCACGACGAAAAGAATTTTGCCATGTGTATTACTCATGATGAAGAGGCATATGAAAAGACATGAAGTATTCGACTTATACTTTTTCTCAACCTAATGTTCGAAAAAATGAAAGTAAAGGTTAAAAAATAAGGAAAGAAAAGAAGTAAAGTCAAGTAAAAAAGAAAAAGAAAGTAAGACCATGAAGGTAAATAAGATGATTGATATAAAATGAATAATTGCAGATCATGAATAAGAATTAAGAAAGAAAGTTTTAAGTTTAAAGAGGATATGAAAGTTTTTAAGAATAAAAATGTAATGTGTCAAGTATTTAAATAATAAAACTAGAACTCACTCAACATTACTACTTTTTTAAATGTGCAATAGATTGGTTGGTAATGAAGTGAAGCTAAAGACCATCTTCTAAGAGATAGCACTCCATAAATCTACTAAATTGGCATGTCACTCATGGAATGAATGAACAATATTTTAAATACAGTCTAAAATGTTTAAAATTTGATATGTTGTAAATATTGAAATTAATTTCCGCTATAATGGTATGTTTTAAATGTTTTTAGGTTATAAATTATGTAACATTCCGATAATTTATAATAAACAATTACATTTAATATATAATTTATGAAACCATTTAAAATTCCATCCATGAGTTTACGTACATATATGTTAGAAAACAAACTTAAACATACTTTAATATACATATACATATACATATACATATAAGTTAACAAAATAAAAACAAAAGCATATGTAAGCTTAGAATAAGTTTTATAAAAATTTGGAATTTGTTTGGAAATAAAGGAATTCAAACATACTTTAAATTTATTAATTGTTATAAACTTTAAAATTATGCAAATAACTTTGTTTTTTAATTTCATAATTTCAAAACATGATGAAACGTCCATAAATACATAAATAATTTACTTATATTATTTTTTGTAAAATTTAAACTCATTTTATAAAAATTAAAAGGGATTAATAAAAGTTAGAGGGTAAAACTGCCAAATATGAAACAGCAACTAAGAGGAAATAAGAGAGGCACCAGAAGTGAATAGCCAAAACTCCTTTTCCTCCTTCACCCGTCTCCCTCTCTACTCGCTCCAAAGTTCCCGTTCAATGACACAGTTTCAAAATCCGATCGATTACTGCGAGTTACAGCTAATCACGACGTGTTATGGCAAGATTAGAGGCGCGTAAATCATCCCTAACCAACAATTAAACGAATTAATACCATATCAATCGAAAACCATTACCAAAAATACTAACAAAAAACGCGTTAATCAAAACTGGAATAAACGAGTATATAAATTAAATTAATCGAGCACACATCTCATTCTGATCATTTCAAAGCCTTCTGTACAAACCTATAGCATCCGTAAACTCAAAACATCCACGAATCAAGACCCAAGAAACTTCGGTCGTTCGTTTTCTTCTCTAACTCGAAACCCAATCAATAGCAAGCAGGTACACATTCTATACACCAAAATGATCGGTTTTTGGTACTAAACAATACCCTATGGTTTTTGACACTAACAGATCTTGATATGATCGAATTTGAGTGTTAAAGGAGTTAGGGTTCTTTTGTTCTTGAATCTGATTTAGGGAAGGAATATCGGGAGACTTTAAGTAATAAAAACTGGTACTCGTTGCGCCTACGACCCAAGTTCAACCGGTTAACGCTTATGGTTACAAAACAATGGTCGAGGGTTCGAACCCGGCTGGAGCCGGTTTTGGACCAGACTTTTAATCAGTTAATTTTTTTAAAATTTTGTTTTTACATAAAATATTTATAAACAAAAATTTACAAGTTTACAAAGAAAAATAAAATTTTCTATTAAATAAAAATATATGTATATATTATAAATAATAATAAGTATATTATTTAAAAAGGGGTTTAATGGTTTATAAAAATACATTTGTATTTCAAAAATATTTAAAAAAATAATAAAAATAACTTATAATTGTTTACAAATAAACACATAATTAGTATGTAATTATGTTATTTAACATTCATACATCAACACCCTTATTTTTTTCAGAAGAATAGTGAAATAAAATGCTTGGTTCAACACATTTTTTAAATTGAAAAAAAGAAACTCACGTGACGAACTTAGCTTAGGTCCATGCAATTGATGTCTATGTTTGGGCAGCTTTTGTTTGGGAAAGGAGCTCTCGCCACTGCCAGGGTGTTGTCATACAACATATTTTGTTTTTTACCATGTGAGAGAAAGTGGTTTATTAAGGTACCTACGTTCAAAACAAGAATATATATATATATATATATAGGGGAGGGATATTCTAAGAAGGCAAAAAACCATGAGAAGTGTGAGAAGCCACGAGAATGTGACACGTGTATTTTAGGGTAAAGGGTATAAACGTCAACACATAAATGGAGGCTGCACATGCAAGTCATATGTTAATTCCACCAAATTTTTTAAACGTATGTAACTATTTTATACGTTAATTTTTTTAAAAAAAATTACACCATAAAATCACAAATTTCTTTACCTTTCTAACGAGTATAATATTGTTATATTTAACAATAGAAAAAGAACGAACCTGATTGTTCTTGAAACTTGTGCGTTTTTATGGTGTTTTCAAATTGTTTGTGAAACTAGACGTTTTATGGTGTTTTGAACATAAACAAAACACAACGTTTTTTAATTGCGTTATTTACACATGACGTTTTATGGTGTTTCTGTACTGTGTAATTTTCACAAAAATTTTATGGTGTTTTTGAATTGTAATTTTATTTATGGTGTTTTTGAACTGTAATTTTATTTATGGTGTTTTTGAACTGTAATTTTATTCATGGTGTTTTTGAACTGTATAATTTTACATATTGTGTTTTATGGCGTTTTTGAAAACTAAAAAACATGTCGTTCTAAACTTTGTGTTTTTACACATTTAAGTTTAAAACGTCATGTATAAAATGTTTATGAACCAGGTGTTTTTGTTATGGTGTTTTTCAAATGTTTATGAAATATAGCGATTTATGGTGTTTTTAATATTCAAAAACACCATAAAAATGTCTGGTCTTAGTTTCATGAATATCCAAACACAAAAACACCATAAAAATGTTAACACCATAAACACAATAACATATCTTGAAAAAACGCCATAAACAATAAAATATTTCGAAAAAACATCATAAACTAAGTTAAAAACACCACGTACAAACTTAGGTGTTTATGGTGTTTTTCGTTTTCAAAAACACCAAAAAATTTCCTCTTTTAGTTTTATTAATACGCAAACACCAAAAAATAACATAAAATGTTAACATCATAAACATCATAAAATATCTTTGAAAACACCATAAAACATACATATGTGTAAAAAACACCATAAAAGATGAGTTTCGTATATATTGGAAAAACACCATAAACATATGGTTCGTGAAACTCATTTTAGGTTGTTATTTTAATTTTAAAAAGTATACTAATATTATACTCATTAGAAAGATAAAAAAATGCTCGATTTTATGGTGTAATTTTTTTAAAAAAATACTAACGTATAAAAAAGTTATGAACGTTTAAAAAAGATGGAGGAAAATGCATGTGACTTGCATGTGCAGGTTTTTGGCTAGATCTTCCCATTTTACCCCTACTGATGGTTTTAACTTATAACTATTTACGAAAATACCACTAAATTAATCTCAACCACAAAACCAATTGATCTAATGGTTGAGATCTCTTCTCACACTTCTTATGGTTTTAAAACTTTTTAGCCAAACCTTATACTATATATATATATATATATATATATATAGGGTAAGGAGCAAATAAGAACCCACCTTAATTGAGGTAACCCATTAACCCTGGCAAAAAACGCTCAAATCGCAAAAAAAAAATTTCATGGTCTTTTTTATACAAAAATAGGGGGCTCCTTTTTTAAGCGTTCGCTAATTCACAAGCGTTTAAAAATTAAACGAAATGTAAGTTTGCGTTACACTGCGAAGATATATTTAAGTGTCGCAGTGGAACGCAAACTTACATTTCGTTTAACTTTTAAACGCTTGTGAATTAGCGAACGCTTAAAAAAGGAGCCCCCTATTTTTGTATAAAAATACCATGAATTTTTTCTTGCGATTTGAACGTTTTTTGCCAGGGTTAATGGGTTACCTCAATTAAGGTGGGTTATTATATGATCCCTTTCCTATATATATCACCCTTGGTGTACTCATTTCACCATACACATAAATTCCATACATCAATTATTTATTTCACTTTTTTTTTCTAAAATGAATACTCATTTTACATCCGGTCCACTCAATAATGATTTGTTATGGGTAAGCGGTGGTCATAGAGGGGATTATATTTTCAAAACCCAGACAAAGACGATGGAATATTAAGAATTAGATGTCTCGATCAAGATTTGTGGGTACATTTAAATTCAAATCCCATCCTCGAGAATGTTACGGAATTCATAACATTGGCAGGATTTGGAGGTATCATTCAGTGTGTAATCAGAAGTCTTGATAGAGCTTTAATATCCACACTTGTGGAGAGATGGCATCCTTAGACCCATACTTTTCAATTACCTATTGGCGAAACCACAATAACATTACAAGATGTAAATATATTGTGGGGTTTATCAATTGTGGAGAATCTAGTTTCAGGTGCAGATTTGACTTTAAATGGTAATCAAATTGCATTACTATTTGCAAATTTGATGGGTGTTGAACTGTCTTTAGAGGCAATAAATGGATATAAAATAAACCTTCCATTTATTATATCCGTAATAAAAACAGATTTATCTGAAAATCCATCTATATTGTAATTAATTCAGTGAGCTAGATTGATTATTTTCTATTTGATTGGTGCAACATTATTCCCTGATTCTGCTAGCAATTTGGTCCATATCAAGTGTTTGACTCATTTGGAAGATTTAAATAATTGTGGTTAACTTAGTTGGGGTAGTGTTATATTGGCATACCTATATAAACATTTATATATGGTCATTGATATTTCAAAAACCAATATCAGTGGTCCTATGTTTTTGCTATAATTGTGGGCATGAGAAAGATTTAGCGGATTTGCACTGTAAACTGTGAATAATATAGATTTTCAAAAGTCATATGGCGCATGATATGTGTTAAATTTTAAGTGTATTATTTCACAAATTTTTTTTGTTAATATATTATTAAGATAACGTGATAATAAGTTATGTGATTTTTGTAAGATGGCAGAGTCCATTAAGTTATGTTCACGCGGCTTCGCATGTCTCGAGTGCTTATCGCTCTCAATTACACTCTTTAACAGAAGACAAGGTAATTTCATTTAAATTAATTTTTTATTTTATTTCATTATTAACATTTAATTTTATTATAGTTCAACCGGAGGCCTTATGATAATGTGTTCCATCTTTTGCCTGGATTTTGTCTAAGTGGTCAAGGTAGCTGGAGGCATGGCTGATTTCCCTTCCATCGGGTGGTATTACCACTTGGAATAAGGTGTCTTAAAAATTCTTTGAAAACACTTTCCTCCCGTGAAAACTGCGAAGCTGAGAGCTCAGGTTCCTTCATTCCAACAGGATGATGGAGAAATGTTTGTTGAGGTTTGGGAGAGGTTTAAGGATCTAATGAGGAAGGTCCCACATCACGGTTTAGAGTTATGGAGGCAATGTGAGACATTCTACAATGGTCACGATATAAGCGGACGAAAGTGGCTTGACAATTACGCGTGTGGAGACTTTGGAGCAAAAAGACCATGAGAGGAATTGTAATTGCTCGAAAAAGCAGCTAGGAAGAGCTATTCTCAACATGCCCCGAGACCTAAGGCACCCAAGCAGGGTGTCCATCAAGCTGATTCCTATACTTCTTTGACGTCATAATTGGAGGCCCTCTCCAACAAAATTGAGAAGATGTCTGTGAACAAAATCCAATCTTGTTATGAGATATGCGGGGGAGCACATCATAGTGGGGAGCCTTCGATCAGGGATAAGTCCGTTCACGAGCAGTTTGACTACATGGGCAACCAAGTTCGTTCTCAAAATAATCCCTACAGTAGCACTTATAATCCAGGGTGGAGGAATTATCCAAATTGCAGTTGCAAGTCTGGTACCGCAAACAACAACCACTCGGATTAGATCCGCGTCCCCCATTTCAAAATCAGACTCAAGTTCAGTCCTCACAGATTCGTCTTCCACAGAACCAGTTCCAAAATCAAGGTTCTAGCAACGAGTCTCAGCTCACTCCTGAAAAGCGATCAAATTTGGAGGACATGGTTGCACGGTTGCTAGCTAACTCCGAAAGCCAAAGTATAAAATCAGTATATAGAAGATTGCTTTCATAAGCATGAGACAAAGTTGAGGAATAAAAAAGCATCGATGCAAGCCATCGAGAATCAGGTGGGGCAAATTGCCAAGTTGCTATCTGAAAGGCAACAAGGAGGCCTCCTAAGCAACACTAAGCCAAATCCTAATGCTCATGTTAAGGCCATCACGTTTAGGAGTGGTAAATCCACCATTGCACCTCCTCCACCGGCTTCCCCTTAAGCTTCTCTTCCGCTGGTTATTGAGGAGGTTGCGATTGATACTCCTGTTGAGGCGCATTCCTGGCCAGGCCCAACAAGTACAGAACAAGAAATAGAGCCCGTCAAAGATTACACTCCTCCTGTTCCCTATCCCAGCAGATTGAAGAAGCAGAAATTGGAGGAGCATTATGGCAAATTTATGGAATTGTTCAAGCAGTTACACATAAATTTGACATTTGTTGAGACACTTGCTCAAATGCCCAAGAATGCCAAGTTTTTGAAGGACATCCTCGCCAACAAAAAGAAGTTTGAGGAGTTATCTCATGTCATATTGAGTGAGGAGTGTTTTGCCATCCTTCAAAACAAACTTCCCCAAAAGATGAATGATCCAGGTAGTTTCACTATCCCATGCTTGATTAGAAGTTTTTCAGTCAGCAATGCATTGGCTGACTTAGTTTCTAGCATCAATCTGATGCGTTATGATATGTTTGAGAAGCTAGGCGTTGAGGAACTTAAGCGAATCCGAATGAGCATTCAGCTTGCCGATCGGTCAGTCAAATATTTGAGAGGTATAGTTGAGAATTTGTTGGTAAAGATTGATCTATTTATGTTTCCTGTGGACTTTATGATCCTTGATATGGATGAGGATAAGAATGTACCTCTCATTATTGGTCGTCCATTCCTAGCCACTGCTAGAGCCCTCAATTATGTTTGATCAGGAAAAATGACACTTAGAGTTTATGATGATGAGGTGACCTTTAATATTGGAAGGTCAATAAGCATCGAAAGAGTTAGGACGATTCACTTTATTTCATTGATGTTGTTGATTCATGTATGAGTGATCCATCACAGGAAGGGTGTGTTGTAGAGATGTTTAACATCCAGTTGTTAGGAGGGGAGGATGTAGACCCGGTTTCTAAGGGCCAATTTGAGGAGGAGACAGAGGCATTGTTGAGCCACAAGCCTTCCCCTCAGGATGAAGTGTTTGAAGTCATGAATCGCGAGGCTGAGTCTAAAGCATTACCTTTTGTTGAAGACCCACCATCTGTTGAGCTCAAGGAGCTTCTAGGTCATTTGGAGTATGCTTTCTTGGATGGTGAGTCTCGATTGCCCATTATTATCTCGGCTGCGTTGCCGGGTGGAGAGAAGGCTAAGTTGCTTGAGGTTCTAAAGATGCATAAGAAGGCGATTGCTTGGAAGATCATGGATTTAAAGGGAATCAATCCATCCTTTTGTACCCACAAGATCTTTATGGAAGAGAATTTTAAGCCTGTAGTTCAACATCATAGACGTCTTAATCCCAATATGCAAGACGTTGTGAAGAAGGAAGTTATTAAGTTACTTGATGCAGTTTTGATTTATCCTATTTCTGATTCTCCTTGGGTAAGTGCGGTGCAGTTTGTCCCAAAGAAGGTGGGATGACAATGACTAAAAATGAGAGAAACGAGTTGATTCCTACTCATACTGTTACCAGATGGAGAGTTTGCATCGACTATCGCAAACTGAACGATGCCTCCATAAAAGGCCATTTCCCCTTGCCATTTATTGATAAGATGTTGGAGAGATTGGCAGGAAAGATGTTCTATTGCTTCTTGAATGGTTTTTCTGGTTACTTTCAGATCTCGATTTCTCATTAGGATTAAGAGAAGATGACATTCACATCTCTCTACGACACATTTGTGTATAGGTGAATACCATTTGTATTGTGCAAAGCCCCTGCCACATTTTAGTGTTGTATGGTGGCGATTTTGCATGATATGATTGAGGAATCCATGGAGGTGTTTATGGATGAATTTTCTGTTTTTGGGAGTTCCTTTGATCACTGCTTGGAAAATCTGAGGAAGATTTTAGCTAGGTATTTAGAAGCTAACTTGGTGCTGAATTGGGAGAAATGCCAATTCATGGTTAAAGAAGGCATTGTTTTGGGGCATAAGATTGCACGTGGCTGACTTGAGGTTGATCGAGCCAAGATTGAGACCATTGTCAAGCTTCCGCCACCCACTTCTGTGAAATCTATTCAGAGTTTTTTAGGACACGCGGGGTTCTATCAGCGTTTCATCAAGGATTTCTCAAAGAGAGCTCACCACGGACTCAACTTCTTGTGAAAGATGCCCCGTTTGTGTTTTTTGATGAGTGCCTTCATGCATTCAAGTTGTAGAAGGAGAAATTGGTGAATGCTAGGATTATGACAGCCCCCAACTGGACACTTCCATTTGAGCTCATGTGTGATGCGAGCGATATTGCAGTCGGGGCAGTTTTTGGTCAAAGGAAGGACAAGCACTTCCATCCGATTTACTATGCGATCAAGACTCTGAATGATGCTCAAAAGAATTACACGACCACTAAGAAGGAGCTCCTAGCTGTGGCCTTTGTGTTCGATAAATTCCGTTCCTGTCTCGTTCTTTCCAAGACCATTGTGTTTATGGATCATGTAGCCCTTTGTTACTTGTTTAGCAAGCAAGATGCTAAACCCAGGCTGATTCGTTGGATCCTGCTTTTGCAAGAATTTGACATTGAAATCCGTGACATAAAAGGATCCGAGAATGTTGTAGCATATCATCTCTCCCGTCTTGAGTGCTCAGCTTCATCAGAACTTGTGGGGTCACACATAAATGACAATTTCCCTCACGAGTTTCTTATGCACATACAGACGCAGGATGAGGAGTGTCCTTGGCTTTCTGATTTGCGAATTATCTCGCATGTGGGATTGTTTTGAAGGGCTTGACACATCAACAGATAAAGAAGTTATTTTCTGATGCAAAGTATTACCTGTGGGAGGATCCTTATTTTTTTAGGGTTGGAGCGGATCAGATTGTGTGTAGGTGCGTGTACGGAGGTGAAGCGCATGTGACACCCCAACATTTCAAGTTAACTCCATTAACTGAAATGACTGATTTCGTTAGTTAAATTAACTAACTCGATAAACAAAACTAACAAAGATTGCACAAATCACACACTATAAAATCAGAGGAACTGAACTGAAACAAAATAAACATACAAATATCAAAATCACAAGGATTAACCTTGTAATTATATGGAATGTTCAATTTGGACTTTAGGAGTCAAAATTCGACTTGTACATCAAATTGAATTCGAAATTCGTATTAATATATTGTTATTAACCGAATTAAAAACTCATGAAACTCACATTGATGATGATTAACAGTTATCATCCGTTATTAAACCCACAATGATCGAGTTAAACG
This sequence comes from Mikania micrantha, assembly GCA_009363875.1. Classification (NCBI taxonomy): domain Eukaryota; kingdom Viridiplantae; phylum Streptophyta; class Magnoliopsida; order Asterales; family Asteraceae; genus Mikania; species Mikania micrantha. Next base: position 15,675,763 of record CM018698.1, read on the forward strand.
AAATAGCAACCCAAAGGACGAAACCAAAACCGTTTGAGATAAACATGGTATAATTCGACCATAATTAGTCGAATTGACACTCACAAACTTTCAATTGGCAACCCAGAGAACTTTTAGCACACAATAATTCAAGCAGACGAATATCGGGTGGAGAATTCTGCAACACCGCAGCCGAAACTCAATCAACTAGTCGAACTGGCTCAATTCGACATCAATCCGGTTAATGATCAACTCCTACACTATCCTTATGTCCCGATTAATGAAATCCCTATGTCAATTTCAAGTTTTAATATCGAATTGTATGAATTCGAATACTAGGGTTCTTTGGCCAAAATGATTTGGGGGTTTCAACTTAATTGAATTCTATAATCTAATCAAACTACATATTTAGTTTCGTAATGTCTTACTTAATGAAAACCCTAAGCAAATTTCATACAACTACAATGAATTGCATGATTTTGGGTTCTAGGGTTCATCGGCATAAACCATTTGGGTCTTTTGATCAAAACGAGATCAGTAGTCAAATTAAACCACACCATCAGTTTCGCAATGAGCTACTTAGCAAAAACCCTATGTTAATTTTATCAAACAACACTAATTTGAATATAAACCAATTACATGATTTTGAACTGAAAATGGTTTGGAGGTTTTGATCCAAACGAACATGAAATTCAAATTAAACACCACAGGTAGGATCGAAATCTCTTACATAGGGAAAACCCTATGGATTTATGAATTATCATTAACGAATTCAATCCAATCGAACCGTGGGTTTTAGAACTCGAGTTCGAACTTGCGTATACCAAGTTAAATCGAGTTATGTTGATTAATTTTCAAATTGAAACCATTTTTGGACTTGCCTGGATCTTGAGAACCATAGCCCCATGATCACGAGTTCGATTGTGGTTGGATCTTGGGGAAATTCGAACCAATTGGGTTCGGTTGGGATAACAAAGGGAACCCGATTCCCTAATGATTAAAAAAATTAACAACGGAGAACTAATGCGAAACCCTAGCGGGATGAGATGGTTTGAGCGCTTGTGTGTGGTTCGGGAGGTCGCGGGTTCGAGCCACACCTCTGCCATTTTTTTGTAAAAACCCAAATTTCAGTTTTTTAATCATAACTAATTCGCTTCTAATCCGTTTTAACTCGTTCTAGTTTCGTTGGAACCGAAATGGAAACCTGAACAAAATACAATTGTTAAATTTAATATTTTGAACATAAACATGATTGCGTATATATATGAATATATAGTTATAATCGTATATATATGCATACGATTTAAATACACTAAAACCTATTTACAGGTGCATGTATATGGATGTTTTGAACAATCCAAATATACTGGGTTGACACGTATGTGAATACGAATACGAACACGATTTGACATTCAAATAACATGATGTTATTGTAATAACACATATTTCTCGTAGATGACTATTTACGCGATTACACGGACATTTAACTTTCAGTTTGCGATATCAGGTGCGTACATTGCCCCTTTTATCTTTTGTCCCTTTAGGGGGGGGGGGAGGCATGTGAGAACAAACATTTTTAGATGGGTATTTCACTTGCATGAGTTAGATATGTTCTATGAGTGCGAACATAACACTATAAGTCCTTACATATCGAACCGTTTAGTTTTCTTTAGTGCAAAGTGTGGTAGTTGAAGATAGATCTATTGGGTTTGACAAACCACACTTGGTAGATGGCAGGTCTACGCGAGTGTTTAACTGACAAAATCAAACATTGATATTGTTTGTGTTAGACAATAGTGGCAAGGGAAATATCAGTAAACAGTCAGCTTCGGTGTCGACCACTCGTAGAAATAGTATATATGACTAGCAATCATTGACTATGCAATTGGTGATTTATGTGATATGCAACTTTACTTAAAAACAGTTTGTGCAAACATTTTATGAACAATTATACAAACCTGTGTGCACACCAACCTTGTGTTGACGATTCTTACATGTTTTTTCAGGATACTAAGACACAAGCACAAGCAAGCAGGACTAGGATGATCGAGTCGATCTCATGAATCATTATGTTTAGTTACTTGAATTGATTGAATAAACAAACATTTTAATTTAAGATTTTGCAACTGTTATATTTCTGTCATTGACTTTACAACGCTTCCGCAAATGTTATATTTTAACTATTAATATTTAGGACTGATTTATTTTGAAAAGCATATAGAGGCCCTTCGTTATTTCCAATGACTAAGATCCCGGCATGTCACACCCTAAATGGTATGATTCCGTTAGTGGGAAAGTGAGGGTGTGATACTACACGACAACCACTTGAAGGACAACAAATAATTCCAAGTGGGTGATAATGTTCTGCTTTAAATTCACGTATTAGGTTGTTCCCAATCAACTTGAAATCTCGGTGGTCTGGCTCGTACACAGTTCAAGTATTCTTTCCATATGGAACGTAGAAATTGGGCATGAGGATGGCTAAAATTTGAAAGTTAATGGCCATTACTTGAAACGGTATTTAATTGGGCGGGTTGAACCAGTGGTTTTGGTACTCCACCCCATGGGCAATGAATTAGGGGAAATGAGTTGAGCTAAGGACTTATTAAACTAAGCCCTCTCGAGAAGCTCTCGGCAAATGAACAAAATTTTATGTCCAGTTCAGCATGGCACGGTCGTGCACGATGTCAAAATTATCAATAATGACTCCTATTGGCACCATCTCTCTCTCACATTTCAATTCCATCTTCCAGAAAACTCTCCCCACTTGCCCCTATCAATTTCCTCTGAGAAATCACGAATCAAAGGTATGTCCCTCCCTCCATTCCTCCAATCAAATGTATTCTTCCATCAAAGTCCTAAAGATCTTAGTTTTTCTTCAATTAGGTTGTAAATATCTCGTTCTAGGGTTAGGAATCTGAATATTTGTGTTAGAGTAGGTTCCATTGGGTTGATTGATAGGAACAAGTTTTGTTGTTCGATTTTTTTTCTAGATCTACACAGTACACGGTCGTACACTAACCTGCACAACCGTGCACATCGATAGTGTCGTGTCCGCACTGCCTATGCCGGCTCAGAAACAAGGTTGTACAATCGTACGTTAACCACGCACGACCTGTGTGTAGAACAAATTCAGGTAGCACACGACCATGCATGGACCAAGCATGACCACGCGGCTAGACATTGCTGGCTTGGCACTACCTGTGCTGGGTCTCTCGATTGCTTGCACGACTGTGCAATATCCAACCACAACCGTGCTTGTTTCTCATTAGCCCAATTGATCACCCATTTCTACAGTTCAACCCTAACGATGAATGTGATGCACCATGTATCCCTATGTTACATAGTTTACGAGCATGCAGGTGATAGACCGAGCCGATGCGTAGACTGAGCTGGGACTTAGTGGCCAATCTAAATCAACAAGAGAGACTGCAACTAGTACTAACCGAGCCATGGTGAAGACCTCTTTATATCAATCAACCCCAGTATCGTGAGCTTCTTATGGAGTTCTTTGCATCATACTCTTTTAGCTTTCCATCCCAATACGTTCATGGGAAACGTTTCGGGCTCACATTTCATTTGGGAGGGAGATGGAGAAGGATTTCTGTTGCACAATTCGCAACAAGGATGGGTTTATACATTAAGGGAGATCTTGACATGGCTTTGTTTGATGGTCTGCACGATTTTGAGGATGAGATATAGAAGGCCTTTTTTTGGTCTGTGGCTAAGGTGGCCTATGATCCCCTACGTGCTAAGGATACAAAACTTCGGGACCCACTTCATAGGTTTATTCATCGAGCTCTCGTGGGTACTATTCTTCAATGAGGCGACAATTTGGGAAATGTGCCCACTGGAGATTTGTTTTATCTCTACTACATTATCAGGGGCATTGATTGAAACATTGCCCATTGCCTAGCATCTTTTTTGACCACGAGTTCGAGCAAACATGTGTACAGCCACATTTGTGGGGCTCATATATCACACATCTTTTTGATTCCTTCGGTCTTTTAACCGAAGAGAATATTGAAAGCTTTACTCGTGTTTGTGATATGCCTCCGCTTGACATACCAATTATACATATTATTTGATAAAATTTCCCCTGCGTTTCACATAAAGAACAAACAAATTCATTCGTAAATAGTCTTATATAATGCTTTTGTGAACTTGCAGGATAATAAACCTTGCTCGGAAGAAAATCAAGCTTTGAGGAAATCCTCAGATGCGCACTACCGTGCCAATCCTTGAACTGGCAGTGCGACCAGCGTTCCCGAGCCAACACTGGCAATGCCAAGCCCATCATGGCAGTGCTGACTTGCGCACGACCATGTGTAAACCTTTCACGACCGTGCAACCAGGAAGTGTCGGGCCACCCACCCAACGTGCGGGGTGCCGTGCTATTAGGAATGATAATTGGTTTCTTAAATGTTAATTGGAGGGTTTTTAGATGCATCAATGTGCGGGTTCGGTGAGTCCATAACCAGAAGTTTATGGGGTTCATCTTCCTTGAATGTTATTGAACGTGAAGCTTATTTCATTTGGCGATTTTGCCATGCTATTGATCTCATTCGAAGCGATCTCTATATCTCCCTCTCTATCTCTCTATAAATCCCTCTCTTCTCTCTAAATGGCTAGCAATCGTGGTAAACAAGTAGTTGATGATGAAGAACATCATTTGCAGCTAGCACCCAAAGCATCAAAGTAGATTTTAAAAAAATGGAGACACCAACCAAAAGAAACATTTTATAATGTTTCTTCTACAACTCTAATTCAGAACGATAAACAAGTCTGTCGTGAAAACCCTTTTAAAGACAAAACCAAAAAAATCTGATGATTTAAAAGAGATTCCACAACAAAAATGAAAGTGGGCAATTCCAAAAGAAGAGTCCAACAAACAGTCCCAATATGTAGTCGAGTTTTATAACAATGGCAAGGCCCCTTCTACTATTCCCTTTTCTTTTGAAGATAGAAAGCTTGATGGTGATATTTGGGGAACTTTATTGGGATATTGGTGCAACGGTTGTCTTTGGCCAATGGTTGAAAGTTTTTAAATTATAATTTTTTATATAGATTTAACATTTTTAATTTATACTAACATGTTAACAAAAAATTTGACATGTTTTTCTATAATATTTTACAGCTTATTGAAGGATGGGTAACACAAATGATGCGTCTTAGAGGTGCTCTTTTTAGTTGTGCTTGAATTTGTTTCACTGGATAAGCGAGGTCTTCACGAATAGCGTCGATGATGAGTGCATCAATGTCTCTAGATTTCAAGCATCTATTGTTGTTACATATCGCTGTACCATAGCAGTTGTGCCCTTCTATCCATCTAACAATTCTCCACATGTGAACATTGTTCTTCTTAGAAGTTGAGACATACTATTTACATGGGGGACCGATACAAATATTAGGGTTACACTTTGGATTTGTTGTGTATCATTTTGTCCTCCATTTGTCACGTTTGCTTTCGTCCATTATCAATTCCCGATTACGGTCAAGATCCCATAATCGAACAACATGCATCAGTTCATCTTTAGATCTAAAGTACATACCAATAGAAACTTTTCTTGATCCCTCGTTCCATATGTCCATTTCATCATCATCATTAAAATCAGTGGCTTCATAATCTCGTAACTCTTGAGGATCATGTTAATGGTGCATTGATACCTCTGAATTGTTAGCAAAAGTTGTTGTATGATACTGTTATGGAATTACATGTTCTTCCATACCATCATCATCATCTATAGATTCGTTATCTAATGAATAAACCACATATTCTTTTGTGTTTCAGGGCATTCTTCAGATTCAGATTCACCATTGACGTTAGCATTGGTGGCCAAATTACCATCAAATTGAACTTGGCAAGTGTTGCATTCATAAGAATACATTTGTTGTTGAGGCGTTCTGTTACATTAAAACCGCGTAGTAGATCCATACAACTGGTTTGTTGTATAGACATTGTTGGCTCAATGTTATGGCAAACATCAGCGTGAAAATTCCCTCATGTTGTTGCTAAATAATACAACACTTCAAAACTTGAATCATTGAAAATTTTAGATGACTGAGAAAAATCCCTAAAAGGTATAATACAACTTCACCTTCAATTGTTAAAATTCCTTTTAAATTTGACGGTGTATATAAATTAAATCAGAAAACTCTTTGTATGAATTTTTTTTCCCCGAATAATAACGGTGGTACTTCTAGTGGAAGCATTGTAAGAAATACTTCCATTTTTATGTGAAACATTACCACCCAAATATAGTTGAACCAAATGTCACACCCCCAATTTTCAACTAACGGAATCACACCGTTTGGGAACGTGACAAACCAGGATCTCAGATCATTAGACATAACGAAAGACCTCTATATGCTTTTAAACATAATTCAGTCTTAATTTGTAAAATCAGAGTTTAACTTTTGCGGAAGCGTTTGAAAATTATTAACAAAGTGTAACAGTAGTAAAACCATAAATACAATGTTCAATGTTGTAAATCAACAATCAATATAAACTGTATGCATGAGACTCAACATCCTAGTCCCTGCTTGTCCTTGCTTGTGCCCTAGTGTCCTGAGAAAACATGTAAATCAAGTCAACACAAAGGTTGGTGCATACACAGGTTTAAGCATTCACAAATGTTGAAACCACAGTTTGAATATAAAGTTTGCAGATAACATAATCACACATGCATAGTCATGATAGCTAGTCATTTGTACTATTTACATAAGTGGTCGACACCGAAGCTGACGATTGCTATGCTATAGCATGTTTTTGCCTTAACCCTATTGTCTAGCACAAACAATAGTAATGTGTGTTTGGTCAGTCAAACACCTGCGTAGATCCCATCTACCAAGTGAGGTTTGTCAAACCCAATAGATCTATCTTCAACTACCACGCTTTGCACTACGGCAAATTAAACGGTTCGAAATGGAAGGCTTTGTAATGCTATGTTTGCACTTAATGTAAACAGCTAACTCATGCAAGTGATATGTATCTAAAAGCGTTTGTTGCACATGTTTTCTCCCCCAAAACAGTTAAAATAAGAAAGGGGCCGTGTACGCACCTTTGATTATTGCAAAATGATCAAACACACGTGAACTCGCGTAGAAAATCCTCAACGAAAAATCTGTGTTTAAACAATTTCGTTGTGTTATTCGAGTAGTCGTTTTGTGCTTGAAATCACATACGTGTCAACACACGTATGTTAAAGTGTTAGGAATACGCATACGTATATGCGCGTGCCCTTGAAATCATTTAAATAAAATCAGGTATGATTTTATTTAAACAACCGTAATTATACGCGATTACGGTCCCGGCCTAAAATATGAGTTTTATTATTCAAATACGTTAGGAATTAAATTCTGGTTCTAACGCACTTCGAACGAGTCGAATTGGATTTAAAACGAAGAAGTTATGGCTTAATTACTAAAATAACCCAAAAATATCAAAATGGGTGGGGGCCGGGTTCGAACCCGTGACCTCCCTCCCATGTTACACCTTCCTTACCATCTCCTCTACTTCTCATTTCGTTAACAAGATCCATTTCAAATTGTTTTAACCCAAACCAGTCGGGTTCCCCTTTGTTTTATCATTAACCGAACCAAATGAGTTCGATTGAGTCCCGATCCAAACCCAATCGATATTGAAATCATATGGCTTTTATTCAAGGGATTCAATAGGCTCTATAGGAGGTTTTAATTTGTTGTTTTGTGTATAAACCCGATCTATATTGGTTTAGATAGATCCGAACTCGAATCTTATCAAAACCAATTCGATTTGATGAAATTCGTTAATTTCAAGTCTTAGATTCATAGGGTTTTCACTAAATCATTGTTTTCGAATCCTTCTGTAATGATTAATTCGGATTTCGAGTTCATTTGAATCAAATCCCCCAATTCGTTTTCATCTATGAACCCTAGAACCCGAATTCTATCAATTCGATGATTTTAGATCAAAATAACTTAGGGATTTCGTTGAGTATATCATGTTGAATCTGTGGATGAGTTTAATTTGATTTTTAATCACGTTTGCATAGAAAACTCCAAAACCGTTTAAGTTCAAGAACCCTAGAATTGAAATCTTCCAATTCGATATTGGAACACCGAATTAACATAGGGATTATCTTAGTCGGTCTATTCTGAAACTACAGCATCATTTGATTTTATTTATAAACCCGTTTTGATCAAAAACCCCAAAACGTCTTGTATTAAGAACCCTAGAGTTTAATCTTTATCAAATCGATGTTTTTGCACTAAATTAGTATAGGGGTTTGCTTAGTCGGCATCTTTATCTTGTGTAGAAACGAATTTTTACCTGGATTGATGTATGATATGTGTGTTTCGACTCTAGGCTTGATTTCGGCCACCCTCTAAATCGAATCCTTATGTCCGAAGCTTTTAAAATCAAATTGATGTATGTGAAAGTATCTAAAAGTGCCGACTAAAAGGTTTGGATGTCCAATTGTGGAGGTTTTGATCGAATTGTTCGGATTTGGCAAATGATGGTGACGGTTTCAACATTTTATGATGTTAATAGCTTTAATTCTACCATTATGGTGCTAATAATTGATTATAACCGTTTTTAATCATCAATAGGAGTTTTATGAACAATTAATTTGATCCATTATGATGGATTAATGTTAATTTCTAATTTCTCATTTGATTTCTAACGAATTTTGACCATAAAGGTCAAAATTAAACATTTCTTGTAAATACAAGTTAAATTCTCATAGATTTAAATGTTTGTACACTTATTTTGTTCAATTCTAACCATTCTAGTTTGTTTTTGTTTAATTTCATATCATTTCGGCTAATTCTAAAGTTAACGGAGTTAATCCGGAATACCGAATTGTCACTCATCGGTCAATTGGAATATTATTGGGTTAGATTAACCCAATTGGGCCTTATAATTACAATTGGGCCTACCTTGGGCTCATTGGGCCTTCCTTGGCCTTATTGGGCCTACTTGGGCCTACCTTGGCCTTATTGGGCCTGTGATCTCGCTATTTTCAGTTAACAAAGGTAATTTGAAAAGTCGGATTGTCACACCAAAATCGGAGAAAACATTGTTTCAAAATGGAATTATATAAAAATGAGTCTTACAACACTGAAAAATTAAACAAACTCGTAACATTTGAGTTTCAATAAATAGAGGGGAAGTTTGAAATTTTATGACAAAAGTACCCCTCGCCCTTACTAAAGGCCACAACTGACACACACTAAAAAGGTTCAACTCTATTTTTTTTATTATAAATATCAATATCTAAGTTCAAATTTAACACTACAAAGTTTCAACTATGTCAAATAGATGAAACACAACATTTTCTATGCCAAAGCCACCTCCATTAGATGTACCAATAGCCTCTTCAAACCAAGTTATTCGTCCTAGCCACCTCAAAATCAACAGCTTATTCCACCACCAGTTGAAAAACCGCTAGCTCTTCTCCTACCCCCTCTAAACCCTCTAGCTCTTCCCTCACCCTTTCAAAATATCCAAAGTATTTGAGGATGGGATGATTCTGGCAATGATGTATTTTTGAACCTGGCATTTGATAATTTATTTCCAGCAATTGAATACACAGGTTGAAAATGAAGCACAACCTGAAGATGAGTATGTGTCAAATGATCCATGGGCAGTCGAGATCGATGTTGATGAAGAAAAATTAATTTGATAGAAGAACCACGACCCATGGGAAGACGAACGTAATACAGACTCCGATGTTTTGTTCATTCAATATTTAACGATTACTTTGACTTTATTTAGTTTTAGTTTTATCGTTTAAATGTTGTTGTTAAATTAGTTCTATCATTTAAGTCTTATGTATAATTTGTAAACTGAACATTTAAATCTTTATGCTTAAAACCCTTAGTTAACTTGATAAATGGGTGGAATTGATGTGAGTGAATCATCAAGGGAAATACCTTCGTATTTTTATCTTTTAACCTAGCATGCACAAGCCTACCTCACTCACCCCACGCCTACCAGAACAATAATGGAATGATGGATGCATACGATTAACATATGTTTATTTTATTATATATGTTAACTTTTTTTTTTTCAGGTTGAATGGTACCATCAAGGGTAGTATTTCATTCATATTTATTTATATGTATACGTTTTTATTAAATTTTTATTTTTTTTTAATGTATTACCTAGCCCTCACCCTTGCGAAGGGCGATATCGCCAAAAGGTGGTGGGACGGGTACAAACTTGGCAAATCTTGCCCCTGACAAGGGCAATAGCTCAAAAAACATTTTTTTTTCTTTTGAACAAAAACATGTACATGTATTTTTTTCGTTTGAAAGATGGATGATTTGATTACATATAGCAGATCTTGCCCCTGCTATCAGCAATGGATCAAAAAATTATTTTTAAAAACAGTTTGAAACAGCTAGGTGTCGTTTCACATGAGCAATATCGCCCCTACCATGGGCGAGTTATGTGAGTTGACGTCCACATCATCAACCACCCCTATCATGGACGAGTTCTGACATCATATATTATATTATGGTTTATGACAAGGGATTAGGGAGCCGTCGTCCTTATCGGTGGCGATGGACCCATTTGTAAAACAAATTTTGGTTGGGCCCTACTATACTTGTGATGAAACTGGTGTAAAAGACCGTACTTCTAAAATAAATTCCAAAAAATAATAAAAATAACCCTAAACTATAAAAAAATTAACCACAAAAATTTTAATACACAACCACAAAATATATAAAAACAAACCGCCAGAAAAAAATAAAGAAAACACTTGAAGCTATTTTTGAGATGGTTTCATTTCTTTTGAGAAGGTTTATTGTACCGCATGAAAAAATATCCATTTTGAAACAATATCATATGAGGCCGTTTTTAAACCGCCCCATACACTCGTTTTAACTTCCTCAGAAAATATGAATAATTTGTACTAGTGTGTCTTACTGTCTTGTATATTTTAAACCACTTTCTGAAAAATAATATGTTAAGATATGCATTGCCTAATAGAATACCAATATTTGTGGCACATAAGTTTAGCTCCGTTGTTTTTCAAGAGACAACATGCCAACAAGAAATGTAATCGGCAACTCATTTTCAAAAGATAACAGTTAGAGAATATATATAAATATAAATATTAATCATATATCTTACATAAAAACGTAATTCATGCACCAACGTATCCTAGTTCTTTACGATTTTGATCATGGATATTCTTCAAAAATCCGATACAATCCCTTGTTACATACGCTCTTTACAAGCTAATCTCGTCACTTATGGTCTATATATTGATGAATGTAACCTCAATTAATAGCAAAATAAGAAGCTTGCTTTTGCATTGGATCTAAGGATGGATTCGAATAACTTAGCGGTCCTTGAAGCTCTAGATTCAGCTAAGACGCAATGGTACCACGCGAAAGCGGTCGTCATCGCGGGTATGGGCTTCTTCACGGATGCATACGACCTCTTTTGTATCTCAACCGTGTCTAAGCTCTTGGGCCGGCTATACTTCTCAGACCATGTCACCGACAACCCTGGAAAACTACCAACCAACATCAACAATGCAGTGATCGGCGTGGCGCTAGTCGGTACCCTGTCAGGCCAATTGGTATTTGGCTGGCTTGGTGACAAGCTTGGGCGTAAGAAGGTGTACGGTATAACCTTGCTGCTCATGACAGTTTGTGCTATATGTTCCGGGTTGTCTTTTGGATACAGCGCAAAAGCAGTGATTACTACACTTTGTTTTTTCCGGTTCTGGCTTGGATTTGGTATTGGTGGAGACTACCCCCTATCGGCTACCATCATGTCCGAGTATGCGAACAAGAGCACGCGAGGGGCTTTCATCGCAGCCGTGTTCGCAATGCAAGGAATGGGGATCATTTTTGCCGGGATGGTTTCCATGATTGTCTCTCATTTGTTCCTAAAAGCAAATCCAGCACCTTCATTTAAAGAAAACCATGTGCTTTCGGTGCAGCCGAATGCGGACTATGCGTGGAGAATCGTCCTCATGCTTGGAGCTGTCCCAGCTCTCTTGACATATTACTGGCGCATAAAGATGCCGGAAACCGGAAGGTACACGGCCGTGATCGAAGGGAACGCGAAGCGAGCCGCGGCGGATATGGGTGGGGTTTTGGAGATTGAGATCGATGCCGAGCAAGAGAAGTTGGCAATGTTTAAGTCAAGCAACAATTACCCTTTATGGTCTAGCAAGTTCTTTGAAAGGCATGGACTTCACTTGATAGGAACAACGACCACTTGGTTCTTGTTGGATGTTGCATTCTACAGTCAAAACTTGACACAAAAGGACATCTTTCCCGTGATGGGTTTGACCCAAAAAGCGTTTCAAGTGAACGCTCTGAGAGAAATGTTCGAGATTTCACGAGCCATGTTCGTGATCGCCATGTTTGGTACGTTTCCCGGGTACTGGTTCACGGTGGCATTCATCGAGAAACTCGGTCGGTACAGGATACAACTCATGGGCTTCCTCATGATGTCGATTTTCATGTTCATCATCGGAGCAAAGTACGAGAACCTCGCGACGAAAGAAAACCGATGGATTTTCGCTACCCTTTACGGGTTGACGTTCTTCTTCGCGAATTTCGGGCCTAACAGCACAACTTTCGTCCTACCGGCGGAGTTGTTTCCGACCAGGGTGAGGTCCACCTGCCATGCAATAAGCGCTGCCTCCGGTAAGGCCGGAGCGATGGTGAGTGCGTTCGGGATCCAGAAATACACTGTGAGCGGCGAAAAGGGTAAGATCAAGACAGCGATGATCATTCTGGCGGTGACGAATATGTTGGGGTTCTTCTGCACGTTTCTGGTGACGGAGACGAAAGGACGGTCGTTGGAGGAGATCTCCGGCGAAGATGGAAACAAAGACAAGCCGAAGACGCGTATGACCAGTGGAGAAGGTGATGAAGTTATACAGACTTGAGGCCTTGAGGGTAACTCAAAACAATGCATGCATTTGTGTTAAATCTTATGTTGTTGGTGGCGAATAGATCAAGAACAAGAATCCATCTAAATAATTGTTTGGCATTTGCAATGTAAAACAAGAAATAAACATATAAAATAGGCACCCTCAACCAATATATAATATACTAGGTTAGTAACATGTGTATTACACGGAATGAATAAAAAAATATAATAAATAATTATCATAAAAATTTAAATAATAGAAGACAATTTTTTAATATAAAATAATTATATTATTTTTTTTAAACACTATAGTTTTTTCAAATTTTATTTCTTAAGTTTTTTTTTTATTTTCTTTTTGAAAATTCAATATTTAATTTGTTTCTTTTTTAAAAAAGTGTGTTTTTTGATATTAATATAATTTTAATGTATTAAAAAATCTTTTTTTTTCTTAATTCAAAACATGTATTTAATAAGAGAGAGTAGAGAAAAACAAAATTGACTTAGTCTAATAACATGACAAATGTCCATAGAAACTTTTATTTATTAAAATAGATAGATACTACTAAAAACATGACAAGTGAATATAGCCTCATCTGTACTAAATTTTTTTACATAAATCTTGTCTCTCATTAAAAGCAAAAAAAAAAAAAAAAAAGAAACCCACAATGGCTCATTGTTACAGCTTGCCCCCTGATCAACATAGTGATTAGGGGTTCGACTCCTTTGACACTCCTTTCTTGCATACTATTTTGTGATGGTAAATCGTGTTTATATGGCTCTTCACTCTAGTAACTAGTTTATGAGACAATTAAATTTATTTATATTTAGATTTATGTTAAATAATTATTATATTTTGGTTAACATAAGCTTTATAAGTTTTTGTTTTTGATATGTTGCGAAATGTTTTTAAGTTTATTGCGGATTGTAACTTCTGGTGATCTATATATATATAGTTAATGGTTCGAATGTTAACTCTTCCTTATTGCGGTAACCGAATAATTATATCTTATTACTTTGGGGCCCACATTAAAGTAAATCTAAATATGCATATTTTTTCTTAATTTTTTATTAATGTAAGTGGGTCATACATTAATTTAAAAAGAAAAAAAAACATACACCTTTAGATTTACTTTAGTGTGGGCCCCAAAGTAATAAGATATAGTTATTCGGTTAATGCAATAAATATGGGTTAACATTTGATCATCTCTATATATATATTTGGCTTTGTTGTTTATTAACAATGTTCAACAAATGGTTTCGAGTTGGTTAATGTTGTTTTAAAATTTTATATTCGTGTAATATCTTTACTATTAGGTTTGTATTTCATGTTTTAGGTAATTCACATGTTTAGTCTAAAATGTCATGATAGTATTTAGTATATGTGTTAAATTATATGGTTTTGTTATGTTTGCCTTTTTTAACACACTTTAGACATGTTTTGTCAAGACTTCGATTTAATTTTAACCATATATTAGCTATGATGGAAGTTGGTGGGATTTTGTGATATTAATTTTGTAATACTATCATTTTTATTTTACCAACAATCAAACGATTTAGTTTTCTGATTGTACTCTTTTGTTTTGAGTTAGGAAAATTGGATTTATTAATCCACCTTTAGCCTAATGGCCAATAATTGTCTCAATTGAAAAAAATCTTATTGACAGTTCCAACTTTTGTATTTTTAATGTTGGACCTCCGGCCAAAAAAGTTAACTCAGTTAGTAAAAACATGACGTGACTGGTTGACTTTGTTTACTTTACTTTACTTTTTTTTTTTTTGCTTACCTAGCATGTGAGTTAAGCAACGTTAAAAACCCAAATTGAGGGAAATCTCTGTGTTCAAATTCGTAAACCCAAAAAACGAAACCCTAATCTAAGCCCCAATCGAAAAACACAAATTGGAGAACAACGATGAGTTCATCATCGTCGTCGTCGTCGTCGTCCTCATCATCATCCTCATCATCATCTTCTACCATTGTTTGAAGCTATAAGCCCAAATATTTAGGGATGGGACATATGGAAATGTGTGTTGCAACCATGGGTTGCAATTCTAAGTGTTGTTAGAGGTCAAACTTTTAGACACATGCAAGAGTTTTATGGTTTCCCTCTACGACATGTAAGTCAATTTCTTAATATTATTTGTAACATGATGGTTTCGGGTTTGAAATCATTCTGATTTTGTAATTATATTTGGGAGATCGATGGCGGATTGCAATTTCTTTATTTGAAAACAACAAGTGGAAGATGTGTTGCTAATGGAGGCAATCCTACCATTTTTGAATTGAGAAAAAGGCATTGGAGATGAAGATAGAATGGCAAGAACTAGAGAGAATGTTGCTTTAAGAAGATAACAAAAGTTTGAAAAAAAAGCTGAAGTTGACAAATTTCTTTAAGTGTGAAATATTTTATTGCAGCGGCTTTTGTGTTAGGTGCAATGTATTGGTATATGGATAACTCAATGTAATCTACTAAATTTACTCTGTAATGCAATGTATTTTGTCAAGTGAAGTTAAATGAGATGTCTGAAATTCTTCCTAATGATTCACGTAACGTATTGAATCAATTTTAGAAAATAAAAACATATGTGTCTATATTATTCAAGTACAAAACAACACATATATAAACATTCAAGTTCCAATAACATTCAATTACATAGATAAAAGCATACACAAGCATATTTTAAACAACCATCAAACAAAGTAAGTTTAAACTTCAAACAAAACATAAACATGCAAGCCACGAAGTCAGACAAAAGTAAACAACATGGGAAGTTTAAGCAGACTTGTTTGATCTTCCCTTCTTTTTATGTTGATCAGATTGCTGAGTTCACTTTTGTGTACCCTGTGATACTTCTTGAGTTGCTAATTGTCTTGGCCTTCCCCTCTTCTCTATTGTGTTATTGGTATATTCAGATATAGATCAAGCAAAAATGAAAATATACTGATTTGATCAAACAACTTGATCGACTATTTTCATTCATTAGAAACTTGATTACAGAAGAAGCAAAGAAACAAACACTTCCTAAATATTACCATACTAACCACGTAAACATTTTCTTTTCTAAAAAAACTACCTCACATTACCCATGCCTTAGACCCACTAACTAACACTTTTGATTAGACATGTGACTAAAAAATTAAATAACCCATAATCTATCTAACTTTTGACCCGCTCCATCATACCTACCCATACCCTTTGACAAGTCAAAATTAACCCAACTTTCACCCCCTGAATATTGACTTTAAGCCATTTTTTTATCAAAGCAATGTCGGTTCATCATCATCCCCAGTCAAATTAGCTACTTCTTCCTTTGGTTCTTGTTTGGGACACTCAACTGCATAATGACCATACTCTTGGCAATTGTAACATTTGATATGTCGTTTGTCTCGATAAGTTACCTTGTTCTCTCCGATGTTCATTGTGTTGAAACCGACCACCTCGACCTCTACCATAACCTCGACCCCTTCCTTGACCACGACCTCTTCCTTGACCAAAATGGTTTTGATCAAACTCACCATGCTTGGTTTTCTCTTGCCAATCCTCTTTGGTAAGTAATAGCTTGCTTTGATCATTATCCTCCTCATCAAGAACTTTGATTCTATCTTCATAATCCCTCAATCTCCCAACGGCCTCCTCAAGTGAAATATGCTCTATCTCCGAGTATTGCTCAATATAAGCAACAATTTGCAAAAACTTCTTTGGAACCGAATTCAATAGCTTTCTTACCACAACTTCATCTTCCAAGTTAGATCCAAGACTCTTGATCTTTGTAGCAATCCCACTAAGTTTGCCCAAAAATCATCAATCGTTTCACTCTCTTTCATCTTCAACATCTCTAACTCATCTCTAAGAGTTTGAATTATTGCCTTTTGAACACGATCGGCTCCCAAATACCGCACACGAAGCGCTTCCCACACATCCTTTACATGCTTATGCTTTGAAACTTGAAGTAATACGTCTTCGGGTAGAGTTTGAAACACAAATGCTTTTGCTTGAAAGTTCTTCTTAGTATCAACCGCTCCCCCGGTTACCGGATCAATCGCTTCCCACAAGCCGTATGCTTGTAGGATCGATTCCACCATAATTGACCAACTCATATAATTCGTGCTCGTTAATTTCGGACATTGCAAAGGAATGTTTCCTTGATTGCTTGCTTGTACAATTCCACCACCACCTTTTGCCATCCTTGCTAAATCGAAAACAAACAAAATACAATATCCTTTTTTTTTATGTTGCAACTATCAAAATGGCTTTCTGTTAAAAGAAAACAAAATAGATTCCTTTTTTATAAAAAAAAACTAAAAGCACCCCAATCTTGACTTTTAAATGGCAATTAAATCACCTTTCCACTATTCACTGCCTCCAACCTCAAGCACCACAAACATTCTGCAGGAGGAAATTTCATGAATCTCAATTACTTAGCTTTGCGTCTTCACCACACGGGTACACGACCCCACTCTTTCGTCTTCACCACACAGATATCTTCTTAGGTTTCGATTGATTCACAAGCAGTTGCGCAAATCTACTCCTCCGACCCACACAGTTTGATTTACTTCAGATCACACAGATCTGGTGTTTCTCAGTTCACACAGAACCGATCTTCTTCACACATATAACCTAACTTCTTTCACTGTGACACCTCCTCCCAGTCACACAGATTAGGTCTTGCTTGGTTTCACACGAAAACCCTACCGGTTCATCTTCTCCCCAATCACTTGAAACTTGATTCGGTTCACACAGAACCTGTTGTGACTCTCCTCTCTCAAAAACCGACTCTCAAAACCTACGAAACGAGCACAAGGCTTGGTTGCCAAAATATTGGTATATTCTGATATAGATCAAGCAAAAATGAACAAATACTGATTTGATCAAACAACTTGATCGACTCTTTTCATTCATAAGAAGACGATGAGTTATCAATCTAGTTTGACACCTTGTTCTCAACTAAACTAGTAGGCAGATGCCTCAAGAAACAAACAGTTCCTAAATACTACCATACCACTCACTAACCACGTAAACATTTTCTAAAAAAAATACCTCACATAACCATGACTTAGACCCACTATGTGACACCCGGTAATTTCAGGTAAATTGCAACTCTTACACTCTATGTATTTCACATTCATACTTGTTACATTTCATTTAATTATATTTAATTAGATGAGCTAAACACAAACAACTACGAAGCGATAGTTCGAGGAACTATCGAATCGTACACTGTACATTGGTTTTGAAAACCAAGTGTGGCAAACACAAACACAAGACAATAATTCGGGGAATTATTGGATTGTGCAATACATGTTGATTATGGTTAATCAAGCGTGCAAATGGTTCGTAGTGACGAACGCAAACTATCGAAGATAATTCGAGGAATTATCGAAACACACACGAGTCTCACGAACGTTGGTGATCAAACAGTAATCAAACTTATGTGCTATTATATGATTATGTGCTAAACACGCGTTATATGTTTAGGATAAACGTTGGGAATCAAGCACGAGCGAAATTGAATCATCGAAATCGAAAAACGGGAAAATGGATCCATCGCGGTACGCCAAGGACCCTTGGCAAAGGGCTTGGCGGTACGCGAAGCAAAGCGGGAGCAGGGACACCCGAATTCCTCGGCGGTACACGAAGACAATGCAAGATCGGCCTCGGCGGTACGCGAAGGCCATGCAGATCAAAAAAAATTATAAAATCAACCCCAAACGCTTTCACTCGGTTTCCTCTCCATTTTCTTCGAACTCCTTCACCATATGTCAACCAAAACCCATCTGAATCAAGCCTCTAACCCTCTGGAATCACCTTGGAAGCTAGTTCTTGGTATGTGGAAGCCATAGGAACATAAAGGGAGCTTTGGAAGCTACCAACCAACAAGAGGTCTTTTCTCAGCCACTTGTGGAACCCCCAGGAGCTGTTCTAGCACAGATTTAGGCTTCTAAGGTAGTTTTACATGTTTATTGATGGTTAGATCGTACATGCACGATGTAAAAACACACATGCAACTCCATGTGACTATTGTACACGAATATGTTAGTGATTTGATGAGTTATTTGATTTAGATCTACTAATTTTAGAGTTTAGAAATGTTAAATTTGAGTTTGGATGAGTTATTGTTGATATGAAGATGATTTTAGGAAACTTGCCATAAAAGGAAACTTTTATGTTGCATGTCATAGATTTGTGATGATCTAGACATGTTGGACATGTCTAGATGTTGTCAAATGTATATCGAAGTGTCTAGAAACACATTTGGGTGATTGGTTTGGTGAAAAACACGATTTTGTATAAACTTATGGAATAAGGAAACTTTTGTAAATCAAAAGAGGGCTTTTGATGTTTTAAGGTTTTTTTAGTAAACTTTGATTATTGGAATATGTTTAAAAATGATTTATAACATATTTGTAAACTTTGTTATGTGAAAACGAGCTTTTAAACGGATACTTTCCAAATAAGGAAACTTTATTTGGGGAAACCGCCATAAATGGCAAGTTATGCGCATACGATATGTTTTAAGTGTTTAAACGTATTTTTATAAACATATTAAAAGCATTTATTTTATGAAATGGGATTTCATAACTACACTTTCCAAAAATGGAAACTTTCCAAAAATGGAAACACTTACGATTCTTACACGTCACCTAAGTGAACGTTGTAGGATTAGAGTCATAGGATGCATGTAGGTGTCCTACTTGTATTTATGACGCATAAGAAAACTTAACACAACAAACGTGTCACCAACGATTCGTTGAGCTAACACAAGTCAACACGCACACACTCGGTTGAGCACACCGACACTTGGAGTTGTATGGGATACAACACACCATAAAACACATACTCACACCTATATGGTTATAGGTGCTTACCAGTAGGACTGCTAGCACTCGCAGGTAGCGAACACATATAAAACCGGAACTGCTTGACCCTTTTTACTTTTTCTACCTTTGGGGGAGAAAACATTGCATGATAAACTGGTTTATGAACAACAACTTATTTTATTTGCATATGGACATGCTTTATCAATATATGTATATGTGTGGACCACATCACAACTAAAAGTCCTCGCGATACTCCACGGACCGTTCGTAGCGCGTATCGCCTAGCATGGTAATCCTGAATAGTACTATTTGGTCCTAACAAGCCCCACCCATCGCGCCCGGGAGGCCAACCCGACTGGAGGTCGGAATGGGTGCAATATTGACCAACACTTTGCCATTGTCTTGTGATGGACATGGCGGGAGGCACAACTGTCAGCTTCGGTATGAACCCGCATATAATATAACTGTATTGACTAGCTATCAATCGATACTGCATTGTAATGATATGTAAATCACAATTCTTACTTTAAACATTGGATGTTTACTACTTATGAAAAACATATGCTCTCACCAACCATTGTGTTGACCCTTTTACTCGCATGTTTTCTTAGGTAACTAAGGCACGCACACGAGGATAGGATGCTAGGATGGAGTCCCATGCATCAGCTTTAGTGTTTTAGGACATTTTGAGAACATTTAAACATTTGACATGTTATGTAATAATTATTACTTAAACCGCTTCCGCAAACTGTTACTCTGAATTATTTTGAAAACTGCTTTATCAATGCATCTGCAACTTATGAGTTATATCCGTTTTGACATTATTAAACTTCCGCAACTCTGATTTTTACAAAACAGTTTTATCCAAGTTATTGGATGTACGTACGAAACCGGACATGTAGGTCCCGTAACTGTATGACCGGGGACTGCGATCCTAACAGTCTGTTGCTCGCGCCCCAGAAGGGACGGGATTTCTCCGGGTGCGACAGATTGGTATCAGAGCCTCCGGTTATTGCGAATTAGGTTTTCATTTAGTGAACTTAGTCTATAACCACTAGTCTCCACACACATAGAGTGTTAGTAGCAATAGTACTAACCTACGTAATCATTTATTATTTGCATACATGATTGTACGCATACATTTAACTACGCGTATTCTAAATATGACGTCACCGTATGTGATTGCACATGACGGGGAGGAGCCAATAGCTCTATACGTTTCCTTTCGATACCCACCGTACACACTAGG
Source organism: Mikania micrantha (assembly GCA_009363875.1). NCBI lineage: Eukaryota > Viridiplantae > Streptophyta > Magnoliopsida > Asterales > Asteraceae > Mikania > Mikania micrantha. The sequence continues at coordinate 15,696,697 of CM018698.1, forward strand.
TTAGTCATTAGACAAACACTAACACTTATTCTCGCTATGAAGATCATGGCCGGAAGACGTGGAGGACGTAGAAACGCGGGAGGATGTGGGAACATCAGCTTGACACCAGCTGAAGTGAACGCACTCATCAACGAACGGGTTGAAGAGGCACTTGCTGCACGGGAAGCTACCCGTAATCAAAACCCACTGAACCAAGGTGATGAGCCCTATTTTCACATTCACCTTGCATCATAATCACTTATTTCCAACACAACGTGTTTATCGGATTTTGAATCCAACTTCTTTCTTTGCATATCTTAGGAGCAAACATCAATCAACCTCCATGCACCTTCAAAATGTTTCTGGACTGCAAACCCCACTCGTTCAACGGCACTGAGGGAGCCGTCGGACTGTTGCGCTGGATGGAAAAGGCGGAGTCGGCCTTTGCCATGAGCAACTGTAGGAACGAAGACAGGGTCAAGTTCGCTGCAGGAACACTGGAGGGAGCTGCCCTCACTTGGTGGAATGCCAATGTTCAAAACCTTGGGCTCGATGCAGCCAACGCTCTACCCTGGGAAGAGTTCAAAAGGTTGTTGAACCGCGAATATTGTCCTTGCGGTGAAGTGCAGAAACTTGAGACTGAATTTTGGAACCACAAGATGATTGGTTCCGAGGTCGAGGCATACACTGGACGGTCATATGAACTGGCACACCTGTGCCCGGAAATGGTAACCCCACCTTACATCACATTGAGAAATACATTGAGGGACTGCCACCTCAAATTCAGGGAATGGTACTTTCAGCTGACCCCATTACCCTACAACAAACCATGCGACTGGCCCATAAGCTCACTGATTCGTCCGTCACACAAGGACTCTTACCACCTTGTGGTGCGGTAGCCAAACCCACTGATAACAAACGCGAATGGGATAACATCCTGATCAAATCTTCCACTCTTCAGCCACCACCGTAGTATTGTAAGTTTGGGTCACCCCAAGCTTATGCACCACACATCCCAACCACTCAAACCACAGGAACCTACGCAGGCAAACATCCCAAGTGCAATAAATGCAACTTACACCATGCCTTGGGACAATAAGGCTCTATCCGATGCCAATGGTGTGGCAAAGGAGGACATCTCACCAAGGATTGTAGAGGCGAGATAATGGCAAAGACCCCACAGCGACAACAACTGGAAATACCCAAGGGCTGCTTCGAATGTGGAAAACCCGGGCACTTTAAGAGGGACTGCCCACATCTGAAGAACAACAACAATAACGGGAATAACAACGGTCCGAAGGGACGAGCCTTCATGATCGGGGCTAAGGAGGCCAGAAACGATCCCAACCTTGCAACAGGTACGTATCTCCTAGACGATCATTATGCTTTTGTATTGTTTGATACTGGTGCTGAGAGAAGTTTCATATCTAAGGATTTTAGTGAGATACTTGCCATAACCCCAACACCCTTAGAGGTTGAGTATACAGTAGAGCTAGCTGATGGTAAATTAATTGTAACTAAGAACATTCTGAGAGAATGCACCCTAGAGCTAGCAAATCACAAATTTAAGATTGACCTTATGCCAGTTACACTAGGCAGTTTTGATGTTGTAGTGGGCATGGATTGGTTCTCTAAAAACCAAGCCGAAATAATTTGCCACGACAAGATAGTGCGCATACCTCTCCCTAGTGGAGAAACCTTAAACATTAATGGCGAAAGAAGCGACACTCCTCTGAACATCATCTCGTGCATGAAAGCCCACAAATGCTTACAAAAGGGATACACAGCCATACTGGCGCTTATCACCGACAAGGCTGAAGAAGAGAAGAAAATAGAAGATATCCCAGTCGTTTGCGACTATCCCGACGTGTTCCCTGAGGATCTACCAGGACTACCCCCACCTCGACAAGTGGAGTTACGCATAGATGTCGCGCCGGGAGCTGCATCTATCGCACGAGCTCCATATCGACTTGCACCTTCGGAGATGCAGAAACTGTCCAATCAACTCCAGGAGTTGCTGGACAAGGGATTCATTAGACCAAGCTTCTCACCATGGGGATCTCAAGTCTTGTTTGTAAAGAAGAAGGATGGCACATTTCGAATGTGCATCGACTACCGTGAGTTGAAGAAAGTGACGATCAAGAATCGTTACCCCTTACCTCGCATTGATGATCTGTTCGATCAATTGCAAGGATCAAGTTACTATTCCAAGATCGATTTGCGATCTGGATACCACCAGCTAAGGATTCAAGAGGAAGATATCCCCAAGACTGCTTTCCGCACTCGGTATGGCCATTACGAGTTTTTGGTCATGCCATTTGGGCTGACTAATGCACCCACAGTTATTCATGGATCTCATGAATAGAGTGTGCAAACCATACCTCGACAAGTTTATCATTGTCTTCATCGATGATATTCTCAACTATTCAAAAACTCAGGAAGAACACAAGGAGCATCTTCAATTGGCTCTTGAACTGCTACGGCAAGAGAAGCTTTACGCTAAACTCTCCAAATGCGACTTTTGGATTCGAGAAGTCCAATTTTTGGGACATGTTGTTAATGAACAAGGAATACACATGGATAAGTCCGAGATAGAGGCCATCAAGAACTGGGAAGCACCAAAGACCCCAACTGAGGTGCAACAATTCCTAGGCTTGGCAGGCTATTATCGACGATTTATCGAAGGATTTTCCTAGCTAGCCCAACCACTCACAGCTCTCACCCACAAAGACAAGAAATATCTCTGGACTGGCAAACAAGAAGCTGCATTCCAACTTCTCAAGCAGAAGCTCTATAGGTCACCTATCTTATCTCTTCCTGATGGAATGAATGACTTTGTAGTATACTGCGATGCCTCAATACAAGGACTCGGCTGCGTACTGATGCAGCAAGAGAAGGTGATCGCATATGCTTCTCGTCAACTGAAAGTCCACGAGAATAACTACACCACCCACGACTTGGAACTTGGAGCTGTGGTATTTGCACTCAAGATCTGGAGACACTACCTGTACGGAACCAAGTGTACTATATACACTGATGAGTCTCCAACACATATTCGAGCAGAAAGAACTGAACATGCGACAACGTCGCTGGCTCGAACTCCTTAACGGCTACGAGTGTGCTATCAAGTATCACCCAGGGAAAGCCAACGTGGTGGCCAATGTCCTAAGCCGGAAGAATACCTCGATACCCAAGAGGGTACGAGCTTTACAACTCACCATTCATCCCAATCTCCCTGAACAGATAAGTAATGCCCAAGTTAAGGCACTGAAGGAAGAAAACCTAGTGGCCGAATCACTAAGGGGAATGGAGAAACAATTGGAAGTCAAAGCCGATGGCATATATTATTTCATGGAACGCGTCTGAGTTCCACATCATGGGAGCTTACGAGACCTTGTGATGGACGAGGCTCACAAGTCCGGGTTTTCCATTCACCCTGGATCTGATAAGATGTATCATGATCTGAAAGTCCTCTAGTGGTGGCCAAACATGAAAGCTGACATCGCCACATACGTGAGCAAATGTTTGACTTGTGCCAAAGTCAAGGTTGAGTACCAGAAACCATCTGGATTGCTCACACAACCCGAGATCCCCATGTGGAAGTGGGAACATATCTCCATGGATTTCATTACCAAATTACCCCGTACTCCTAGTGGATGTGACACTATCTGGGTAATTGTGAACCGACTAAACAAGTTAGCACATTTCCTTGCGATCAAGGAAAATGACAAAATGGAAAAGCTAGCCAGAATCTATGTCAAGGAAGTAGTCTCGCGTAATGGAGTGCCAATCTCTATCATCTCTGATCGAGACGCTAGATTCACTTCTAACTTCTGGAAAGCACTACAAAAGTCGCTTGGTATGCGGTTGGATATGAGTACAGCATACCACCCACAAACTGATGGCTAGAGCGAACGCACTATACAAACACTCGAAGACATGCTACGAGTGTACGTAGTAGACTTCGGCAACAGTTGGGAAACTCACCTACCATTGGTGGAGTTTTCTTACAACAACAGCTACCATACGAGCATTAAGGCATCGCCTTTTGAGGCACTCTATGGCAGGAAATGCCGATCACCTATCTGTTGGGCAGAAGTGGGCGACAGTCAGCTTACTGGCTCGGAACTTGTGCATGAAACAACAGAGAAAATAGTGCAAATTAGAAACCGCATGGCAGCAGCTCGCGATTGTCAAAAGAGCTATGCCGACAAACGCCGAAAGCCTTTGGAATTTCAGGTAGGAGATAGAGTCCTTCTGAAAGTTTCACCATGGAAAGGCGTTATTCGTTTTGGGAAACGAGGCAAACTGAATCCACGGTATATTGGACCATTCGAGATCCTAAAGAGGATTGGTCCAGTGGCATACCAACTCAACCAACCAGCTGAACTCGATGGAGTTCACAACGTATTTCATGTCTCAAACCTAAAGAAGTGTTTATCTGATGAGACACTTGTGATTCCACTGGATGAGATCCAGGTGGATGAACAACTACAGTTCGTGGAAGAGCCGGTAGAGATCATGGACTGTGAGGTCAAATAACTTAAGCAAAGTCGGATTCCGATTGTCAGAGTCCGATGGAACTCAAAACGTGGACCTGAATTCACATGGGAACGTGAGGATCAGATGATGCGCAAATATCCCCATCTCTTCAAACAGACAACGTCGAACGCCGAAAACAACGAATAAATTTCGGGACGAAATTTCCATTCAACAAGGGGATGATGTGACAACTAGAAAATTTTTGTTTCTCAAACGCTTTTGCTTCTCAAACACTACAACAACCAAATTTCCGGACGAATTTCTTTCAACAAGGGGATGATGTGACACCGGCAATTTCAGGTAAATTGCAACTCTTACACTCTATGTATTTCACATTCATACTTGTTGCATTTCATTTAATTATGTTTAATTAGATGAGCTAAACACAAACAACTACGAAACAATAGTTCGAGGAACTATCGAATCGTACAGTGCACATTGGTTTTGGAAACCAAGTGTGGCAAACACAAACACAAAACAATAATTCGGGGAATTATTGGATTGTGCAATACATGTTGATTATGGTTAATCAAGCATGCAAACGGTTCTTAGTGACGAACGCAAACTATCAAAGATAATTCGAGAAATTATCGAAACACACACAAGTCTGACGAACGTTGGTGATCAAACAATAGTCAAACTTATGTGCTATTATATGATTATGTGCTAAACATGTGTTAGATGTTTAGGATAAACGTTGGGAATCAAGCACGAGCGAAATCGAATCATCGAAATCGAAAAACTGGAAAATGGATCCATCGCGTTACGCCAAGGACCCTTGGCAAAGGGCTTGGCGGTACGCGAAGCAAAGAGGGAGTCGGGACACCCGAATTCCTCGGCGGTACGTGAAGAAAATCCAAGATCGGTCTCGGCGGTACGGAAGGCCATGCCGATCAAATAAAATTATAAAAGCAACCCCAAATGCTTTCACTCGTTTTCCTCTCCATTTTCTTCGAACTCCTTCACCATATCTCAACCAAAACCCATCTGAATCAAGCGTCTAACTCACTGGAATCACCTTGGAAGCTAGTTCTTGGTGTGTGGAAGCCATAGGAACATCAAGGGAGCTTTGGAAGGTATCAACCAACAAGAGGTCTTATCTCAGCCACTTGTGGAACCCCCAGGAGTAGTTCTAGCATGGATTTACGCTTCTAAGGTACTTTTACATGTTTATTGATGGTTAGATTGTACATGCATGATGTAAAAACACACATGCAACTCCATGTGACTATTGTACACGAATTTGTTGGTGATTTGATGAGTTATTTGATTTAGATCTACTAATTTTAGAGTTTAGAAATGTTAAATTTGAGTTTAGATGAGTTATTGTTGATTTGATGATGATTTTAGGAAACTTGCCACAAAAGGAAACTTTTATGTTGCATGTCATATATTTGTGATGATCTAGACATGTTGGACATGTCTAGATGTTGTCAAACGTATATTGAAGTGTTTAGAAACATATTTGGGTGATTGGTTTGGTGAAAAACACGATTTTGTATAAACTTATGGAATAAGGAAACTTTTGTAAATCAAAAGAGTGCTTTTGATGTTTTAAGGTGTTTTAGTAAACTTTGATTATTGGAATATGTTTAAAAATGATTTATAACATATTTGGAAACTTTGATTTGTGAAAACGAGCTTTTAAACGGATACATTCCAAATAAGGAAACTTTATTTGGGGAAACCACCATAAATGGCAAGTTATGCACAAACGATATGCTTCAAGTGTTTAAACGTATTTTTATAAACATATTAGAAGCATTGATTTTATGAAATGAGATTTCATAACTACATTTTCCAAAAATGGAAACTTTCCAAAAATGGAAACACTTACGATTATTACACGTCACCTAAGTGAACGTTGTACGATTGGAGTCATAGGATGCATGTAGGTGTCCTACTTGTATTTATGAAGCATAAGCAAACTTAACACAACAAACGTGTCACCAACGATTCGTTGAGTCAACACAAGTCAACATGCACACACTTAGTTGAGCACACCGACACTTGGAGTTTTATGGGATACAACACACCACAATGCACATACTCACACCTATATGGTTATAGGTGCTTACTAGCAGGACTGCTAGCACTTGCAGGTAGCGAACACATATAAAACTGGTGAGTTCACGGCCCCTTTTACTTTTTCTACCTTTGGGGGAGAAAACATTGCATGATAAACTGTTTTATGAACAACAAATTATTTTATTTGCATATGGACATGCTTTATCAATATATGTATATGTGTGGACCACATCACAAATAAAAGTCCTCGCGATACTCCTAGGACCGTTAGTAGCGCGTAGCGCCTAGCGTGCTGATCATGAATAGTACTATTTGGGCCTGACAAGCCCCACCCATCGCTTCTGAGAGGCCAACTTGACTGGAGGTCGGAATGGGTGCAATATTGACCGACACTTTTGTGACAACTAGTACCTGACCGGCCGGCAAGTCCGTACGGTATGTGTACTTTCAATAGTTACTATGTGTAAATACATGTTTGTGAACAATACTTGTATTAACAGCATTCAAAATACAAGAAACAGTTGTACGTATTTATGTGTAAACTTAAATGCCGTAAGTACAACATTCATGATAAACAATAGTTGTTAGTATTTAGGTGAAAACCTAAGTACAGTTAACTCAACTAATCAAGAGAAACAATAGTGTTCATGTGAATAACAAGAACAAATCGGTTGAGATCTGATATCCATAGATGACATGAATCAGATGGCCGAAAAATCAGTGTGAAAACAATGTGAGAACAGGATGTTTAGTTGAGTCCGAAAGTGAGGAAACACAATTCAAACACAATTTGCAGTGTTATTTCAGAATAACGAACTGACAGTGTGTTTGCGTGGGTGACGATTCACACAAACATATCTGTAAGTTTAACGTTCTGAAATGATGACTGGAAAGTAGAAAACAAAATTCGGAAAGCAAAACTATCGTCGTGTTCGTTCGTGTAACGATTCGAACGAATACGTGCGATGGTGACGCGTTCTGACGAAACAAAAATGAAAAATGACACGAACGAAAAATAATTTAAGAAAATGAAATATTTAATATTTTACAATTTTGAAACTCATCAAAATAATTAAAATAACTATTCCTTTATTCAGAACAAGTAAAATACGCGTTATGTTCCGGAAACGCAACGAAAACGCGAACCGAGCAACCGAAACGAACCCGAATACCCCCGAAGTATATAAGCACCAAATGAGGGTGTTTTTCCCCATTTCTATCAGCTCTCTCTCTCACTAAACCCCCATTCCCGAACCTTTTCTATCTCTCTAGAAAACAACCTTCAAAGCTCCATAACTCACTCGTTTCTCAACGAAATCGGGCATTCTTAGTGTCCAAACGAAGCTCTCGACTCCCTCTACCTAGAAGTACAACAGATCTTAGTGTTTTTCTGGCCAAATCCGAGGTATGAGCAAAAGAGCATCACGGAATTAGGGTTTTCTGGGTTTTTCTTTGTTTGTTCGGTCCAATAAGCTACAACCGATTAAACACCTCTTGTTGAAACACATGACCATGCGATACCACCTTAGCGCAACAGCACCATGGAACCACCATGAAATTGGTGAGGTTCGAGGAGGAAGATGATGGATGCGTAGGGTTCGTGAGGGGCCTGAGCTGGTCGCACCACTCACCAGCCGAACCCATGCATACAGCCGAACCCATGCATGCAGCCGAACCCCATCAACCACCCGAACCTACCATCACCGAACCAATGCAAACTCACGAACCATCAAAGCTGTGAAACCCGAACCTGGTGAGCCGAACCCTCCTAGTGAACCTTGGGGCTTCAAGCTTGACAATCACGAACCTCTTGTGACCGGCCGAACCTTAGCTTACTTCAGCCGAACCTTGTCTAGCAAACCACCAGGCGAACCTATCCCCACCCTAGACGAACCCTCGACTGGAACGAACCTTTCATCAGTTGGGAACGAACCTGTGGCCTGCATGATAGCCGAACCATACTAGGGCGAACCTGTTATCACAAAACCATCATGGAGCCGAACCTGCTGCATGACAATTATGTAACCGTAACCTAGCCGAACCTGGTGTTAAAGAAGCAACAGCCGAGCCCTAACGCCACAAAATGATGTTGCCGAACCTGTGTAGTGAGCAGCGACCTCTTAGATCAAACAAACTTTGGCGAACCTGAGCCGAACCCAACTAGAGAACCACGAACCTTAGTTTTCTAAACCAAACTCACGTCCGAACCTATGGGGGGAAAGCTAATTAGGTTCGCTGAACAAACATTAATAATTTATAATTATTGTGGATTCAACTAATTCCAATGCCAACCCAATTATTCGGCCCAAACACCGTGGGCATTAGGCCCACATTTGTTCTCGGCATAATTCGTTGCTTCGGCCCAAAATCCCCACGAGACCAAGTAAACCAACTGGTCCATTCACATACGTTCGGCCCACATACTTATTGGACTAAGTTGATTCGGCCCAATAGATTATCCAACCATGGTGACTTGATCCATACAACTTTTCGGCCCATGTGCATCTACATGGTCCAAGATCCCATTCCTAGGCCCAATATCATTACACGAACTATTGCGATCATTTTGGCCTAAGACTAGTTCCACTTTCGGCCCACATGGTTGATGAGAAAAATCTAACACCTTGAATCCATCCAATGGGGATATTACGTATGGAATTACCAAACTTAAACTACTACAAAAATGGCAAGATTATGGACTTAAGTTCATAAACCAAAACCAATGTAGTTGAATGTATTAACCAGTAAATTCAAGTATTAAGTCAAACGAATCAATGAACATGTAAAAATCATAACAAATACTTGGGGCCGAATGAGGACTGAGACTCACGAGTGTTAGCCACTTTAGGGTTAACACCTACACACACACACACAAATGTCTACAACTTATTCTTATAAATTTCAAACAACGTGAAATCAATACAGGATCGTGAAAATACAACAGGTGCAATCAAGAGCGTGAGCATTCTTTGTTTAAGCTAAGTCAACCACTTCAAACACAAGGTGAGTTCATATGCCCCTTTTCTCTAATCTTAACTGATTTTAAACTCTCAGGGCTGAGAAACATGCTTAACTTTTAATTATTTAAAAGTTTTATGTTTAACATATTGTTTACATTATGATTAGATAATACTGCTTGCTTTATTGTCAGTTATCATTGTATGCATGCTTGTATGATTATGACATGACAGGAACAACTAGAATGAATATGATAATATAAATTCATAATTCATCAACACACTAGAATAACATAGTTGCAAGAGTATATCTTACAATACCTAGTTATTCGTACAAGAACAATCAATGGGATAACCACAGGGAAACATGATGACAACAACAAAACACTTGAATGATTTGAAGATAATATATCTTCTTAATACCATTCAACACTAGAGTTAACTAAGTGAAATAAGACAAGTACTTATAGCGCTTAGTTTACAACTCAATACATATTACAAGATAACATAGAACAACTCTCATCCACCACCTGAGCGGATTAAGGGTGGTAAGACTAGTTCTTACCACGGCTTAATGGAAACATGGTGACTATATGGAACAACTCTCATCCACCACCTGAGTGAATTAAGGGTGGTAAGACTACTTCTTACCACGGCTTAATGGCAACATGGTGACTACATGGACAACTGGTATCCACCACCTGAGTCGATTAAGGGTAGTAAGACTAGTTCTTACTACAGCTTACTGACAACATGGTGATCATATGGAACAATTGGAATGATAATCATGATAATGTAGCTTCATGATAACAACATCATTCACGCATCAGTTAACATAAAGTAATAGGGCAAGTTCTTATTGAACTTTGTTAACAACAATGAGGACACACGACGTGGTAGAGGTAAATCAGATGCATTGTAATCTAATTACGTGAGGATCACAATGGATTCCTTTTAGGCTCTATGCGTTGCAATTTGAGAACATATCACAAGTGGTTAATTAACACTTTTAATATTTAAAAGTGACCAACAGTTAACCCCACAAGTAATAGAATAATACAAGGAGCAGATTAAGTAAATCTAATATCCTTAATACATATAAGGGTTATCTATACTTTGGTTTGATAACTAAAACCCTATAATTAAATTATTCTATACATGATATAACAGGTGATCAACAATTGAGAGGAACAAGTGGAATGGAGATGGATATCAATAGTTGTATTGCAAGTAGTGTGGAGTTCTGGTAGTTATGTGGTGGGATGTTGGCTAGGGCTTGGTTCCCTTACATATGCCCTATATATAAGCATAACTATTAGGATGATATATTACTTGTGAATATAACTATTGAGAAGCCATTGGGTGAACGGGTGAAACAAACAACATACAAGTAACAGATAGAAGCCACATCGATTCTTTTGGTAGAATTACTTAGTTAAATTATGAACATTATTATGTAATTTAACTTTGTAATTCTGTATTGATGTCATTTTAGCATTTCTCATTTCATATCTCATGTGCTATGTAAATAATCTGATCATTTCGATTATCACAACGATATCGCGCCCCGGGAACTTTTCGCCCGACAGGAAAGCGATCCGTTCCCGCAAGCTCGGGGTGTGACAACTTTACCATTGTCTTGTGATGGACATGGCAGGAGGCACAACTGTCAGCTTCGTTACAAACCCGCATATAATATAACTGTATTGACTAGCTATCAATCGATACTGCATTGTAATGATATGTAAATCACAATTCTTACTTTAAACATTGGATGTTTACTACTTATGAAAAACCAGTGCTCTCACCAACCATTGTGTTGACCCTTTTACTCGCATGTTTTCTTAGGTAACTTAGGCAACGCACACGAGGATAGGATGCTAGGATGGAGTCCCATGCATCAGCTTTAGTGTTTTAGTACATTTCGAGAACATTTAAACATTTGACATGTTATGTAATAATTATTACTTAAACCGCTTCCGCAAACTGTTACTTTGAATTATTTTAAAAACGGTTTTATCAACGTATCCGCAGCTTATGAGTTATATCCGTTTTGACATTATTAAACTTCCGTAACTCTGATTTTTACAAAACTGTTTTATGCAAGTTATTGGATGTACGTACGAAACCGGACATGTAGGTCTCGTAACTGTATAACCGAAGACTGCGATCCCGACAGCCTGTTGCTCGCGCCCCGGGATTTCTCAGGGTGCGACATACTAACTAACACTTTTGAAACAATTTGACATGAGACTAAACAACTAAAATAACCCATAATCTATCTAACTTTTGACCCGCTCCATCATACCGACCCATACCCTTTGACAAGTCAATATTAACCCAACATGTGTATCATGTGAAATAATTACGTATCATCACTATATTTTTGCCACTAGTGTCTTGTTTGGCCATCCCTTCTTTCTTGGTTGTTGAATTATGCCAACTGATTTCTCTTGTTTACATGTGCTCTTGTTATGTCCCCTCAATCTACAGTTACTGTGAGTAATTAAAATAGCATGCATACTTAGCTTACTAGGTTTGGTGAGTAGTTCATGAGAATCTCTCTTTCTGCTTTTCTTAGGTTTGCCACGACCAATTTTGATTGGTGGAGGATACAAAGGATAAACAACTACTTTTCAGCAATTTTTTGAAGGCAATAGAGGTGATGAGTAAGACTTGAGATACTTTTTCTTGGTGTAAATACTGTCAACAAATTGTTCAACATTTTTATTTAGAAATATTGCTATTTTACAAACATGGCAACATGGAATATCAGTTAAATCACATTTTCTAAAATTGCATGTTTTCTTCCTCAACTCAACTGAAACAATTGGAGTTGTTTGGGATACAACGAAACACAAAATCAACACAAAATCATATATCTATATAATTATAGGTGATAACTAGAAGGTTTCAGCAAACACAAACTAACGAATAGCAGGAACTACAAGATCAGGTGAGTTCATGGTCGATTTTACTCTTTTCATCCTTGGGGGAGAAAACATGCATACAAACGCTTTTGATACAACCAAACATTTTTTGATGCATATTTACATGCTTTTATCATTTATACATATGTGTGAATATCACACCAAAGTCCTTGAAAACACATCGAAATGTTAATTGCGCTAGGCGCTCAGCCTAGTAATTCCGGACAATACTATCAGCTTTAAAAGACCCATGTGTTACGCGTCGTATGGCCACCCCGACTAGAATTCAAACGGATGCAAAATTGACCAAACATAAATATTGCCATTTTCTTGTGACGGACATGGCGGAAGGCTCACAATTAGTGACACATGGTATAAAAACACATTGACTAGCTGTCAATCGATATTGTATTGTAACTATATGTAGTGCTACAAACATTACTGCGAACTCTTATTGTTGAAATATTGTTACAAAACTTGTTCTCTCATCAACCATTGTATTGACATTGTTGTGGACCCCGATCCCAGGCACCTCACAGAGGTTGGTATTCATCATAACACATAGCTCTTAAACAAAAAAACTTTCATAAATATGCAGCGGAAATTAAAACTTTGTCAAATACAAGATATAAGGAAATAAATTGTATCAAAACATTATGAGTGCCCACACCATCGGATTCTCTATCTTGATGCCCGAGCTCCATTCCTTCTCTTACCGTAGCTTTAACCTGACATACATGCTAAAATGTCAGCTTACGCTGGTGAGTTCTAGTTTTATAAATCATTATAAACGTTTTAGTTAGTTTAAACCCTTTTAACATGAAAGCATCATTTCATACACATAAACCATAGCACATAATATTTTTCATCATCGTATCCATATAACCATCGTCATTATCATAACCACCGTCGTTAATCAAGAGCAGTGGGCTTATGCCGGCACAAGGCTCCATGTTTATAGTCCAATCGACTCTTACCGTGTTTATAGCCTGATCGGCTCCATGTTTATAGCCAAACGGCTCTGTGTTTATAGCCCAGTCGGCTCAATGTTTATAGCCCAATCGGCTCCGTGTTTATAGTCCGATTTGCTCCGTGTTTATTGTCCGATCGGCTCCGTGTTTATAGTTCGATCGGCTCTCGTGTTTATAATCCGGTCGACTCCGTGTTTATAGCCCGATCGGCTGTACATAGCCTATTATAGTCAGGTTGACTTTCATACTTACCTAGTGCAAGTACTGGAGCATCATTCATATGTGCCCGATAACAAGTATGGGATCATCGTCCATTCATCATACATGATACATTAACATAGTATCATCATTCATTATAATCATCATATATTTCATGCTAGCATCATAACCTCATTCATTATAGTCATCATGGCATCATAAACATGTCATGCTAGCATCATTTTGTCATATCATCATACATCCTAGCATCATACGCATGCCATACTAGCATCATCATCATCATCATATCATAACATCATAGTATCATGTATATATATCATGCTACCATCATAGTCATAACATCATACTTCCATCCTAGCAACCTAGGATTCTTATCATAACATTCTACAACTATCATCATAGTTATCATCATAATGCATGCCATCATACAGTCATCATCATATCATATCATTAAACTATTAATCATCATAACTCGTGTATGATGTATTCATCATACTTAGCATATTCTCATGTATATTTCATCATACATCCAACATTTATCATCATAACATAGGCACATAGCATCATAACACCTCATAAACATATTAACAGCGTGTATGTCAGCCCAAAATGTTGAGTACACGTAAAGTGTTGAAATAGGGCATCTTGAATTCACCTGATAGTAGCTCTTTGTCTCCTTAACCGAACTCCTTAGCTAAGACTTAAGAACCTACATCAGTACGTTGTCTCATTACCTTCCATTCTTAGATTTAGAATTTATTCTAAGTCCTCATGGCTAATAGTTCCCCTTTATAACTTCAAGTTCTCGAAACTTAGCTAAAGTATTCGAAACACTTGAAGTTCATTAAGTAGTACCCGAAATCCCTAAAGTTCCTGAAGGACTAGAGTACTCGAAACCCACGGACTACACGAAATCTATTTTCTTGAAGATAGTACACGAAATCCATGCTCTCGAAATAACATACTCAAAATCACCTACTCGAAATTATATACTCGAAATTACATACTCGAAGGAAATCCGGGCACTCATCTCGTGTACATCTTCGGGTACTCATGTAATCATCATAACACATCTCAAAGTCTATCTAAGGATTTGGGGAGCTTGTTCTAGGTTCCTTATGGCATTACCAACACACTGGAACCGCAAAGTATTGAACTTTATGCATAAATGCATGAGTTCACTTTTGTATAAAAATCATAACTTTTACGCATAAATCACTTACTTGTCGTTAGATGATCCAACTGGTAGCTCCTCGTGTGTTCCTTCTTCTCCTTGAGCGATTTACAGCCGATCTTTGAAGTTTTCAAACTCAATGTCGAGTACTTGAGAGAAACTGCGCTTCCAGCCAAAGGTGTGCACGTTTCTCAAGGCACTCATATATATAGGCAGGGTTCACGAACTGGATAATCGAAATTTGGTTAATTTCAAGTACTGATTTTGAGAACTAGGGTTCTCGAATTCCATATCGAGAACAGAAATTCGTGTACTCTACTTAGTTTATTTTTCGTCTATTTTCTTACAATTTAATTATCCGTTAACCATTCGTAAGTTCAAATAACTTGTATTAGAAAATATGGGATGTTACAGTTGCTCACATGTTTTTCTCACGTCATTAAGGCACGCACGCAAGATATGATGCTAGGATAGAGTCCATGCATCAATTGTGTCATTAAACATTTGCACATTTCATATTTATTTTGTCATAATATGTAATGTCTAACTATTTACAATGCTTCTGCACTATTTGTTATTTGAACTAAACTTTTCAAGCATTGCTTCTGCAACTCTGATTTACGAAAACTTTTTTTATCCAAGTTATTGAATATACATTTGTAAACAAACATGTAGGTCTCGCATGGGTGACCGGAGACTGCAATCTTGCCCAGTCTTGGTCGCGCCCTCGGCTGACGGAAATCCGGGTTTGTGAGAATGAGATTCCCTTGCAAAAAAGTAACTTACGGAATCACGTTACTTATACAAACTTCAAAATACACAAGTGTAGTACTATGTGATGGGCTTCCTGATAGGTTAAAGCTTGTAAGTTTAAACATTATGTGAATGCAAAAACTATTCTCTTATCTTGTCAAATTTTACATTTTACGTGACAGACTTCTTCAATTTGAACAATTGAGGTTAAACAGCCTATAGAACATAACAACTTTCACCAGACAAGTTTTCATTTTATGAGGTTCTAAATCAACCCAAATTGTGTGTCAAGTTCAGTAGGGCAATTATGTAAGGCAAATTACTGTTGCGAGTGCACACGGAGCGAGAATTTGTAGTACATGTGAGTCCTTCAACAAGGAATAATGGACACAATTGTAGTAAACATTGAACGTGAAACTTAAACTTATTCAAATCTTGATTTAGAATTCAAAACATCATAGACAAAAATCAAAACAAGTCCTCAATTCTGATTCAAACATATGTGTAGGATTGAAGCCCCCTTAGCTCTGCTAGGCACTAGACAGGGGTTAGCTCTCTAAATGTGTAGAGTAAAGTTTATGTTAGTATTGATAGGTTATTGATATATCTTCAAAGTACTAATGGTGTGGTGCGTAGGCTCTGGCATAACATCAACATATAACTATTTGTTTGTTTTATTGTTGGGTTAGTCGGTTCATTCACCGGTTAGTTCACTGGGTCACGGGTGCAGCTTAACGGGTCATAAAATAATCAACATGGTCAAGGTTGTCTTGGACGTGGGAAAGTGGAAGACTTGGCCGTTTTGTTTACGTAACTGAAGGAGCAGAATATGAATATGTTTGACCGAGGTTTATGGAAAAGAACGTTGGGTTTGTTGCTCAAATGAAGGAGTACGTGTGTAATTTATTTAACATGTGTGCTTTGTGTTTTTGGTATAAATAGGCTACTGTAGGTTTAGCTTTATGTACCCAGTTCTCGTTTTTCCCTTTGTAATCGTTGTTTTACGAGTTCGATAAATACACAGTTATATTGAGCGAGTTTAGTGTGTGTTTTGGGACTGAGCCAACAATTGGTATCAGAGCTTAGATCGTTTCTGAAGGGTCGAGATGGTAATGAGTGGTTCCAGGATAAAAGCCATGTTAAATGTTACAAGTGTGGTGAATTTGGTCATTATAACAATGAGTGTCCAAAGTGGGAAAAGGAGGCTAACTTAATTCGGACGGGTGACGATGAACCGGCTTTGCTGTAAATTAATGAGTGTTATGAATAAACGATTAAGGGGGTATCCGGGATAAGTCGAGTTAAGAGATGACTTTGGATGTGACCGAGGAGAGGTCGGGTGTCCGGTAGAAGTCAAGATATGAAGATTGTGACGGGAACGTTAACAGTGCAAACAAACCGATTAAGGGGGTGATTGTTGAATTTAATCGTTTATTTACTCGGTTACGGGTCATCAATTAGCATTTTAGATTGTTTTGATTTTATTAGTGGGTATGCATGGAATAAGTCTCAAGTGTAATTTGTTTTCTTCATTTTTTTCTTCTGCAAACTTCACGCGTGGGTTTTGTAATTTGTTTTTTTAAGTTCTTAATCAACATTTGGTATCTAGAGCTTAGATCGTTTCTGAAGGGTCGAGATGGTAATGAGCGGTTCCGGGATAAAAGCCATGTTAAATGTTACAAGTGTGGTGAATTTGGTCATTATAACAATGAGTGTCCAAAGTGGGAAAAGGAGGCTAACTTAATTCGGACGGGTGACGATGAACCAGCTTTGCTGTAAATTAACGAGTGTTATGAACAAACGATTAAGGGGGTGTCCGGGATAAGTCGAGTTAAGAGATGACTTTGGATGTGACCGAGGAGAGGTCGGGTGTCCGGTAGAAGTCAAGATATGAAGATTGTGACGGGAACGTTAACAGTGCAAACAAACCGATTAAGGGGGTGATTGTTGGGTTAATCGGTTCATTCACCGGTTAGTTCACTGGGTCATGGGTGCAGCTAACGGGTCATAAAATAATCAACATGGTCAAGGTTGTCTTGGACGTGGGAAAGTGGAAGACTTGGCCGTTTTGTTTACGTAACTGAAGGAGCAGAATATGAATATGTTTGACCGAGGTTTATGGAAAAGAACGTTGGGCTTGTTGCTCAAATGAAGGAGTACGTGTGTAATTTATTTAACATGTGTGCTTTGTGTTTTTGGTATAAATAGGCTACTGTAGGTTTAGCTTTATGTACCGAGTTCACGTTTTTCCCTTTGTAATCGTTGTTTTACGATAAATACACATATATATTGAGTGAGTTTAGTGTGTGTTTTGGGGCCTCAGCCAACGTTTATTTCATTACTTATTTATGTGTTATTTTACACCCCCAATATTCTTGTAATCCTATATTTTCTGACAATCAAACATTAATTTTCTTGACATGTGGAGGTCCTTAATATGTACTCATCTGCCCTTCATCCTTGTCTTTGCTCCCATCTTCGCCGGAGATCTCCTCCAAAGACCGCCCTTTCGTCTCCGTCACCAAAAACGTACAGAAAAACCCCAACATATTCGTCACCGCCAGAATAATCATCGCAGTCTTTATCTTACCCTTTTCGCCACCCAACGTGTATTTCTGGATCCCGAACGCACTCACCATCGCACCTGCCTTCCCGGCGGCAGCGCTTAATGCATGACAAGTTGACCGCACCCTGGTCGGAAACAACTCCGCCGGTAACACGAAAGTTGTGCTGTTTGGACCGAAATTCGCGAAGAAGAACGTTAACCCGTAGAGAGCCCCGAACAGCCATCGGTTTTCTTTTGTAGCCAGGTATTCGTATTTGGCTCCGATTATGAACATGAAAACTGACATCATGAAGAACCCCATTAGCTGGATGTTGAATCTTCCTAGTTTTTCAATCAAAGCCACCGTGAACCAGTATCCCGGAAAGGTTCCAAACATGGCGATCACGAACATGGCACGTGAAATCTCGAACATTTCTCTCAGTGCGTTCACTTCATATGCCTTTTGGGTCAACCCCATTACCGGAAAGATGTCTTTTTGTGTCAAGTTCTGACTGTAAAAGGCTATGTCCAACAAGAACCAACAGCTCATTGTTCCGATCAGGTGAAGGCCATGTCGCGCAAAGAACTTCTCGGATAACAAAGGGTAGTCGTTATTCAACTTAAACACAGCCAGTTTATCTTGCTCCGCTTGGATGTCAACGTTCAAGACCCGACCCATATCTGATGCGGCTTGCTTCGCGTTTCCTTCAACAACGGCAGTGTATCTTCCGGTTTCGGGCATCTTCATACGCCAGTAATATGTCAAGAGAGCCGGAAGAGCCCCGAGCATGAGGACGATTCGCCACGCGTAATCCGCGTTCCGCTGGGTCGAATGAAAGGGGTCGTCTTGGAATGACGGGGCCGGATTGGCTTTTAGGAAAATGTGAGAGACAATCATGGAAGTTAGTCCAGCAAAAATAATCCCCATTCCTTGCATTGCGAACACCGCGGCGATGAACGCGCCACGGGTTCTCTTGTTCGCGTACTCGGACATGATAGTGGCAGAGAGAGGGTAGTCTCCGCCAATCCCAAATCCGAGCCAGAACCGAAAAAAACAAAGTGTGCGAATCACTGATTTTGCGCCATACCCAAAACTTAACCCGGAGCATATGGCACAAACCATCATGAGAAGTAAGGTTATACCATACACCTTCTTACGACCAAGCTTATCACCAAGATAACCGAATACCAATTGTCCTGAAAGGGTTCCAACAAGGGCTACACCGATGACCATGTTATTGATGTGTGTAGGCAGTTTTCCGGGATCTCCGGTGAGGGGATCGAAGAAGTAGAGGCGACCCAACAGCTTGGAGACAGTGGAGATACAAAAGAGATCATACGCATCCGTGAAGAAACCCATTCCGGCGATGACTATGGCTTTGATATGGTACCATTGCGTGCGAGCTGTGTCAAGTGCTTCAAGAACTGGTAGCTTAGCAGAAGACATTCTTGATCGATGTGTTGAAGATCCGAAACAAAATCACAGTTTTACCTTCTTTTGAGTTGATTAACCTGGTTTCATGGTTATATATGTATATATACACACAAATCTTGAAGGATGATTTGAGACGTATGAAACTAAGGTTTTGAGGGGGGATTTAAGAATATTCATCCTCATTATTCGTAGTTAAATCCTAAGATAATGACTGGATTGTTGTTCGAAATTATTTGGACTGATAATTGTATTATAATGTGCCATGCATTGTTTCCTCCAAATAAATCTTACTGGCTAGTTGAAACAATGTGTTCCTGTATATAAAGACTACCTCAAATGAAATTTTCAAAAATTTAATTTCGGTAGTTCTTGATGTAAAACAAACAACTCATTTCATCTCGGTTATGTTTGCATGTGGGTAATTATATGTATGTATGTATGTATGTATGTATGTATGTATGTATGTGTTTGTCAATATATATATACATACAGGGAAAAGATAAAAAAATAACCCACTAAATATGCAATAAACAGAAATAACCTTTCAAGATCAAACCAAATCTTCAATTTTTTTTAACATTATTGTAAACATATTTAGAACTCTTTCTTATTTTATGAGTTTGCATAAATTAATCACCGTTTAAAAGTTACGTATTGAGCAAAAAAAATCTTACAATACTGTCAGTTAAAAAATTTTAAAAACGTACAACGATGTTAACTTTCAAGCTGTGATGAATTTACGCAAACTCCTAAAATAAGAAAGTGTTCTGTGTTTACAATGATGTTAAAAAGATCAAAGATTTGGCTTGATCTTAACGGGTTATTTCGGGTAATTGCATATTTAGTGAATTATGTATACTTCCATGTCCTATCTATACTACTATATAACACATATTAAAAGGACAAAATAGTAATTTGCTTAAATCTCTTAAAATTAAGAGTTTTACAATTCATATAACATACGGTACAAATTTTTAATTCAAATTTAAATGCTTGTTTGTGTTTTCACTTTGTTCCACATTGGTAACTTTTAAGAATCTAAGTAAGATATATTGATTATAAAGAAAACCCATCAAAACAAATGAATCATTTCTTGATTAAAGTCACTTTTAGTTAACAACAAGTTAAAAAAATCACTTTTGTTATGCTTATGACTCAAGAACGAACCATGCAAACTTTTAAAACATCCAACATAAGTGTTGTGTTTTCCGCTGCAACGTGCGGGTACTAGACTAGTATATATATATATATATATATATATATATATATAGGAAAGATCAAATAAGAAGAGCTTTTTGCCTAAGAAGAGTGAGAACTAATAATAATTTGACACGTGTCACATAATTTAGGTAGAAAATCTTATTTTTTATACTAGATTTTTATTTTTTTGTACTAGATTTGTTCTATATTTTTTTATACTGGATTTTTGTGGTTTTTTGTTTTTTGTACTATATTTTATTTTTTTTTACTGGATTTTTTTTGTACTAGACTTTTGATTTTTTGTACTGGATTTTTTTCTTTTTGTACTGTATTTCGTTTTTTGTACTGTATTACTGTTTTATGATGACATGTGTCAAATTTCTATTGGTTCTTACTCTTCTTAGGCAAAAATCTCTTCTTAGTGGATCCAACCCCTATATATATATATATATATATATATATATATATATATATATAAATAAGGTAAGATTCAGTTGTTAACCTACCTTAATTGAGGTAACCTATTAATCTTATAATAATTCGCGCAAATCTTGATTTTTTTTTTCATGGCCTTTTTTATAAATAAATAAGGGTGCTCCTTGAGAGGCCCAGAGCCCAGGTACCCCCTAGAGTTAGGTTTATATCATCATCACATAGTTCTTAAACCAAAAACTTTCATAAATGCAAAGAAATTCCAAACATAATTTGTGCAAAAACATAAATACATATAAAAGTATGTATCAATAACATTCTGGATTGCCAAAAACCACATTATCTTCTGGATGAGTGCCACGAGCTCCTCCATTCCTTCCTACCTATTCATCAACCTGACATACATACTAAAAAGTCAGCTTTCGCTGGTGAGTTCTAGTTTTTTCATTAAACATTATAAACGTTTTGGTGAGTTAAACATTATTCACATGAAAACATCATTACATTCACATTAACCATAAATCATAACACGTAATCATCATACATCCGCTGTCACTAAGTAGGACCAACGTGCTTATACTGGCACAAGGCTCCATGTTTATAGTCTGATAGACTCTTACCATGTTTATAGCCTGATCGGCTCCATGTTTATAGACCGGTTGGCTCCATGTTTATGGTCCGATCGATTCCATGTTTATAGTCTGGTCGACTCCATGTTTATATCCCGTCGGCTCCATGTTTGTAGTCCTGTCGACTCCATGTTTATAGCACGATCGGCTCCATGTTTATAGTTTGTTGGACTCCATGTTTATAGCCCGATCGAGTCAATGTTTATAGCCCGATCGAGTCAATGTTTATAGTCCGATTGGCTTTTAAATAACAATCATAATATAACATAACTTTGCTATTATCATGAAATCTTACATCGTTAATATCATCATAGTGCATCATGTTCATACATCATCATAGTTTAGCGTTTTATGATTATCATCATGGCATAGCACATAATAGGATCTGGCATCATCATAGCGTCATATAGCATCATCATAACATCATGCTTCACATATCATCATTAGCATCTCACATGAGCACATTCGGCATTGTGTCATCATCATTATGTCATCTTAGCAGCTTATTAGCATAACATTGTTTCCGTCTCATCTTACCATATCATCATAGCATCGTTATTTCCCATCATTAAATCATCATTTGATCGTGTTATCATGACTGCATCCTAACACCGTAGGATTTCATCATAGCATAGTACCATGCATCATATAGCATCATATAGCAACATTGTTGCATGTATGTCAGCCCAAAACATATTTACACATAACATGTATAAAAGAGGGCGTCTAGAACTCACCTGAAAATGGAATGGCTCTTATCTTCCTAAACCGAATTGCCTTGGCTAGGACTCAAGAACCTACATCATCACATCATCTCATTACATTTCATTCCTAGACTTAGAATTTATTCTAAGCCCCAATAGCTCACTAAACTAGTCCCCATATGCACAAGTTCTCAAAACTGGCTTAGTATTCGAAATCCATAAAGTTCACGAAGTACCAAAGTACACGAAAATCGTAGAGTTCACCAATTCACTAAAGTACATGAAATCACTGAAGTTCACGAAACATCAAAGCACACGAAACCCGTGGAGTTCATGAACATGAAGTTTTCGAAATCAACTTCGCATAATTCTGGTTTCGTGAACTTGCTAGTTCACGTCGTATACATTTCGAATACTACCCTTTTTCTTCATAAAACATCTTTGAAAGCTATCTAACACTCGTGGGACTAGTTCTTGGTGCATTTTGGCCTTACCAATTCATTAAAACCAAAAAAGGAACGAACTTTCTGCATAAAGGCATGACCTTTATGCATATTTTCCTTTTTTTTGCTAAAAATCGTAACTTTTATGAATCAAAGCCTTACATGATGTTTGATGATCCTTTCTGTAGGTTCTCGTGCGTTCCCGTTTCCTTTTGAGAGAGTTATAGCCAACTTTTGAAGTTCTCAAACAGCCCACTTCGAGTACTTGGGAGAGAGTGCTTCTAGCCAAAGGTGAGCACGTTTCCCAAGGCATTCCTATATATAGGCTAAGTTCACAAACTAAGGTTCATGAAATGGAGTTCATGAAGCTGAGTTCGTGTACTCTGGCTTCGTGAACTTCGGGTACTTTCAAGTACTCTATTTCATGATCTTTTATTTTTTCATTTATTTCCTACAAGTTATTTATTCGTTACCCACTCGTAAGTTTAAATAACTTGCATAGAAAGTTTGGGGTGTTACAAGTCTCCCCTCCTTACAATAGGTTTCGTCTCGAAACCTCCCTCGTTACATCTCAAACAAATGGGGATACAATTTCTTCATTTCCTCTTCTGTTTCCCACATGGCATCTGAACCTTTTTGATGCTTGCATTGAACTTTGACTTGCCGATCTGTTTTATTCCGTAGTTGCTTTTCCTTCATGTCTATGATCGCGACTAATTCTTCTATGTAGTTCAGTCAGTCATCCACCTCGATGTCGTCCAAAGGAACATGTGCTTGCTCATCCGCCAAGCACTTCCTAGGATGCGACACGTGAAAGGTAGGATGGATCCCATTCAGTTCCTTTGGTAGTTCCAATCGATACGCGACCCTCCCTACCCTTGCTTCTATCCGAAACGGTCCGATGTACCTCGGACTCAGTTTTCCCCTTTTTAGGAATCAAATGATTCCCTTCCATGGTGATACTTTCAGCAACACTCGATCGCCAACATTATTCTCTATTGGTCTTCATCGCTTGTAAGTGTAGGATTTCTAACGATCTTGTGCGACTTTCATACATGCTTTTATCACTTGTAACTTTTCTGCCATGTCTATCACTGCATCTTTTTTACCCATCTCTTTCTATCCAACTTCATCCCAACACACTGCGGTTCTACATTGTCTTCCCTACAACGCCTCATAAGAGGGCATTCCGATATTGGTGTGGTAGTTGTTATTGTAAGAAAACTCCACCAATGGTAAGTGGTCATCCCAGCTTCCTCCAAAATTGATAATGCATGCCCTAAGCATATCCTCCAGGGTTTGGATAGTTCTTTCACACTGTCCATCCGTCTGAGGGTGATAGGCGGTGCTGATGTTTAGTCTCGTTCCCATCATGTCATGAAACTGCCTCCAGAATCTGGAAGTGTACCTCGTATCTGTATCCGACACAATGGAGATGGGAACTCCATGTCAGGTCACAATTTCCTTTACAAACAACTTAGATCACCTTTTGGATGTATAAGTTTCCCAGATCAGGAGGAAATGTGCACTCTTCGTCAAACGGTCCACAATCACCCATATGGTATCATGCCGCTTAGATGTTTTGAGTAGCTCGGTGATGAAATCCATGGTGATGTGTTCCTATTTCCATTCCGGTACCTCAAGATTTTGCACATATCTGTAGGGCTTCTAATGTTCCGCCTTTACTAGCGCACAAGTAAGGCACCTGTTCACATACTGCATCACGTTAAACTTCATCACTGGCAATCAATAATCTTTTCGTAGATCTTGATAATCTTCTTCGCACTGGGATGCACCGAATAATGCACCTTGTGGGCTTCATCTAAGATTCTTGAGTGAATGTCACCATTTCTGGGCACCCACATCCGACCGAATTGTACTTTCACACCGTAATCATTGTCTTCCAAGTTCTTCACTTGTCCAAAGACGCATTCAAAGCCCATATTTTGTTCTTCTAATCCTTTCTGTTGCGCTTCCTGAGCTCTTCAAGAAAACCAGACATTATTACCAAACTGTATGATTTAACCTGTATGGCTGGATGCTCAGCCTTTCGACTTAAAGCATCCGTCACTACTTTGGCCTTCCCTGGATGATATAGAATATCACAATCATAATCCTTTAACAGCTCAAGCCATCGTCTTTGCCTCATGTTCAAATCTTTCTGTTCAAAGAAATACTTCAAACTTTTGTGGTCGGTATAGATGGTACTCTTGACTTTGTACAGGTAGTGCCTCCATATTTTCAATGCAAACACCACCGCAGCTAGCTCAAGATCGCGGGTCGGATAGTTAGGCTCATGAATCTTTAGCTGGCGCTAATGATAAGCTATCACTCTTCCCCTTTGCATCAGTACACATCCCAACCCTTGTCATGATGCATCAGAACAGGAACTTGGGTAAGTTTCTCCTTTAGCACTGTAAACGTTTGTTCTTGGTTCGGGCCCACTCATACTTTACATCCTTCTTCATGAGCTTCGTCAATGGCGTCGCTATCTTGGAGAAATCTTGAATAAATCTCCGATAATAACTGGCCTAACCAATAAAACTGCATAATTCTGTTGGTGACTTTGGAGGGGCTCCATTTCATAACCGTTCCCACTTTAGCTGGGTCAATGATACTGCCTACTGGGTTCACCACGTGACCCAGAAACTGCACTTCCCGTAGTCAGATGGCGCATTTAGAAAACTTCGCATAAAGTTTTTCTTTCCTCAGTGTCTCCAATACCTCTCGTAAGTGACAAGCATGATCTCCCTCGTTCTTTTAATAAATCAAAATATCATCAATAAACACTATCACCGATCGGTCCAACATCGGTCGACATACCATGTTCATCAAGTCCATAAATGCTGCAGGAGAATTCGTCAATTCAAACGACATAACGAGAAACTCTTAGTGTCCATAACGTGTTCGGAAAGCAATCTTTGGAATATGCTGCTCTTGAACTTTCAACTGATGTTAACCGGATCGGAGATATATCTTGGAGAACCAGCTTGCACCTTGTAATTAATCGAACAAATCGTCAATTATAGGTAAATGATACCTGTTCTTTACGGTCAATTTGTTTAGTTCCCGGTAATTGATACACATCCTCATACTTCCATATTTCTTATTTACAAATAGCACCGATGCTCCCCAATGGAAGACACTTGGTTGTATAAAACCTTTTTCGAGGAGTTCTTGTAGCTGGGTCATCATTTCTTTCATTTCGGTAGGAGCCAGTCGATAAGGTGTTTTGGCAATGGGTTAGGCCCCTGTCACTAAGTCGATTTGGAACTCAATTCCCCGTTCAGGTGGTAATCCAGTCAATTCCTCAAGGAATATATCATGGAAGTTACACACCACGGGTACATCATTAATTGTCCTCGTATCTGTACGTTCGTCAATCACATATGACAAGTAGGCTCCACACCCTCGCCTCATCATATCATCAGCCTTGATCATCGAAATGACCTTCGGTGCATACATCGCTTTATCACCATAGATTGTCACTAAACTCCCATCTAATGCTTGTAAACATATTATCTTACGTTGACATACAATGTTAGCCTGGTATTTAGCTAACCAATCCATACCCAAAACTATATCCAACCCGCCTAAGGTTATAAGAAACAATCGTACGCCTATGACCCTCTATCTCAATGTAACAATCATCAATCGCCTCCGTCACCTAGTCATCTTACCAATAATTGTCTCTACATCAAATACCCGATCTATCTTCTTAACATCCCCACATAGCATATCACATAAGGTAGAAGATATAAAACTCATACTGGCACCAGAATCAAACAATACAGATGCAGGAATATTGTTGATAGAAAATGTACCTATCACCACGTCAGGGTCCTCAATAGGGTCATCCTTGGTCATCGTAAAGGCTCAGGCCTTAGCCTTCTGCTTTTCATTCTTCTTTTCCTCTTTCATTCCAAAACCCGAAGTATCGGCCCTGGGTTGTCTGCAATCATTGGACATATGTCCAATCCCATTGCAGTTAAAACATCTGACCGCACGGGACAGTTGGATGAAAAGTGTCCACCTTTCCCACATCAAAAGCATAAATTAGTGCCCACACGGCACATCCCCGAGTGGCTCTTGCCACACTTACTGCATGAACCAGTCTCTCCTCGCTTCATCTTCTTCCCAGAAAATCCTCTTTTGTCTGTTCGACCTTTTTCGGTTCCGAGGAACCCTTTCGCCTTTGAATCTTCCTTAACCGGCTCGTCAGCCATCACATCATCCCAAACTATCCTACTGATGTGACAACCAGTACCTGATTGTCCGGCAAGTCCGTACGGTACGTGTACTTTCACTATTTACTATGTGTAAATACAATATGTAAACAGTTGTGTGACAACAGAACTCAGAAAACAAACAACAGTTGTATGTGTTTAAGTGAAAACTCAAACACAGTAAATACAACAAGTCAAGAGAAACAACAGTGTACAAACAAATGACAAGAACATATTGGTTGCTATCTGATATCCATAGATGACAGGAAACAGATGGCCGACAACTCAGTATGAAAACAATGTGAATTCAATGTTAACAATGTGAAAAACAGGCAAGTTTAGTTGAGTCCGTCTGTGAGGAAACACAAATCAAAACATAAGTTCAGTATCGTTTCAGAATAACAAACTGACAGGGTGTTTGCGTGAGTAATGATTCACACAAACATATCTGTGAGTTTACAATTCTGAAATGATGACTGAAAAGTAGAAAACAAAAATCAGAAAGTGAAACCCTCGTCGTGTTCGTTCGGGTGACGATTCGAGCGAATGCGCGCGATGGTGACGCGATCTGACGAAACCTTTAAAATAAACGATTTCGATAAAATAATTTAATAAAATAAATTTAGAAGATTTATTAGGAATCACAACCTAAAGATACAACCTTTTTACTTAAATCCGTAACAATACGCGCGTAACGTGCCGGAACCGTAACGAAAACAAAAAAACCGAGCAACCATAACAAACCCGAACTCACTCGGGGTATATATACCCTAAATGAGTCACCTACCTCATTTATTTCATCCTCTCTCTCTCTCTAAAACACGAAACCCGGATCTCTCTCTCTCTAGAAAGTTCAAACTTCACACACCAAGATCTCCTTCAATACTTGATGAAATCTTGCAAACTTGGTGTCTAAACGAAGCTACAATCATCCTCTACACGAAAGTACAACCGATCTAGAGCAAAAACCAACAAAAATCGAGGTATTGAGCTGCAAAAGTCATGAAAATTAGGGTTTTGTACCTTTTTGTTCAAACCTCATTCAAAACTGGTTCCCTTCACTTCAAAACTTTAGGGAAATCACATTAGCACATCCTAGGAACTTGGGAAAACACCTTGAGTCGAGATTGGGGTTTGAAATGAAGGGCTGCACACGTGGGTTCGAATGGTCGAAGGAGGAGATGCCCAGCTTGGCCGAATGGCCAAGGCCGCAAGGCCTAGGCCGAAAGGCCCATTCGGTCGGGTGGGTTGGCTTCAATTGGAGGAAAGCTCATTCGGTTCCCACCTGAGCCTAAACCCCACTCGGCTAATACAAGACTCATTCGATCCATATATATTCGGCCAATGCAACCCATTCGCCCGAGCCATTTTAGTCGGCCAAGGTTCTTCGCTCGGGTTACATTCTCTCGGCCTAGGACCACCCTCATTCGATCGGGCATCTTCACTCGGCCAGGCTCCCCTCTAGGACCAGCATGCTCTCAATCGGCCTAACCTACTTGAGTTATTCGGCCCATGTGATCTAGGTCAAAACAAATGCTTTGAACCAACTTAAGAGAATAACATGCATGGGAAATACTAAAGTACTACAAAGGTGGTATATTTTGGGTTTAAGGAACTTCACAAAACTTAAAACATTAAGCTTTTTTTCAAGGATTGTTTCATGGTTATTTACTAACTATGTAACAATCAATTAAAGTTTTACAAGGACAACATGTGAGACTTTAAACTATAATGAGTTTCACATTTTCACAACTAATTATGTTAACAAGTCAAACTGAACATACCACATGAAGACATGTCATATTAATAACTTAAATTGGTTAAGTACTAGTACAATCCATCACAAGTGAACCAAGGCCGATTGTTGACCAAGACCTATAAGTGTTAGCCAACTTTAGGGATAACACATACACACACCCAAGTAACTATAACTTATACTTATTAGTTACAAACGTCGTGCAATCAATACAGGATCGTGAAAACAACATCAAGAACAACAAAGAGCGCGTGCATTTCTTGTTTATACTTAGTCAACCACATCAACTACAAGGTGAGTTCATACACCCCTTTTCTAATCTTAACTGATCATATAGTAACTGAGATATCTAGGGTGAAACATGATAATGTAGTTTCATGAATCATCAACACAATAGAATAATACAAGTTGTAGATTATATTTGCAACACTGTATTATTCTCACATGAATGAACAATGAGATAAGCACGAGATAACCTGTTGATAATGACAACAATTAACAAGAATGATATAATGATAACATATCTTCACAATATCATTCATCACCGGAGTTAGCTAAGTGTAATAAGACTAGTTCATACCACACTATGCTTACAACTCGGTGAAGACTATGGGATAACACGAAACAAACACTAATGAGAACAGGAGTGATGATCATGTCCACATGACTTCATGACATCATCCACCACCTGAGCTAACTAAGTGTAGTAAGACTAGTTCTTACAACACTGTAGTTACAACTGGGTGAAGACTACGAGATAACAAGAATGATAATCATGATAACGTAACTTCATGATAAAAACATCATTCACACAACTACTAACATCGTATAATAAGACAAGTTCTTATAAAACTTTGTTAAAGAATATGAGAACACATAAAATTTAGAATAAAGAACACTAAGATGATGTCTATGGTGAACACAACAACAATTGATTACTATTAAACTGTCTGTATTATATCACAACAATCATGTGCCATGTATTCAAGTTCACATTATATGTCCCTCATCAACGAATCGTTTACCAGTTAATTTGACGCGACTAAACCGATGATAGCATAGTGGTACCATAGGTTTGACAAACCTCCGTCGGGTAGGGCCGGTATGTTGATCATATTTATCATTTGGCCGGTAACGTATGACCGGTGACAGGGCGACATCAGTCAGGGTCTGGTAAGCGACACATGGTGATATTAATCTGCAGTGATAATTGTAATTAATCCTTCGATTCTACTGACTAGTAGACTGAGGAATTGATTTTCTCTCATGTCGCATTACTGGTAGTAGTCTCGTTGAAGGCTATGAGAACATCAAAGTCGTAGAGGGAAATCGGATGCATTGTGATCTGATTACGTGAGGATCACAATGGATTCCTTTTAGGCTCTATGCACTTCAAGAGGAGAACAACATCAACAGGTTAACTAACACTTCTAAGATTAGTAGTGACTAACAGTGAACCACACAACGAAAGAATAATAACAAGGATAAGATTCAATTAATCTATTTTCCTTAAAACATTGAGGGTTCATCAATACTTCGGTTTTGATAACTTTAAACTCTCATATTCTATTATTCTACCTATAACACCTTGGGGGATGAACACAAACAGATGGGTGAATATCAAACGGGTGAACACATGGGTATCCATAGTTGTATTGCAAGTGGTGTGGAGCTTTATTAGGTATGTGGTGGGATGTCGGCTGGGGCTTGTTCCCCTACGTATGCCCTATATATAAGCATAACTAATAGAATGAGATGCTACTTGTGAATATAACTACGGAGAGGCCATTGGTGAGACGGATGAATCAAACATGAACAAGAATCTTGTATGACATTGTGACTGTGAATGTGATCAAATCAATGTTTTCAATTACTAAACTTATGAACTCACCAACCTAGTGTTGACTTTGTTTCAATGCATGTTTTCTCACGTGACGAACATGTTTAGTCACCAGACATCAGGGATATAACTAGTGGACGCTTAGAAGACCTAGCTACATTTTGTGTTGAGGATACTTTTGAATGACAAAACAGTGAATCATCTTTTGTAGATCTTGTACAGTTACAAGATTGAAAACTCAATGATTTTTTTGGATAGATTTACTTAGCTAAATTATGAACATAACATTGTAATTTAACTTTGTAATTCTATATCATTGTCATGTTAGCATTTCTCATTTATATATCATGTGCTATGCAAACAATCTGATCATTTTGATTATCAAACGATATCGCGCCCCGAGAACCTTCCGCCCGACGGGAGGGTCGATCCAGCCCGCCGGCTCGGAGTGTGACAACTGAGCTCCACAGTGGAATCAAACGTCTTTGAGAATTTTCCTTCAAATGAATTTGAACCTTTGGAGGCAAACCTTCTATGTACAATTTCACCCTGAGCTCCTCTGAGCCGATCAAGTGAGGAACGAGCCTTGCCATTTCATTGAACTTTGATGTATACTGTTGATGATTCAGACTCCCAGCTTTCAAAACCAGAAACTCCCTTTCCACCTTGTCTAACTCATTCTTTAGATAGAACTGTTTCATGACCAACTCCTTCAATTTTTCCCAGCTCATCCTCTCCATGTCTGCAACACCCTTTGTTTGTTTGACTGTATTCCACCAGTGAAGTGCCTCCTCAAAAAAAGAGTAAGCTGCAAACTTTACAGCTTGTTCGACTTGATACTCACTAATGGAGATAATAGCCTCCATAGCCGATACCCAATGGTAGGTGGCCACTGCATCCTTCTTTCCATCAAATTTTGGTGGGTTGCATCCTTTGAAGGCCTTGTAGTCACAACCCTTCAGTTTCCCAGGCTGAGAAGCACCGCTCTTTGTTTCGATTATCTTGACTTCATCATCATTCTTGGAATTTTCTTTAGAACCTTTGGTATTATACTTCAGCGCATCCTTTAATGCTTTGGCTATCAAAGCCAGCATCTTTTCATCCATAATCTTGTAGACCTCATCAGAAATAGCTTTTAACACGATAGGCTCCAGTGTGAACTCTTCTTCTTTTTCATGTTCCTCACTGGTCTCGTTTTCTCCTTCGTGTGACAACACATAAATCAGGTTTATATTAAAACTTTAATTACGATGCATTTTGTTAATATGATTAGATAAACACACTTCTTAGAAACATTAAGTAGAGAAATTATGTCATTAGTTGAGAACAATAGAACACCGTGCCATAAAATTTAGAAACAAAAATCCTTCTATGAAACATAATATACCCTTGTGACACAACGAGTGAAAATAAAGCGAAACAATGATTTCACATATTCATAGATATATATTTTTATTTATGCATGCTTAAGTTCATTATCTAATGCAAAACTACTTCTAATAAATAATTATCATATTAAAAATTTGTATGTATGTCACGACATACACACACATAGTAATATATATATATATATATATATATATATATATATATGTTCACATTTCGTTTATACATACATGCATAGGGGTATTAATATTAAGGCTCAAACAAATAAAAATCTAATATATGTTTACACATACATACATATGTGCGACACCCACATATATCCATACATACCTAGATTATTTAGATAAATCAATCACAACTCTCTTACACTATCTACATATATTATACTACAAGACACAAATATATAGCATATACATACACATATACACGATACATATATATATACATATATATGCACAAACGTTAGACACACACTTATATGATTTAAAACTATTTTCTTAACACACCTCCCACTATCACCAATAGAGTTACTTCTACATCTTTTACCCACATCACCATCATATACACACATTACACGGCTACATGCATACATACCAACACAAGAAAACAAAAACTCTTACACCACCACCCTCAACCCCCAATCCACACTCTCCCTCTCTTCCCCACACACATCAACCACTCATCCTCCTCTCTTTATTTTTTTTCCTTGACCGAGATTCCTTCCCTCTCCCCTTAATATTTTCGGCCAACACACACATATCACATATCACACATCACTACTTAATTTTGAAGCCAAGAATTCTCTCATCTTTTCTCCTCTCAAGTGGTCGACGGTTTCAGCCCCATTCCCTCAAGGAGTCGACGGATTGGAGGCCACCACAAGAACACCACACGAGTACAAGGAGTTGGTCGACACAAAGGTTAGCTTGTTGGTTACTAAAAGCTCCCAAAATTATATTCTATCTACTCCCCTTCTCATCACCATCCTTAACCGTCCCTAAACACCCATTCTCATCGTTTTTAAACCATAAAAATGGAGGTGTTATACGGCTAAATCGCAAAAACACACATGCATGTACATGCATGTGTGCAAATTCGACATTTTCTTAACAAAAGCTATGATTTTCGTTAAATGAACCTTTACACATTCTTAGAATCGATTTCACCATTATCAAAAACACTCAAAACTATGGGAGATGAGTACCTAGACGTTTCCATACACATGCAAGTTTTGCATGTGTAACATCATGATCTTGGAAACCCAAAACTTCCATTCTCGCATGTAGCATGAACTCTAAATCCATTCTATGCTTTCTACAATTCTTAACAGCCCACAACCATCTTGGAAACGTTGGACACAAGTGTTAAGCTCACGACTAAGAACCACTCCCCTTAACAAATAGTTATATGTGCATGCATGTATGTAGAAATGGAAAATGCAACTTTAAAATGCTAATATGTATGTCACGAAATTTTGATCAGGTCTAGATGTGATTTTATTGTTGGAAATATTATATAAAATATTGGGTATTGATGATGTTTAAAATGTTTAAAACTATTTAAAATAGTAAACGAGCTTTAAAAATTCTGAAAATTTTACAAGAGTTAAATAAAACCAGTATGAGACTATATTAATATTTTCGAAATTTTTAGTGATCAGAATAATTATCTGGGAATTTTTGAGGGTTTTAATCATATAAAAACAATTTGTAATATAAGTGGTTAATATAAAAATAATAGAGAATGAGTAAATAAAAATTTACCCAGACCCTTTACTAATAAAAAGTAATGGGGAAAAACTTATAAATATGTAAACTTATATTCTCATGTAATTTTGAATACTTGAAAATAAAGTTAAATGAGAAACAATATCACATCAATGTTTATGGCATGGATATTTACTGAAATCTAAACATACACTAGGCAAGTGAACCAATCAAGATTTACCATCAATCCCTTCAATCGACAGATAACCAAACATCAGTAGCAGGTGAGTTCATGTGATCCCTTTTCTTTTTACTGTTTTGGGATACTGAAAGCATGCTCCATAAACTGTTTATAAAATTATATTTATGTGATAATGAACGTCCGTTTCATATAAAATTGCTTCCCCTAGACATTAAACATAATTTACAACCATTAACTCATAAGGAGAGCCGGTGAGTATATGGGTAGTACTACTTGGGGAATCCCCCACGCACAGTGGCCCGAAAGGGTGGCCTTGTAAAAGTAAGGTTGAAACCCCACTGAGGTTAGCATCAACCGTTGTGGCATATATTCTTTATGATACATGAATGACGGAGAGCAGGAACGGGTCTCGGAATAGGGAAGTAAATTGGAATTGACCATGTTGTGGGCTAACAGTGTATGAGGCAAACGCCCGAGCATGGAACAGGGTTGGTTGTATTGTTATTGAATTATCACATGTTATGTTATTACTGATTGTGTCATATTATTAAACTCATGTTCTCACCAACTATTTAGTTGACGTATTTTAGCATGTCTTTCAGGTTGAATTGGTATGAGTAGGAGAACTGGAAGAGCTTCTAGAGGAATAGTGTGGCTTTAGAATGGAGTTAGTTGAAAAACAATTTATGTTATTGAATTATGTTTTATTGGGCCCTGCGTGGCAGTTTAGACAATTGTTGTGTGTTTGAGACTTTATTTGCTTTAGTTTGCTTTGGGCTATGAATTATTTAAACTATGCTTCCGCAAAGTTAGTTAAATGATTTGAAATCAATCGTCATGCCCTAATCCCCTCGGGTCGGGGTGTGACAGGTTGGTATCAGAGCCCAAGGTTATAGAGAATGAGGTGCCTTAGCATACCTAAGACTATAACCGAGAGATTGGGACAAATAGGTAAGAAAATAGGATACTTAGGAAATAGGAAATATTGCTTTAGGGAATCTAGGACAAATTACATTATCAAATATTCTAAAAAATTATTGCAGGAAAATGGACGCGAAAGGTAAGGGAATCAGCAAGAGTGGACCATCGAGCCGACCTAGAGTCTATGCTAAGAGAGATTTTCCACCTGCGGTACGCGAAGAACTAAGCAGACGCTTCCCTCAACACTATAGTCCGCTGCCAGAGGATGCATACTTCTCTTCATCAGAGTCGGAGCCAATGGAGTATAATGATGCTGCATCTACTACGGCCAGTAGATCTCGCACTAGATCTATGTCTCCTCCCTTACCCCGTATTGAACCTAGTGACGGACCTGTTAGGAGACCCACACCTGTTATGGGAGCGAGGCCGGGAGCCTCCATGTCTTTTCGTATGCCCAGGAGTGGACCCCTTTATCCTACCATGGGAGAACCTGATTTGGTTCAGCCCGCGCGTCATAGCATGCACTTAGGGCATTCCGCTCGCCATGGGATGGATATGGCGGGTCCGAGTAGGGGCAGAGCTGTAGATGTCAACCCACAGAGAGAAGAGAACTACATGTTGTGGTCTGCTATGTTCGAGCAGGAAAAGAAGGCAACCCAACTAGCGGAACAATTCCAAAGGCATATAGGAGCAGTCACCCTGCAACTGGAAATGACACGCAAAGAATTGAAGGAGACCCGTGAGGCTCGACAAGCAACAAAGAAGAAGGGTTTCTTCTCATCCCTATGGGACTCCGTCCGTGGCAAGAAGAACTGAAGACCTTATCATTTATATTAGTTATGTTTGATTATGAAACATTCTATTTTGGGGCTGCGTACCCAGTATTTCTAATTATGAAACAATGTATTATTGGGATGTGTTTCCCTGGAAATGTATGGCTGGATTTATGGATGAAACATTGGTTTATGATGCAAATGACATGATTGTTTGGTTGATAGTATATGATACATAATGATGGGAATTGTTAAAATGATGTAATAAGCATGATACCAGGGATAGTGATTGAACTTATGGTTGATAATAAATTTTGTACAATGAAATGATTTACATTTAACTCTTGATTGGTTGATTAATTATGTCTTATAGTGATACGTTTGTATATTCTGCTTAATTTCTCAACAAAAAAAAAATTTAATGACAATAAACTTTCTCTACGTGTGAAACTCATGATATAGAATGCCTCCCCGACGTAGCCAACGACTGAACCGTGGTCAACTCAATACGGGAGCAAATCCAAATCCGCGAGCTGGACGAAGAAGGAATCCACCACCACCTCCCCCGGAAAACTCAGTAAATCACGCTGAAAATGGAGAAAACCCCTTGGAGGGCAACCCAAATGCAGGAGGAAATGAGGGAGACCGGAATAGGGAAGACAGAATGACTGATCTTATCACTAGACATATCCAAAACGCGATACCGACCATCGCCGCGCAAATCAGGGCAGATATGAATATAGAAAATCAAAACGAAAATGCCCACGGAGCTGGAGGGCCAGAAATCGAACAAGTAGAAACAGAAGAACGTAAGGGGTGCTCATACAAGACCTTTATGGCCTGCAAGCCCAAAGATTTTGAAGGAAAGGATGGTGCTGTAGGAGCAATAAGGTGGTTGGAAGATATGGAGTCAGTGTTAGATATCAGCGATTGCAAGGAGGATAACAAGGTGAAATATGCAACTCACTCTCTTAAGGGATCTGCGTTAACTTGGTGGAACACCATTGTCAAAACTAGGGGACGAAACGCCATTAAGGCCATGAAGTGGAAAGATTTTAAGGATATTGTTACTGAAAAATTCTGCCCGATTAATGAACTGGAAAGAATCGAAGCGGAATTTCTAGCACATGAAATGGTTGGTTTGGACCATACCAAATATATCAATCGATTCAATGAGATGGCGTTACTTGTACCACACTTGGTTACCCCTGAGACTAAAAGGATTGGAAGGTACATCTGGGGTTTAGCACCACAAGTTAGGGGATATGTCAGGACAGCAAGACCAGCTACTTTTCAGTCTGCAGTAGAGCTAGGAGGAACGCTTACTGATGAAATAGTGCGATGTGGGAAGATAAACCAAGAAAAGGTGGGAGATAAGAGGAAGGGGCAGGATAACAGGAATGATAGGAAAAGAGATCACAAGTTTAGGAGATTTGAAGGAAAGAGAAATGACTTTGGCAAGGCAAAGGAATCAACTGTACCCAGACCAGGGAGAAAGCTATACCTAGGAACTAGTCCTTGGTGTGACAAATGCAAGATACATCACCAAGGAGAATGCAACCCAAAGTATTGCTACAAGTGCAAGAAAGCAGGACATCTCCTCAAGGATTGTAGAGCCAAGGATGTAGCTAGGTGTTATAAATGCGGAGACCCTGGGCATTTGAGGAATGTGTGCCCGAAACTGAAGAGAGATAAGCCGCAGAAAGCAACCGGAAGAGCATTCGTACTTACCGCAACCGAAGCACAGAAGGATCCGGAAATGATAACGGGTACGTTTCTTTTAAACAATCATGTTGCTAGTGTATTGATTGATACGGGTGCCACATTTAGTTTTATATCAACAAAATTTCGATCCTTACTCGATAAGCAACCTACTTGTTTGAAAGATATATGTGAAGTAGAGATAGCCACTGGAAAAGTGATAAGTATAAAAGAAATGTTGAAAGATTGTGAATTAGTTATGGAAGGACAAAAGTTTAAGATTGATTTACTGCCTATTGAATTAGGAGGCTTTGATGTAGTTATTGGAATGGATTGGCTAACCATGAATAAGGTAGAACTTAACTGTGAACATAAGACTATGACAATTTCCTTAGTTAACAATAAGAAGGTAATCGTGATTGGACATAAGGTGAGAGAATTACCGCAAATCATTTCGTATGCAAAGACGGAGAGGTATTCAAGGAAGGGAAACATGATTTACTTGGCCTATGTAGTCATCAAGAAAGAAGAAACAGTACCCAAGGAAATACCAATTGTATCTGAATATATGGATGTATTCCCTGAAGAGTTGCCAGGAATGCCGGCACCAAGACAGGTGGAATTCCGAATTGATTTGATACCAGGAGCAGCACCAGTAGCTAAAGCACCTTATCGCTTAGCGCCCTCCGAAATGCAAGAAATGGTGATTCAAATACAAGAGCTGATGGATAAAGGTTTCATAAGACCGAGCTTTTCCCCATGGGGAGCCCCAGTACTATTTGTGAAAAAGAAGGACGGGACGTTGAGAATGTGCATCGACTACCGAGAGCTAAACAAAGTCACTATAAAGAATCGTTATCCACTCCCTAGAATCGATGATTTGTTTGATCAACTTCAAGGGGCAAGCTATTTTTCAAAGATAGACTTAAGATCGGGATATCATCAATTGAGAGTTAGGGATGAGGATGTTCCGAAAACCGCGTTCAGAACTCGTTACGGACATTATGAGTTTATGGTAATGCCCTTTGGGCTTACAAACGCACCTGCTGTGTTTATGGATCTCATGAACCGGGTGTGTAAACCATACCTGGATAAATTCGTGATAGTATTCATTGATGATATACTAATATACTCGAAGAATGCGAAGGATCATGAAGAGCACCTACGAAAGATGCTAGAACTCTTAAGGAAGGAAAAGTTGTTTGCTAAGCTGAGCAAATGTGAATTTTGGATGAGAGAGGTACAGTTCTTGGGGCACATTATAAACGAAGAAGGAATACAAGTAGACCCTTCAAAGATAGAGGCAATTAAGGAATGGGAGACACCGAGAACTCCTACCGAAATAAGACAATTTCTGGGGTTGGCTGGTTATTATAGAAGATTTATTGAGAATTTCTCAAAGATAGCCCTACCGTTAACTACGTTAACTCAGAAGAAAGTGACTTTTGAATGGGGAGAAAAACAACAAGAAGCATTCGACACTCTTAAGCAAAGGTTATGTAGTGCACCCATATTATCCTTACCAGAAGGGAATGAAGATTTCGTGGTGTACTGTGATGCTTCTAGAATGGGACTAGGTTGTGTGTTAATGCAAAGGAAGAAAGTGATTGCATACGCATCACGACAATTGAAAACACATGAGAAAAACTACACCACCCATGACTTAGAATTAGGAGCTGTAGTGTTTGCTCTAAAGATATGGAGACACTACTTATATGGAACGAATTGTGTAATCTATACTGATCATAAGAGCTTACAACATATACTGGATCAGAAAATACTGAATATGAGGCAAATGAGATGGGTAGAATTGTTAAGTGATTATGACTGTGAAATTCGGTATCATCCGGGAAAGGCAAATGTGGTAGCAGACGCCTTAAGTCGAAAAGAAAGAATGATTCCACTAAGAGTAAAAGCCCTGAAAATGACAGTAGGGATTGATTTAAAGGAAAGGATACATAAAGTGCAACAGGAAGCCTTATCCAAGGAAAACTTAAGAGAAGAATCATTGACAAAAAGTGAGAAACAATTTGATGAAAGAGATCAAGGTGGATTAAAGGCATATAAAGGGAAGATATGGATACCTCTGCATGGGGGTATGAGAGAAATAATTTTAGGAGAAACCCATAAGTCCAGATACTCAGTGCACCCCGGTGGTGACAAAATGTACCATGAGTTAAAAGAAAAATTCTGGTGGCCAGGATTAAAAAGATCAATAGCAGAATATGTCAGCAAATGCCTGACTTGTGCAAGAGTAAAAGCAGAGCATCAAAAGCCATCTGGATTGTTACAACAACCAGAAATACCTGCATGGAAATGGGAACAAGTTACTATGGATTTTGTAACCAAGCTACCTCGGACCACCAGTGGTCATGACTCAATATGGGTAGTCGTTGATAGGTTAACAAAAAACAGCACACTTTTTACCCATAAGGGAAGATTACAAAATGGATAAGTTAGCAAAGATTTATATGAATGAAATTGTGTCGAGACACGGAGTGCCAACATCGATAATTTCGGATAGAGATAGTCGCTTCACCTCAAGATTTTGGCAAACTCTTCAAGAAGCTCTGGGAACCAAATTAAAACTAAGTACGGCTTACCATCCTCAAACGGATGGGCAAAGTGAAAGGACTATCCAGACATTGGAAGACATGTTGAGAGCGTGTGTAATAGATTTTGGAGGAAGTTGGGACACCCACTTGCCATTAGTTGAATTCTCCTATAATAACAGCTACCATACTAGTATTCAAGCCGCACCGTTTGAAGCATTATATGGGAGAAAGTGTAGATCACCGCTGTGTTGGAATGAAATAGGTGAGAACAAATTAACAGGGCCTGAGATTGTGCAAGAAACTACTGATAAGATTCATAAAATCAAGGAAAGGATGAAGGCTGCTCAAGACCGACAGAAGAGTTATGCAGATAAGAGACGAAGGCCGTTGGAGTTCAGTGTAGGAGATAAAGTCATGCTAAAGGTATCACCATGGAAGGGTACGGTACGCTTTGGCAAACATGGGAAGCTGAATCCCCGGTATATTGGACCCTTCAAAATTGTAGCGAGAGTGGGACTTGTAGCTTATCAGCTAGAACTTCCATTGGAATTAGAAGGAATACATGACGTGTTTCACGTGTCAAACCTCAAGAAATGTTTAGTGGACGAAAGTTTGATCATACCTTACAAAGAGGCAAAGGTCAATAAACAATTACAATTCATGGAGGAACCTGTAGAAATCATGGACAGACAGATCAAGAAACTGAGACGTAGTAAGATACCGATTGTAAAAGTACGTTGGGATTCCAAACGAGGGCCTGAATTT
This sequence comes from Mikania micrantha, assembly GCA_009363875.1. NCBI lineage: Eukaryota > Viridiplantae > Streptophyta > Magnoliopsida > Asterales > Asteraceae > Mikania > Mikania micrantha. The sequence goes on from CM018698.1 coordinate 15,737,469, forward strand.
ACTTGGGAAAAAGAATCAGAGATGCGTAAGAAGTACCCTCAACTATTTCAAGCTACAAGATGACTACGACCAATCAAATTTCGAGGACGAAATTTCTACAAGTAGGGGAGACTGTGACAACACATAAATCAGGTTTATATTAAAACTTTAATTACGATGCATTTTGTTAATATGATTAGATAAACACACTTCTTAGAAACATTAAGTAGAGAAATTATGTCATTAGTTGAGAACAATAGAACACCGTGCCATAAAATTTAGAAACAAAAATCCTTCTATGAAACATAATATACCCTTGTGACACAACGAGTGAAAATAAAGCGAAACAATGATTTCACATATTCATAGATATATATTTTTATTTATGCATGCTTAAATTCATTATCTAATGCAAAACTACTTCTAATAAATAATTATCATATTAAAAATTTGTATGTATGTCACGACATACACACACATAGTAATATATATATATATATGTTCACATTTCGTTTATACATACATGCATAGGGGTATTAATATTAAGGCTCAAACAAATAAAAATCTAATATATGTTTACACATACATACATATGTGCGACACCCACATATATCCATACATACCTAGATTATTTAGATAAATCAATCACAACTCTCTTACACTATCTACATATATTATACTACAAGACACAAATATATAGCATATACATACACATATACACGATACATATATATATATATATATATATATATGCACAAACGTTAGACACACACATATATGATTTAAAACTATTTTCTTAACACACCTCCCACTATCACCAATAGAGTTACTTCTACATCTTTTACCCACATCACCATCATATACACACATTACACGGCTACATGCATACATACCAACACAAGAAAACAAAAACTCTTACACCACCACCCTCAACCCCCAATCCACACTCTCCCTCTCTTCCCCACACACATCAACCACTCATCCTCCTCTCTTTATTTTTTTTTCCTTGACCGAGATTCCTTCCCTCTCCCCTTAATATTTTCGGCCAACAGACACATATCACATATCACACATCACTACTTAATTTTGAAGCCAAGAATTCTCTCATCTTTTCTCCTCTCAAGTGGTCGACGGTTTCAGCCCCATTCCCTCAAGGAGTCGACGGATTGGAGGCCACCACAAGAACACCACACGAGTACAAGGAGTTGGTCGACACAAAGGTTAGCTTGTTGGTTACTAAAAGCTCCCAAAATTATATTCTATCTACTCCCCTTCTTATCACCATCCTTAACCGTCCCTAAACACCCATTCTCATCGTTTTTAAACCATAAAAATGGAGGTGTTATACGGCTAAATCGCAAAAACACACATGCATGTACATGCATGTGTGCAAATTCGACATTTTCTTAACAAAAGCTATGATTTTCGTTAAATGAACCTTTACACATTCTTAGAATCGATTTCACAATTATCAAAAACACTCACAACTATGGGAGATGAGTACCTAGACGTTTCCATACACATGCAAGTTTTGCATGTGTAACATCATGATCTTGGAAACCCAAAACTTCCATTCTCGCATGTAGCATGAACTCTAAATCCATTCTATGCTTTCTACAATTCTTAACAGCCCACAACCATCTTGGAAACGTTGGACACAAGTGTTAAGCTCACGAGTAAGAACCACTCCCCTTAACAAATAGTTATATGTGCATGCATGTATGTAGAAATGGAAAATACAACTTTAAAATGCTAATATGTATGTCACGAAATTTTGATCAGGTCTAGATGTGATTTTATTGTTGGAAATATTATATAAAATATTGGGTATTGATGATAGAAATGTTATATTGGTAATTTTGACCCAAAAACCCCATTTCTAAGGTTTATAAGTATGTAAAATATCAAAAATTATGTTAACAGTTTTCTGGACAGAATGTATAACTAAAATGGACTCATAATAATGTTGGGATAACACTCAAAAAGTTTGAGTATTTATTGTTATGTCTAGAATAAGTTATGGATTTATTAAAATCCCTATAAATCTTGATAAAATCATCAAAAATAGCTCCTGAGTGATAAAAATCCTAAGTATAATTTATTTCGGTATGAATATAGTTAGAAGACCTGGGAAAAATATTGAAACTAAAAATTTGTAGTTTAAACTAATCATTTGCCATTTAAAATGTTTGTAAAGGCTAAAAATACGAATTAAATTTGTTACTGTCCAAAATATGAAGTAATTATTTTTCCCAGTATTCTAATAATACTGGGAGGTCACAGTTAAAATATGGTAATTTTTAGTGACTGTTAAGTATTTATTTGTTATTTAATATAATAAATAGTGCAAAAATCATTTTATATAGTAAATGACCTCCTGAAATTCTGAAATTCCTACAGTAACCTTAGAACGTGATTTATTTACTGTATAAAATGTTTGGTAATTTTTACATATCGGGAAATATTTATTATAATATTAATGGTGTTTAAAATGTTTAAAACTATTTAAAATAGTAAACGAGCTTTAAAAATTCTGAAAATTTTACAGGAGTTAAATAAAACCAGTATGAGACTATATAAATATTTTCGAAATTTTTAGTGATCAGAATAATTATCTGGGAATTTTTGAGGGTTTTAATCATATAAAAACAATTTGTAATATAAGTGGTTAATATAAAAATAATAGAGAATGAGTAAATAAAAATTTACCCAGACCCTTTACTAATAAAAAGTAATGGGGAAAAACTTATAAATATGTAAACTTATATTCTCATGTAATTTTGAATACTTGAAAATAAAGTTAAATGAGAAACAATATCACATCAATGTTTATGGCATGGATATTTACTGAAATCTAAACATACACTAGGCAAGTGAACCAATCAAGATTTACCATCAATCCCTTCAATCGACAGATAACCAAACATCAGTAGCAGGTGAGTTCATGTGATCCCTTTTCTTTTTACTGTTTTGGGATACTGAAAGCATGCTCCATAAACTGTTTATAAAATTATATTTATGTGATAATGAACGTCCGTTTCATATAAATTGCTTCCCCTAGACATTAAACATAATTTACAACCATTAACTCATAAGGAGAGCCGGTGAGTATATGGGTAGTACTACTTGGGGAATCCCCCACGCACAGTGGCCCGAAAGGGTGGCCTTGTAAAAGTAAGGTTGAAACCCCACTGAGGTTAGCATCAACCGTTGTGGCATATATTCTTTATGATACATGAATGACCGAGAGCAGGAACGGGTCTCGGAATAGGGAAGTAAATTGGAATTGACCATGTTGTGGGCTAACAGTGTATGAGGCAAACGCCCGAGCATGGAACAGGGTTGGTTGTATTGTTATTGAATTATCACATGTTATGTTATTACTGATTGTGTCATATTATTAAACTCATGTTCTCACCAACTATTTAGTTGACGTATTTTAGCATGTCTTTCAGGTTGAATTGGTATGAGTAGGAGAACTGGAAGAGCTTCTAGAGGAATAGTGTGGCTTTAGAATGGAGTTAATTGAAAAACAATTTATGTTATTGAATTATGTTTTATTGGGCCCTGCGTGGCAGTTTAGACAATTGTTGTGTGTTTGAGACTTTATTTGCTTTAGTTTGCTTTGGGCTATGAATTATTTAAACTATGCTTCCGCAAAGTTAGTTAAATGATTTGAAATCAATCGTCATGCCCTAATCCCCTCGGGTCGGGGTGTGACACTTCGTGCTCGTTTCCTCCCACCTCAACATGTGGTTCTTCAGTTTCCTATGGTTGCTTTCATGGGCTACCATTTTGTCCTGCCATTTAACTATCTACAGGATGAAACAAATGATGAGTCAGTAAGGATATAGTTTAACCATTTACCCAACTCATAGGTTCTAAATAACTTCTGTCCCATCTCATCAATGTGCACAGCCTTGGCTACCTTCCTAGCAATTATCTACTTCTATAACATCACTTCTTAGTTCATACATTACATCAGCTCTTGGCATACTTTCATCTGTGGTTGGCAATCCGCATTACTTAATCTCGTTCTCAGTTTAATTCTTAGGCATTTGGGATGCCAAGATCTCTCAAACTATGGCTCTGATACCAACTTGAGAGACCCCGAGTTTGGGTATCTCCCAGAGTAGGGTTTACATCATCATCACATAGATCTTAAACCAAAAATTTCCATAAATGCAGCGGAAATTCAAACATAGTTTGTTCAAAAACAAATACATATAAAGTATGTATCAATAACATTCTGGATTTCCAAAAACCACATTATCTTCTCAATGAGTGCCACGAGCTCCTCCATTCCTTCCTACCTATTCATCAACCTGACATACATACTAAAAAGTCAGCTTTCGCTGGTGAGTTCTAGTTTTTTCATTAAACATTATGGAAATTTTTGTGAGTTAAAACATTATTCACATGAAAACATCATTACATTCACATTAACCATAAATCATAACACGTGATCATCATATTCATCGTAATCATCATACATTCGTTGTCACTAAGTAGGACCAACGGGCGTATGCTGGCACAAGACTCCATGTTTATAGCCTGATAGACTCTTACCATGTTTATAGCCCTAACCGACTCCATGTTTATGGTCCGACCGACTCCATATTTATGGTCTAGTCGACTCCATGTTCATATCCTGTCGGCTCCATGTTTGTAGTCATGTCGACTCCATGTTTATAGCATGATCGGCTTCATGTTTATAGTCCGTTCGACTCCATGTTTATAGCCCGATTGGTTGTTTGAACTCAGGTTATGCAGGTTTTATACAGGTTGCACTCACAGGTTTACAACGGATATCTTTTCGAACTTATATTTTCATATTCTTAAACGATATATTTTACGATATTTAAACCTATGTATCTCACCAACTACTATTTGTAGTTGACATATTTTCTTCACATGTTTCAGGTGAACAAAGGTAGGCACATGACATGGAAAACTAATGTGACCTAGTCTAAGATAGAACAAGATCAAGAAACAAGCTACGATAGATTAGAAACTCATTAAATCCTTGTTGTTTAATTATCTTGTCTGTTCTTGTTTTGTAAACTTTATTTTTGAGGTCGATTAGTTATATTCTTTTGGTAGATAGTCATGACATGTAAACATTACATTGATCATATGAAATGTAGTAATTCATTGTGGTTGTTCATCACTAATCTTGTGCAATTGAATCAACCTATCAATCAATCAAGTCGTCACCGCGCAGTGGATTCCGCATGCGACGCAGGGTTGTGACAGGTTGGTATCAGAGCCAAGGTTATAGTGAACTTGGAAAAACCCAATGCTTAAAGACCTAGATTGTCACACCCCCAAATTCCCACATGCAGTGTCAGACCGCGCAGTTGTGACATGGCCAGGATCATAGCTCATGGTCATATAGAACGACTCTATATGAGTTACACAATCACACAGTTTTGTAAAATAATGCAAGTTTCAATAATACGCAGCGGAAAATGTTTACAGCGGAAAATATAAAATCTATCAAACAATACAAAAGATAATTGTCTTAGGAAATAACAAATCAAGCCTAGGAGTTTGAGTCTATATGCATGTCAGACTCCTTAGTACGTCCTGGTGCGCATCCTAGCTTGATATCCATTCAGTTACCTGAGAATACATGCGAAAAGTGTCAACTAAAAAGTTTGTGAGTTCACAGGTTTAGACAGACAGAAATAGTAAACAGACATATACTGGGTATGTTAAGTTTAGTTGTGGATCTACGATCCGTGGAGTGTGTCAGTTCATCTTACCGAAACTCGACTGTTTCCGTTTGCCTCCGCGGGTCATCGTTGAACCCGACATTAACATCGAAATTACACTCGTTATGACCTCCAGTCAAAATTGGTGCCGAGTGGGGTTAGTCAAACCCAGTAGTACTACGTAATAACGACTCGTTTGTAACAACTAACGGTAAGGATAAGCGAGGACTTTAAGCGATAATAGGAACACTCGAAAATGGTTTACAACATACCAGTCATATATCTAAAACATTTGTAATGTAATTCTCACCCCATAAGTTTAGTAAAAACAATGAAGAGTAAAAGTGGGGCTGTAAACTCACCTTAGTTTGAATAGAGTAATCGTACGAGAATAGTGTAGCGCACCGGCTAGTAGTTACCTATATCACATAGGTACTATAAGTTTGTGTTTGCATACATGTGGGCCTCACAGGACCGTGTTCGTGTCTAACAACTCCAAGTTGTTATGTGGGTCATGTTGACCGTGTTTAACCTAACGACCTATTGGTGACGGTTTTGGTTCACGTGATCGTGTAACGTGCAGTTTAGTGTAATGTGATGTGTGCGGGTCACTTTCATTATTTCTGGAAAGTTTCCAATTTTGGCAACTCATGCGAGAAATCATATTCCGATTATTCTAACATGCATATTTATCCTAAGTGAGCATGTTATCACATAGCACATAGTTACACTTAGCCGGTTTAGCACGTTTTGCTCGTAAAAGTTACTATATTTAGAAAGTTGTAAAAATACACATGTTTCACCAAGTTTATCAACCAATATCATCTAAACATCATTATCTTAGTCCTAAATAACATTTAACCATATTCGTTACAACAAACATGTTATCTTTTACTCATCTTGAAAAATAAAGTTACTATATTTAGTAACTCATGCCCATACACACATTTCATTCATTCCAAGGCATAAAATCGATTATTATCATCATAATCACTTTAACTAAGCATGTTAAACATTCCACATTTATCAAACTCATCATTCACAACTACATTGTATCAAAAAGTTTCTATTTTTAGTAATAACGTGTAAATCATAACTTTTAATGATTCTAACAATTCCAATGTTGGTAACATCATAAAACATCCTTCTAAGCATAAATCATAGTTTTAATCACATGCATGTGGTTATTAACTCATTTATTCACATACTTGCATAAATAAATTTACTATTTATAGTGACTATCATGTTCTAGCACTTTTTGATAACAATAACACTCCTAGATCTCTTAAATCATGTTAAATATCATAACTAACAACATTTCATTATCAACAATCATCTAAAACAATATGGATCATACATGCATATGGTCTAAAGTACCCATTTCATGACCAAATCGACAAATCATCATCGTGAGCAATCAAAATCATCATAGATCATTATCCATTCATTAAATCAGTTGCATAATCATCAAATAGCAGATCCATAAACCCAAAAATTCGTGCATGTGTGGGTTATGTGTGTGCATGTGGTCTTAGAGGCTTGCATGTGAGCTTAGAGGTGATTAAGCTACTTTGGGTATAGATACTACCTCACCAAGCTTCAAATCCACGAGTTAAGGTCTGGGACAGGTTGTGAGACCTCTGGAAATGGTTGGACAAATGGATTACAGCTGCTAGAAGGAGTTGATGATGATGATAAGCACCTCCAATGGCCCCTTAAGCTCCTAATCTTCAATGTCTTCAATCTCAAGCTTCTAAGAGTGCAACAATGGCTTCCTAGAGCTCAAATGGCGATTTGCAGGTGATTATGTCGAGTAGGGAGGGTCTGGAGCTCGAGAAGAGAGTTTTAGGCTGGTTATAATGATTAGGATGAGATAGGTTGAGTGTAAACATGGTTTTTAGCCTCTGCGTATCCCAGGCGTATCGCCCGACGAGGAATACCGATGCCAGGCGTACCGCGCGAGTCAAACGACTAGGCGGCTTCCCTTCCTCATCCCCGCGTATCGCCATGGGTGAAGTGCCGGGTCAGGCGTACCGCCTGGACCCTGGATCCGGCCCAACTTGGCCCATTTTCATTTTTTGGCCCATTTTCATATTTTGGCCCATTCTTCGTGTATTTCTCGATTACGATCATTGTTCCTCGATACATAAGCATTGTTTTACCCATCCTAGGTTCCCTAGAACCTAAGTGTAGTGAAAGTGTACTGTGGTTTGATCTGTTCACCAACGTTCGTTACTCAAGACACGTGCGAGTGCAGTGCGATAATTCTTCGGATTATCGGTGCGTTTGGACTGTTGTGCCATGTGTCACACTAAATACTAATTATTCTAGTGCCACGTATGAAATAATAATACACATTATTATTTAAAATAAAGTAATGCTGACCTGGAATTTGCGAGGTGTCACATAGACTATAACCTAAGCTACCCCATAGGACTAAGTGCTATAGACTTGAGGATACTTAGGATTAGGTATACTTGAGTTAGCATTAAGTCTGTATTAGACTTGGAAGATTTTAGGGACTAAAATTTTTCTAAAAATTATTTTCATATATAAAATTAAGGGATTCAGTACCGTGATTCTATAATTTTAGGACTCGGGCTAAATTCCTAACTCTTTCTTTTCAACAAAGGATTTCAGATGCAAGGATCGGTATTCTTAGTATCCTTGGTTTGAAATTCTTAATTAGCCAAGGACTTCAGGGGTAGGAATGTGTATTCTTAGTGTTCCTAACCTGAGGTTCTCATCATGAGAAAATTATACTTGGTATTGTAGGAACTAAGAAACTGGAATTTACATTCTGGTGTACAAGAACAAGAAAATTAGAGGTTTTGGTTACAAATGAACCAAAACTATGATTTTCTCGATCATAGAACATAGAATGGATGTGAAAAGTTGTGAACAAATCATGAACAGTAGTGAAAAGGGATGCTAGCTTCAAATACAAGCTGCAGCCTAGCTCTGATGTACTAAAGTGGTGGTGGGCTAGTGGCTGGGCTTGACCCTACGTATGCCCTATATATAAACTAACTTCAGTATGACAGGGGGAATTCGACATGACTATTTGAAGTGAGGATCCGCGGTATTCAAAGATCATTAGTACATCGAACAAGTACAGTAGAACCTTGAACAAGTACAATTGAACAATGAACATAGTGAACAATATGTGAAGAAGTGAACAATGTTTGAACAAAAGAACAGTGTGTGAACAAGTGAACAATGTGTGGATCAATTGTAGGGTTGAACATTTTGTGTGAACATTGTATGTGAACATTTTGTACAAATTCTTTATGAGTAAATATATTTAGATCTAGTGAAGATTATACATGCTTAACACATGACAACGTAGGGTAAATTGACAACTTAGTGCATACATACATGCCAATCTAGTTAGTCAATTATAACATGCTATTAAATGCCAACATAGTGACATGCCAACATAAGTTGATCATAGTCAAATCATGGTTCAGTTGATCAACATCAGTGGAATCATTATCCTTAGTACACTCTTATCCAATCGTACAATTATGGTGCCAAATGCTAGCAAAGTCATGATCGTGATATGTCCAAGAAGTGGTGGGCTGGCGGCTGAGTCTGACTCTACTTATGGCCTATACATAAGTTGTCTTCGGCATATTGGGAAAGTGTCAGTGTGTAGGTTTGGTGGGGTATTTCATGGAACTTGTACATAAGAACAAGATATACAATCAGATGAGAAGTATACTAATAAATTTATTACTTATGTGTGTGCTTACTCGTTTCTTTACAATTGAATGATAATATTAGTAGTATGGAAGATATTACTAGATTATCTTATAAATCAATTGTATGACTTCTCGTTACTGACACGCTTGTGGCTTTCTCTTCATAGAATGCCTCCTCGACGTAATACCAACGGCGAGGGTTCAACAAGTGGTAATGACGATGAGATCAACAAAATTGCCCGAATCATAGCAGTGCATAAGAAGGATGTTATCCCGAGCATGGTCACTGACATCACCCAGAACCTGGTGCGGAGGGAGCTACGAGCCTGCTGCAATGGCTCGAAAGCATTGAGGACATACTCGACTACACGGGTTGTCCTAAGAACCTGAAGGTCAAGATGGCGACGAGCGCCTTTCACAAGGACGCTTTAACTTGGTGGAATGCTGAGAGGAAAACTAGGGTCACAAAGTAGCTTCATCCCTACCTTCGAAGGACTTCAAAAAGATACCAGTGGAGCAATTTTGCCCACGTCATGAGCTGAAGAAGCTCGAGGCTGAAATGTGGGGCCTCGTTCAAGACAGCGGGGAGAACACTAAGTACACGGCTCGGTTTCATGAGCTGTGTTTGTTGGTACCACATCTGGTTACTCCTCTATCACGTAAGATAGAGAAGTACATTGAAGGATTACCCTAAGTAATTAGGGGTAATTTTTTGGGAATCAGCCCTGCTACATTGGAGGCTGCAATTCATTTGGGTTCTTCTTTGACTGAGGACTATGTCAAGGCTGGCGTACTTCACAGGAAAGGTTTCAAGGAGGCTAAGGCTGATGATACGAAGAAGCCTGAGCAGCAGCCAAAGAAGAAGAAGCAGAAGACCATCAAGCATTATGCATCGAAAGTTGCAAATGCTCCAATTCCAGCCATTCCTATCACTGCGGTACCACAACCTGCTGCAGCCAGGAATGTCTATACTGGACAGTACCCACTCTGTACTAAGTGCCAGTATCACCATCTTCCAACCCATCCATGCCGAAAATGTCTCAATCGTGGAAGGTTCGGGAACTTAGTGACAATGTGAAGTACTGCAAATTTTGCTGCCACTACAACCGCAATGGTTCCTGCTACTACAGCCGGGAAAGCTTGCTACAATTGCGGGGCAGAAGGGCACTTCAGGAATCAATGCCCTCGTCTCAACAACACTGTAACACCAGTGTCGGAATCGTAACCGGAACAGTAACTTGCACAGTAACTCAGACATAAACTATGTATATTAACTGTATGCTAATATCATATGATGCTTGACACAAACCTATTATGCAATGGATTCAGTAATCTGATTCAAACTCACAGTTTAACAGTATGAAACATATCAGACAACACTGAACTGACACATGAATGCTTGTTAGCATTCTATTATGTATAAACGTATGTGAGGCTTTACACAACAAAACAAAAACGGATGTCATTACGTGAATGTAAATCGACGGATTATTCGTATAGGTGACGATCTGTATGGATATATCTGAAGGTTTAACGTTCTGAATGACGTCAAATAATTAGAAAACCAAATTGAAAAGTGTAGTTATCGTCATATTCGTACGGATGACGATTCGAAAGAATATACGCGACAAGTGTACGATTCGATTTAAACTGTAATTAAATAATTTCAGAAAATTTAAATAAACGGAAGATATTTAGTTAATTTGCTAGGAATTACTACTTAAAATAAATTGCTAAACTTTACTTTAATATCGTGATGTTTCGTTACGAAAATGAAACGAAACCGACGTGTTATTCGAAACCGAGCAACCGAAACGAACCCGAACGCACCCGGGGTATAAATACCCCAAATGAACCATCTTCTTCATTTCAACCTCTTCACTCTTTCTCTACACCACAAAATCCGGAGCTCTCTCTCTCTCTAACTTTCTCTCTCTAGAAACCCACTTCCTATCTCCTTCATTTCTCAACCAAATCAAGAGTTTTTGGTGTCAAAACAACCACCACAACTTGTAGATCATAGAAGTACAACCGATCTGAGCTTTTGTCCGACTGATTTGAGGTAAAAATCGATTTTTAGTTCGGTTTTTTGGGTTTTCAAAACCCTATTTCGAACCCCATGAAAACCGGTCCAATGCACCTCAAAACTCTAGGGAAAACACTTACTAACACATTAGGAAGATGTAGAAGCAAAACTTTCTTCATTACCAAACGATTTAGTTCGAATAACATGGCAGCTTGGAAGATGAACTCAGTGGGCCGAATGAAACCACCCAGGCCGCCGAATGAGCATCAGCAGCTCACATTCGGCTGAATGGCCATGGCTTAGTTGCACACCGAGACCAAAACCCTAGTTTGCGTCTTTTATAACGAATTATAGTAGCTGAATATCTTAAAACAACTCCGGTGTTGAAGGTACTTAAGCTACAACTAACGAGTGCGCATTATCTGTTGTGATTCCTACTTACCAACACAAGTGAGTTCATTTGTCCCTTTTCAAACTATTTTGATTTTTACTTCGGGACTGAGAAGCATGTTATACATTTTAAACAAATGTTTTAAATGATTCATAAATGCTTTTATACTTAGTCATAATGCTTATTACACTTACTCTAAATATTAAAAGCTAAGGTCTTATCCTAAATGATAAATGCTTATTACACTTACTTTAAACAAGTTCCCATTCGGCCTACCTTCGGCCAACCCCATGATTTGGCCAAGGTCTCATACGGCCAACCTTATTCGGCCAAGAGTGCTGGTTCGGTCAGGGCATCCTCTTTCGGCAGAAACCCAATCGGCTAAAACTCTCCTTCGGTCGGCCGTTTCCTTCGCCAGCCTGGATCGGCCCATAGTCTTTCGTCCTAGCTGATTCGGCCAACAACCTCTTCGGCTAAGGGTTGGGTTAGAACTACCAATTCAATATCAAGAAACTTTGGGATGCATGAAATGCATGGGTGCTACGTAAACACATGCATGCGTGGGGAGGGATATATGTGTGTGTGTGTGTGTGTGTGCATGGGAAAACTTATTAGGGTTCCATAATAGGAAACCAACTTACATTACCTAAAGAGTTAAACATTTATGTTTTTCTAAGGGTTTAAACATAAAAGCATGGGTTATGGTTTTCAGAGACAAAGGTTTTCTTAAAACACACTAACAACTACACACGGGATAGTAACATCTTTTGGGTTCAAAACAATGGGGAATTCGTGGAGAAACAAACCATAGCCTAAGTATATGAATGTTGAATTCTTATTAACATCCAATACTTAGAACTTTCATACGCAATATAATTACATTGGATAGTTATATGAACTATCTAGGATGGATTATACAAAGAAGTAATTAAAGAATTCTTTGGAAGTCGAAAGCTAATAATTGGGCCGAGATTAATCCAATGGGATTAACCCAAGCCCATCATGTGTACATGATACTTTTCTTAAATAAATTATGTTTTCAATAAAAGGAAATGTATTTATAAATCCTATTAAATTAAAATAAATGATTTTCTAAATAAATGATTAACTTGAATTGAATAAATCTAAAGACACTTTAATTTAAGACTTGTAATAATTAATTATGGGATAAGGGTTATGAATGGGTAATAGGTTAGACTAGTAGATAGAAATCCTAGAAACACCTTAGTAACATAGGACACTTAGTTGCACACCGAGACCAAAACCCTAGTTTGCGTCTATTATAACGAATTATAGTATTTGAATCTCTTAAAACAACTCCGGTGTTGAAGGTACTTAAGCTACAACTAACGAGTGCGCATTATCTGTTGTGATTCCTACTTAGCAACACAGGTGAGTTCATTTGTCCCTTTTCAAACTATTTTGATTTTTACTTCGGGACTGAGAAGCATGTTATACATTTTAAACAAATGTTTTAAATGATTCATAAATGCTTTTATACTTAGTCATAATGCTTATTACACTTACTCTAAATACTAAAAGCTAAGGTCTTATCCTAAATGATAAAGGCTAAGGTTTTATTGTAAATGCTAACGTTAAATGCTAATACTATATGCTAATGCTAAATGCTAATACAAGTGCTATTGCTACATGCGAATGCTAAGTACTAATGCTACAATGCTAAGGCTAAATGCTAATGCTACATGCAAATGCTAAGTGCTAATACTCAATGCTAATGCTATATGCTAGACTACCTGCTAAAGCTAATTACTTTTAAACTAGTTTGCTTAAAACATCGGATGCTTTTCAAATTCAAAGATTAATAGGTTGAAATGCTTTTATAAACTAACTTTGAAAACGTGAATGCACAAACTCAGAAAGACTTATATGCTTGATATGTTTGCTATGCTCAGATGCTCGAAGTGCTTGAAATGCTCAGAATGCTTTAACTTTGTATGCTTATTATGCTTATTATGCTTGCCATGCTAAAAAAACGGTTTGGCCTCTCAGTGCTTGCCCTACCGGTTGTGAAGCTAGTACTTGTGCACAAGATACGTAAATGCTATGCTATATGAATGCTATAAACTTGCATGCTAGATCTATCGGCTATGGGAGAACATACTGATTTGGCCTCTCAGTGCTTGCCATAGGGTGTTCTCCATAGTCAAGACTTGAAGGAACAGACCGTCGGCCTCTCCGTGCTTGCCATAGGGTGACCTTCATAGTCAGGACTTGGAGGAACAGACTGTTGGCCTCTCAGTGCTTGCCATACAGTGATTCCTCATTGTCCACTCATGTTGTAAACTTAACCCTAACGCTAAAACTATTGGCTATTATAGAACGGACCGACTGGCCTCTCAGTGCTTGCCATAGGGTGTTCTGTGTAACTAGGACTATTGTAGAATGGACCTATTGGCCTCTCAGTGCTTGCCAAAGGGTGTTCTTCATAGTCGGGACCTTGGGGAGCAGACTGTTGGCCTCTCAGTGCTTGCCATACAGTGATTCCTCATTGTCCACTCATGATGTAAACTTAAACAGAAAGCTAATGCTATGATGGAATTGAATGGAAGGTAAGACGTTTAATTATCATTAACAACAGTGTCATATGTGGGTGATGTGTTACTTTAACACATCCGTTTTCGTACATATTCGAGTCAGTTTTCGTCTGTTTTGTTTATATTTTGAGTCGATTCTAGTTCCTTTTTACAGTTTATTGTTTTTGTGCAGGAATGTGACCCGGAGGAGCGGAAATGAAGGCAAACGGGCGTCGGAATCAAGATCGGGTGAATAAACGAAGAAATCAAGAAAAGTAACCCTAGGCGGTACGCCTATCGTGGTCTTTGGCACCAGGCGATGCGCGCGGAACACTCAGCCGCCAATTATTATTTTATTCCGCGCGTAACGCCTGACTTGGTGCACCCACGTCAGGCGTTACGCCTGATGTGATTTTGAGCCTTGAAACCCTAATTTCAAGCCCTCTATAAATTGATCGCATTCCAGCCGCTTTAATCATCTTCTTCTGCGTATTTTGAACCCTAATCAAGCCTTGGAGCAGCTGGAGCTTAACCATGGAGTATTGGGCTTGATTAGGGCTTGTTAGAGTGAAGAAGGAGCTAGATCTTGAGTATTTCCCTTTACTTTTCATGTTCTTAGTTTAAAGTTTTGATTTTTAATGTTTGTAGACCTTGTTCAGACTTGTTTAGCTACTGTAGTTATGATTTGTGGCTAGATCTATGGTTGTATCTAGGTTTGGGATGATAAAGTTGTGAACTTTGATGATTTTGGACTTGATTTATGCTTAATGATGATGAATGCTTTGTAATCAGTTGTAAAGCTTGAAACTTTGATGATTATTACAGATGTTGAATGATTATATTTGGTGTATGTTTGATCCACATGTGTTTAGGAATGTCTTTCCACACATAGATGCATGTTAGGCCTACTACTTTGTGTTTTAGGTTAGTTTATGGGTTGTTGATCACATTCCATAGGATTAGACTTCACTAAATATAGTTATTTGCATTTGTAACCTAACCTAGAAATCCGGGAGGTGATAGGTTAGATGGTTGGTCTCTTACACTTAGGAAATTTGAGTTAAACGACCCGGGAGGGCGTTGTCTTAGATCTACTTAGTGTTAGTGTCAATCCATGTTAAAGTTGTCAACTTTATGACTCTCTAGTATCTTAGGATGCAAACTGGTGGAGAAATCCGGGAGGTGATCCACCAGTTAGAGTGCAAATGCATGTCGGGGAGTCCGGGAGGATACCCGATTGACTAGTATATTCATTACAGACTTAGGACTTCTATTGGAGTTGCCTGGTATCTGATCTAGGTCCCCTTTAGGTATTTTTAGGTCTGTTCATTAAGATCCTAGTTTTCATCTTTAGTAAATCAGTCCAGATCAGCATCTGTCACACTTTTGATTCCCTGCCTAGGTACACCTGTTTCCTCATCATATTCAGATTCCAGATTCAGTTTCAGTCTTAGTGTTGCTGTTCTTAGTATAGTTGCTAGCTTAGTTCACTATTCAGATTCAGTCTGATTAAGTTGTCAGTTGCACCAAAACCCCCCCTCTTTTACCTTAGTTTAGTTTACAGTCTAGGTTTAGTTTGCTACACTAGTGTCCGTGGTTCGATATCCGGACTTCAGTCAGCTATACTGCCACCGACAGGTACACTTGCCTTAGGAGCGGTCTAGTTTAGGTTTTCCGATTATTACTAGGTGTTTAGGTTAAGTATAGGTCTAGAATTAGATTTGGTGTCTTTAGCTTAGGTTAATTAGATTAGATTTAGTTCTGTTTTTAGAATACTGACCGCTCGCATCAAGTTTTTGGCGCCGTTGCCGGGGACACTAGGCAATAGCAAAGATTACTTAGATTGTGACTTTTAGTTGCTTCCTTTCTTGATTTACTGTTTCCCCCCCCCCCCTGTTAGTTTAGTTTTCCTTTTAGGTTTAGTTTAATTTTCCTCTTTAGCGCCTTTATTTGTTTCGTGTGCCTTAGTTTAGATTTTTCCTTGTGCATACTTGAGCCTTACTTGCTTGTTTGATTAGGGTGTCGATAGTTGCATGCCCCACACCCGATCGCAGGGAGCACCAGAGTTCGAGCTTACATCACCAGAGCAGATTCTGAGGGCCCGACAGCAGGTAAGTTTTCTTGATCTTTCTCTTGACATGGATCCACCACCTCCGCCACTGAGGCGTACTGTTCACGAGCTAGCCAGTCATGGTGTTGTCGGTGCCCGGTCTGCCATCACGAGACCGGGTGTCAACAACAACAACTGGCAGATCCCATCTCATGCGATGTCGACTATTACGAATTCGACACAGTTTCATGGCCTGGACGACGAGGATGCACCAGGCCATCTCTCTCTCTTTGTGCGTATATGCGACACGTTCCGCATTAATGGAGTTTCTGAGGAGGCCATCTACCTTCGATTGTTTCCATTCACCCTCGCCGGACGAGCTGCTACATGGCTGAACCTTCTTCCTAGGGACTCGATTACCACATGGGCTGATCTTCAGACGAAGTTCCTGAAGAAGTATTATCCTCCTTCTAAATCGGCCAGATTACGGGATCAGATCCACTCGTTTAGGATGGACGAGGATGAGCCATACTACATGGCATGGGAGAGGTTTAACTCCCTTCTGAGCAGATGCCCACAGCACGGCCTATCCGATTGGGCCCTCGTCGAGAAGTTCTATAATGGACTGACACTGGAGACGAAGCGCTGATTCAATACAGCCGCTGGGGGGCACATCATGGATAAGAAGGAGCCGGAGGAGTGTGAGGCGATGTTCGAGGACTTTGCCCTAGCCGAGTATGAGGACCCATCATACGCGAGGAGAGCTGCACCGGCAGCTAAGCCCACTGTTGCACCGCCCATTCCTGTTAGAGGAATGCACCATGTCACCCCTGACACTAGCACTGCCGCAGCTTTAGAGGCACTTGCTAAGGATATTAAGGAATTGAAGATGGCTGCTGCTAGGTGTGAGATATGTAGGGGTGGACATACTACTGCTGAGTGCCCGGTCACTGATCAGGCACAGGTTGAGGCCATCAATTCTAGATGGAATAGGCCTTTCAACCAAAACCCGAGCTGGAATCAGAATTCACATTGGAGGAATCAGAACCAGGGACAGCATCAGCATCAGCAGTCCAATTGGCGGGGCAACCACAGCGGCAGCAGTTCCTATGAGAAGCCACCGGCTCGTCAGATCCCGATCACTGAGAGAGACACTCCTGAGAGTTCTGGTAGCCGAGACAGAGACACGAAGCTTGAGGACATGATGACGCAGCAGATGAAGATGCTTCAGCAGATTATGGACAAGGATAAGCTACGGGACCAGAAGATCGAGGAACACGATACATTGTTGAGGAACCAGCAGGCTGGATTTCTAGATTTGCAGCGATCAGTGGGAGAGTTAGCTAAGAGATTTGAGGGTAGGCAGGATGGATCGTTTAGGGCGAACACTGACCCTAACCCGAGGGGTCATGTGAAGGCAGTGACCACACGTAGTGGTCGGGGAGGAGATGTTGAGCTGCCACCACCGGTCATACCTGATGAGGATGAGCCGGTGGACGAGGAGATAGAGATGGAGACTCCTGCAGGGGCGCACGTGAGGCTAGTCCCAGCAAGTACCGCGCCGAGCAGCGAGTCTTCAGTTGATAGGATTAGGAGGGAGCAGGTAGAGGAGAAGAAGAAGGGTAAGAGAGTGACGGAGGAGCCTGAGATTGACTTGACTAAGCTTCCATATCCTGCACGCGCACTGCAGATGAAGCGTGATCAGGAGTATGGACACTTTCTAGAGATGTTTAAGCAGCTTAAGATTAATCTCCCATTTGTTGAGGCCCTCCAGCATATGCCGAAATATGCTAAGTTCTTGAAAGACCTCCTGTCTAACAAGAAGAAGTTGGAGACACTCTCTACCGTGACTTTAGGAGCTAGGTGTTCGGCTCTGGTTCAGAATAAGCTGCCAGAAAAGCTTGAGGATCCAGGGATTTTCACTATTCCCTGTCTGTTTGGCGGTTCTTCTGTGAACCATGCTTTGGCTGATCTAGGTGCTAGCATCAATTTGATGCCCTATTCCATTTATAAGCAGCTAGATCTTGGTGAGCCAGCACCTACACGCATGAGTTTAGCATTGGCTGATCGGTCAGTCAAGTATCCTAGGGGGATTGTTGAGAATGTCCTTGTGAAGGTGGACAAGTTTGTCTTCCCAGTGGATTTTGTGATACTTGACATGCAGGCTGATGACCGAGTTCCCCTCATCATGGGACGACCCTTCCTTCGCACGGCGAAGGCCATGATTGATGTTTATGAGGGGAAGATCTCATTGCGTGTTGGAGATGATACTGTCACCTTTGATGTGGTGAAGTCCATGAGGAACTCCAGTGGCCAGGACGATCAGGTTTACTTTCTAGATGCATTTTTCTCTACTATGGATCGTTGCCTGGACTACATTAGTGGAGTTGATCTGTTAGGAGATCAGGACTTAGGTGACAGTGATGAGGGAGTTGAGAGTGTGGGAGTTGAGGTCCAGGCTGCTGCTATTGAGGCTTACCTTGATTACATTCCTAGCAGTTTAGCCATGGAGCCTCCTGTTTATCCCACTGTGTTTGAGGTTGAGAGTTTTGAGCCGGCTGACAAGCCATCTGTTGAGGCTCCCCCGTCATTAGAGCTAAAGGAGTTGCCACCTCACCTTGAGTATGCATTCCTTGATGGGGACTCGGATCTACCTGTCATCATATCAGCAGCTCTGACAGTCGTGGAGAAGAGTAGACTCATTGCTGTGCTTAAGGAGCACAAGCAGGCGATTGCGTGGAGGTTGATGGACATTAAGGGTATTCACCCTTCCTTTTGTACGCATCGCATCTTGATGGAGGAGGATTATAAGCCGGTGGTGCAGCCACAGAGGAGGCTTAATCCTAATATGGGAGAAGTGGTCAAGAAGGAGGTCCTTCGCCTGTTAGATGCTGGGCTCATCTACCCTATTTCCGATTCATCATGGGTGAGCCCAGTTCATGTGGTCCCTAAGAAGGGCGGTATGACTGTAGTGGTGAACGAGAGGAAGGAGATCGTTCCCACACGTACAGTCACGGGCTGGCGGGTGTGCATTGACTATAGGAAGCTTAATGACGCCACCCGTAAGGATCACTTTCCACTTCCTTTTATCGACCAGATGCTGGAGCGTTTGGCGGGACAGCAGTTTTACTGTTTCCTGGACGGCTTTTCAGGTTATTTCCAGATCCCGATAGCACCGGAGGATCAGGAAAAGACCACGTTTACATGCCCGTACGGCACTTTTGCATACCGTCGTATGCCGTTCGGGTTGTGTAACGCTCCAGCGACGTTTCAGAGGTGTATGGTAGCTATCTTCCAGGATATGATCGAGACTTCCATGGAAGTGTTTATGGATGATTTTTCTGTCTTTGGGAGCTCGTTCGATCAGTGTTTGATCAATCTTGAGAGGATGCTTAGGAGATGTGTGGAGACGAATCTGATGTTGAACTGGGAGAAATGCCACTTTATGGTCACGGAGGGGATAGTTCTAGGTCACAAAATATCCCGTGACGGCATCCAGGTCGACAAGGCGAAGATAGAGACGATCAGCAAACTCCCACCCCCTACGAGTGTGAAAGCTGTGCGAAGCTTTCTAGGTCATGCGGGATTTTACCGCCGGTTCATTAAGGATTTCTCGAAGATCACTAGACCTATCACTCGTTTGTTGGAGAAGGAGGTGGAGTTTGTGTTTGATGATGATTGTGTGCGAGCCTTCGAGTTTCTGAAGGAGAGGCTGGTTAGTGCCCCGATCTTGATAGCCCCCGACTGGAGCCAGCCATTTGAGCTCATGTGCGATGCGAGCGATTTCGCAGTTGGGGCTGTCCTTGGGCAGCGGGTGGATAAACATTTCCACCCCATTTATTACGCGAGTAAGACCCTAGATGGCGCGCAAGAGAATTACACGACTACCGAGAAAGAATTGTTGGCGGTAGTCTATGCTTTTGATAAATTTAGGTCTTACCTCGTGCTCTCCAAGACTGTTGTCTATACTGATCATGCGGCTCTCCGTTACCTTTTTGCTAAAAAGGACGCGAAGCCTAGGCTGATCAGATGGATCCTCCTTCTGTCCGAGTTTGACATCGAGATTAAGGACAAGAAGGGAGCTGAGAACGTAGCCGCCGACCATTTGTCGCGACTTGAGGATCCGGAGAGGGAATTCATTCGAGAGGGTGCGATGAGAGATTGCTTTCCACAGGAGACGCTTATGAGCGTAGGGATAGATGAGATCTGCCGCACAGATAGGCTAGATGAGGGATTACCGTGGTTTTCAGACATTGCCAATTATTTGGCCAACGGTTTCCTTCTTAAGGGTCTGACATTCCAGCAGCGCAAGAAGTTCTTTGCCGACACGAGGCATTACATCTGGGATGCGCCTTACCTTTTCCGTTTTGGTGTGCTGATCAGGTTGTTAGGAGGTGTGTGAGCAGAGAGGAAGGTGGAGATCGGCATCCTAGGCACTGCCATGAGGCCTTACTGGTGGGCATCACGGGCCTTCTTCCACAGCGAAGAAGGTGTTTGATTCAGGTTTTTATTGGCCCACCATCTTTAAGGATGCTCATGAGTTATGTAGGAAGTGCGATTCCTGTCAGAGGACAGGCAACATCTCATCCAGGAATGAGATGCCCCAGCACCCTATTCAGGTTGTTGAGATTTTCGATGTCTGGGGCATCGACTTCATGGGACCTTTCCCTGCTTCTCGAGGGAACAGGTACATACTCGTCGCGATTGATTACGTTTCTAAGTGGGTGGAAGCACAGGCGCTCCCCACTAATGACGCGCGAGTAGTGGTGAGATTTCTGAAGCACTTGTTTTGTAGGTTTGGTACTCCGAGAGCGTTGATCAGTGACCGTGGCACGCACTTCTGTAATGTCCAGATGGACAAAGTGCTTGCCAAGTACGGGGTCACCCACCGTCTGTCGACCGCATATCACCCGCAGACCAGCGGTCAGGTGGAGAACGCGAATCGGGGAGTTAAGAGGATTCTGGAGAGGACTGTCGGCCATACTAGGAAGGATTGGGCCGACAATTAGATGACGCCTTGTGGGCCTTTAGGACAGCGTTTAAGAATCCGATTGGGACGACTCCCTATCGGATGGTCTATGGTAAGGCGTGTCATCTGCCGGTTGAGCTTGAGCACAAGGCCTTTTGGCCTTGAAGGCTGTGAATTTGGATATGTCACAGGCTGCCAAGCACCGGTTCCTCCAGTTGCATGAGTTGGATGAGCTACGCGACGATGCGTACGCTCGATCGTGGAGTTATAAGGAGCGCCGAAGGCGGCGCCGCACGATCGGAGGTTGAGGAATGTTAAGGAGTTCGCGAAGGGCGATCGAGTCTTGGTATATGACTCGAGACTGAGGCTTTTCCCAGGAAAGCTTAAGTCGCGTTGGAGAGGCCCGTTTGTGATTCGCGAGGTGTTCCCGCATGGTGCGGTGGAGTTGGAGTCGGGTGACCACACTTGGAAGGTCAATGGGCATCGTTTGAAGCCCTACATTGGAGGCCCGATTCCATCAGACGAGGAGGTTATCCTCCTCGAATCCCGAGCTAGTTAGGGATTTGGGTTTAGGCCCAACTTGTATATAGTGTACATAGCTTTTATTTGTTATGTCGAGTCTATGTGATTGACGTGTGTTTGTGCCTTCGCGATTATGTCAGATTCAAGTGTGGGTATGACATTAGTATTGTTCGATATCCCCATTTCGAACGACTGATTTTACTACCGTGCATTAAATCTGAATACTTTATGCATCACTAGTTGCTTGACTCGATTTTTCTTTTGTTTTTGTTAGGTTAATTTTAGTTTCTAATTTTTTTAAGGTTTGATTACTTTAATTCTATGTTTGTTTTTGATTTTATTTTCGTTAATTAGCTTAGTTTAATTTACGTTCTAGTTTAATTTAGATTGCTTAGAATTTTAATTAAATTTCTTGCCTAGTTAATTTGCTTAATTAGAATTAATTTTAAGTAGATTTAGTTTAAATTAATTTTGCCTAGTTAAGATTAGTTAGAGTTTAATTTAATTTTAGTTCATGGGAATTAGTTAGTTTAAATTTTAGTTAATTTAAGTTAATTTAATTTAATTTAGTTTAATTATAGTTTAGTTTAAATTAAGTTATTAAAA